>BTHU01000002.1:108455428-109055428 GCA_036184795.1 Tokudaia tokunoshimensis | reverse complement strand
AGAGAGGGGCTGTGTTTAATAAGGGATCTCTTGGTGGAGGAAGGCAGGTCTGGGTGTCTCTGGTGAGGAGGGCAGTGGGCCTGCTGGCCCTGGAGCATCTGTGCCTGTTTTCTGGCTGAGCAGCGCCTGAGCCTCACCAAAAGTGTGGCATGGTGACAATTTACTGCTTCTTGTGCTCAGGCTGTCAAGACAGCCAGGCAAGGAGCCAGTGGCCAGCCAGGGGCCAGCCAGGGAGCACTTTGACTCCTTCTGCGGGCCAGAATGAGGCAGCTTCCCAGAAGTCGGCTGAAGAAAACGTTGTGCAGGTTAAAACTGGACCCAGCCGGTGCCTGGCTGAGCCTGGCTGAAGAGGGACCCTGTGGATTTGGTGAAGTCGCCCCAGATATCAGCACTGACAGCTGCAGCAGGCTTAGATTGTGGCCAGAGTTCTGTGGGACCTCCTGAACCAGAAACAACTGCTGGCTGAACCACAGAGCAGCCCCCCCCCCACACACACACACACAGACAGACAACTGCTCTTCAGAGGGAGGGATGAGGGTAGAACTCTTGCCCCCTGGAGGAGGGGGCAGCAGGCTCAGCCCTCCTGCGCTGGTCCAACTTGGGGCCTTCATCTGGGTTCTGAGCTTGTTTTGCAAACTTGTTTTGCAAACTTGTTTCGCTGCTGCTTCACCCACGTGAAATGATCCTGTAATGCCACATTGAAGTCAAAGGCACCCCTCGGTCCCCAAAGTCAATCCCCAATAAAAGCACCCGTTTCTGTCTTCAATTCGAATAATGGAAGTACCTGCTGGAGTCTGTCACACTCTCCACAGCGGTGCCGGTGCTGGGAAACCGGTCCACGGGGGCCTGCGCGAAGAGCTCCCCAGAGGTCCTGTCCTCCAGCTCGATGTAAGCCACCTTCCCAATCGCAGCCAGCAGCCGCTGGTCCAGTTGCCATTCTGAGGCCCTGTAATCACGGTTGGTGGCCCGCGGCGGGATGCCATAGACTTGGACCTGTGGCTTGACACAGAGAACTGACTCGTTCTCGCTCTCCTCCATCTCTACCACTCCGACGTTACCAATTCTTTCTGTTTTGTTTTTCAGCAGTCAGAACATGAGATAGGAAACTAGACTCTACAAGTCCACCAAAATGACCTAGAAAGAGCTTGAATGTCCACTCTGTGTGATGAGGAGATGCCGGACCATCCTTGCTTCAGGCTTCTATAGCCTCATAAGACAAATGCTTGTTTAGCATGCAAGAATCCCTGAGTTTGATGCCCATTATTACATAAACTGTGTATGAAGACAGGTACTTGTAACTCCAGTACTCAGGAGGCAAAGGCAGGACTATAAGGTCAAGGACATCATTGGCCATGTAGTGAATTTGAAGCCAGCCCAGGATACATGACTTGAAACTCTTTCTAAAACAAAACACACACACACACACACACACACACACACACACACACACACACACACGCACAGTATCTCAGTGGAATCTGATTTGTTTTTTCAGAGTGAAAAATCATTTATCTGTTTGTTGGACAACCATGATACTTCTCTGAACCAATGAAATGAACCCTACTTACACTGAGGAAACCCAACCCACTCACCTCAGTATCCTGAGTTAATAATAACCTCATCCCAAACCACTGTCACAGAAACACCCAGAATCATGTTTGCCCAAAGATCTGGCACTCAAGGCTCAGGTAAGTTGACATCTAAGATAAGTGATCACAAGCTATCTCTCCTCCTTCAAAGTGCTTGCTGTACCTGGAACAAAGAAGGTGTTTCAAAAATAGTAGTTAAATCCCAGATCCCAGCACCAGTCTGAACAACTCCAGCTTTACATATGCATTTATTTTTGCAAAACACATCCCTTTCGGTTGGATAGATAGCTTAATAGAGTTTGCCTGGCATGTGCAAGACCCTGGGTTTGACCCCAACACTGCAAGAAAGCAAAGAAGACCTGCTTTCTGGCTGGAGATGGAGCTCTGGAAGAAGGGAAGGGAAGAAGGAGGGAAAGGAGGAAAGAGAAAGAGAGAGGGAGGAAAGAAGGAGAAAGAGGACGAGTGAAGGGAGGGAGAGAGGGAGGAAGGAGTGGGAAAAGGGAGGGGAGAAAGCAAAAAGAAGGGGAATGGAAAATCCCCTCGTGCTGGCCACTTAAGGTTTCATGGAGGGAAAATACATAGAAGTCAAATTAATGTCTCAGTAATGGTGCGTTTCCTTTCATACAATAAAATCAAAAAAGGTCTGAACTGGGTGTTTTGTGGGCTCGCAGATCTTAAGCAGTGAAGTCACCCCTGTCATCTTCTATGTTCTGGTTAGCAGAGCAGGCTCCTGGGAGCTGCTTTCCTGTTACCATGGCACCCACCAGAGGAGAAGCAGCATCTGCAGATCCTCCCTCCACCCTGCAGGAGGGGTGGTGTAGGAAGGACTGCTAGTGATTCACCAGGAGCTGGTGACAGTGAAGTAGGAAGGGTTGGGACATCTCCACCCACAGCAAACCGAAGAATGAGGATAAGGAGTAAAGCTAAAGAGAGTGTCTGCAAATATGTCTCCCAGGCTCCCCACCAAGGTCACCGTGCGTGAGGACTTTCAACACTGGGCTGGGTCTGAGTCCATAGGTTAGTATCCTTAAAAGACCCTAGGAACAAGGCTGTCTTTCCCATCATAGTCCCCCACCTCAGAAAAACACATGATACTCTGGGATGTACACAGATATACATGAACAGAGCTAGGGCACATTTTCATTTCATTTCATGACTCAGTTCCACGAGCTCCCCAGGAGGCACTGATGTCTGTGCTGGGCCTTGGGCTTGGACATACTGTGAAGGTCAGTCTCTGAGGTGATTTTATTTTCTCAGTCAAAAAATATCCTGGTGCTGGTGCTGGTGTTGGTGCTGAGTGCTGGTGCTGAGTGCTGGTGCTGAGTACTGGTGCTGAGTGCTGGTGCTGAGTGCTGGTGCTGGTGCTGAGTGCTGTTGCTGAGTGCTGGTGCTGAGTGCTGAGTGCTGGTGCTGAGTGCTGGTGCTGGTGTTGAGTGCTGGTGCTGGTACTGAGTGCTGGTGCTGAGTGCTGGTACTGAGTGCTGGTGCTGAGTGCTGAGTGCTGGTGTTGGTACTGAGTGCTGAGTACTGGTGCTAGTGCTGAGTGCTGGTGGTTGGAGGCTGAAGCAATGGCTTAGCAGTTAAGAGCACTTACTGTTCTTCCAAAGGACCTCCATTCTCAGCACCCACATGACAGTTCCAGGGGACTCAACACATTCTCTGACCTCCAAAGACACTGGGCATACTAAGAGTGCACATAAATGCATGCAGGCAAAACACCCACACACATTCACACACACACACACACACACACACACACGCAAGCACACAAAATCACCACCACCACCACCACCGTCGTCAGAGGCCTGCTGTTCATGGTTCTAAAGACAGCCACACAAATTGATAGGGTTGGTTGGAAAGAAGGCAGAGACATGAACTGCCTACAAGACAAAAATCTAAGTATGTCTGTATATGAGCCAAACAGGGCACTAGAAGAGAGGAAGAGAAGGAGAGAGAAGGGGCAGGGGAGAGGGAATATTGGGGAAAAAAATAAGTACTATTTACCCATAAAAGTAGCCATCAAGAAAAGGAAAGTAAAGCCGGGCGGTGGTGGCGCACGCCTTTAATCCCAGCACTGAGGCAGAAGCAGGAGGATTTCTGAGTTCGAGGCCAGCCTGGTCTACAAAGTGAGTTCCAGGACAGCCAGGGCTACACAGAGAAACCCTGTCTCGAAAAACCAAAAAAAAAAAAAAAAAAAAAAAAAGAACAAAAAATAAAGAAAAGGAAAGTAATAAAACTAGACATTCTGGTACATTCCTATGATTCCAAGGCTCAGGAGGCTGAGGCCAGCTTGGCCTCGGTGAGGCCCAGTTCTGCAAAGAAGGGAGGAAATCAGTATCTAGTATTGTGGGGGTTTAAATAGGCCCATGAGAAGTGACACTATTAGGAGATGTGGCCTTGTTGGAATAGATGTGGCCTTGTTGGAGGAAGTGCATCAATGTCGAGGTAGACTTTGAGGTCCTATGCTCAAGTTCTGCCCAGTGTGGAGAAGACCCTTCTCTTGGCTGCTTGCAGAAGACAGTCTCCTCCTGGCTGCCTGATCAAGATGTAGAGTTTCTGGCTCTTCCAGCACAAAGTGAGCCTGCATGCTGCTATGTTTCCCACCATGATGATAACGGACTGAACCTCTGACTGTAATTCAGCTCTAGTTAAATGTCCTTTTTAAAAGTTGCCTTGGTCTTGGTGTCTCTTCTCAGCAATGAAACCCTAAGGCAGGTGTGTTTGGGAGGGGTGGGAGAGGCCTCCTGTGACCAGAGTGGCAGCAAGGGACAGAAGCAACAACATGGGCTGGCTAGAAAGGAAGGTGAAAAACTTCAGGGTTTGTTCCTGGCTTTCTTCCGACATCGAAGGAGGGGAGATGAGAGGACAGAACAGTAGGCCTGACTGGGAATGTTCCCTGCCACAACCTGCAGGCCCTTTAGACTGGACGGCAGACACAAATCAAGCTGGGATCAGGTAGAGACACCAGCACAGAAGCTCAGCACGGAGGAGGTGGGTTGACTCATCTCTGCGGGGAGCCTTCTGTATGCAGTCCCAGGGATGGAGATGCTGAGCTGGCACTTCCTGCACATACTGGTTTTTGTTAAAAGCCAACCGTTCATCCATATACTTTGCCATTCCCAGGAGTCTGAGGCATTAGTGTCCTTGACATGGCTTTGCTCATTCATACAGGAGGACACTCTCCCCACCACCACCACCCTAACTTCACTAGGCTCTTTAACTGGTTGGTCCCTACTCTTCACATCTTTACTTGAATACAGGCAGGCAATCCGGGCTCGCCTATGAAAGTCAGTATAAACCTGGTGTGCGGCCTCTCCCCAGTCAGAGTGGTCGGTTTCCACAGATTCCGAGAAGGAGTAAGTTATCGCTTCCTCAGCCTGAGACCTGCTTGTAGTGGGAAAGCCGATCCCTACCTCATCTGCTGCTTTTACCTTCACAGGCAGCATGATGTCTACAGACTCCCAACTTCAGGGCTCCACACAGTGAGTTTAGAGCTCTAACACGAGCTTCAGAGAGTTCAGAGCCGCCATTTCCCTAGTGAGCAGTCACCTCCATGTGGATAAAAGTCTTCCTGGTCTGTCCACCCTTCTCTGTGTGTCCACTTCACTCCTAGGTGGACAGTACAAAAACCTTACAGGACTCACAATAGGAACCAGCTGTTTCAATATTAGTCTTTATTCTTTTAAGGAGTAGGGGTCTTGGCCAGGCACTGTGGTACAAGCCTTTAATCCCAGCATTCAAAAAGCAGATCTCTGTGAGTTCAAGGCCAGCCTGGTCTACAGTGTTAGTTCTAGGACAACCAGGACTGTTACACAAAGAAACCGTGTCTCGAAAAACCAAAGCCAACCAACCAACCAACCAACCAAGGAGCTGGGTCTTGCTATCTTGTCTATGCTAGTCTGCAACACTTGGTTTTAAAGGAACCTCCTACTTCAACTTATCTCTTTTCACAGAAAGAACCTAAGACAAGCCTGGCAGTGGTGACACACACGTTTTATCCCAGCACTTGGGAGGCAGAGGAAAGCAGATCTTTGAGTTCAAGGCCAGTGTGTTCTAGAGTTCCAGAACTGCCAGGGCTACCAAGAGGACCCTGTTTCAGAAAGGAACAAAACAGGCTGGAGAGATGGCTCGGTGGTTAAGAGCACTGATTGCTCTTCCAAAGGTCCCGAGTTCAAATCCCAGCAACCACATCGTGGCTCACAACCATCCCTAATGAGATCTGACTCCCTCTTCTGGAGTGTCTGAAGACAGCTACAGTGTACTCACATATAATAAATATATAAATCTTTTTTAAAAAAAGAAAAGAATAAAACCAACAAATAAACCTAAGACAAGCCATGAAAATCATGTAGCTGGGCCCTCCTCAGAAGGAGCCCTGATCTCCTTCCTCTGCCTTGTCCTCTTCTGTCAGCGCTTGTCTCTCTTCTCCACTGGGACACTTCTGCCACAGGCTCTGAGGATTCTGTGGGACTCTGTGTCTGTTCTCTTGTTCTACCTTTCAGCAGCATTTGAAACCAACAACCACTCTCTTTGGAACATACCAAATGAAGTTAGACATTATTCATGACATATTATGCAAAAATTTTCCTGAACTTAGCTGTATAAAATTGCACACAAGAGAGGCTGGAGAGATAGTTAAGAGCTGCTCTTTTACAGGATGTGGGTTTAACTCCCAACACTCACATGTATACACATGTCAAGCCAGGCATCTGGCTCATGTAGGTGATCCCAGCTCCAAAGGAGGTAGAAACAGGAGAAACACCGGGGCTTCCTGCTTTCTAGCCTGGCCAAGAAAATGCTAGCCCAAGGTTTAGTGGATTCTTCTTCAAAGAATAAGCAAGTAAAGGTGGTATATGTGGAAGGCAGAGGACAACTTGCATGGTGGCAAGTGTCTTCAACTATTAAGTCCTCTTACCAGCGGGAACCCTGTAACTTTCTGAGCCTCCTGAGACTTGGTTTTTTTTTTCATTTATTATTATATGTAAGTACATTGTAGCTGTCTTTAGACACACCAGAAGAGGGCGTCAGCTCTCATGACTGATGGTCGTGAGACACCATGTGGTTGCTGGGATTTGAACTTAGGACCTTCAGAAGAGCAGTCAGTGCTCTTAACCGCTGAGCCATCTCACCAGCCCTCCTGAGACTTGTAACAACCATTAGCTACCAGAGCCTCCTTCCTTGCTTAGGCAAAGAACATCTTAACTCAGAGAAATAGCTACCCAGTAGCATATTTGTGTTAAAGACTTATTAATTTGTGTGTTTGTATGTATATGTTTGTGTTTTTTATAAGTGTATGCACATGTGTGTGTGTGTATGTGTGTGGGTGTGTATGTGGGTATGTACACACCTGTGCATGCACAGTAACAGGAGAAGATACTAGGTATCGTTTTCTATCACTCTTTGCCTACCAAAAAATGTGCATTCCCCCAGATTGGAGACCACAGGTCAAGCCTGATGACCTGAGTTTGAACTCTGGAACCCACGTGGTAGAAAGAGAAAACAGATTCTCAAAAGTTGGCCTCTGACCTTCACACATGAACCATGGCTCGTGTGCCAGCTAATGCACACAAATACACATTTGTGTATAATTTTACTAGGTCCTTTAATTACAAATTTACCAGGTCCTTTCTCAAGGGTATAATGCAGTGAGAGAGGAGACTCCCCACCCAGTGGGGTTGGAGCTTCAGAGATGCATTCATGAACCTTTTAGTGATCTCCCTCTCCCTCTCTCCCTCCCTCCCCCTTTGTGTCCTGCCTTCTCTAGGGTTTTATACATTGAGGCAATGCAAGGGAAGTCAGCCCCCCCCCCCGATAACCTAGCTTATATGAGCTATTAGGATACTTGGTTACTGCTGGCTAGGGTCTCAATGAATACCAGGGACTGGAAGACAGTGAAGGACAGACACCACTGAGAGAATTATGCTGGAGGGGTGTTCCATGACCAGTTCACTAAGCTGGGTAAAATTTTGATCGCAGGAGAGTTAGGAAAGAAGTTGCGAGCTGGAGAGATGCCTCGGGAGTTAGAGGCAATGTGCTGTTTTGCAGAGGATCTGAGATCAGTTTCTAGCACCCTGTGATGGTTTGTATATGCTTGTTCCAGGGAGTGGCACTATTAGAAGGTGTGGCCTTGTTGGAGGAAGTGTGTCACTGTAGGGCTGGGCTTAGAGATCTTCCTCTTAGATGCCTGAAGATGCCTAGTCTGTTCCTGGCTTCCTTTGGATAAAGTCATAGAACCCTCAGCTCCTCCTGCACCATGCCTTCCTGGATGCTACCATGCTTCTGCCTTGATGAAAATGGTCTAAACCTCTGAACCTGTAAGCCAACCCCAAGTAAATGTCTTTTATAAAACTTGCATTGGCCATTGGTGTCTGTTCACAGCAGTAAAACCCAAACTAATACACACACCCATATCAGGTAGCTCACCGCTGCCTGTAACTCCAGCTGTAGAGGATCTGATGCCCTCTCTTGGCCTCTATGGGTCTCTGACATCAGGTGCATAAACCCACACACATAAGCATCATTTTAGAAAAAGGAAGAAGACTAGATAGATCGATAGATAGATTAGATAGATAAACTGTTGGGGGTGGGGCGCATGTGCTTTTAATCCCAGCAGTTGAGAGGTAGGGGAAAGAGGATCTTTGTGAACTCAAGACTAGTGTGGTCTACATTGCCAGCTCCAGGCTACCCAAAGATACATAGTGAGGTCCTGTCTCAAAACAGAAAGAAAGAAAGAAAGAAAGAAAGAAAGAAAGAAAGAAAGAAAGAAAGAAAGAAAGAAAGAAAGAAGGAAAGAAAGAAAGAAGAGAAAATGAAGTGAAATTTATAGTTTAGCATACAGCAACTGATTTGGTGGAGTATGGAGACTTAAGGCTATACAGAGGCACAAGGTTGATGATCAGGATGGGAGGGGCTCCCACATGTCATCAATACAGAAACAAGGAATTAAACAAAAAAAGAGAAAAGAAAAACTCCCAGCTGCAAATGGAGCCAGAAACAGACTGTGCTTGACTGCACACAACCATGATCTTGGACAGCCCACTTATGACGATTGTCTATTGGAAGCACCATGGCAGCAGGATGGCTCTAAGCCAGAGCATCCCAGTAGTTCTGGTGCAGATTCCCAAGCCAAGAGACCCCAGCAGCCCTGGTGCAGACACCCAGTGCAGGCTGTAGTGCCTTGAGAACTGAGTACCTTCTTATCCATGACTGCCTTGGAGGGAAGAGGAACAGAATCCAGGGCCTGCCTGGGAACCATTTGCAGGCTTGGGTCATCCTCACCCCTCCAGGTTTGACAGCTCTCTCTTGATTGGTGCTTATTCTGCACTTAATTTATAAACATACATCCCCCAGCTAGACTCTGCCTTGAGCCTATGAGACATAGGTTTTTGAAAGGCTGGAGATATGTTGGTTTCTGACCAGAGTCCTGCTAAGGTTGCCTACCCGAGGCTGAGGCCTGGTACTCTTACGAGGAGGAAGATTCACAACTCGTCAGGGACTCACTGGAGATAGATTCTAACCCTAACCCTAACCCTAACCCTAACCCTAACCCTAACCCTAACCCAAGAAGTCCAGGTCTGTGGCTTCAACTACAGGGAGGACATGCTTCAGCCTAGGAGACTTTGGAGACACGGGAAACCCACTATCCTACTTTCAATCTAAGCAAGTCTCATAAACCAGGATTGAGTGGCATTGTGGACATCTTATCTCAGTGTACACACACACACACACACACACACACACACACACACACACAGAGAGCTACTTTCTTTCTTCTTTGGTAAATAAGACCTACAATTCCTCCTCTGGACCAGTTGTGTGCCAGTGATGGGGATCGGATACAAACTGCATAGACAAGCTTGCTGCCCTCATTAATGCCAACAGGTCAGTTAACTCTGACATTTCCTATATGGGCTGGGCACAGTGACAAATGCCTTTAATACCAGCACTTGGGAGGCAGAGGCAGGTGGTGAAACTCTATGAGCTTGAGCCTGGTTGATGTAGTGAGATTGAGTTTACATTAACCATTACGGTAAAAAGTGGATTTTATGGTAGAGATCAGATTTCCTCAGTTGGATGGTCAGGGAATGTTTCTCTGACAAGACCATAAAAGGGATGAGGCCTGCGGGCTAGGGAGGAGCTGCCAGGGAAGGACTGGGGCAAGCATCAGTAAAGACTAAAGGCTTTAACCCAGGTGGGAAAGAAGGAAAAAATAAGATGAAAGGAAGGAAAGAAGAAAAGAGAAAGGGGAAAAAAGCAGAGGACTAGGGTTCAATTCCCAGCACCTAAATAACTTCTCATAGCCATCTGCAGCGCTAGTAATCCACTCACCCACAGCAGTTGCGTCCTTAGTGATTGAGCCGTCTCGCTAGGCTAGCGCTGGTTTTCTTTGGTTTGGTTTGGTTGTTGTTGTTGTTGTTGTTTCCCTGTATCTCCCAGGCTGACCTGAAATTCACAGTCACCCTCTTGTCCCGGTCTCTGAGTGGTGGGATGACAATGTTATCACCAAGCCCGCTGTATGGATTCCCAGCTTTGAACACCAACATTCATTTTGAAGTCGGGAAGCCTGAGACAGCCTCAGGTGGGAAATGGGTGGGTAAAAACACTCCCCATAATATCTAGGATCCCATTTCCTACACAGTCCCCTGAATCCACTCTGCCCCTGCCTCCTGCTGTTGTTTTCCTGGATGTTAGCAGCAGCCTCTACCCTACTGGCTCCTGTCCGGACCTCCTCAACTTACAGCAGGGTTGCCTTGCTCACATGACTATAGTCACCTCTGGCAAAGTCACAAGTATTCACAGCAGAAATGCATTCTTAGAAGTGCCTCATTCAGTGATGTTCTCAGTGTGTGTGTGTGAGCATCATGTGTTGTCCCTGCAGATCCAACTGTAGGTCTGTCCTTTTGCACGGCTTCCTTCTCTGTTTTATGTTTTCCTTTTTTATAGTGCTGAGAATGCAATTAAGAGATACGATAAACACAAAACGTGAGGGTGCTATGGGTGTGATGGGGCACACTATTTTGTTATAAAGTGATGTTTAAAACAGGGTCTTGGCAGCCAGCAATTCAGGGGCAGGGGGATCTCTGAGTTCGAAGCCAGCCTGGTTTGTAGAGTGAGTTCTGGGACAGCCAGGACTACACAGAAAAACTGTGTCTTGAAAAACAAACAAGGGCTGGAGAGATGGCTCAGCTGTTAAGAGACTGCTCTTCTAAAGGTCCTGAGTTCAATTCCCAGCAGCTACATGGTGGCTCACAACCATCTCTAATGGGATCCGATGCCCTCTTAGAATATGTTGAACACAGTGACAGCTTACTCACGTATATTAAATAAAAGAATAAATAATGAGAGAGAGAGAGAGAGAGAAGAACAAATAAACCAACCAACCAACCAACCAGTTTTCTTTCTGGCCGTATGCTGCTCAGGCTGACCTTGAACTTGTTATACAGTTAAGAACTTTGAATCTCTGACGGATCATCTTGCCTCCATCTCCACCTTGCTGAGATTACAAAAAAAAATTTCTTTTTAAATTGGTTGTGTTGGGGGCTGGAGAGGTCCACTGTTAAAAACACTGACTGCACTTTCAGAGAACCTGGGTGGATCATAACCATCTGTACCTCACCTTCTTCCTGGCTCCTTGAGCACTGTACATGATGTGTGGTCCCCAAACAGACACAGAGAGGATAGATGTGTTACTCTTGCCTCAAGATTTTCTTTTCTTTTCTTTTAAGATTTATTTATTTATTTATTATATGTAAGTACACTGTAGCTGTCTTCAGACACACCAGAAGAGGGCATCAGATCCATTACAGATGGTTGTGAGCCACCATGTGGGTGCTGGGAATTGAACTCAGGATCTCTAGGAAGAGCAATTAGTGCTCTTAACCACTGAGCCATCCCTCCAGCCGTGTGTGTGTGTGTGTGTGTGTGTGTGTGTGTGTGTGTGTTTTAGATTGTTTTCTTTTGGCTAGACTTGACTAGATCTGGAAACAAAGGCAGGCCATGAGGCACACTGTGAGGGCTTTTCCTGAAGAGGGAAAACCCGTCAGTACCGTAGGTGCCACCATCCAGGGGCAGTGCAGATAAAATGAGGTCAAAGAAGAGAGCTTTACTTGTGTCCTCTTCCCTTCACTCTCACAGGGAAGCTTGCTTGTTGTTACTGCTGCTGTGCTCCCTGCTGCTGTGCTCCTGGCCGGCATCGGAACGCAGCTTCTTCAGGCTTCCAATGTAGACTGAAGACCAGCATCTGTCCAGCAGCCCTCCAGGTCTTCAGTGCCAGATTGGAAATGTACCTGTAAATAGAGAGCATTTTGTATGTAATTTCTCTCATTCTTCCAGCTCTGTTCCTCTAGAGACAATGAGTAATACAGATAGGATATCACTAAGATGCCCAGGCTAGCTTTAAATTCAAAATCCTCCCACCCCAGCCAGCTCCTGAACATCTGGGATTACAGATGTGAGCTACTTCCAGATGCTAGTGTCCAAGGTTTTTACTGGGGATCTGCACATTGGCATGGAACCCACAGAGAATGGCTGGGCTTAGCTGCTGAGTCTCTAGCCCTAGGCATCAATAGGGCAAATGAACCCCAAGTCACCCAAAGCCCCAGGAAAACAAAGACAGACATTCACCATCAATCACATTGTTAGCACAGACTATGCAGCAGACGCTTCCTGCTGCTGCTGCCTGCTGCCGGGGTCTGAAGACTACAGTGGCTGGCCAGTGCCAGGGCCACTAGTGATGAAACCCAGGAGCAATGAGCCTTCAATCTGAGCATGTGATGCTGTGTTGTGGGGCTCCTCTTCCTCCTCCTCCTCCTCCTCCTCCTTTTCCCCCTCCTCCTCTTCCATCTCCTTTTTCATTAAGATACTCTGTCCTGATCCAGGTGTTATAGTGCATGTCTGTTATCCCAGCACTTGGAAGGTGGAGGCAAGAATATTAGGATGTCATCCTTGGCTACCAAGTCAGCTTGAGGCCAGCCTGGGCTACATGACACTCTGTCTCAAACAAACAAACAAACAAACGAACAAGCAAGCCATCAAAGATCCTTTCTTCTATTGCTCTAAGTACAATGCTTTTCAAGATAAAAGCTAAAAGCAGGTACAGAAAACAACTGGCTATTTTCAAGCATGGAAAACAGTAAGATAAACAAAATATTTTTGAGACTGGCTTCCCAAATACAGATTTAACAACTACAGCTTCCTTGGTGTTTATTGAACTTGAGAAGAAAACCATGGCAGGCATGGTGGTACATGCCTGTAACCCAGCACTTGGGATGTGGAGGAAGAGATCAGGGATTCAAAGTCATTCTCAGTTACATAGTGAATTTGAGGCCAACTTGGATCACATGAGATCCTGTCAGAAAAAAAAAAGGGTGGGGGGCTAGAGAGATGGCTCAGCAGTTAAGAGCATTTGCTGCTACTCTTATAGAGGACCCAAGTGTGGGCACCTACACTGGCTCACAACTGCCTGGAACTCCGGATCCAAATATTCTATTCTGACACCCTCTTCTGGGCTCTGCTGGAACACACACACACACGCACACACACACACACACACACACACACACACACACACACACACACACACACCCCAAATGAAACAAATCTTTAAGGAAGAAAAAAAAAAAGAACTTTCAGGGCAGTGTGGGGCACACCTTTAATCCCAGCACTCGGGTGGCACAGGCAGACAGATCTCTGAGTTCGAGGTCAGCCTGGTTTACAGAGTGAGTTTCAGGACAGCCAGGGTTACATAGAAAAACCCTGTGTCAGAAAAAAAGGTAGCTCTTGAGAGGCAGAGCTATGGAGGTCATGAGTTCAAGGCCTACCCTTGCTACACCCGGCTGCAGGCTGTGTCTGCTTGTGTACAGCACGGTGCTGACTCACACATCCATACTTTGACTCCTGAGTGAGGACAGCTTGCAGCACTCAGGACCACATTAGAGAAGTGAGGTGTGCCGAAGGGAGCAGGGGAACTGGTTTACTTCTGGTTCCAGAGTAGCCTGTCTAGTCCTTTATGGAACCTGTCCTGTCTGATGACTTCAGTGGCCTGGATGTAGCAGCTGCTGCAGCACACAGTGGCCCCAGATGGTCTGTGGTTCCAACCATATTCCCAGTGCTGATTGTTGGCAGTCTCCCGAATGACAGCACCTTGGAGCTCATCCTCAGTCTGCATTCTTAGGAGCACCTCATGGGTCTTCGATTATGCCTCTGTCATTGCAGTCTCCTGTGAAAATCAAACCTTGCTTGTTCTGGAAGCAGTAGAACTCACAGCTATAATTTGTCCTGACACAATCAACAGAGATGCCTTTCTTTTTTTTTTTTTTTTTTTGGTTTTTCGAGACAGGGTTTCTCTGCGTAGCCTTGGCTGTCCTGGAACTCACTCTGTAGACCAGGCTGGCCTCGAACTCAGAAATCCACCTGCCTCTGCCTCCCAAGTGCTGGGATTAAAGGCGTGCGCCACCACCGCCCGGCTCAGAGATGCCTTTCTAATGTGCAACACTCTCCACCTTGAAAACCGTGGCAGAAATGGTGGTTACAATTTTACCCGGCTTTAGTTTGTACAGAATTCTTATCTTCACAGTGGCATTGAAGTTTGCCTATAAAGATTTCCACCTCTTTTTTGTTTTCTGAAAAACAACCCCTTGAAGATATTTGCAAAGGTACTCCTTTGCTCATGTGCAGGTGGAAGTGTCGCTGGCCAGGGACTTCAGATGCCGCAACTGAGCCAGGTGTTGCTTTCACTCCCACTAGGTCTTCTGAAGCATGAAGCAACAGGTTGGTTGCTTTCTCGGTTTGAGCCTCTGTCTCTGCCAGGCCTAGGACATGCAAGAGCCTAATACTGCCAGCACTGGTGAGCTTTTGCTCACCTGCTCATGATTCCAGTCTGGGTAAATCGGGAAAAGCCCAGCCAACTCATTGGTAATAACTGGACTTCTTTACAAGGTGATACAGAGACCCAGTGGACTGTTTCAAGAGTCACTCTGGGGTTGGAGAGATGGCTCAGTGGCTAAAAGCCTTTGCTGCTCTTGCAGAGACGCTAGGTTCAATTTATAGCATCTGCATGGCAGCTTACAACTCTTACTATAGTTCCAGGGGATACGTATCCTCTTCTGGCGTGGGCACAGATAATACATGCAGGCAAACACACATCAAAGAAAAATGAATAAATCTTCAGTAAAGAGTTTCTTGCAAGAGCATATTTTACTGCAGATGTTGTCCCATGCAACCATCTACCACACAAGAATAAACTGCTATAAATCACCAAAGGGGAAGTGAATCACAGTGCTGTAAACACGCTGTGAAGCATGGTTCTCGACCTTCCTGATGCTGCGACCCTTTAATACAGTTCTTCAGGATGTGATGACCCCTAGCCATAAAATTACTTCATTGTTACTTCATAACCATACCATTGCTACCATTATGAATTATAATATATTTATCTGATATGCAGGATATCTGATATGTGACTCCCCAGGTTGAGAGCCACTACCTTAAAGGCTTTCTGCTTGCTCATTCACCTAAAGAGTTTGGTTTTTGTGCTCACTTCGGTAGCACATATACTAAAATTGGAATGACACAGAGAAGATTATCATGGCCCCTGTAAACTTGTGAAACATTCCATTAAAAAAAACAGTTTGGTTTTTGAGTGATGGTCATGAGATTCAGGACCTTGAGGGTTTTAGGCCAGGGCTCTGCAGCTGAGCAACTCCTTCAACCATACAACAAGAATTTATTTAGAAAGTGCTGCTGGGCAGTGGTGGTGCACGCCTTTAATCCCAGCACTTGGGAGACAGAGGCAGGCGGATTTCTGAGTTCAAGGCCAGCCTGGTCTACAGAGTGAGTTCCAGGACAGCCAGGGCTATACAGAGAAATCCTGTCTCAAAAAACAAAACAAGAAAAAAAAAATAGAAAGTGCTGGCAATTCAGTCTGGACAAGCTCCTGGTTGTGGGGTGTTTCAAATAATAAATACACATAACCTTTGGACGATATCTGATACAAATGAGTATTCTAAAGAAAGAGCTGGAAAGCCATGAGATTACCCAGCAGGTAAAGATGCTGCTGACGACTGCATAGTAATTTCCTGAGTCGATAAGGAACTTCCCTCTAAGTTTGCAAAAATTCAGGATGTTCTAAAGGGAAGTAACCAACACAGAAGCCTCAGGAAGCCCATGGAACTGACTTCCATAAGCTCCAAGGAGAGACGTTTTCAGACAAGCTATGTGTCTGAGAAGACACAGACATGGCAAACTTCATAAAGAAACAGAAAGAGACACTCTCTGGCCTCTTATTGCCACTAAGTTGAGCAGTGAGCTCCTGGGCTCCAGGGTTTGCCAGCTCTCAGTCATGCTGGGATGGTTTCTATCTGTCATTGGTTCCCTATTTGGGGCAAGCAGACATTTGTTCACCCCTCCCTGTCCTGGAAACAGTGTCCCACAAACTGCCAAGTCTGACAACCTGAATCCACATGATGCTAGGAGAGACTTGACCCTGCACATTGTCCTCTGACCTCTATAAGTGTGCTTTAGCTCAAGCCACAATACACCATAAATATAAATATATATAAATAAACAGCATAGTGAAAGAGGTCAGCTCTGGGATCAGGGATGGCTACTTCAGCTTGGGTGGCCTGGAGAGCCCCCTTCTCTTAAAACAGATTCGAGGACTCACTTTTTCCTAAGGAGACGGTAAGTGCTGAAGAGAACATTAGTTGTTTGTTTGTTTGTTTGGTTGGTTATGTATTCACCATTGCTCTCTTCAGACACACCAGAAGAGGGCATCAGACCCCATTACAGATAGTTGTGAGCCATCATGTGGTTGCTAGGAATTGAACTCAGGCCTTCTGAGTTCATTGCAGTCAGTGCTCTTAACCAATGAGCCATCCTCTAGCCATTAGTTTTAGAACTAATCCTCTAGAACATTAGTTTTATATTTAACTTTCTGCAAAATCCTTATTGTAAGTACCCTTATAGTCAGCGAACTGTTTTGGATAAATTTAGGTGACTTGGATATTCGGCAGAGGGTAAACACTTAAAAATATACCTATGTCGAAAACTAGAGTTTAACAGTGGTCAATGTCTGCCGATCACACCATAGAAAAATGGGTTCCCTCATCTGTCTCACTGTTTTTGTTTTTTTTTTGGTTTTTTTTTATTTTTTTTTTTTTTTTGGTTTTTCGAGACAGGGTTTCTCTGTGTAGCCCTGGCTGTCCTGGAACTCACTCTGTAGACCAGGCTGGCCTCGAACTCAGAAATCCACCTGCCTCTGCCTCCCAAGTGCTGGGATTAAAGGCGTGCGCCACCACCACCTGGCATCTGTCTCACTGTTAAAGGCAATTTGCATAGGTCAAAATGAGTCTCCTGAATTTTAGATAACTCTGAGAGCTATCTTATCTATATGGAATTGGGACCACCTCCTCAGAAATTCAGAAGGAGCCAGTGATTGGTGAGACTGGAGGCCATACTGTCTTGGGTGAAAACACATGCTGTGCCCTTGATTGGCTCTGCAACGAGGCTGATAAACTCATGTTTGCCTGCATGTATGTCTGTATGCCACATGTGTGACTGGTGCCTGCAGTGACCAGGAGAGGGCATGGGACTGGCATTAGATGGTTAGATGGAGGTAGATGTTTGTAAGTTGCCCTGTTAGTGCTGGGAATCAAACCAGGTCCTCTAGAAGAGCAGCCAGTGCTCTTACCCAATGAGCTCAGTTCAACCTACTCTTATTTTTCTTCTTTATGTATGTGTGTCTTTTAAGTTTTTTTATTTTATTGTTATTAATTTGTCAACTCACTTTTGGAGTTAGCCTGGGGACACCTTCCTCTCTTACCTCTCTGGTGACATAACATATGTATAACAAAAGGCTCTTTTTGAATTACTGAATAATAGTTTTCTTTCCCATTTGACTGTTTTATCATAAGTCCAAAGTATAGTGGGCTGAGCTGGTAAAATACGATGATGCAGCAAAAAAGCTCTGAAGAGCCCCAAGAAGTGGCAGTGGCAGGAAGTGGGAGTGGCCAAGACTGGAAGTGGGAGTGGCCGTGGCCGGAACTGGCCCAAGGCAATAACAGCAGAGTTGATCAAGGACCAAGGACATTAGAACTGTGGTGAAGGCCAATGCTGACCGCTGCAGAGCAGAGAGAATTCACTGGAGCCTGTAAGATCAGGGGTCCTGACATCTGAGACTCTAGTGTTGTCGCTGTAGCTGGCTCTGACCACTGCTCACAGCTGTGACTTGC
The DNA here is from genome assembly GCA_036184795.1 of Tokudaia tokunoshimensis. Taxonomy (NCBI): domain Eukaryota; kingdom Metazoa; phylum Chordata; class Mammalia; order Rodentia; family Muridae; genus Tokudaia; species Tokudaia tokunoshimensis. Next base: position 109,037,610 of record BTHU01000002.1, on the reverse strand, counting down.
AGCTGAGGGTTCCACCAGATGCTGAGTGCGGGCTGCTAGCAAGTGGAACCCAGAGCAGTTGAAGTATCACGATTAAGTTTCTAGGTCTCTGAGCTTGGGGCTCTCACTTCAGCTCATGAGATTTCAGCATTCAAGGGCACACAATGCTACACTAGGAAAGAGTTGTTGTTATCATTATCATTATTATTTTGGTTTTCAGAGACAGGGTTTCTCTGTGTACCTGTCTGACTGTCCTGGAACTCCATCTATACACCAGGCTGGTCTTGAACTCAGAGATCCACTTGCCTCTGCCTCTCTAGTGCTGGGATTAAAAATGTGCATCACCGCCGGGCGGTGGTGGGGCACGCCTTTAATCCCAGCACTTGGGAGACAGAGGCAGAAGGATTTCTGAGTTCGAGGCCAGCCTGGTCTAAAAAGTGAGTTCCAGGACAGCCAGGGATACACAGAGAAACCCTGTCTCAAAAAAACAAAACAAAAAAAAAAAGCTGTGCATCACCATCACCCAGCTGAAAACAGCTATTCTTACTGACTTTTACAATTTACATTTGAGTAAAGCAAAAGGACTCCAGCCAACTTAGTAGTACATAAGTAGGCAGCATTTACTGAGACTGAACTGGTGAGGTCAAGCTAGTCACACAGAGATCCCAGGAAGAATGTTCAGGAGCCAACAGCAAAAGGAAGTAACATGTTGTTTTGACAAAGACTCAGTTTGGCTTTTAGGAGCACAAGGTGAGTCATAATGGCTGCAGAGCAAGAAAGGAAGAAGGGTGCAAAGTCGGCTGGGACAGGCAGTGGCCTGTTTGACCTTTGCACACAGTCTTGATGTATTGCACGTCAGTATCTCTGTCCCTTAGCTCCTTGTCTCTAAACTTGTTCTTGCCTGTTCTCCTGGTCTGTTCTGAGAAGCACCATCTGAAAATTGCTTAAAGGAGAATGGGATTAAGACAATCAGAGATCGTACAGCCATCCATTTCCAATTATACCCAGCTTATGTTTTCACAGACATTGCCCAATATCACCACTAAGTCCAATCGGGGGAGACAGTAAATCTTTGAGCAACATACGTGGTGAGCTCCATGCTAGAGACTTTCCTATGTTTTTACTTGACTAACCTCTACAGCCCTGTAAAGGCTCTATTGCTATATCCTCTTTGCATGGAGGATATAACTCAGAGGCCCCACAAGACATAGGACTGCGATCCCCACCATCTGAGTCACAGCCTCCATCGGCTCCATGCAGATCTGGTTTCCCACTGCAGGGCCTGCCAGGGGCAGGTGGCCAGACCATGCATTCTCCAAGACCAAGATCTCCATACAAGGCTGTTGTTGAGTCAGAGACACACTCAAAGAACTAAAAGAAGACGTGTCTCATATTACCCTGAACTTGTATTCTTGTTTCAAACCAACACCTGCCATATACTGCATATAACATATACAGAGAGTCCATAAAGAACTTTCTTCTGAATTTATTAGAATGTTTTAAACTACCTCTTGGTGCTATTACTTTAAAATCTGATGAGCTTTATCTAGAAAGGTTAAAGAAAAAACTCCTAGTGCTGGGAGGGTGGGCGAGTGGCAGAGCACACTGGCACGTTCTCCTTCAATTCTGAGCACCCCACCCCCCAAAAAAGAATGTACCGTTGGAAGCTAGAACCAACATAACTATTTAAAAACACGCTTGCTAGGTGTGATGGTTCATACTTGTCATCCTAGCCCTTGGGATGGTGAGGCAGAGGATTGCTGTGAGTGTAATGCCAGCCTGGGTCACATGATGAAAGTCTGTCTCAAAATAAACAAACAAATAAAAACGCTCATTCTGTTTTCTATCTTTCTTACATATTCATAAAGGGATATACACAAATATATGTATATACTTATGTATACATCCAAATATATTTATCATTTATATATAGTTGGTTATTTTTAGGAGGACACTTTTGGGGCTGGGGAGATGGCTCAGTCACTACAGTGTTGGCCATGCAAGCATGAGGACCCGAGTTCTGATCCCCAGCCACAGGTGTTGAGTGACTCTGATCCCAAGGCTGGGGAGACAGAGGCTGGCAAATCTCTGGAGCTCTGTGGCCAATCAGTGAGCTCCAGGTTCACTGAGACTGTCTCACCTTTAATCGCAGCACTCAAGAGAGGCAAGCAAGATTCTATGTTCGGGCTGGAGAGATGGCTCAAGCGGTTAAAGCACTGACTGTTCTTCCAAAGGTCCTGAGTTCAAATCCCAGCAACCACATGGTGGCTCACAACCATCTGTAATGAGATCTGATGCCCTCTTCTGGTGTGTCTGAAGACAGCTACAGTGTACTTAGATATCATAAATAAATAAAAAATCTTAAAAAGATTCTATGTTCAAGGCCAGCCTGCTCCACAGAGTTAGTTCCAGGACAGCCAGAGATACACAGAGAAACCCTGTCTCATGAGGGTGTGGAGGGGAGCTGGAAAGTGGAGCTAGAGAGATGGGTCGGCAGATAAAAGCATTTGCTGCTCTTGCAAAGAATCTGGGTTTGGTTCTCGGCACCACAGGGCAGCTTACAACTGCCTGTAACTCCAGTTCGAGAAGGTTCCAACATCCTTTGCTGGTCTACCGGAGTACTGCATGAAATGCTACACATACGTACATGCAGGCAAAACACACATTGAAAAATAAATAAGATGCCCTTTACAAAGGTGGAGTGACTGCGGCAGATATGCAATGTCCACCTTTGACCTCGTACACTCATTTGTTCCCACATATACATACATTCAACACACACAGTCATTTTTTTTTAAAGAACACTACTATTATGTGGTGTCGCATGCCTTTAATCCCAGTACTTGGGAGGCAGAGGCAGGTGGATCTCTGTAAGTTTGAGGCCAGTCTGGTCTAACAGAAGAAGTTCCCAGACAGCCAAGGGTATACAGAGAAACCCTTTCTCAATAAAACACCCCCAAACCAACCAACCAGCCAAACAAACAAACAAACAAAGAAACAAAGAGTAAGCAGTGTAATAAACCAGTGGTTATTCAATAGTGTTGATTAAATGCTTAGCCAGGCTTGGTACTGCTTGCATGCAGCACTCAGTAGACGGAGGCAAGAGCATTGCTGCAAGTTTGAGGTCAGACTGATTATATATTTATGTATATGTATGTATATGTATATATGTATATGTGCGAGTGCACGTGCACACACACACACAAACACGCACACACACACTCACAGAGTAAGGTTCCAGGTCAGCCAGTGCTACATAGAGAAACCATCTCAAAATAAGATAATACAATAAAATAATGAACACTTAGAATATACCGCAATTTGAATTTTTATCATTTTAATTTTTGCTGCTTCTGGAGATTGGAGCCAGGCCATGTGAGCCCATTTAGCACTGACTTTTCTTTTAGCCTTGTGGGGCAGTGATCCATCTGAACGGGGTGTGCTTGCCTGGCGCAGCCTGAGAGGAAGTCCCATGGCTTCATTCCCGAGACCTAGCTTGGTGCAGATCCTCTGTGTGCCCAGAACACAGCCGCTGTCAGCATGCCCCAATGATCCCTGTGGCCCCTACATTGGGATGTAACTGAGCAAAGGGTTGCTCTAAATAACTCCTGGGGCAGCCAAGCCTGGTTACAAGTCCTTTCTCAATATAGTCTTTGCTTCGCTTTCCAAAGGTCAGAGCAGCTTGCCTGACTGTGTTTTGGGGATGGCCTATCAGCTTGTGGATAAAAGAGGGGGGTTGCTATGTTTAGCATCTAGAAGACCCTGGCTCCATCCCTAGCAGAGCAAAAAGGAAAAGCAAGACAGAAGAGGGAATTTTTATAATTTGAAAAGTGAGTTTGAGCCAGGAAACCTCAGGATCTCCCTGTGAATCCTCATCTACAGAGGATGAATTCTGACAAAGTTGTAATAATTCAAATACAAGCTTGAGGTCACTTGTCTCACTTGTCCTGATGTCATGAGAAGATTCTCGTTTCCAGTCATGTCCACGTGCATGTTCACTTTTATATCTGTAATGAAAACAGAAATTTACGTATTTACATTTAACTTTTCCATATGTGAGTGTGCATGTTCAAGTGTGGTGCACATGTATGTTGGATGCTCTCCCTCGGGAGCCATCCACCTCAGTTTTCATCCAGTCCTTCACTGGCCTGGAACTGATTCAGCTAGGCTGGCCAGTCACCAAGCTCTAGGGATCTGCCTGCCTCTGCCTCCTAAGAGCTGTGACCACAAGGGTATGTCGACACATCCACCATTTTTTTTTTTTTTAGCATAGGTACTGGGGATCAAACTCAGGACCTCATGTTTGTGCAACAAGCTGGGCTATCTATTCAGTTCTGACAACTTAATGTTTTTACTCCGTCATTTTAAATTATAAAAATATCCCTTGATGCTGGGCATGGTGGTGCATGCATTTGGTCCTAGAACCTGGGAGACAGAAGCATGCAGAGCTCTATGAGTTTAGTCTAGCCTGGTCTGCATAGTGAGTTCCAGTTTAGCCAGGGTTACTGGTAACATCTTGGCTCAAATAATGAAAAAAAAAGCAAAACAAAACAACCAAACTTATAATCTTTGTCAATTTATCCTAAAATTTCCTTAAGATTTGAAAGAATTGCAAAATCAGTTCAATCCCTTGTTTTTTTCAGATGCGTGCTGAATCTCACTAATTATGGAGAGCCTACTTGGGCGTGGTGGTGCATGACTTTAGTCCTTCCACTTGAGAGGCACAGGCAGGTACATCCCTGTGAGGTCAAGGCCAGCCTGGTGTATAAAGCAAGTTCCGGGACAGCCAGGGCTGATAGGAAGGGAAACACCTTCTCTTGGAAAAAAACAAACAAACAAACCAAAAGGGAGATTCATAAACATAAGGAATCATCGCAACTGGTATAATCTTAAATTAGATGGAAGGCTGTTCAACCTCTGTCTCCCCGATTCTAATTCCATCTGCCGAGGTGAAGAATAATAGCAGCGTGAAGAGCACAATCATATGTTTTCTATTTTTCTTCTGCCTTTTGTGTGTAAATAATATATAATGTCTCACACTTGTGACCCCAGCACTCCAGAGACTAAGGCAGAAGTATCCAGAGTCTGGGACCCTTGGACTGGGTGTGGCAGCACACACCTTTAATCCCTGAACTTTGGAGGGGGGGGAGAAGGAGGGAGAGAGGGAGAAATCTAGGCTTCTGAGATCCCTTCTCAAAAGATAACCATACTGTAGAGAATACCAACATTTCTAGGTGGGAATTATGTCGGGATGTTCCTACTGCAACCTCTTCCAGTCGCTCACTGTAGACTGGAATCAACAAGGGAGACCCAGAACCCTTAGCTGGAAACTCTGTCAACCTTCAAGGGTTAGAATTTTAGGGGACAGTGTGCCCCTTTTTGCAGTGATCACAAGCTTTTTGGAGTAGGGAGAGCTTTGCCTAGGGCACTGGCAATCTAATAACCCTAGCCTGTAGGTTATAGATATAATTTCTCTATTCTGGCCATACTGTGGATTAGGACCATGCGTGTGTGCAGCCTGTGAAAACATGTTTACCCTCACAGTGCCTGGGGCAGGACCTCTGTGTTTACACTGATAAGGGCCTGTACCCAGAACTGGGGAAAATGTTTTTTTTTTCCTTAAGTTACTCTACCATCAGCAGTTCACACAAGCACTCTCCTCTGCCCCTTTTCTTTTGAAACTCTATCCTCTGTAGTCTGTGCTGGCCTAGAGTTCAAGGCCAGCTTAGGTAATTTAATGAGATCCTGCCACAAAAAGTAAAATGAGGATTGGGGATAAAGCTCAGTGGTAAAGCACTTTAGGATGCACAGAGGCCCAGATTCAAGATCCCATAACAGGGCTGGAGAGATGGCTCAGTGGGTAGGAGCACTGACTGCTCTTCCAGAGGTCTCGAGTTCAATTCCCAGCAACCACATGATGGCTCACAACTATCTATAATGAGATCTGATATCCTCTTCCGGTGTGTCTGAAGACATTGTACTCATATAAATAAATAAATCTTTAGAAAAGTAAATAAAAACAAGCAAGGCTTATTCCCTAAAACACAGTCAGCTTGTGGTGGTCCATGCAAAGGGAGTTAGTTTTATGAAGAGATTGAAGACAGCAGAGAAAAACAAACCCCAAGTTGTTTCAGCTTCGTTCTTGTGACAGAGCAATGGGGGACTGATGTTACTCCTGTGTGAGGATGGAAGCAGAGGACCTTCATTACCACATCTGAATGATGCTGTCTGTCTGGAAATCCTGTGGCTATCTCTCTAATGCAAAGTTCCCAGAAAGTCAGATAAACCTATGGGTTTCATTTGGTGACTGTGGAACTTTACTGTGAGTGATTCCATTTTTGATTTTTTTTAGCCTGGTCTGTTGGGGACGCTTAGTTCAAAACTGTGGACCCCTGGCTGGAATGTGGGTCAGTGGTAAAGTGTGTGCTTAGCACTGGAGAAGCCATTGGTTCAGACCCCAGTACCAAACCAAAACAAGAACACCCATGGCCTCCTGGAATCTTTATTTAAAATCCCAGAATGGAAAACACCCCTGGAGATCTCAGCATGGGCACTTATCTTACAGAAGAATAAGCAGGTCGAGAGAGGGGCCCAAAAAGTTCCTCCCTTTAGCAGATGGCAGACCCCAGGCTAGCCCCCTGGCAGTCTTCATGAAGAGCAGTGCACATTTTCGGAGGGTGCTTCTTACTTTGCTGCGGTCCTTTCTCTTTCTCTTGGTCCACCTAATGACTGAGCAGAAAGTCCTGGGGGAGCCCAGGTGACTCAGAGCTAAGGGTGACAGGGCAGGTTAGGGCTGTACACAGCAAAGAGGGCTGGGCCACTAAGCAAAGGGAATGAGTCATGGAGGAAACCAGAGAGGCTTGTGGAACTGGGCCAGCAGCTTGGGCTCAGGCCAAGATCAGCCCAGCAGCTGGACAGGAAGGATCTGAAGAGGCAGCTCCTCAGAGAAGAGTCTGGAAGGGTGGAGGGAGCCTGCATAGGGGCTGCTCAGTTGCAGAGATGTGCATTTCAGCCCTGTGATGCTGTAGGGCTACAGAAGGGTGGGTCCCTTTCTCTTTTGTCTTGGTGGCCAACTATTATGACACGTTTTAACCATTTTGCCACCTCGTGCTTTCTTGTCCTAGTTCTTAAACCACTTTTTACACGTTCAGTTCAGTAACATTGATCACATAAATTGCAATACATGCAATGATCATTGTTTCCAACATTCCAAAGGAAAAATGGCTCTCACTTTACTTTCCTCTACCTCCTGGTAATCGCTGATCTACTTTGCTTCTGTGAATAAATATACCAATTCTTTCTTTCTTTCTCTTTCTCCTTCTCCTTCTTCTTCGAGACAGGGTTTGTCTGTGTAGCCCTGGCTGTCCTGGAACTCACTCTGTAGACCAGACTGACCTCGAACTCAGAAATCTGCCTGTCTCTGCCTCCCAAGTGCTGGGATTAAAGGCGTGCGCCACCACTGCCTGGCAAATATATCAACTCTAAGCTATTTATTTATTTATTTATTTATTTAGGGTCTTAACTATATACCTCCAGACTGGCCTGAAATTCACAATGGCCTTGAACTTCTGCTTCTCTCCGCACATTTGCTTAAACTCTCTGTGTAGCTAAAGATGACCTTGAATTTCAGATCCTCCTGCCCCCATCTCTTGGCGGTTGTTGGAATTAAGATTATAGACATGTGGCACCATGTAGTTTATATAGTGTTGAGGACAGCCCTCAGATTCATAAGTGCCAGGCCAGGCCAGGCCATCATTGTAACTTATCAGGACAAGGCCCTTTGTAATACAGGCCACCCTAACATTTGCTCTGTAACCTAGCGTGGCCTTGAATTCCTGATTACAGGCATGAGTCAACATGTGCATTTTTTTATGTGTTTATTGCAACAAAGTCTTGCTATCTATGGAGGGCTGGTCTTAGACTCATAATCTTTCGGCCTATGTTTTTGGAGTGCTGGGCTCATTGGAGGTTCTGAGCTCACTGGAAGCTACATTTTTCTTTTTAATTTGGTGTCCCAAAGACACCAGTAGTTGTTGTTTATACATTAGTCTGATTACAGCAGTAAAAGGGACTAAAATACTGTATTTAGAAAATACATAAAAACACATAATAGGATATTAAAATAGAGTATAAGAATAAAATAATATTTTGCATGTGCCATTTTCATAAAATCTACAAAATTCCTGATACCTATTAATATATACTTTTAATTTTTTTCTTATATTTAATATATATATATATATCTCCATGTGGGTTTGTTCATGTGAGTCCAGGTGCCTTTGGAGGCCAAAAGAGGGTATTGGGTCCGATGGAGCCAGGTGTACGTGTAGCTGTGAGCTGACCAATGGCAGTGCTGGGATCTGAACTCAGGTCCTCTGGAAGAACACTTCACTACAGCCATTTCTCCAGTCCAAAGCACACAAAGAACAGCAGCTGTCCTCAAACTGCTAACTCCACACTGTGCCATACATATAACCCCATAAGATAAATACATTAAAAAAAGATTGATACAATACAATAAAATTGGTTTATCTGGGTCTAGAAGCCTGAAGTAGTCTGCACAGGGACTTTGCTGACTCATTCACATTTATTTCTCAGAAGCACAGCTCTAGAACTCAGGCTTGTTGTCTGAGAGCCCAGGGATGAAGTAAAACATCTAAAAGGATTCAATGTTTATAGTTCCTCTGACTCAGCATCATTTTTTATTCCCTGTTGGCAAAGAAACTCTCCAAGGCTCTCAAGCTTTGAGGTCCTTGTCCAAAGGTTCATCCTCACTAAGGCAGAATGAGGGACAGTGGCCCGAGGCCAGTGTGCACAGGCCCTGCTCCACTGGGGCTGCCCAGAGCCTCAGATTGCCTTGGCTGTTTCATGTGGCGAAGTCAAGCTGACTTGTGCTGTTTTCACCTGAAGCAAAAGAAGAAGAATAAAAATCCAGAGAAGACTTTAAAAGGGTCAGACACAGTGGCACATGCCTTTAATCCCAGCAAATGAGAGAAAGAGACAGAGACAGAGAAACAGAGACAGAGAGAGACAGAGATACAGACACAGATAGAGACACAGAGGGACAAAAGGAGACAAAAAGAAAAAGATTTCTGTGAGTTCATGTCAAGCCTAGTCTATATAGTTGAGTTCGAGGTCATCCTGGGCTACATAGTGAGATCTGTTTGGTTTTTTTTTTTTTTGGTGGGGGGGGTTCGAGACAGGGTTTCTCTGTGTAGCCCTGGCTGTCCTGGAACTCACTCTGTAGACCAGGCTGGCCTCGAACTCAGAAGTCCGCCTGCCTCTGCCTCCCAAGTGCTGGGATTAAAGGCGTGCACCACCACTGCCCGGCTGTTTTTTTTTTTTTTTTTTTTAAAGACATTTAAAAGAGAGAGAATTCTAACACGTGATATAGTACGATGAACCCAAGGGCACTGCATCAAGTGAAATAAACTAGTCAGAAAAAGGCAAGTACTTATGGTCCTACTTACCTGAGGTCTGAGACTCATTGGTAAAGAGAAGTGTGACTCTTCTGGTCTCTTTGGCCAGCAAGATGATGAAAGGAACGTCATCCTTTGGAAAGCATTGCTGTAAGATGCACACGCTGTGCCGCCACTGTGGCTCCAAGGCCTACCACCTTCAGAAGTCAACTTGTGGCAAACGTGGCTACCCTGCCAAGCACATGAGAAAGTATAACTGGAATGCCAAGGCTAAGAGACGAAACACTACCGGGACTGGTCGGATGAGGCACCTAAAGATTGTCTATCGCCGATTCAGACATGGATTCCATGAAGGAACAACACCTAAACCCAAGAGGGCAGCTGTTGCAGCATCCAGTTCATCTTGATTTCAAACAGTCATAAAATAAATGTTCTGGTTGAGAGAGAAAAAGAGAGAGAGAGAGAGAGAGAGAGAGAGAGAGAGAGAGAGAGAGAGAGAGGAGGCTGGGGAGGGAGACAGTGTTTGGTGGGAACAGGGTTTCAGTTTAAAAAGATGGGGAAGTCGTGGAGATGGGTGTTGGCTGCACAGCATCAGGGACCAGTTAGTGATGCTGAGCTGCACACTGAAAGGTAGGTTTGATATCACGTATTCTACCACAGTACAACCTTTGAATGAGGGATCCACCCTCAGCCAGTCATGGTGGCTCACACCTATAATTCCAGTACTTGAGAGGGTGAGGCGGGCAGGGTGCTGGATTATAGGCTTGTGCAACCATTCCTAAATTATGCAATTCTGGGGACCGAACCCAGGGCTTCCAACTGACCTACATCCCCAGCTCCCAAGTAACTACTTCTGCTGAGCTTTGCAGCCTAGCATAAGACATGAAGACATGTGGACAGAACTGGGTCTCTCCCACTCCAGTGTTCCAAGGTAGCCCTGGTTGTTCTGGCACTCTGTAGGCCAGGCTGGCCTTGAACTCAGAGCTCTGCCTGCCTCGGTCTCAGGGACTAATGGTGGGTGTGCACCATCACCCCCTGGCAAATTTGTTCCTTAAGATGTTTACATTTATTTGTTTGTCATGAGGGGTACACTTTTGTCACAGCCACAAGGCAGTCAGAGACAACCTGTAAAAGCTGGTTCTTTCCTTCCACCATGCGGGCCCTGGGGATGACTGCAGTCAGCTTGCTTGCTAGCAATTTCAGTCACTGAGCCATCTGCCAGCCAGAGATAGGGGTTTAAATCAAATCTTTCAGTCGAGCCGTCTGGGGAGACATAAAGAGCAAGGGCCTTAGAGCAGAGAAGGCAGTAAGTGGGTTGGCTTGGAGGTAGGAACTATGCAGAACCACCTTGAAGCATGGCTGAAAGAGATACTGAAGGAGCTGGAGTGTCAAGTCCCCAGACCCTGGGCACTGTGAAGGCTTTGGCCATTCTCTGGCATCTTAGCATCTGCTTAAACAGTAGACTCTTGTCATTTGTGAATTAATTATCTTAGGCTTGTCCTCTGTTGACCACTGAGTCCTATGATACTGTTACCATTATTCTGTCAGGACATAGGTTTGGGTTTCCGTGACGGAGAGGAAGGACCTTGGATTTTGGAGAGCTCCTCTTTCCCCCTGTGTTTTGCAAAGCTCCCCACAGGCATGCCTCTTGTAAGCAAAAATATCTTCCTCCCCTTTGTTCCTCCAGGGCCCATGCTTGACACCAACAGGCCTATCTTAACCCTGCCACTGGTAACACTGAGGCAGAAGGATTATGGATTCCGGATCAGCCTGGGCTGCATAGTGAGACTATGTCTAAAACAAATCAAAGGACAACAGGCTGAATGTCTTAGGGAGTGAGCCACAGAATCCTCTAGCAAAGTTCAAGGCTCATGGTTCTGTTGCCCCAGCTGATAGTATAACCCACAGGAGGAGGCAATGTCTTTTTAGCCCCCAGGAACTAAATTTTACTGTTAAACTAATAGCTACACACAGGCAGACAAAAGTTCAAAGCTGATGGAGAAATAAAGAATTTCTGCCAATTTAATTTGAGGTCTATATTTTTTAAATCTTGATTCATAGCAAAGGTCAGATAGTACCTACTTTTAAATTCTAGGCGTACTAACTTATGCAATTTATTTAGTTGTATGGACCAGGTTGGCCTTGAACTCAGAGATCTGCCTGCCTCTGCCTCCAGAGTGCTGGGATTAAAAATGTGTGCCACTAGAGGCTGGAGAAATGACTCAGTGGTTAAGAACACTGGCTGCTTGCTCTTCCAGAGGTCCTGAGTTCAATTCCCAGCAACCACATGGTGGCTCACAACCATCTGTAATGGTATGTCTTCAACCTTTTCTGGTGTGTCCGAAGACAGCTACAGTGTACTCGTATAAATGAACTAAATAAAATTTAAAAAAAAATGTGTGCCACCATGTTTCAACTTTGCTGGAATGAGCCCTTAATTCATACTTAGCTGAGGATGACCTTGCACTTCAAATCCCCTGACTTCACACTCAGTTACCAAGGAGTCTCTCCTAATAGCATCATCACACAGATGTTCCTTAGCCCAGCAAGAGACCCAGCATAGATGTCCATGCTTGTATCAGGTGAGACCCTAGAAATTCATAGTTTCTTCTTCTAGTAGTGATATCAGATTATGTCTTTATTAACTGTGTATGTGAGCATTCTGTGTTTGTATGTGTGGGAACCAAAACAAAACAAAATAGAAATGGAACTAATGAAATAGATCATTCTCCAAAAATATTCTATTAGAGTTGGGTGGGAGGTAGAGGTTGGAAGATCAGGGATCCAAGGCCTTTCTCTTCAACCTAATGAGTCTGAATGAGGTCAGCTGGGTCTCCTTGTCCTCTGACTCAAACTTTACAAAATAAAGCACAATCCACACAAACTGTTTCAGGGTATCTGCCAGAAATGACTGCCTGGATATAGATTTAAGTTGCTAGAAAGTCTTTATTAGCTGTTCAGGATCCCAGTGTAGCTCTGAGCCTTTCTCAGGATGAACTTTTAAGCACAAAACCATGTCCCTTAGTTGACATACCTCAGTTAACAGTGGTTATCCAGAGTGGAACTATACAAATGCTGAAAAAGCAGGCTTACTACATTTAGACACTTTCCCAGAAGTGTGGACTTTGATGGACTGGGTGTTTCTTTTCGTTTTGGGAGGTGGTGATGTCTGTGTCCTGAGTCTTACACCCTGAATGATACTTCCATCACAGAGTGAGTAGATCTGGGGGCCCACTAATGTCTGGGGCTTGTTATAAAACAAGCCTGTGGGACAAATCACTGTAGGAAAAGAACTGCACCAGGCCTGGTGGGTACAGGTCTGTAATCTCAGACACTTGGGTGACAGGAAGAGTGCAAGTTCAAGAGCGGCCCCAGCTGTAGAGATCAAGGTCAGCCTTGTACCTTAGTGGTGGAATGCTTGCCTAAGGAGCGTGAGGTCCCACACCAGTGGTTCTCAACCTTCCCAACACTGTGAGTCTTAAATATGGTTTCTCACGTTGTGGTGACTTACAATCATAAAATTATTTTCATAGCTAATTCATAACTGTACATTTGCTACTGTTTTGAATCATAATGAAAATAACTGTGTTTTCCAATGGTCTTAGGCAATTCCTGTGAAAGAGTCATTTGACTCTTGCAGTGAGAATTTTGCTTTCCTTAAAAATTGAGTTATGTGAATATTTTTGTTTTAATCCCAAATGTGGGGTATGGAGATGCTACAGATTATCCACAGCTGCGAACTATGATTGTCTTGTGTTCTAGGAGGGGTGTGATTTTTGCCGGCTGCAGATAGTTTATGTTTGGGACTCTGGAGAGGGTATAAATGGGAGAAACGCCAGAGAGCCAGAGGCGGCTGCTGCTCCCCTGCCGCCATGTTTGTGATGGATTGCTGGATTGCTGGTTAGAAATATTCCGATGATGAAGACTGGACTTGCCCCTGGGAACTTAATGTTCCTAGTCCCTAGTCAGCAGGAAGTAGTCTAGAGAGATCTCTGCCCTGAACTTTCTGAACTTTCTTTTTCTTTCTTTCTTTCTCTTTTTTTTGGATTTTTGAGACAGGGTTTCTCTGTGTAGCCCTGGCTATCCTGGAACTCACTCTGTAGACCAAGATGGCCTTGAACTCAGAAATCCACCTGCCTCTGCCTCCCAAGTGCTGAGATTAAAGGCACGTGCCACCACTGCCCATCTCCGAACTTTCTCCTCTAATCTTCTTTCTCTCCTATATAGTGTTGGGGGTGAGGGTTGGAAAAGTGGTAGGTAGCCCCAAAAAGTATGCATACAGATCCCCAAAGGGGGGGAGTTGTGATTCACATGCTGCCCTAGATTTAATGCTCAGTACTGAAAGAAGGAAAGAAGAAAATTACAAAAAACGTCTATAGATATTTACCTTAATCTGTTTTTACATAGGGACACTTACTTAGCTCAGCCCTTTAGAAATACCCAAAGCCTTTTTGGGGGGCATTATTTGTATAGCACAAACATAAATTCTCATATTCCTAGGCAGCCTGCTTTTATGTACTTGCTTTGGTTTAAGCAAAAATTATAAGAAATCTCCCCCTCCCCCCAACACACACCTCTCTTGGATATGAATTTTTGCAAATTAGCTTCTCTGTGTGCTATCTGGGGGAAGTGTCATATTCATGTTATCAAACTCATGCTATGAAATGAGCCAGAGGAAAAGAGACAGACCTCATGTGCTCTCATCTAGAAGCTTTTTAAATTTTTTTTCAGATTTATTTATTTATTTTATGTATATGAGTACACTGTAGCTGTCCTTAGACACACCAGAAGAGAGCATCAGATCCCATTACAAATGGTTGTGAGCTACCATGTGATTGCTGGGAATTGAACTCAGGACCTCTGGAAGAGCAGTCAGTGCTTTAAACCACTGAGCCATATCTCTCCAGCCCCTCATCTAGAAGCTTTAGAAGTGAACTCTAGAACCTGGTCAGGCAGTGCACACCTTTAGTCCCAGCCCTAGGGAAGCTGAAGCAGGTGGATCTCTGTGAATGTGCATTCAAGGCCAGCCTGGTCTACATGGCTAGTTCCAGGATAGCCAATGCTGCACAATGAGAGATAACACTGTCTCAGAAAACAAAAGTGCTGACCTCAAAGAAGAGAGTAGAATCATGAAAGAGGCTGGCAGGGCAGGGGAAGCGGGGACACAAAGGAGTTGGGAAAGGGTACAGTTAGGAGGGAGAGTCAGCTCTAGTGTTCCCAGGATGGCAGAGAAATACAGCTCAAGACCCCTGTTACTCATCTTGTGTAAAACTAGAGAAGGAGAACTTGAAACCTCCAAACCGAAAGAATAAGAAACTGCAAATGTGGGCTGGTGAGATGGCTCAGCGGTTAAGAGCACCGACCTCACTTCCAAAGGTCCTGAGTTCAAATCCCAGCAACCACATGGTGGCTCACAACCATCCATAATGAGATATGATACCCTCTTCTGGGGTGTTTGAAGACAGCTACAGTGTACTCATATAAATAAATAAATAAATCATTAAAAAAAACTATAAAAAAAAGAAACTGCAAATGCTAATTAGTGATTTTATCATTACATACTATGTGTATAAATACATGTATGTGTGTTGAAATATCACACTTAGTGAATCATACAATCATTGTATGTCAATAAAGAAAAGCAGGGTTGCTGAGGTGGCACACACCCACACGGTGGATGGAGCAAACCGAGTCCTGCAAGTTGTCCTTTGACTTTCAAACCTGTGCTTTGGTGCCCCACCCCCACGAAATAAATAAATTAATAATATTTTTAAAATGAGGGCCTGGACAGATAGTGGTTAGGAGTACTTATTGATCTTGTAGAGGACCTGGGTTCAGTTCCCAGTAGCCACATGGTGGTTCACAGCCATTTGTAATTATAGTTCTGTTGGGAGGACCAGGCATGCACATAGTGCATTTATATATATATATATATATATATATATATATATATATATATATATGATTCATACACATAAAAATGAAGTAAAGCTAAATTTTTTTTAGTTTATAATGAGGAGCAGGGAATGATATAGGGGTTAGAGGTGCTTGGGGACAACCCTGACCAACCAAGTTCAATCCTGAATCCCAGATAATGAACCCCACAAGTGCTGACATCACACACTCTCACCCTGGCGTGTGTATGCCCTACCCCCACACCAAATCACAATACAAATTTTTAAAAAAATAATTTAGAAAGAAAAAAAATGTCAAGGCAATTA
Organism: Tokudaia tokunoshimensis; assembly: GCA_036184795.1. Lineage (NCBI taxonomy): Eukaryota > Metazoa > Chordata > Mammalia > Rodentia > Muridae > Tokudaia > Tokudaia tokunoshimensis. Next base: position 109,021,991 of record BTHU01000002.1, on the reverse strand, counting down.
ATAAATGAATGCAATTTTACAAATCTTTAAAACAAGATTTCATGTAGCTTAAACAGGCCTGGGAACTCGTGATCCTCTTGCCTCAGACTCCTAAGTGCTAGGATCACAGGAGTACACCGCCTCTTGAGCTGCTGGGAATGTCTCAAAGATCACCTGCTGAAGCGTGAGCTGTTGGGCTGTGCAGATTCTCATCCCAAACCCCGTGCCATAACCAGGCTGGCTCTGTAAGTGCAGACCAAGGTGTCACTGTACTGTCATGGCCTCCGGAAGACAGGCTTGGCTATGCAGACTGGGAAGGTCCCCAGCTTTCTGCCTAGGTCTGCAGGAACATGGCTCCTGTTTCTGCCAAGAAGAAAGCAGTGGCTGCTGAACCAAGGACTAAGAAGAGGCCGACTGTACTGGAATAATCCGTATTCTCTGTGACTGCTGAAGGATGAGTCAGGATTCTAAATCCTAGCTGCAGAGCTGGGGAAATGGGAGCACCCGGGAAGGAAGGAAGACCATGATGTCAGCAGCTTCCCAGAGCTGGTCAAAATGCTGGGCTGGGTTTGACTTGAAATAAATTCATCTTAATGTTTCAAAAGAAGCAAAAGATTTACTGAGATAAATCTATGGGCTGTTGGCATCTGCCCTCAAGTAGGTAGAAGTGGCTTAGGAAGCCAGGAAGATCTGCCCAATGGAGGATTGTGTGGACCTCTTCAGTCCCTTCACACAAGAACAATTCGAGATGGCTAGGGAGATGGCTCAGTGGGTAGAGCACTTGCTACGCCTTTCAGATCTCTAGAATCCAGGTAAAAACATAGCAGTAATGTAAGCATTTGTAAACCTAGGATGCTGTACAAGGATACAGGATGCAAGTTAACCTGGCCTATGAACTAGTGAGCAGTGAGATCCTGTTGGGGCTGTTCTGGAGCTGCGATGTGTTCAAATCCTAAATTCTGTACTCCAAGATCTGGTTGCTCCAAGACAAGTGAATTCTCACGGTCACCAGCTTTTTGTTGTGCAAACCTTGCTCCCAAAGTTAATTGATCAATAAAAGAATAAAGCCTGTGATTGGGCAGTAGAGAGAGACAGGTAGGATTTGAGGATTGTATAAGGGGGTTTCCATAGAGACCAGAGAAGGAGAAGAGAGGAAGCAAGGAGAGAAGGAGGAGGGAGGAGATGAAGAGGGGAGGAGGCAGCCCTGAGAAGAGATGGACCATGAGCATATGGCCAGGAGAAACAGCAAGTAACAAGGGACGTATGACTGGGATATAAGTTAGAATAGCTCAAAACCTGCCCAGTCTAGGTTTACAACTTGTAAATACCAGAGTTGTGTTTCTTTCATATGGGCTAGATAGAATATATAATTCCTACTACAAGACCCTGTTTCAAAACACCATGGTGGAAAGCAAGGACTAAGACCCAAGGTTGTTCTTTGAACCTCCACACGTGTCATGGTACAGACATACCCATCATACACAACCATATCATGCACATAGACATATGTACACATACAGCAGAATGAAACCAACTAAAAAGAAGAGAAAAAGAAATGCTAACGAGATTCACAAATTAACAAGGAAGAGACCAAGTCAACAGAAAAAAAGTGTGCAAAATAGGTCCTTCGGAAAGAAGAAACTTGAAGACTACAATTTTAGAAGAAATGTTTTGCTCCCCTAGAAATCTGGGAAATGCTAATTGGAAAGTGAGAGACAAGATAAAAATTTACACTCATAGAAGAGCACTGCATAAATGTTTGTAGCAGTTGATTTACTTTCTTTTTGCAGCACCACTTATTATAGTAGCCTGAAACTGGAAGGAGGCCCTTCAGTGACCACTAGTTAAACATATGAGGTGTGCCCAACTGGGGAATATCGGCAATAAAAAGATCGGATTATTGATCTACAGTGATTTGGAATGGATCTACAGACAATTATAACCGGTAAAAAAAGATAATCTCCAATGGTTATATGTATGACTATATTTATATAACTTTTCTTTTTTTCTTTTTCTTCTTTCTCTTCCTCCTCTTCCTCCTTCTTTAAGCGAACAAAGTCTCTATATAGTATTGACTGTCCTAGAACTCACTCTGTAGACAAGTTCTCACCTTGAACTCAAAGAGATCTTCCTGCCTCTGACTCAGGGGTTCCTGGCTTATATAACATTTGTAAGGACACATTTTTTTAAGGAATGGAGCTAAGTAGATGATCCAATGGATAAACAACACACAGAATGTATTGGAAGCATGCTCCTCACATTTTGACCTTGGGCAGATTATTTTAGATCTCTGAACCTTCTGGGATAATGAGAACTTCCAAAAGTTTTGTGAAAACTCATGAAAATCATAAAAACGCCTGGCATACCTGGACATAGTGGTGCCTATTTGTGATCCCAGCACCCAGGGAGGTAGAGACTGGAGAATCAGGAGTTCAAGATCATTTGGGCTCTGTAGCAAGTTTGGGCCCGTGGGCTATCAGAAATCCTGTCTCAAAACAAAAACACCACCTGGGGGTGGTTGCACATTCCTTTAATTCCAGCACTTGGGAGGCAGGGGCATGTTCTAACCCAGGTGAGTTCCAGGCTAGCCAGGGCTATATAGTGAGATCCTGAATAAAAAACAACGTAAATCAAGACCCAAAACAGCTGCTGATGGAGGCACGTGATGATACTGTAGAGAGAGAGGTGGGAGGAGAACAGGTTCAAGGCCTGCCAGGCTCCACCTTTGCCTGTACTGATGAAAGAAGAGACGATCTCTGTGTGGTTCAAGGTCAGACTGGTCTACATAGTGAATTCCAGGCCAGGCAAACAAACCAACAAATAGACCAAAACAATCCGGAATCAGCATTTGATAGGTAGTCACATGACAGAATGATGCTGCTTACTGGATGCCAGACGTTGTTACGAAGGGTTTATATTAATAGTTTTAATACTTAGTCATGTGCCGGGCAGTGGTGGCGCACGCCTTTAATCCCAGCACTTGGGAGGCAGAGGCAGGCGGATTTCTGAGTTCAAGGCCAGCCTGGTCTACTGAGTGAGTTCCAGGACAGCCAGGGCTACACAGAGAAACCCTGTCTCAAAAAAACAACAAAAAAAAAATACTTAGTCATCTGGCCTATTGTTGATTCCTTTTTTGTTTAGTTTTTTTCTTTGAGATTTAAAAAAAATTAAATATAATTGTGTGCATGTGTGTGTGACTTAGTGCACACTCACATATACATATTCCCACAAAGAGGAAAGGACTGGAATCCCTTTGCTGGAGTCACAAGTAGTTGTGATTTGGGAATGAACAGGACCTCTGTCCTCTGCAAGAGCCTGCTCTTAATCACCAAGGCATCTTCTTGCCTGGTGTTTTGTTTTTGAGACCGCATCTCACATTTTAGACCTACTTCTCACTCTGTAGGTCGGCTGTCCTTGAACTCCTCGCAGTCTTCCGATCTTGGTCTTGAATGCTAGGACTACAGGTGGGCTCTACCACACCCAGACTGGTTTTCAGGATTTAGTCTAGTCCCTGCCTTTCTGCTTTTGAGGCATACATGGGGTGGACACATCAGTCTGTTCCCCTGTTCCTTGGCCACATATTTTCCAAGTAAAGTCACAGCAGTTTCCCTGCTGGCACAGAAACCTTAAAGGAAAAGACCTATGTATCCTCTCAGTCTGACAGCAGAATCTAAGGCATGTGCTGTGCAGCTGGGCACTGAAATGGAGAGTTGGCAAAGTAGCTGCTCAACTGTCACCTGATTTAAGGACTCCTGCTGAGTCATAGTGCTTTAGCTGGTCCTCTCTCCAACACTCAATACTTTCTTATGGGAAGTTCTTCAAGAGCAAGGTCTAGAAGATAACTGAGTACCTTTGTAACCCATGTGACACTAGGCACAATGACTAATCGTGAACAGGGATGGAGGAGGGGTAAGACACTTTCCCAAGGACAGAGCCTGCAACAAAGAGCCCATTTCTTCAGTACTATTGACAGCTTAACTTAGAAAACATTGTACTTTACTTATATATTTTTGTATTTATATGCTGTGTGTGTTTGGAAATGTGCTATCACACATGTATAGAGGTCAGAGGATAAGTTGGGGGTGGGGCATCCGTTCTTTCCTTCTAGCACGTGGGTTCAGATATCAGGCTCAGACTGTCAAGCCTGGCAGTTAAACACTGTCACTTGGCGAACTGTCTTGGTGACCCACAGCTTAGCTTTTGGTAAAGCTGGGTTTTTTTTTCTCCCTCATTTTTAAACATTTCTAGTGAAATGGTGGTCATATTCAGGAAATATTTTTTAACTTCCATTATAGATCTCCTTGCCAACTATCCTAACACCTCATGGCCAGTCTGGTTTCATGAATCGTGATAATTACAGAATGCTGGACATCAATTGAAGAGTCATCACTTGTCACACCACCACGCCCAGCTTCAAAGCAATTTTTAATATAAGAAACATTTCATTCCTGGGCCTAAAAGTAAGATCAAACATTTTATGTGTGATTATATTAAAATGGTAAATTAGAAACAAACCATAAAATTATTAATTTATCCTGGTATGATGTTATGTACCTTTCATTCCAGTAAAAAGAGGTAAAGGTAAGCAGATATCTGTGACTGGCAAGACTACAAGTGAGATCCTGTCTCAAAAGCAAAAAACAGTTTAGGGTTCTCATGTCCTGGAGCAGTATGGACTCCGTATATAGCCTTGCCTTATACATACTCACTGCTAGAATTTAAGAAGATGCAGCTTGTCTGCAGTTGCTTTATCTGCAAGGCTGGATATGTTGGTGTGTGCCTATAACCCCAGCACTTGGGCAATTGAGACAAAGGAATCAAGAGTTCAAGGTTATCTTCGCTATAATGGAGTTTGAAGCTATCCTGTGCTTGGAGACCCAGTGTCAAACAAGCAAGCAAACAAGACAGAAAGATAGACACAAGAAAGATGCTGTACTATGGTAATCAGGGCAGGGGGAGGAAATCTATCTATCTATAAGGCCGTATAAAATTCCCACTAAGAAACAATTGAGCTGGGCAGTGGTGGTGCACGCCTTTAATCCCAGCACTTGGGAGGCAGAGGCAGGTGGATTTCTGAGTTCGAGCCCAGCCTGGTCTACAGAGTGAGTTCCAGGACAGCCAGGGCTATACAGAGAAATCCCGTCTCGAAAAACCAAAAAAAAAAAAAAAAAAAAAAACACAAACAAAAAAAAACAAAACAAAACCACAAAACAAACAAACAAACAAAAACCCAAAAAAGAAAGAAAGAAACAATTGAAATAAAAGCTACCATATTGTAAGTCTGATGTTATAATGTGATGTTATGTGATGTTATACATTTTACTACTGGTAAGTTAAGTCTAATGTTACAGCTTAATCAATTGCTAAGGATTTATCCAACATCGATTGGAGGTGTGATCTTTGTGCTATGAAAACACTTTATGCTTTATCCTTCTTATTTAAAGGTTTAAAAATAGCATGCGTTCTTAAAATGCACTCACAGTTTGACAAGTGTTATGTATTAACACTGAGTTAAACACGAACTTCTAAATGCTTTGTGTTGAGTCATGGTGATTTAAACCTAGGTTTCATGTCTCTCAGCCTTGGGACCAGAAGGATTCACTGAGATGACATGGTAGGGGACAGTGACTCGGGTCTCCTGAGTCACCAACAGAGGACTGCTGCGGGCAAGGAGGCTCACGCTGGTTTCACCTTTTAACTTTTTTAGGTTTATTTTTATGTGCATGGATGTTTTGCTTGCATGCATATCTGTGTAGCACGTGGGTGGAAAAAAAAATGAAGCTGGGCATGGTGGCATGCTTACAATCTCAGAACTCTGGAGACAGAGACGGGTAGATCTCTGAGTTCGAGATCAGCCTAGTCTATGAGTAGTGAGTTCCAGGATGGCCAGGGCTATGTAGAAACTCTGTCTCAAACAAGAACAACAACAAAGATTTATGTGTATGTGGCTGAGTGTATTTCTATGCACCTCCTAAGCTGGAGGACGTTAGATCCTCTGGAGCTGGAGTTATTGGTAGTTGTTAGTGGTTGGGAACTGAATTCCGGTTCTCTTCAATAGCAGCATATGTTGTTGTTGCTGTTGCCGGTGGTGGGGTTTTGTTTTGAGACTGGGTCTCCCTTTAGTTGAACATTTTGTTCTTTGGTTGAAATGGAATCCAGAGTCTTGTGCAAGTGAGGCAAATGCTCTACTAAGCCATATCTACAGCCCAAAGCTTACTATGTAGCCAGGGCTGACCTGGGACTTGCTGTGTAGATTAGGATGAACTTGGACTGACAAGAGATCCTACTGCTTCTACTCCCCAAGTGCAAGAGATTAAAGGTATGCCCCACCATGCCTGGCTGCAAGTGTTCTGAACTTCTAAGTCATTTCTGCAGGCCCACGTTTAAGTTTAAAGAGTAAGTCACTAGCGGAAAATAAAATTTAGACACATTTTTAGTACGTTTTAGAACTCAAGAGACTTGAGACTTCCAGATTTTTTATGTTTGTAGTAAAAATTCATTAAAATTCGGCAGAATTCTAAAATGTTTTAGTTTATTTAGAAATTTTTTTTGGGGGGGTGGTGGTACTGCTGGGGATCAACTCGACTTACAGGAAAAATTTACACGAAAGCCTTGTTTTTGAGGACCTACGACTACACACTGAATCGCTTTTGCAAACAGACGGTCACTCCTGAATGGGGCAGCCCAGGCAATGACTTTCCTCTTTCGTCCATACATCCTGGGGATGCCATTCATTATGGGTCACAAGAAGTGTTGTGACATAAATCACCTGTCATCTTCAAGCTCGTTAGGCATTTTCATTTGGGGTTATTACAAGCCAAGGGCACTTGCAGCGCGCTGTCGGTTTATACCCAGTAAACACAAAACCCAAACGCATCTAATGGACCATAATGGTAGCCACAGCCGCTTGCTTCTATGATCAGACCACTACGACCTTCCCCCAAACTTAAGTGTGTGTGTTCTGGAAACCTGGCCTGCTTCTGAGCCCCACAGACCACTGCTCGGGCCAGTCCTGTAGGCTACAGCTGGCGAGAACCATCACTCGGAGTTGGAGTAAGGCCAAAAAAAGCTTGAGGGACGAACTGCCTGAAGGAAAGCTGCGAAACACACATCGGAGATCCATCTCCATCGGAGAACTCAGCTACAGGCGGGAAGGCCCTGAACGCGGCAAGACGGAAGAGGCTGGGCGTGGAGCAGTCCGTCCCGCCCCTGCCGCCCTCGCGCAAGGCCGCGCTCCCAGCGGGCGATTCTGATTGGCTGGCCTAGCTTCCTGCGCTGATTGGACCCGTGGGCGAGGCGGAGGAGAGCCGTGCGCAGCGGCGTGTGTGGGGCCGTGTGCAGACCCGCGTGTGGCGCAGGCAAGGACCCTGAAAATAAACAGCCGCTGCTTTGCGAGTCGCCTTTTCGGTTCTACGTCCGAGTCTTCTCCGCTGTGAGCAGCTCAGACACCGAAGGTGAGAGCCGAGGGTGTAGCCTGCGCAGTGGAGGTCGCAGGGTTGGTGCGGCCGAGACCGACAGAGGGCCGGAACTGCGAGGCGCGATGGCGACCGCACCTTGGCCTGCGCCCTGCTGCGTCAGGCGCGGGGCTCGGCCCGACTGCCGTCTCGGCCCCAGTTTCTGACCCTCCGCACTCGGGCAGGCGTCCTGGCCGCCCTGCTGCGCGGGCACTAGGGCCGGTGCGCGGGGGCCTTTCTCGGTCCCCCACGGCCACGCAGGCCTCATCCGTGTGGCGACGAGGCCCGGCGCCCTTGGGGCCGAGGCGAGAAGGGTCGCGCGCGGGCCTAGCGCCGAGGGCCAGTGTGGCGGGAACTCCTGGAACGGGGCGGTGTGTCGGGGGAGAGCGCCTGGTGGCGGTCCCTAGGCCGAGTGCCGGGTGGAGGCCTGACGGGCCATGTGCCAGCGCCTGCGGGGCCTCAGGACCTGGCCCGTGACGAAGCCCGCGCACGCCGCTGTAAGGCTCAGGAGTCTGGATTCGGTCCTCCGAACTGTCGATCTTTATTCAAACTCCTGGTTTTTGTAGTTTGTATTCTTAAGCAGTTTATTCGACGTCGCTACTCCAACCACCTTTCCTTGAGTCGATGAGATTCAAGTCTTAGGTCCTTCAGCCCCCCCACCCCCCGTTTTTTTGTTTTTTTTTTAAATGGAGCAGGAGCGGGGTGGGAAGGACTCGTAGGTTGTCAGGCCTTTAAGGCCATCAGGGCGGAATAAGTCTTTGCCAATATTTCTCGGATTAAACGGATATAAATTACTAGCAAGCCTCGGAAGTAGAGTTGGCAAAGATCAATCTAGATTTTTCATTAGCGTGAAAACCTGTTTTAGAACGGTTTAATCGCCCTCACTTGGGTTAGGGTGTTGATTTTATAGGTAAAGCTTTTTGCCACATGTCAAGCACATGGCCTCGGCCACCAGGCACTTTCAGAGGAAGTGACTACATCTGGGGTGGGGGTGGGGGTCTTGGAAACGGAGACATTGCACAGCAATCGGCTGATTGGGTTTTTGCATTATTGAAGGCACAAAATAAACAAGATAAACCACGACACTCAATTTTTCTGCATTAAAGTAAAAGGGAATTAAGTTATATCCCCATTTTATCCCCAAATTAAGTTTTATGTGATTAAAAATTACCATTTCTTGTTGCTTGACCCAATTTTGGAGAGACTTAATGCCGATGAATTAATCTTTGGATTTAAATTTGCGAGTTTGTTAGCTATTTGCTCCTAGTGTATATTGAATGTAAGATTTTGAAAGTTTAAAAAAAAACATAAATTCTAGTCCTTATTTTTTAACTCTGATGAAAACTGAAAGTTACATTGGTTCAAATTAAAGCTTATCAAATTAAATTGTAACCCCCAAGCCCTAGGTAATTTTTTTTTTTTAAAGCTTATTAAGCTTGCTTCTTGTCTACAAGGAACTCTTTGTATGCTGGTCTATAAAAGGAATAGTTTATTGGAATCCCAAGGGCTGAATTTAAGGGCTTCATTTTTCCTTCAAATTACAACTCCTGATAACAAGTTTTTAAAACCTAACAGTACTATATCTGTGTATTTACCTCCTACTTCACATTGGGAAATTGTTATATTTGAACTACTTATTTTCATATTAATAGCAAGAGGTAATTTATTTCAAAGAGATGTGCACTTTGTAAAATGTTTTAAGCCAAGTCATCTGAAGACCAAGAGCGTATATTCTGGCAGTTGAACAACTGCCAGTAGTAAGATTCTGTAATGAAGTATGGCTTGATTCTCTTTACCTTTTAGACCTAAAAAGATAGTAAATGAGTCACTGCTGGGGTGATTGCTCCGTTAGGTAAATACATTTCCAGAGAGATTTCACCTTCCTCTCCTAGTCTCCTGACAGTAAGTGGAGAGCCAGAATACTAACACTAAGGCTTCCTGGCCAGCTATGTGCAGAATGCTCTTTTCCACACTGCCTTCCTTAATAGGGCCCTTGTTTTGGCACTGTCTTAATTTCAGGTTGTTAAATTCTTGGGATAATAAAATGAACTTATGGCCTCATGCAAATAGGAAGGCTTTGTACATTATGAATACAAGCCAGGTGTGATGATAAAGGCCTATATCATACCAGTATTTGGAGGATTGCAAATAAATTTGAAGCCTGCCTAGGCTGCAGAATAAAATTCTGTTTTAAAAGGGCAGGAAAATCCAGGAGTGGTGACGCAGTCATTTAATACCAGAACTGAGACTCATCTCTTAAGTTTCAGGATTGCCTCCTATATCTAATAAATTCCAAGCCAACAGAGGCTACATATAGCCCTATTCCAAAAAGAGGTGGGGGAAGTAGAAGAAATATGGGAGTGCCGCAATAATCTGGAGTTGACTCCATAATTACTAGTCAGGTATTTAGCTAGTGAGATTAAGCTGTTAGTGTGTGTGTGTGTTATCACTCAGAAGGTTAAGACAAAAGATTTTGGCCTAAAATTAAGAAATATCTGTGAAGGATTACTATTAATAAATTAAAAATGACTCCAGTGTCTTACCTATTGTAGTTTTTATTTGGTTTATCTAAAAGAATAGATATTTTCTGCATTGAGGTTTAAATTACATATAAGAAGCAGCATGTATGTATATGTGTGTATTTTCCTTTATCACTTAGCTAACCTTAGAGGATTTAGAGGCAAACTGTTGACATCTTGTCAGTACTAGGTTCTACCTGTATGGCTTTAGTAGGTAAGTCAGTTGCTCTCAGATTTGTTCTATTATGATTGGTGATGATGGTCTTCCCCCCCCCCCCAAGATTCTTTTTGTAGCTCTGTCTTGGAACTCACTTGAATTTAGAGATCTGCCTGCCTCTGTCTCCATAGTGTTGGGATTAAACGAGTGTGCCACCAAGCCCAGCCACCATGTTTCCTTATTCAAAGGGAGTAAGGATACATAACTTGAAGAGTGTATAAGATAGTAGATTATGTAATTATGGCTGACAACAGTAGATACTCAGCCTTTGCACAGGTAGTCAGGGCAGGCAGATAAGGGTGTAATTCACCAAGGTAAGGTAGTAAATTGTAGGGTCAAACAGTTTCTCCCGGTTGATACTCTTATTTTTCATCATGGTGGCCAGAATCAGGTAACAGGCTGTATCTTGCTATTTATTATATCTAGTTTGTTGCAACAGCAGAGTGTGGTATTATGGTGCTGCACCAATTTACTGGAGCATAGATGTTCAGAGGGCAAGAACTGCCCTGTGGTCTCAGAATAACAACTGTGATAAGGCAAGGATAACCCTTTGCTTGGAAAAAAATAACTTAAGGGTCTACAGCATAAAAATGAATATAAACCACTGTGTTAAAGTCAGATGAACAGTAAAGTTAACTCAACACACATAGTAAGGGCCCTGTGTCTTTGAGGTGACATAACAAATGGGTAGCCAAGTTAACTAGCTAACCTGAACTTAACTGTGATTCTAGAATCTTTTTATACTGTTCAGATACTAGCAAGAGGAAGAGAACACACATCTGTTGTCTAGCAGCAGTGAAAGACTGGGTTTGGAATTGATTTTGTTGATCTTGTCTCACCACCATGTTACTGCTAGATTGGTCTAAACACTTGATCAACCTGCCTCAGCCTCCTTATGCTGAGATATTAGGCATGCGCCTGCCACTGTGCCTGATGATACTGCTTTTTACATTTTCTTTCTCTTAAGGTTTTACTAATTTGTGTGTGTGTGTGTGTGTGTGTGTGTGTGTGTGTGTGTGGTCTTGGAGATGGAACCCAGGGCTTCAAGAATACTAGGCCAACTCTATACCAAACTACAGTTCTAGCCCATATTTGTTATTTCATATTGACATTTTATGTAGCACTTTATGATAGTAATTCTACAGAGGTCTGAGCTTGTGTGACAAATTACAGTAAGATATGGAGACTTGGCTGCTGGCTTATTTTATTTAGTTATTTCTGGTGGAAATTCTCAACTACTCCTGGATTTTTAGATACACTTTTTCCCCTCCACTTAGAACTTTCTTGATTTGCTCTTTATACTAGCACTACTTTTATTAATTTGTATGACTCTTTTTGTCTGCATGTTTGTGTGTGTGCTAGTGGAGGCCAGAAGAGGGTGTCCAGTGTCCTGGAACAGGAGCCATGCCAATGTTGGGAAGAGAATTCTAGTCTTTCTACAAGTAGCAAATGCCTGTAACTGTTGAGCAATCTCCTTTAGCCTGGAGGGTTTGTTTGACTAGTTTATTGTTTTTCATCAGAAATGTCCTCACAGAGTGAGACTTGATCCCTATTAGAAGCAAAAGCCTTTGCTCCTAAAAATCTGCGTGCATAGGCTCATACCTATGATGTGAGAAAGTTGAGTTTGAGTGAGTGTACCCTTAATGAGTACTTAATTGAAAATATTAACATAGTAGATTAGTGATAGAGTAACTTGTGATACCAAGCATAGGTAGTGCTTTAATGTTAGTATTGGATTAGATTGAGTTGGGTCTATATAAGATAAAAAGTACAGAGAAGAAAGAACTTAAGGCCTCCTCATCTCCGCAGAAGCCATGGTATATAACTGCTACTAAAAGGATCACTATATGGTATGCTGCAGTGATTCAAAGGTGAGCTGACTCAGTCTCAGCCCTCCAGGAATACGATTAAAAGCATTGTTAATGTGATTTGATAGCTATTTAATGCAAATTTGAGGCTGGTAGATGTGTTCAGATTTTTTAATAGACTTGGCATTGAGATGGCTCTTAAAAGTTGGAAAAGAGGGGGTGCAGAAGAATCTGATCGTCATAGGTAGTGAAAGTCATAGTTCTCAGCCATGTTTTAAGTTTCTATGGGGAATGGTCAACATCTAAAAAAAAAGACCTAACTAAATGCAGCATAAAGAGAGGGAGTACTTCAAGTTGCCTGGCCCATGGGAGAAGGCTATTGCATGCATAGTATCTAAGACATTTAGACTTCTGAGCTTCACTGGCTGTGGGTTTACTTTTGGTTTCAGGTTTTTGAGAAAGTGAATATATGTAGTCCAGGCTGGCCTAATACTTAGGATTCTCTGCCCCCCCCACCCCACCCCCCCACGAAGCTAACCAGGAATATTGAGATATTACTGAGATTAACACAGGCATGTTAATTCAAACACGTCTCATTTAGAAGTTGTAAGATAGCAGTTTCAGAGTTTTTCATTTTGCATATGGTAGTAGGTTTATGAAACACAAGTTAAGTAGATAGTGTCTTTCTAACCAGTATGAATTCTAAGTGTTTAATGATATTTTTTGATATTCCAAAGCTCTAACTGCAGCTATGAGCAGCAACGAATGCTTCAAGTGTGGACGATCTGGCCACTGGGCCAGGGAATGCCCTACTGGTGGAGGTCGGGGTCGTGGAATGAGAAGCCGCGGCAGAGGTGGTTTTACCTCGGATAGAGGTATTTTTGTCGAATAAAAAATTTTGAAGTACGCCAGCATTCATTAATACCAAGACTGGCCTGATTATCCCAATTCTTTTGTTTCTGCTCAAAATAGGGTTCCAGTTTGTTTCCTCGTCTCTTCCTGACATCTGCTACCGCTGTGGTGAGTCTGGTCATCTTGCCAAGGATTGTGATCTTCAGGAGGATGGTAAGTATTTAACACTTCATACTCTAGGGAGAGGTGTGTACCTACACACAGCTTAGTAAGGTTTCCTAGCTTTGAGGGTTTGTAGCATGTGGCTTAAACATACTACTTGATAAAGGTTTTATAGTCTTGTTCTGCTTCTTTTCCTTATTGTTGAAGCCTGCTATAACTGCGGTAGAGGTGGCCACATTGCCAAGGATTGCAAGGAGCCCAAGAGAGAGCGAGAGCAATGCTGCTACAACTGTGGCAAGCCAGGCCATCTGGCTCGTGACTGTGACCACGCGGATGAGCAGAAGTGCTATTCTTGTGGTGAATTTGGACATATTCAAAAAGACTGCACCAAGGTGAAGTGCTATAGGTGAGTCATGAAGTAGGTGCTGGGAAACGTGGAGGTAGTGGTACCGGCAGAGGACAGCTTGTGACTTGTTCCGTACTCAGGGAAGATCAACATCAGGCTTAGTGGCAAATAGATGACATTACTTACTGAGTAGTCTTGTTTTCCTTTTTTTGAGATGACTTCACTATGTAGCCCAAATTGGCCCCTCAATTTGAGGCATTTTTTAACTGCTGTAGCTACCACTCCTGACAAAGAAAGACTGCTACTGTTTTTTCTTTTGTGGTACTAGGCTTTAGACCTAGGACCTCAAACCTCGTAGGCAGATACTACCAATGAACCAAGATAAAGTGTACAGTTTGGGACAGTGAGGGCTCAGTCATTGTGAAAGGACTTGTGCAAGCATGTATCCCATAGGGAAGAAGGAAACAAAAACCTGTCGTTTATACTCTGACCTCCCATCTATGATCTATGGCTTGTGTGTGGTGTAGTTTTACTAAGTGCTATTGGGACATATAAAAGAAACCTTAGGGATTAATTTACAAATAATGTCATCTTTGCTGATGTTTTTGGGCTTAGAACTAGTTAATCTGATATGACAAAGGTTTTTGAGAACCTAATTTTTACTCCGTTCTTAGTTAAAAGATACAAAGATTTAGACTCTTGACTGGGCATGATGATTTAACTCCCAGAGTAACAGCACACAGCTAGAAGGTTGTGTTTACAGCCTGCGTTGGCTTATATATGAGACTGTTTTTTTTTTGTTTTTTCGAGACAGGGTTTCTCTGTGTAGCCTTGGCTGTCCTGGAACTCACTTTGTAGACCAGGCTGGCCTCGAACTCAGAAATCCTCCTGCCTCTGCCTCCCAAGTGCTGGGATTAAAGGCGTGCGCCACCACCGCCCGGCTGAGACTGTTTTCAAAAGTAAAGCAGTGTATAGAAGGAAGAAAACACTTGAGTGCACTGTAAGGGACTTAAAAACAGCCCGGGCAGTAATGTCTCCTAAAAGAGAATAGTCTAACAAAGAAAAACTTAACTTATTTGTGTTAATAAGTTTTTTTTCTTCCGTATTGACCATTGATATGAGAACAGTGTTATTCTGAGCAGTGTCAAAACTGTGTAAATTCCTTTTTTGTTGTTTTTTAGGTGCGGTGAAACTGGTCATGTAGCCATCAATTGCAGCAAGACAAGTGAAGTCAACTGTTACCGCTGTGGCGAGTCAGGGCATCTTGCACGGGAATGCACAATTGAGGCTACAGCCTAATTATTTTCCTTTGTCGCCCCTCCTTTTTCTGATTGATGGTTGTATTATTTTCTCTGAATCCTCTTCACTGGCCAAAGGTTGGCAGATAGAGGCTGTTCCCAGGCCAGTGAGCTTTACTGCAGTGTAAAAGGAGGAAAGGGGTGGAAAAAACCGAATTTCTGCATTTAACTACAAAAAAAAGTTTATGTTTAGTTTGGTAGAGGTGTTATGTATAATGCTTTGTTAAAGAACCCCCTTTCCGTGCCACTGGTGAATAGGGATTAATGAATGGGAAGAGTTCAGTCAGACCAGTAAGCCCTTCTGGGTTTGAGTGTGTTCCCATGTAGGAGGTAAAACCAATTCTGGAAGCATCTAAGTTTCCATAAATAACTTTAATTCTTAGCATAATGATGGCCTTGGATTGTCTGACCTCAGTAGCTATTAAATAACATCGAGTAACATCTGCATCAGGCCCTCAGAACATACAGTTGAGTTGGGAGTAAACTGAAAAGTCAAATGTGTTGAAGACTGCGCCAGGGAATCTGGCTAAAAGCCTAACACAGAAGCAGCTTCATCCCAGTGTTGTTGCTGGACGTACAGATGGTGATGGCAAAGTTTTCAAAGATTAAATCTAAAACCCAGAGTAAACATCCAATGCTCAGAGTTAGCATAATTTGGAGCTATTCAGGAATTGCAGAGAAATGCATTTTCACAGAAATCAAGATGTTATTTTTGTATACTATATCACTTAGACAACTGTGTTTCATTTGCTGTAATCAGTTTTTAAAAGTCAGATGGAAAAAGCAACTGAAGTCCTAGAAAATAGAAAATGTAATTTTAAACTATTCCAATAAAGCTGGAGGAGGAAGGGGAGTTTTGACTAAAGTTCTTTTGTTTGTTTTAAATTTTCATCAATGTATATAGAATAAAATGCCATATTAAAGAGGGGAATGTGGAGGACTGAAAGATGACAGTTTGGACTTTTCTTTCTATGCTAAGTAATGTCTTCAGTAAGGAAAAGCTATGAACAGTTCTGTGAATCTTCTCTGGTCTAATGGTCTGGTGGGTAAAAGCAATTGCCACGCAAGCTTGGTGGCCTTAGTTTAGTTTCGAAATCCATGTAAAGGTGGAAAAAAAGGACTAAGTCCACAGATATGCTTCGACACATGAACAAAAGAACATTCTCAAAGGAACCTGTTGTCAAGTGCCCCTCATTCTTAGTTCACTCAGAATGGTCTGGCACTTAGTGCTTTTTATTATGTTGGATTCCTTGGTCCTGCCAACCCAGGCTCATTTGGTTTGATGCCCTTACTTTATAGATTAGATAATAAAAGCAAGTTAATAGGATGTAGTTTAGGGTTAACCCTAAGCGCCCTTCCTACTCCTATTTTCTGAAATAAAATTGGTGGTTTTCCCATTTAGTAGTTCTGATCTACTCTAACTGCCATGTAATTTTTCACATTGGGTGGGTTTTTTTTTAAATCTTACATGTAAATGGAGTTCTTGTGAGTTTGTGATGGTCTGTCACATTGATGTCAGCGTGGGAATATATCAGCTGTGCCACACCTGTGACATTTCCACACTTAGAACCTTTTTACTGAGCAATTAGTATGTTGAAGCAGCTGAGCATATTACCCTAGTAAATTTGTTTCTAAAAGTAGAAACCAGCATAAGGAATGGCCTGTTTTCTAGTTTCACTGTGCAGAATCTTGAGGGTGGGCACAAAGACTGAGTGGGTAATGGTGCCTGATAGGCTAAACTTGGAACCCATGTTAAGGTGGAAAGAGGACAATTCTTGTGACCTGCTCACAGCTTTGGCATGTATACATGTGCTCAATAAAACTATACCTCCAGCTCTTAACCTATTGGTTTTGAAATGTTTCCTGGGTCCCAGTACCTGGGAATAAAGGCTGTCACACCCAACTTTTTGCCTTTTTTTTTTTGGAGGCAGTCTTCGCCTTTTGGCCTCCTTTATAAGTGAATTTGGTGCCTTGAAGCTGGGTGCACGCCTTTAATCTTGGCACGCAAGGCAGAAGTAGGTGGATCTCGGGGGGGGGGGCTAGCCTGGTCTACAAAAGTTTCTAGGACAGCCAGAGCTGCTACACAGAAAATTGGTGCCCTGTTCTTTGTTTCCTAGTGCTTAATTTGTTTCCTAGTGCCTATTGATATTTGCATTAAGGTCAAAGAAAAACTTTTGAGTTTTCATGATTTTTTTTTTTTTTTACATATTATAATGTCCCTCAAGGAAGTGTCACCATCAGTTTGTAAATTCTTTACATGATTGACTGGGATGTGGTTTTGTGGTCTTTACAAATACTGAAAATTGTAAGGACATTGGCTCTTAATAGAAAATTAAAACTAGACCGTAGACAGGAGAGATGCCTCAGCCATGTCTTGTTAAAGAGGGACTGAGTTCAGTTTCTAGCAGGCCATGATGGATGCTCAGGACAGCTAAGAACTATCTTATCTACAGCTTCACAGGATCTGATGCTTTCTCCTGACATGGTCCTTTCATGCAGGTGAACATTGCTAGAGAAAAATGCACAATTGAGAATCTTAAACAGCAACAACAAAAAACTTATACCTTCAGTATGTTAGGCCCTACCGTTGAAAAATGCATAATTGAGAATCTTAAACAGCAACAACAAAAAACTTGTACTTTCAGTATGTTAGGCCCTACCGTTGGGGCATACCTGTAGCCCAGTAGGTAGGGTTATATTGAAATACATGAAAAAAGTGCTCAAAATTGAGACCCATGTAGGATAAGGTTTTGTTATGGGAGAATCTAGTCATAGTTTTTCATAGAAAGTGCTGTCTTCCACATGTATGAGTTGTAGAGCATGAGGTTGGGTGCTTTGGTTTTTCTATTTCTCTTCCTGGTCTAGTTCAGGAAATATTGTCCACTCAACTGTAGGTGGAAAGCAGCATGTCCTAGTCTTTACATTTAGATATAAAACCAAATTTCACCTGTTTATGATATAGTAGCCTGCTTTCTCCCCCCCCGCCCCAGACAGTTTTTCTGAGTTGTCCTGGCTGTTGCGGAATTTCCTCTAACTAAAAGATCCTCTGAATGCTAGGATTAAAGATGTATGCCACACGGTTTCAGGGTTCCAAAGTTTATAAGGGAGACCAGAAAAGCTCTAGCAAGGTCTCTGATCTCCAAAGGCACTGCACACATTCTGCATATACACACATTTGAAACACATAAAAACCGCAGCAGACAGTAGCTGCACTTGCCTTAATTTTTGCACTTGGGTATGATAATCTTGCTCTAAAGTTCCAGGCAGAGCCAACATCGTAAAACCCTTTCTCAGAAAGACCAAAAATTGAGGAAGGAGAGAAGACTGTTAAAGCAGTTAACAACTTGTTTCTCTTGTGGAGGACCTGCCTTTGGGGTTCTGGCTCCAGCACCGAGACTAATGTCACCTGTAACACCTATAACTACAGTTCTAGAGGATCTACTGCCCTCTTCTGGTCTCCTTGGCACCAGGCACATAGTGGTATTTGTATATGCATGCAGGCAAAACATTGGAAATTAAAAAGTTAGCCTTACTGCTCTGCCTCCCCTGGCATTTAAAAGAAGTTTAAGGTTTGCTTGGGCTACATAGCAAGACCCTGTCTTAAAATGAAGAGATGGGAAAAGAGGTGAGATGGCTCAGAAGGGAAAAATGGCTTGAGTTTGGTTCCGGAAAGAACTGATCACTGGAAGCTGCCTCTCTGGTTACTAGTGGGCATCTTGGAGGGCTGTTTTAATGTTTTTCAGTGTCTACAACACTTCCTATAAGTTACAGATAAGAGAAAAGAAACAGTATTTGAGGGGTAGAGATGGCTCAACAGTTAGGAGCACTGACTGCTCAACATAACTCAAATGTTAATTTGAAAGATTCATTTATATGAGTACACTGTAACTGTACAGATGGTTGTGAGCCATCATGTGGTTGCTGGGAATTGAATTCAGGACCTCTGCTCATTCTGGTCAGCCCAGCTCGCTCCAGCCTAAAGATTTATTTATCATATCTAAATACACTGTAGCTGTCTTTAGACACACCAGAAGAGGGTGTCAGATCTCTTTAGATGGTTGTGAAACCACCATGTGGTTGCTGGGATTTGAACTCTGGACCTTTGGAAGAGTAGTCAGTGCTCTTAACTGCTGAGCCATCTCCAACAGAAAAAAGAAAAATGCATCTGAAGCCCATAGAAAGGTACAGGAGACATTTCATTGGCAAAAGCATATTCTGGTTTATGGGTCAGCTAGAGTTGAATATTTTTAACTTGGAAGTGTTCTTTTCAGCCAATTCAGTGTACTACATTTTTTCTATCCTGCTTCTGGCATAGATGACAAAACTAGGCTTTTCACATGAAGTGATTGAGTTGACAACAAATAGATCATGTTATTCATTCCATTGAGGATTCTTAAATGTTTTACTCTTTGTAATTCTATGCATATGGGTGTGAATGTTCAGAGGACAGTTTGTAGGAAGTAGCTTTTTCATCTTGTGAATTTCAAAGTGCAAGCTCAGGTCTTCAGGCTTGCTTAGTAAACAGCCCCACTCATTTGAACTGTGAGCTGGGTGTGGTGGAATGCATCTGTAGTTCCAACATTGGAAGGTTGAAGTAGTATTAGCATAGAGTTACAGATCAGCCTAAGATAGATAACAAGACCATGTTTTGTTTGTTTAAAAAGTCAAACTAAAAGCCAAAACCTATCTAAGGTGTGGTGGGTGCACACCTGTAATCCCAACACCTGGGAATCAGGAAGATCAGCGTTCAGGACACCATCCTCAGCTACAAGGCAGGTTCCAAGCCAAGTTGGAATACTTGAGATACTGGATGAAAATAAATGTCTTTTTTGAAGCCGGGTATAGGGACACATGCCTTTAATTTGAGGTTAACCTGAGCTACACAAGGAGTTCCAGGCCAGCAGAACAACCTAGTGACCTCCTTCCCCATGTCTTCATGTGAAGGATGACTGTTGTTTGGAATAAAATAGTGAAGACAATGGCCAAAACCATTCAAATGCAAAAGAGATTCCTACTAATTTTACAGAGAATTGGCCTGGGCCTGGCAGTGGGCTCTGGACTGCTCATAGTACTGCCAGTTCTCAGTCTAAGATGATGGTTTCTGATTAGTGTCATCTCTCAGAATAGGGAAAGGGGTGGAAAAGGGAGAGGGCAGGGTTTTTTTTTTAATGTGCTCGGCATTTAACCTAGTGTTCTTTCATGGGAAGTGGAGCGGTGCTCATCTCTGACTTCATTTCCATTGGCTCTCCCTAACCCCACCCCCTGCTTCGAACTTAAAGACAGTTGAACAGAAAAGGCCAAAAACTCCACAAATCTCTGAATGTGAAAATAAGGGTTAAGGCAGAATATCTTGGGGCTCCTGACCCAAAGCACCCATGACAATCATTTTTGCCACATCTACACAACCTATTTGCAAGAAGTGGGAACACAGATTCTAGATTGGTGACCAGCTGTCCACTTACATAGATATTCTAAGTATCTGTCTGAACCTGTTTGACACTAAACTACTAGTTCTCGGCTTCTGATGAGATCTGTTTAAGTTCTGATGGTTGAGTCTAACAGAGTGGCCAGGAGCAGGGAAAGCCGATATAGTGGGCTCACCATGGCAGAGATGTACAACCAAAATATTTGCTGAATTCATAGCCGAAACAAATGTTTTGGTTCCTCTCACCCCCCTGACTTTAATAAATGCTGTATCCCTGAGCTTTTATGCACAGTGTGCTTTGGGACAAAAGCCTGCCTATTAATTGCCAACTAATAAAGGACTCTAATTTGGCCTTACATGCATGGTGGTAACATTCTTGCATGGATTATGATACAGGTACTCTCCTAAGTGTTGACTCAGTGGGAGAGCCCACCACCATTTCCAGAATCCATATCTCTGCTAAGTGACTCACGTAGTCTCTAACGCCTGATCTGCTCCAGGTAGCATTTACTTCTCTGAACCTTACTCCGTATTTCATTTTCTTCTCATTACTTTTTTGGTTTTTTGTTTTTCGAGTTTTTTTGTGTAGCTCTGGCTATCCTGGAACTTAACTTTGTAGACTAGTCTCAAACTTCAAAGATATGCTTGCCTTCTGAGTCTTGGGATCAAAGCTGCCCTTCTCTTTAGTTTTTGAGGCAGGGTTTCACTATGCATCCCTGGCTGGCCTGGAACTCCCTATGTAGAGCAGGGTGTCCTCCAGTTCACAGAAACTAGCCTGTTTTGCCATCAAAATGCTGGGATTGAAGGCATGGACCAACAAGTCTAGTCTTAACGCTGTGTTTTAGAAGACGATGGTCTCTGCCTTCTGGGAATGTGTGAAGAGAGACCTGATTCGTTGGCTTAAACATTTCTTTCAAGACCACATCCTGTCAGTTTCTTGGAAACAGTCACCTTTAATAAAGAATAATAATTATCCATGTTTCTTAAAAGGAGGATGATCGTAGTCTCAGGCACTGTTCCAAGTAAATGACAGGCAGCGGTGAAGAAGCCTCCCAGGAAGGTAGGTTCGCTCCATTGGGTCTTCAACCAGTGCTAGCGCCTGGAGGTATGCTAGCGACCCGGGTCCAGGAAGGTGACAGTACTCCACTCAGGGCCCCGAGTGGCTGTGAACACTCAGTGCATGCAGAGAGGTGGAGTCATTTTCAAAAAGGTCATCTGCTGTCATCTGCTGTCATAGAAGAATCAGGAAGGACAGACGTATGCGAATCTTTGATCGCAGCTACCACCAGAACGAAACCAAAAGACAAATGACACACATACTCCTGCCGCGCAAGCGTAGTCTTGCTGACTTAGGCACGAGAAGACGCATTTGACACGCGTCAGTTGGAAGCCGCCCACAGAAGCGCAATTGCGTTTCTTTCCCCTCCCTGTTCTCTGTCTGTCTCCCTCTCTCACTTCCGGTCCTTAACTTCCGGTCCTTTTCATTTATTCTTCCGACAAAAAGGCCAGACTGTCCGCTGTTTTCCGTTCCCGCCGCTGCCTGCCTTGTTCCGGGCGCCTAAGCACGTTGTGTTGCGGCGCGGCGCCAGGGCGCCCTCGCCGGCACCATGGTGAGTGCGTTGGGGAAGAGATCGGGCCCATGGGCGACGGGAGGTCCGGACCTGTGTGCGGCCTCGGGCTCCCTGGCCTATTCCGGGATTCTTTTCCCGCCTAGCGTAGCTGTTAGAAATTGTAAGAAAACTGAGTTTGGGAGCTATATTGCGTCTCGGTGGTTCAGTCCGGGTGAAGCATTTTATGGGTAGAGACTGAACGGGTGGAGGACCGGCCCAGGTGTTCTCAGTCTCCACGGATAGGAACTTCTAAAGGGCAGGATCTTTACACCTTTGCTTGCCTGAAGCTGGCGACAGAATCTGGCATTCTCTGGACAGGTGTGACAGCACCGTGAGTGAATGAATAGGATGGACTGAAGTGTTGAGAGATTGTGATCCTCAGTTTCATTCACTCAAGAAGAGTTTAATATGGAAATATGAGATCAGATACAGTGTTGATACAGAGAGGCGTGATAACTGTAGTATTTTCGATGTAAAATCCCCGTGGACCTCGAGAGATGGTCCAGTGGTTAAAAACTTCACTTTGGTTCCCAGCACTCACATGGTTGCTTACAATCATCCAACACCCACTTGTTTTAGAGGATCCAACACCCACTTGTGAAGTGGCACTAGACACTCATGTGGTGCACTTAACATGCATACAGGTGAAGCACTCATACACATACAAAAAGTATTTTAAAAATTTAAAGGTAAAAGTCCCCTTAAAAGCATACGGAGTGGCTTT
The DNA here is from genome assembly GCA_036184795.1 of Tokudaia tokunoshimensis. NCBI lineage: Eukaryota > Metazoa > Chordata > Mammalia > Rodentia > Muridae > Tokudaia > Tokudaia tokunoshimensis. Next base: position 108,999,597 of record BTHU01000002.1, on the reverse strand, counting down.
CATACTTCTGAAATTTGTTGATGTCTTTGAAATCTCTATAGTTTTATCTATAAAACCAGCACATTTTGGTAGATATTTATCCATATGCATATACCAAAGTATGTTTAAGGAACAGGTGTAAGTATATGTATAACCATGTAAATATATATGCAAAATATAGACCCTTTTTCAAATATATAGGACTTCTTGGCGGTCTGTGCTTTACAATACTAAGTAGAAAAAAATCATTGATACACTTTGGGCAGAGTGGTATTTACACATACAGATACAGATACATACTCCTGTTAAATAAAATAGATACATAAAAGTTTAAAGAAGCCATGGAATGCTAACAGAGGATGTTTTAGAAGCTATAGACTTGAGAAAAGAAACTTAAAAAGGAGAGAAAACAGTGGACTTGAAGCAGCTGCTTCTGAAGGAGGGTATGCCCTATATTGCTTCATGTTCACACGTCCACTCTCCACTGGCCAGGTTCCTTTCAGAGTGATTGGAAGGGGCAATCTGAAGGGAAAGTTAAATTAAACTCATCTTGCTGACTCTCTAAACTGTGTCTGTTTCTGCTTGTCTTCATGCATTTATCTGAATAAGTCATCATAACATTGTAAGATAAAAGCTACACTATCTGGTGTGAAGGGAAACTTAGGTTTTAGTGAGACCATGTCTCAGTGCTGGTGAGAAGAAGAGCTGGGAGCAAAATCCAAGTTCCAAATTTAGCAAGTGCTCTTTCTGTGTAGTTCAAAATCCAACTGAAAAAACAATGTGTTCTCTTCCTGATCCTGTGTAGTGTTTAGGGTCCATTGGCTTAGCACTAGTGTGGCAGCATTCAAATGAACATCACTTTGCAAAAGCCAGCCTTGGCTGGCCTCTCCTCTGAGAGCCACTGGCAGGAAACAAACAACTATGCTGTTGTCTGGTTAGAGTGGTGTATGATGGTTCATACGTTACCCTATCTGGAGTGAGAAAGGGGTTGGAGAGGTTAGTAGATATGATCACATTCTGCACATGTGTATGATTTTAAAATAATAATAAAAAAACAGCCTGGTGATGATGGCGGTGTATGCCTTTAATCCAGAGGTAGCCAGTCTTTGAGTTCAAAGACAGTCTGGTTTACAGAGCAAATTTCAGGATAGCCAGGGCTACACAGAGTACTCTGTCTCAAAAAGCCAGAAATCAACCAACCTGAAGGTTTAGATTTTTTTTTAAAACCTATTTTTAATAAGGGTTCTTAAATGTTTTAATGTCCCTTCGAGCCCATCATCCATCAGAGGTTAATGGAAAGGAAAGGTTAATAGAGCAAAGGAGGGTGTGAACCTGTTTAGAAATATTTCTTTGGAGCAAATCTCATCTGCATTGTCAGGATATCAGCAGTTTAGTTTACACAAATCAGTAGTGGCAGCTAGATCCATTCACAAATGCCATTTATGAGTCAACAATGGCAGGATTCAAAAACACCATTCATAAATCAACGGCAGGTTGTTCCAGAAGAAACTGCAAGGCTCTGGCAATTGGCCTGAATCTGTAGAAGCAGCAAGAGGCCACTAGAACACCACCAGAAGTTTTTTGGTATGTTTTTCTCTATAAAGTCATGACAAACAGTGACTGACAAAGAATGGTAAAGTGTACCAATACCATCCAGCATCGTCCACTGTCTGTTGGGCTACATTTATATCCTTTCCGAACATCACACGTTCTCTCAAGCACCCACTCTATGAAATCATCACATGCCCTTTTTCCAGACTGCCTCCAGAAAAACACCTCACGTCTGTTTTAGCAAAACAACCTCCCATGTGTTTGCTTCAGCAAAAACATCCTCTCATAAGACAGTTTCCAGAAAAACATCATATGACACAACTGAATCTCCGAAAAAACCCAGAAATTTCTACTTTACCAACCAACTAACAAAAAAAAACCAAACCAAAACAAAAAAAAACATTAGAAGTGATAAAAGATATTGTAAGGCCAGAGGAATTGGCTCAGTGGTTAAGAGCACTTACTGTTCCTACAGAGGACCCAGGTTTGGTTCCCGGCATCCATATCAGGTGGCTTACAGTTGCCTGTACTCTAGTTTCATGGAACTGATGTTCTTTCCTGTCCTCTGGCCACTGTACACATACAGTGCATGGTCAGACAAGCAGGCACACACATTTATGGATTAAAAAATTACAATTTAAGATCAATCACAAGAAAGACAGTTATTCTAAACTTGGTGTTTTCTTCCCTTGTCTCCTAGGCCCGAAATGCAGAAAAAGCCATGTGAGTATCAACTTTCTTAGGGCTGAAAAATTTGAGATTTAGTAACCAGCCCAGCACTTGTATGTGATCCCTTTGGTAGGAATCTTTTTAGAAGTGGTTTCTTCTCTCCATGTGTTAAAATAACCTTTCTGTGTTTGCTTGTGTTCTTTTTTTCCCCATTAATGTTGTCTGACATCTTCCAGAACTTACATTGAGTAAACATTTTCTGTCTTGGGGATGGGTTGGAAATGACAGGAAGGACAACCTGCTGTTAAACTTTTAACACTTCTGTATATTGCTTATCACAGTCTGATAAATAGCATTTCCCTACAGTCTATATATGCACTGTAAATGAAGTAGATACTTGAGTGCCCAGAAACACAAATGACATTGGCAGCCTATCCCTTGGAACATGAAAATCCTTAACTACTCTTGTTTCTCTATTACCATTTGCATGAAAGATGTTAAATGTGGTCATGAGATGTTCCCCATCCAGGAACTTGAGTGATAAGAATCTAATGGGGTCTTTTGTGTGCCTGCAGGACTGCCCTGGCGAGATTTCGTCAGGCTCAACTGGAAGAGGGAAAAGTCAAGGTGAGTGAGGTGTTCCTTGGGAAGGATCAGGAGCAGATGCAGACTTCGAACCCCAGCTTTTCCTGCGTGTTTGTTGAAGCGTTAGTACACTTGTGCTTCTGCTTTGCCCCTTTGCTGTTGGCACGTGAATCTGCCTCCTGCTTTCCCCTTATTATCCGGCGTTAATATTGACTAGAAGAAGGCAGAGAGTGGGCCTGGAGAGATTAAATAACTGCATATATTTATTTTAACTATACACAGTTCCTTAAATAATTATATATCCTAATTAGATAGTTCCCTAAGAAGGGATTGTACAGTGACGGTTAGGAATTGAATATTCTCTAGCACTGTGACTTCAAGTGTATTTAGAGCATTAAATATTTCAGGTTTCAAGGCTGAATCGGTTGTGGATGTTACATAAGTGTGTACAGAGCCTAGTTACAATGTGTGTTACTCTCATTCCCTTAGGAGCGGAGACCCTTCCTTGCTTCCGAATGTACTGAGTTGCCGAAAGCGGAGAAGTGGAGACGGCAGGTATGTTTTGTAGAAATAATGCCTCTGCTTGCTTCTTTTTTATCTCATCAATGATTATTAAGCAGATTTCAGTTTTTGTTTGTTTGTTTGTTTGTTTTTTGGGACTGGGTCTCTTTTTGTATTCCTGGCTAATCCATATGTGTACTAGTCTGGCTTCTAACCTCTAACTCACAGAGGTCTGCCTGCCTCTGCCTCCCTAGTTCTGGGATTAAAAGCTGTTTTTGGTTTTTTGAGATAGGGTTTCTCTGTGTAGCCCTGGCTGTCCTGGAACTCTCTCTGTAGACCAGACTGGCTTTGAACTCACAGAGATTGCCTGCCTCTGCTTCCCAAGTGTGTACCACCACTGCCCGGTGTTATTTTTTTGTTTTTTAAGACAGTCTCACTTTGTGGTCCTTGCTGGCCTATACTTGATTGCGTAGGCCAAACTGTCCTTGAACCCACAGAGATCTGCCTTCCTCTGCCCCGCAGTGGTAGAATTAAAGGTGTGCTCTGCCATTCTTACAGCATTTTTGTTGCTTGTGAATTACAGGTTTCTTGTACTTTCAGATATGTTCAAAAATCATGAAAATTTGCCTGTTATTTTCCCACAGATCATTGGAGAGATCTCAAAAAAAGTTGCTCAGATTCAGAATGGTAAGCTGCCTACCTTCTAACGTGCTCTAGAACACACGGTCAGATGTGGGGACTAGATGTGAACACTGGCCAGGTGCCGTGCTTGCTTGCAATCCCAGGGTCAGGGCAGTGCAGGCAGGAGCTCAAGGTAACCCTCACAGCTACACAGCACACTGGAGGCTAAAACTGGAAAACAAATAAATGTGATTTTGCCAGTCAGTTTGACCTAGTTGGTGTTCACAGGATGAAGCATCTAGTGACATTTCATTTAACTTTATTATATTTTTTCATTACTTAGAACAATTTAAAATTTTAATCTGTTTTGATCATATTCTTCCCCTCCTCCAGGTCCTTCCAGATCCTTCCCTCTCCCTGCCCAACTTTCAAGTTCTTTCTCTAAAAACAAATGGTAACCCAATACAACAGCAAAACCAAGAAAACAAAATACACCCCCCAACAAAACAGAACAAAGAGCAATAAATAAGATAAAACAAAAATTATCACATCAAAATTGAACAAGACAAACCAACAGAAGGAAAAGAGCCCAAGAGAAGGCAAAAGAATCAGAGACTCATTCATTCCCACACTCGGAAATCCCATAAAAACACCTAACAGGAAGCTGTCATATAAATGCAAAGGATATGGTGGGAGCTGTGCAGGCCCTATGCATGCTCAGTCTCTGAGTTCATATGAGCTTTGCTCAAGGTGATTCAGAGGGTCTTGTTTTCTTGGTGTCCATCCCCTCTGGCCCTTACACTTTTTTTGTTTTGCCTCCTTTTGTGAGGTTTTGTTTTGTCTTGTTTTTGCTTTTTGAGGCAGGGTTTCTCTGTGTAGTCCTGGCTGTCCTGAAACTCGCTCCATAGACCATGCTGGTCTCCAACTCAGAGGTCATCCTGCCTTTGCCTGCCAAGTGCTGGGATTAAAAGAATGTGCCACCACTGCCCTTTGAGGGACGGGATTTGATGTAGACATTGCATTTAGGGCTGAGTGTTCCATCTCCGATGATGGCTGAGAAGGGCACTGATCTTTGAGTATAGCAGAATGTCAGTAGGACTGATTTTATCGCTGCATTTTTTCCCCTCCTTTTTTAGACTAGGATTATTTATAGCTGGGCAGTGGTGGCGCATGCCTTTAATCCCAGCATTTGGGAGGCAGAGGCAGGCGAATTTCTGAGTTCGAGGCCAGCCTGGTCTACAGAGTGAGTTCCAGGACAGCCAGGGCTACACAGAGAAACCCTGTCTTGAAAAACCAAAAAAAAAAAAAAGGATTATTTGGTGTTTGCCCCTTGGTCCCTGGGCTGTCTTAGTCTCAGGTTTTTGATCACCCACACAGCAGTGTCAGGGTTCCATCTTGTGGAGCGGGCCTTAGGTCAAGCTAGTTATTGTTGGTTACTCCCACAGCTTTGTGCCACCAACTGCCCTAGCATATCTTGCAGGCAGGACACCATTGTAGCAAAGAGTTTGTAGCTGGGTTAGTGTTTCTCTTTTGAGAGCATGCAAAGTATGGTCCTGTACCAAAGATGCTGGAATGAAGGGGTGAAGGCTCTATGTAGACACTGGCTAGACATCTCCATCTTCAATGAGTTGTGTAGATGTTGTCTTCAGCAGTGGAGCCTTGTGTCAGTTTGTAGACAAGCAACCTGTAGTCTTGGCAACAACCTGGGTTGTTTAACGATTCCCGTGGGGTTCCTTGGACAACAACTCAATTAGATGTAACACAATTTCAGTGCTGGAAGCCTAGTTTGGTGATAAGAGGCGATCACCTTTAATATGTATATATTTTAGGAAGTTTCTTCTGTATTAGGCTTCCATATTACCCCTCTTAATATTAGCTGTCTTTCCCTGTATTCCCCCCAACCCCCTTTCCTTTGTTTCCACTTGATCCTCCTGTTCCAGCCCCCATCTATCTGTGACTATCTATTCTATTTCCCTTATAAGGGCACACAAATCATTCACCAAAATAGAATATAATCTTTCTAGGCCATATGACAAGTGTCAGAATGTTAAGTTTTCTGATTATAACAACAGGAAGAAAAATGCCTACATACTTAAAAATTAACATGTGCATGTGTATATGTGGAAAATCAAGAGCTTTTATGTTGTTAACCTTTACAAAACCAGCAAGTGGGAGGGTCAAGCAGGACAACCTTGTGTTTAAGGATGTGACCCAGGTTTGAAAACTAACCAAATACACTGCTTGAGATGGTACACAATTTCTTTCTAGCACACAGGGAGGCAGAGGCAGGTGGATCTCCAGGTCAGCCTGATCTGCAAAGGGAGTTCCTGGACAGCTAGGGCTACACAGAGAGAAACTCTGTCTCAAAAAACAAAACAGAAAATAAAAACAAACAAAAAAGAAAGGAAAAGCAATCACATTCTCAGCCGCATGCCTTGTGCCTGTGTAGTACAATCCCCATGTAGTTTTCATCCGCGCTCTGTAGGTTAAACATCAGGAAGGATGTTCATCTGCCTCTATGCACGCTCTTTGGTAAAGCACTTAAGCATCTATCTTTAAAACAGTTTATTGTTTTCTTATTGCTGACTTTCAGCAGTGCCTTCTCCACCAAACTGCCTGCATGCCTCTGTCAGAGCGAACTGACGGGCCTGGTGTGGAGCGTGTGCACAGAACGGCCCTTCGGAGGCTAATACGCCAGGACACCAGGCCCTTCCTTCTTAATGTAAATGAGTCGTTTTATGCAGTACACCATTGGGGTTGAGGCCTTCCATCTTAAAGCTGGAACACTGAGTGCATGTACTGGAAGTACTGACAGTCATTATTTTAGGGCATGGCATCTTGAAGAAATGATACTAACATTTTTGTTTTCTAGCTGGTTTAGGGGAATTCCGAATTCGAGACCTGAATGACGAAATTAACAAGTTGCTAAGGGAGAAAGGACACTGGGAGGTCCGGATCAAGGAGCTGGGTGGTCCTGATTATGGAGTAAGTAGCTAGAGCTCCAGGAGTACTCGGGACGAACTAATGACTTGTCGAAGAGTCTGTCTGTGTGCATTGCTTGTAGGTTCACTCCACGCCTGTCTAGAGGTGTCAAGGGTGACAGGGTTGAGAAGCAGCTGTTACATGTGGGCAGAATGCCTATGAAAAGGATGGTGGTACCATCCTGAAATCCCGCATGGCGCAGGCCTTGGCCTAGCTCCCCAGAGACATTCCTGTCTGCTGTGTTCCCCCCTGTAGTATCATGATTATAGTAAGACACATGTACCCACACTTTGTTTGTTTGTATTGAGACAAGGTCTTCCTATTATGTAGAGACTCCTGACTCTCTTGGAATTCATTATGTAGACCAGGCAGGCCTTAAACTCACAGAGATCCACCTGCCTCTGCTGGGATTAAAGTCTTGTACCACTAAACCTGCCACCTATACTTTATTTTAAATATAAATTTTGTGTGTGTGTGTGTGTGTGTGTGTGTGAGAGAGAGAGAGAGAGAGAGAGAGAGAGAGAGAGAGAGAGAGAGAGAGAGAGCGCATGAGTGTTGGCGCCAGTGGCAGTGGGCAGAGGGATCTGGTCTCCCTGGAGTTGAAGTTACAGGCAGTTGTTATAGTGGAGCAGAATACCCGTGAGCCTCCTGATGGGGATTGAATGCAGATCCTCCGCAAGAACAAGATGTGTTTCTAAGGTTACAACCCCAGCACACACAGTTTATACTTCTCTGTGGTGCACACAAAGTGTGCTGAGAAAATTCTGTAATGTGCTTTGGCATTTTCCATTCTATCTTATTTTTTAGGGTATCATATAGTTCAGGTTGGCCTTGAAGTAGCTAAGGTTAACCCTTGCATGTCTGCCTCCTGGGGTTTCAGGTATGTACCACCATGCCTGGTTTTATGTGGTGCTGAGGGCTGACCCCAGGACCTTGTGTCAGCTAGGCAAGGTCTTCCATGATTTAGGTGCATCCCAAGGCCTCTTGGTATATTTTTTTATTTTGTTTGTTTCTCTCTCTCTCAAACCAAGTCTCACTCTGTAGCTCAGGCTGGCCTAATACTATGTGGCCTAACCTAGCCTCAGATTTGTGGCGTTCTTCCTGTCTCAGGCTCTCAAGTGCTGAGATTCTAGGCATGCGCCCCCCCTGCCCCCCACACCCAGTTGTGTTCGGGTCTAAGGAAGCACAGTGCAGAGTTTGCATCCTGAGCCCCATTGATTTTTTTTCCTTTGGTTTTTAATTTTTCTTAATGGTATTTATTCATTTATTCATTTATTTATGTGTGTGCATGTCCACACCACAGTGCACATTGAGTGGTCAGAGGACAACTTGTAGAAGTCATGTTTTTTTTCTTCTACCATGTGGATCCTGGGGAATTGAACTCAGGTCATCAGGTTTCCTTCCTTAGCCCCTCAGTGCTGAAATTAAAGGTTTATGGTACCATGTCGGGCCAGCATCTTGTGGTGCTGGGGATTGAACCAGAGCTACTTGCGTGCACTACACTTGAGCCACATCTCTCTAGGTTCGATTTCGAGGGTTTTGAAAACAGTGCACAAATGTTCTTCTGTGTAGAGTGTTTTTCATGTGTGACATTATTATCTCAAAATGTATTGTAAGCAAAAGAGCAGGCTTGTGTATCAGACCCATTCCTCTTTCTTTCCCAACAAGAAAGTTGGCCCCAAGATGCTGGATCACGAAGGTAAAGAAGTCCCAGGAAACCGAGGTTACAAGTACTTCGGGGCAGCAAAAGATTTGCCTGGTGTCAGAGAGCTATTCGAGAAAGAACGTAAGTAGTTCATGTGTTTGAGAGTGTATTGGCCTTTAATTGTTGCTACTGAGTGCTAGAAGTATGCTGTATGTTATCTGTATAGGAATTATTGTTCCCAGAGTTTTAAAAATAGTTTAAAATTTTTGTTCCTAAGTTTATTTTACATTTTTGTAACATGGTCTCATGCAGCCCAGGCTTTGAATGCCTGATCTTGCCTCCACCTGCTAGGATTATAGACACCTATCCTTTTTGTTAAAAAAGACATTGTTCACGCTGGCCTAAGACTTGCCAACTTGCCAGTCTCCGCCTTCAGAGCTCTGGGATTACAGACCTGCATCATCGTGTCTTGATTTTGTTGTGATTGTTGTTCTGTTTTTTGCTTTGTTTTTTTTTTCATCTATCTTTCACTTTTCTTTATCGTAATTGACATTTATTAGTGTGTCATCGGGTTGGTGAGTAGTACCTTTATCCACTGAGCCATCTCATCGGCGCATTTTGTACTGAATTTTTCTGCCTTGTTAGGATATGAGCCCAAGAGCTTGCACTTGCTAGGCCAGCACTCTGCTGCTGACTTCCACCTTCAGCCCCTGATCTGTGCTTTTCCTGCAGTGGTAGGCTTTGCTGTTGCTGACACAGAGCCTTTCCGTGTCACCTCAGGCACGTTGTAAACTCATGAGCTCAAAGGCTCAAGTAATATCTTGCCTCAGTCTTCTCTTTGACCAGGCCTGGCTCAAGAGTGGTGTGCATGAGTCGCTCTTATCAGTAGAACTAAAGAGAGCTTTAAGTCCCCTTGCTGCCCCACTGCAGGACTCTGTAGAGATTACTGGGACCCATTATCATCTTCAGGTTTCCTTGTAGGCCCCTTTCACCGCTTATTTTTTCCATATTAGGTAAAATATTAATCAGTCCCAATTGATTTAAAGTGTTTTTTCTTCTTCTATTTCACTTGATTGCACTTTAAAACTATTCCTTAGTGTCAGGAGGGGACAGTGCTTTTCCCAATGTAATGAGCACTTCTTCACAGGACATGACCTAAAGTGGCAGATAAAGTTGCCGTTATCGGATGTGGGCAGTGAATGGAGGTCTGCCAAAACATGGCTGTCCCATACTGTTGTGACACCCCTTGATGCATGATGCGTAAAAGCTACTCCACAATGGTTGTGAGGAGCTAGAGTACATCATGGGTATTGATGGCGAAGCGCCTGCTGACTCTGTGCGGGCAGGCCCTGGGCTTGGGAAGGGTCATCGTGTGGGTTCTGTTGGTGGGCCAGCCTTTGTTTCTAGTTCTCATAATTAGAAGATTTTTTGTGATTTTAAAAACTGATGTATATGTGTTTGTATGTAAGTGCAGGCACATGTGAGCTCCCATGTGCATGTAGGGGGGACAGTGTTTGGGAGTTGGCTCTCTCCTGCTGTGTTTGAGGCAGAGTCTCTCTTGTTTAAGCCTCTGTGCTGTGTGCTTTAGGCTGGCTGGCCCTCCAGCGTCCTAGCAATTTTCCTGTTTCTATTTTCCATCTTGATGCAGGAGTCTGGATTTACAGATGTGTGCTACTGCATCTGGCTCCTTTACATGGTTCTAGAAATTGAAATTGAGTCATCAGGTTCACATAGCAAACCTTTGAGCTGCTGAGCCATCTTCCTGTTTTGTTTTGAGACAGGGTCTTACTGTGCAGCCCAAGCCAGCCTGGAATTTGTATGGTAGCCCAGGCTGGCCTCCCACATGCTGAGATCAGGGATGTTTGCTGTCATTCCCTGATTATTTCTGTAATTAATAAAGTTGATAATTAAATTTGATTACCAGTGGAAATGTTCACACATTTTTCTTAAATTTTTGGGGGTTATATTTTAATTTTGTGTGTACAGGTATTTTTGCCTGCATGTATGCCCATGCATGCAGTGCTCCCCACCCCAGAGTCCAGAAGGGAATATTAGATCCCCCGGATCTGAGGTTACAGATGGTTGTGAGCCACCATGTGGATGCTGGTACCTTACCAAGGTCTAGGAAGAGCTGTGATGCTCTTAAGCACTGAGCTGTCTCCTCAACCTCCACAGTTTTTCCTTCTTTAGTTGTCAACCTTTATTCTTCGACCAGTTGTAGTTTTCATTTGCTTTCTCTTTGATAATTACATTTGTGTTCTAGACAGCTGTCTGGCCTGACGTGCCTTCCTCAGAGCGCTCTGGTTTGCCCTGCTTAGGCTTTATTTTCCATGTATCTGCTTTGTGTCAGAGAACATTGTACCATTTCCTGGGTTGTTAAAACACTTCGTAAAACAGTGTTAAGAGGTTTCAGGATACCCCACCATGGCATGACTTATAATCTTAGATTATCCCTAGTGTTTTCACTACTGTATAAATAGTTCTGTATGAATGATGTATTTCTCTGCCTATAAAACTGTTATGGACCAGTGGGTTTGAGGGTGTTACTAGAAAGTACTTCAGACTTTAAACTGGGCTCTAGGGCTTGCTAAGCAGAGGTCACCATTGATCTACATCCCCAGATCTGTTTATTTAAGCCATACACATTGCATTTATTTACTTGGTCTACATCTATTTTTGTAATGCTGAGGGCTGAACCAAAGGCTTCGGGCCCGTGAGGCAAGGATTCTCATCTGGCCTATCCCAGGAGCGTACAGATAAACTTCCACTAGGCTTCACTCATTGGACCGAAGCTTCAGCTTCAGGAAGGGCAGGCCCACTCACTCGGTCCCATGTGTGACACAGAGAAGTGCTGACTGTGGCATTTCCATGGCCATGTGTTCTGTGTGGAGAAAAGGTTTGGCTCAAGGATGAGCTTGTTGGGAATTCAGCTAAGTTGCTGCCATTTCTTGTAGCCCTTCCTCCTCCCAGAAAGACACGTGCCGAGCTCATGAAGGCCATCGACTTTGAATACTATGGTTACCTGGATGAAGATGATGGAGTTATTGTGCCCTTGGAACAAGAGTATGAGAAGAAACGTATGTCCTAGAGCGTGTCAGTATAGCTGGCACCTGGTTTCTGTTCTCTCCATTGCAAATGAAACAGTGCATGATACAAAAAGCTGGCTTTATTGTTGTTGAGGGTATGCAGGGGGCTGGCAGTGGTCTGACATCTAGGTGGCAGGTGAGGCACTTAGGGTCATGCTGGGCCCCAGAACAGCAGGCGAAGCCACAGATGTTCCTCTGTCCTGATCCAGTTTCTGGGAGGGCTCAATCTAGCTCAGTTTAGCTCATCTAGCTAAGCTCAATCTCATAAACTAGCCTTTCTTGAACTTGTTTAGTAGTATCCAGTAGCTTTTAGACCTGCTTCTTGCACAGCTGACTGATAGAAAGGGAGGTGGGGTGTGTACCAGTGGTTGCTTCTTCCATGTAGAGCGTCCCATGCCAGCCAGAGGACGGGGTCCATGGAAAGGAACGTGGGAATGCTTGGTGAGGGTGGGACCCAGCATGCATGTGTCCTTCCCCTTTTCACATATGCATGTCAGTCGGCCACTGGAGATGTTGGAGATATTGTCACAAAGCCTGCCTTTTACCTACCTACCTACCCTACTTAAGGCTAGAGGCATTGTAGGACAGACTGTCCTTTGCAGCGGTTTCCACCCTCCAGGGCAGAATCGGTGTCTTTTTCCAAAGGGGACATCTTGTCTTCTCAATCCGCTGAAATGTGTTTTAAATAATCCTCTCTTCTCCTCTGTCTAAAGTCAGAGCTGAGCTGGTGGAAAAATGGAAAGCAGAGAGAGAAGCTCGGCTGGCAAGGGGAGAAAAGGAAGAGGAGGAGGAGGAGGAAGAGGAGATCAATATCTATGCTGTCACAGAGGAGGAGGTACGGGCACGGTCCTGTCTGGTACTCATTGTCCTCGTCTCTGAGTTACAGAGTACACTTGGGGGCAGGGCAGGGCAGGGCAGGGCTTGGGCCACTGCTCAGAGCCCAGCTTCCTCGTCTGCAGGGTGGTTGTGATAACCCTTCACTGGAGTACCGGGAGGGCTGCAGGCAGGAAGGGCCGAGGGAGCTGCCGTTAGCTTTCTTCTAACAGTCCAGTTCTCTGAATGATGTAGGACAGTATATAAACCCAGTTGGGGTCACATAAGCTTTAGCCCATGACCTTAGCACTTCTGTGGCTCAGCAGGAACTCCATACCCATTTCACAGATGGAAACAGGCCCCTGGGTTTCTGCAGAGGCTGTGACCAGGAATGGGGCTGTGATCCTTCCCCCTCAAGCAGAGCCTCTGGGCTCTAGACTCTATTGGGTCCAGCATGGACCAGTCAGAACACTTCTGATTTACTCTTCTGAGACAGGGGAGATGAGGCAGATTTTCCATATACAGTTGATGGAACTTGCTTGTACATATATCACTGGCGAAGAAGCAGGTTTGGAGACAGGGTTGATGACTTCGAGAATGTGTTACAGGATCTGGAGGTTCCCGCACAGGTCCAGCTGACCTGCAGCCGGGGTCAGTAAAGTGTTAAAAGCAGGGTGGCAGCATGCCCTGGGCTTTCTCTGGGCTACAAATAAGTCCTCACCTGATTCTTGAAGTCTTTAGTCAGTGGCCAAACACGCCATGCTCAGCTAGGTGCAGGAGTAAAGCAAGCGGCATGTCCTGGGGAAGCCAGGATGAGCGAGGACAGCTGGCTGGCCAGTGGTCGGGCACAGACGAGTGTAGCGGTGTGATGCAGGGCTTCCCACCCAACAGGCTTTTCCTCTAGTGTAAAAATAATGGAAAGGACTTCTTTTTCCTTTTAAATAATTTTAGCTGTTTTAAGCATTTTGTTTCTTGTTTTTGTGGTACTGAAGAAGTAAGCCTTCCACCACTGAGCTCTGTCCCTGGCCTCATTTTATTTTGAGGTAAGGTTTCACTATATTGTTGAGGCGGGCCTTAAAATTAAAATTGTTATTTTTGGAGACAGGAACACTTCTGTAGCCTAGACTGGCAGGAACTTGAGGCAGGCCTCTTGCCTTTGCTTCCCAAGTGTGGGATTACAGGTTTGTGCCACCAGGCCCAGCTGGGTAACCCTTGGTACAGAGATGTCAGTGCTTATGTCACTGGTGACTTGCTCATGGCTTGTCTGTCTGTCTTCCGCAGTCTGACGAGGAAGGCGGCCAGGAGAAGGCAGGAGAAGATGGTCAGCAGAAGTTCATCGCTCACGTTCCGGTGCCGTCGCAGCAGGAGGTAGGCTGGATGCCATGAGCCCCGAGGCAGAGTGCTGCCCGTAGAGCCAGTCCTTCAGCGAGGTGCACCTTCCTGGACGTTCCTTGTCCCTCCCTTCCATTGTGCACTCTTGAATCCTGACCGTGTGGCACTCCTCTGTGTGTTCACAAAGGGGTATGGCATGAAGGACAGGACCATCTTGATGGAAGTGATAAGCAGGAGCTTTGATGGAGTGTTCCTAGGGAAGTGGCTGGGTTCCTGCAGACCCCCTTGGAATAAGTCCGGTTAAAGTCAGTCTTGTTGACCATTCCCCTGCAGGTATTCCCTGCTTGAGTTATGGTAGAGGTGGGGGCCTTGCTGAGGGGTGACTTCTTTACTGTGGGTGTCCACAGATTGAGGAGGCGCTGGTACGGAGGAAGAAAATGGAACTGCTCCAGAAATATGCAAGTGAGACCCTGCAGGCCCAGAGCGAAGAAGCCAAGCGACTCCTGGGGTACTAGGCTGAGCCAGAGCCCTTCTTGAACTCTGAGAGATCTGCTTGGTACGCCATGGCATGGTCTCCTCATAGCTGCCCTGGGCTGTGGCATGGCCTCCTCATAGCTGCCCTGGGCTGGGCTAGGCCGCCTGGCGCTGGAAGGCCCTGTGCCTTTCTCGCCCTTCCTCTTGCTTCCTCTCTGGACATGTGAGCTGGCCTGACGGTAGGGCTTTGTCCCTTCCCAGTAAGCTGCCAGTGTACGGAGCACTGTAGTAGCCATCACCTTTGTACAGATGCCTTTGCTACCCTATGGATCCATTTATTTTTATTTTGGAATGTGTAAAATCTGTTCTCTGAAAATTTATTCTGCCCTGTACTATGACTTGGGGAATGAAGAAGGATCAGTTAGTAGCCATTTTTAAAAAATACATGATTTTTATTCAAATCACATCCAAATTCAGAGACACATCTTCTCTGGGAGACTGAGGTGGAATTCCACGGTCAGTGGTGGAGCCATCCCCTTGACTGGGCACTGCTTTCCTTCCACAACCCCCTCTGGGAGAGCCACTTCACCTTCTCCTGTCCTGTGGGCAGGAGTTTTGAGTTAGCAACTTTATTTTTATAACTTGTTTCAGAGAACGGTACTTTTATTAAAGGTTTTTAATAAGAAAGGAAACCTCTGTGCCTGGAGCTTGTTCTGTGCCGTATCTAGACTGTGGTGGCTTGATATCAGTCATGGAAGGCCCTGAACACTGTGGGGGTGGAGAGGGAGGGAGGAGGGTACAGTGGTTGGTGATAACCGGGAATGGTACAGATCCCGAGGCTATACCCGGCATGCACATGCCACCAGCTACCTTCACAGCAGAGGACAGCGGTGTGCTGTCCTCGTGCACATGGTAGATCCTCAGCGACTGAGTCCAAAGGACCTCTTCGAGCCAAGTCTTTCCTACCTATCAGGAACCTCCTGCCAGGTCTCTCAGCCTAAGCACTGTGAGTCCTAAGCCTCCTTTTCTGTGGTTGGTGGCAGCATCTGGGAGGTCAGAGGCATAGTAAGTAAGTGGCTCTCCCTTGGGCACAGGGACTCTCGGTTTGGAGCATCTCATCGCATGGTAAGGATGTGGGCTTCTCTGAGGCTGGGGAGCAACGTGATAGAGGATGGCAGAGCTGGCTATGTTGCTGTAAGTGGCCATGTTGGAGTGAGCCAAACAGGGACTGTGTTGGCTGGCTCTTAAAGGAGTTTTGTTCATGGGGATCTGGAAGGTCCTGAGCAAAGAAGGTGAGACCTAGCTAGTAGGAAACTTCTCTTGGATCCTCCCTGAGGAGAGGACTGGCAGGGACTCCTGAGCCAAAGCTACTGTGTACAGTGAGAAGGCAGGTCCAGCTTTGGCAATCCTCAGAGACAGGAGGCTAGTGTTGTGATCGTTGCGAGGTTCCAGAAAGACCGCACCAAGCCAAACAGTTCCTTGTGGGGTTTATTGGGAGAGGAAAGGGCAAGGTAGCAGCAGAAAGAGAAGTGGGGGAAGGGAGAGAGAGAGAGAGAGAGAGAGAGAGAGAGAGAGAGAGAGAGAGATAGATAGAGATCAGAGGGGCCTTTCTTTATATATGGATGGTGTTGTCACAGGTAAAGGTGGGAGGCGAGCCAAATGGATTCTGGGAAGATGGTGGCTGTTGCCTTGGCAACAGGTGTGCAGGTTGCACTGTTGCCTATGTGATGTCACAGGTTTCAGAGGTCCTGATACCAACAGGTAGGCCAGGCACCAGCAAGGGTCTGCTTCTGTGGTGGGCTTAGGGAAGAATGTGGAGCTTGGAGCATGTCCTTGATGGCCTCTCCCTTGATCTCTGTACTTCAGATTCCAGCTTGATGTTTGCCCAGTGGTCTCAGCAGTCCTATGGCATGGCCATAGGCATCAGAGAATTCTGGGAACTGACTAGTATACATCTGAGCCTTTGGAAGACCCCGGGGTAGCCAGGCTTATCTGAAAGCTGAGGGCTTTCAGGACCTTCAGGATATTAAGCTTTCCTCTGGGCAGCTTTCTTGGTATGTCCTGGGGTGCAGGGTAGACCAGTTAGATTTCACGTTTATGGAAACAGGCCCTGGATAAAGAACTGAATGGTCTGCCATTGGTGTCCTTGGTGGGGCCCAGCAGAGTCTGAGTACTGAGGGCAGGTCCGTCCAGGACTCCTGCCCAGGCTTAGGAACAGTTGGAGCCAACAGGGCCAGTGTGACTATTGATGTAGGTGTGGTCCTTTTGGCCTAACTTTGCATAAGGGGCAGAACCAGTCTTGGTAAACATTGTTCTACAAAGCATCTTTCAAAGTGCATGCATGCTTTAACTCAACTTGCCAGTTCTGAAAAGATGACTGTCTTAGTTTGAGTTTCATTTCTATGAAGAGACATCATGACCAAGGCAACTCTTATAAAGGACAATATTTAATTGGGGCTGGCTTACAGTTTCAGAGGTTTAGTCCATTATCATCATGGTGGGAAGCATGGTGGGCATCGGGCAGGCAGACATGGTGCTGGAAGAGCGAAGAGTTTTATATCTTTCAGAAGGCAACAGCCGGAGACTGCAACACTGGCCTAACTTGAGCTAAGGAGGCTTCAAACTCAAAGCCTGCCCCTACACTGACACACTTCCTCCAACAAGGCCGCACCTTCTTATTTATTTATTATTATATGTAAGTACACTGTAGCTGTCTTCAGACACATCAGAGGAGGGCATCAGATCTCATTGCAGATGGTTGTGAGCCACCATGTGGTTGCTGGGATTTGAACTCAGGACCTTTGGAAGAGCAGTCAGTGCTCTTAACTGCTGAGCCATCTCTCCAGCCCAAGGCCGCACCTTCTAATAGTGCCACTCCTTATGGCTAAACATTCAAACATATGAGTCTATGGGGGACACACCTATTCAAGCCACCACAGTGACTTTTCATCATCTCCTGTCTTTAGCCCACCTATCCTCCTGTGAATCTAAAACACAGTATCTCCTATTTTTCTTCTCTCACCCTAGCTAAGATTTCAACTGCCCTCCTTCCCATCCTTTCTTTGTACATGTAGCTCCTATGCTGGCTAGTTTTATGTCAACTTGGCACAAAAGTCATCTGAGAGAAGGGAGCCTCAATTGAGAAAGTGCTTCCACGAGATCAGGCTGCAGGCCATAGGCATTTTCTTAGTGATTGCTATAGGAGGGCCCAGTCCACTATGGATGGGGCCACCCCTGGGCTGCCCGTCCTGGCTTCTATAAGAAAGCAGCAGCTGAGCCAGGTGCTGGTGGTGTTGGTGGTGTACATGTTTAATTCCAGCACTCGGGAGGCAGAGGCAGGCGGAGTTTGAGTCTGAGTCCAGTCTGGTCTATAGTGGGTTCTAGGACAGCAAGGGCTATATAGAAAAACCCTTATATTGAAAAATCAGGAAAAAAGAAAGAAAGAAAGAAAGAAAGAAAGAAAGAAAGAAAGAAAGAAAGAAAGAAAGAAAGAAAGAAAGAAAGAGAAAGAAGAGAGAAAAGAAGAAAGATAGCAGGCTGAGCAAACCAGGAGAGGCAATCCAGTGAGTGACACTCCTCCGTGGCCTCTGCATCAGCTCTTGTCTCCAGGTTCCTGCCCTGCTTGAGTTCCTGTCTGGACTGCTGCCAGTGATGGACTACCATTCGGAAGTATAAGCCAAATAAACCTTTCCCCCCAACTTGTTTTAGGTCATGGTGTTTTACCACAGCAACAGAAACCATAACTAAGACAGTCCCTCACTCCGAATTCCCACTCTTGACTGTACACACTAGGAGTGGATGGAAACTTTGTCTTGTGCCTACCCTTAACCTAGAACATTGGCTCAAGGCTGGATAAATGGCAGCAGCCTATTTGAGTTTCCTGGTTTCCTCGGACTGAAGAGCTTGAAGAGGTGGGGGTTTCTCACCTACACATTGACCTGACAGGGACATGCAGTCCTGGTCTAAGTCCCATGTCTTGATTCGGGAACAATAGGTTCCTAGGGTAGACAGTGTCAGGTTGGCTCCATTTCCTCCAACTCAGGCTTGTGTTGGAACACTGGCCACTTTTCTCTCTGAGTATCCTGGGACCTTAGAGGCAAATCACTGACGTGTTTGAACTGAGTTTCCTTTTCAGTAAAGTTGGGGATGGTCCTACCACAGGTCTGTGTTTGAGGACTTGAGGGACAGCGGGGGGAGGGGGGAGCAGATGATGGTGGAGAGTTCTGTCTTGAATATTCAGACATTCAAGCCGGGCGGTGGTGGCGCACGCCTTTAATCCCAGCACTTGGGAGGCAGAGGCAGGAGGATTTCTGAGTTCGAGGCCAGCCTGGTCTACAAAGTGAGTTCCAGGACAGCCAGGGCTACACAGAGAAACCCTGTCTCGAAAAACCAAAAAAAAAAAAAAAGAATATTCAGACATTCCTGGGGGTCTGAAATGTCTCTTCAAGTCCATATGAACAGATATGCCAGAGAGAGATCTTTTATAGTAGGCAGACTTGGTAAGAAGTGGGAGCCTGTAGGGTAGACCAGAAACTGAGGCTGGACCTGCTCTGGGGGATAGCAATAGAAATGGGATCCTGCACAGCATTGGTGGGGGTTGGAGGGGTGGAGCCAAAGGCACATAGTTTGAATATTTTGAGACAAAGCGTGCAGGTTAAGATCACCAGCAGAGGTATCATGGGGAGGGATGAATTTGGCTTGTATTTATGTATTTGGGAAGGGAGAGAGTCAGATGCCTGCCCCTTCTGTGGCCACTGGGTGAGCTGAAAGTTGCCCAAAGGGCTACTGCTTCCCTTGGCCAGCTGCAACCCAGATCTCAGCTGTTCCAGGGTAGCTGCTTTAATTTTGTATTTATTTCTCTAACATTTTGCAGCAACCAAATATTTATTTAGCACTGCCCAGCTAAATAAATAAATCTTTAAAAGAAGGAGGAGGAGGTTTAGCACAAGGCTTGAGATATGGCTTAATGACTCTGGTTAAGCACACTAGTTACTCTTCCAGAGGATCTGAGTTTGGTTCTCAGTTCACAGGTACTTGTGATTCCAACTCCATGGTATCCAGTGCTCTCTTCTGGTCTCTGCAGGCACCTGTATACATGTGGCATCCAGACTTACACATCAATAAAAAACAGAATCTTTTTGAAAATGTTAAATCTCTAGCTTGCTTAAATTTGAGATATGCATTATTTCAAAATTTGCTATCAAAATAGGACAGTATTTTTAATAGGAAAAGTAGTTTATTAAATACATATTTTTAAACTGCCCTATCTCAAACAAGCATAATACATTAAAAAAAAAAACACTGTTTTTAAAAAAATACACTGCCCAAAAAAGGATGTGCAGATTTGTCAAGGTGTGATTTTACACAGCATAGCATATGCTCTTTGAAAGTATACACTTGTGTGTGTGTGTGGGGGGGCACCTGTGCCTACACTCACACACAGAGGCCAGAGTTGGTGCTGAGTGTCCTTTATCCTCCTCCTCCTTTTCTGTCTTATCTTCTTTCTTAAGACAAGGTCTCATTTGAACTTGGAGCGTGCCATTTTGGCTAGGCCAGCGTGCCTCCAGAATCCGTTATGTCTGCTCTGCCTGTGGTTACAGGTGTGCACTTCTGTACCTGACATGTTACACAACCGCTGGAAATCTGAACTGGGGTCCTTACGCCTTACAGCGAGCGTTTTATCCACTGAGCTGTCTCCTCATCTCCAGTTTTAATGGCTTTAATGCATTTGCTGAGTTATGCAGCCCTCACCATGGGTACAATGTTTTCATTTTCTGAGACCAAGCTGTCCTTGAACTCAAGGCAATCCTGCTGCCTCAGTCTCCCAATTGCTGGGATCACAGGAGCTCACTACCACACCTGGTTTCATAGTTTAATTTTAAAATGTCTTAGTGGTGGGTAGGCTTTTGATGACAAACCCCACATTCAGACCAAAATACCTTCCTACACCAATTCCAGCCCAGGGGAGAGTAGAGGCCAGCAAGCCATGACTAACTACTCTTCCCCCTTTCCCGAGCCTCTCCTGGCCTTTGGACTCCTCTTTCCCTTGTGGGCTAGGCCTGTCTGAGGGGTATTTCCCAGCCCACAGCCAGCTTCAGGGAGGAGACCACCATGGTTCAGTGCACATCTTGGGGTGGAGGCCGTTTCTTGAGGCTGCAGTTCTCCACTGTGAGTGTGCCAAGCCTGCCTCTTGGCATTCCTTCGAACAGCACTCTAGGTCCTGGCTGCAGCTGCTGGGCATTTCTCACGGCCATCAAGTTCTAACTGTTTCAGAACAAACTTTTCTGCTTTCTCCAAGGTTCAGTCTTTGCCTTTCATCTACTTGGCCAGTGAGGCTGGTTACAGGGTCTGTGGAGAAGGTGCCTGTGGGCCTGCTCTCTGGCTCCTTAAGTTTCCTCTTCCCTTCCCTACTGGGGAAATTTTGGATTTTCTCTTGGATTTTTGTCTTTCGTTCATGGATGGATCTCATTGGCTTGCAACAGCCATTATTAAAAACTTTCGAATCAAATAGTCATGCAGGGCCTAAGGGGGCTGCCCAAAGAAGCTAGAACATTCTCAGCTTCCTCTCCTTTCTAGGGATGCAGCCTATTTAGTCTAGTTCAAACTGCTTACAGACATCTGGGTCCCATTTCTTTGACCTCTGGTTTCCCAGGCCAAACTTAGGAGCTGGCTGGCCCACAGGTTTTCCTTGTGCCTCTTCTCAAGTGTAGGTGGTGTTTGACTGGGGCCTGGACTCCTGTTCCCAGCCAGCCCGGGTTTGGCTGGACTCCTGTCTGCACTATCATTCTTCCAAATGGGACTCTGGACCATTCTACCCTCAAGGACTTTCATTTCCTCTTGTCTTCATTTTTCACCTAAGGGAAGCTGCCTTTGCTGCGTGTCACCAGAGCTTTCGATTCTCTGAAGAGGGGACATTGAGGTGTGTTCTGCCTCACAAGCCCTCCACTTGCCAGCCATAGCTGTCACCTGCCCCAGAGCTACCCTATCGGGGTCTCTTGCCTGCTCCCCACTGGGTGCAAGCCAGGCGAGGGAGGGAGGCAGGTCAGTGAGGGGTGGACCTGGGTCCCGGCTGGGGAGGGGAGGAGGTTAGGGAATGATGAACTGGCGATGATAACGAGTTGTTGACCTAGTAGGGGCCAAAGCCTGCGATGGGGGCGCAGCAGACTGAAGCGGAGTTGAAGAGGGGCGGAGAGCTGAGCTGAGAGGCGTTAGGGAAGAGTTAGCTCCAGGGCTGTGAAAAGGTGCGGGTGGATTTCCGTCTTGGATTCAGTGCCTAAGGCGAGGTCCCAGCTAAGACGGGCTTCGGAGGATTAGGGCGGGGTAGGAGGTGTTAAGGGCGGGGTCAGGACCAAATAGAGGATCTAGGCGGTGTTGACAGTGGATCCGCACCCGGCTTAAGTCCGGGTTAGTGAAGTGCTGAGAAGTGAGAAAGGACGGTGCTGAGGGCGTGATCAGGGTGGTGTTGAGAGAAGGGTCGGAGGCTCTGGCCGTGGTGGGGTGCGGGCGGTGCTCGGAGAAGGGTCGGGGAGGTGGGAAGCTTAGAGGTGCTGGGGGTGTCGGGACTGTACTGACAGGATAGGAGGCGTTGGTTACGGGAGGGGGAGACTGGGCGGTCCTGGGGGCGGGACCCAGACGCGGAGTAGCGGGAGATGGGCGGTGCTGGGGATCAGGGAGGCTCGCCCCGCCCTGAAGGCGGCGCTCGAGAGGGCCTGAGGTAGCCCTGGGCCGGCGCGGCACCGACGGCTGGCAGAGAGCTCTGCGGAGGGCCGGGCGGTGCGCTCCCGGGCGGAGCCGAGGTCCGCGGGTCTCCGGAGCGGGGCGGGGCCGTCGATCGGTCTGCCGCGCAGCTCGTTCAGGTGCTGCGGCCGCTCCACGTAGCCCGGCGGCGGGTCGGCTAGGGCACACGGACCTCGGCCCGCGGCTGTCGTTAGCCCAAGCCGGGCCCTTGCGTCCCAGGACTCCCGCGGAGCCATGGCGGGCCCTGGCCCGGGAGATCAGGACGAACACTACGATTTCCTGTTCAAGCTGGTGTTAGTGGGCGACGCGAGCGTGGGCAAGACGTGCGTGGTGCAGCGTTTCAAGACCGGCGCCTTCTCCGCGCGTCAGGGCAGCACCATCGGTGTCGACTTCACCATGAAGACGCTGGAGATCCAGGGCAAGCGGGTCAAGGTGGGAGGCGGCGCGGCCCGCTGCTTTGCGCCCGGCGGGCGGTTCAGCTTCCCCTTCTTTCGGAACGGGCTTGGGCCTTGATGTCCTCGCTGGGTTCAGGTCCGAAAGCACCGCCTTGGGCTCTGGGAGTGGTGACAGTGGGCGGCCAGAGCGTGGAGGAGGAAGCCCGCCCCCCACTCCCGCCCCCCGTCTCACAGCCTGGGGACTCCTTCGAACCAACTTGCGGTGGAAGGCAACCTGTGGGCCGTTCCATGAGCGCCACGCATGCCGGGACAGACCCTTCCCTGCTCGGCCCTCTGGGGAGCACTCAGCCAAATAACGACGTCCCCGTGACCGGGAGGGACCAGGAAGTAGTGGCTGCTAGGACCGGAGGTCCAAAAGTTTTTGTCAGAATTTCCTCCCTGGCCACGCCTCCCCGCAGTCTCTTTTATGGACCTGGACTCCACCAGGGCCAGCGTGGGGTGGGGGTGGGGGCCTCCCTCCCCGACTAAGGGTTGATAGAAACCGAAAACTTCATCACAGATACCGGAAGGTGGGGGAGAGAACCAAACTTTGGCAATGACCCCAGCAGAAACTGCAGGATGTGGTTGCCACAATGTCCTGGCAATGATTTGATAAATAATACTTGTGATGAATGAAATCAAGTTTCTTTACCTAGGTGTCTGTCCTCCCTAAACGGTAGCATCCTGGAGAGGGCGCAGCATTGTTCTTGCACACAGAGGCTCTCAGTAACTTTCCTGACTTGCACCCTACAGAAATCCTTTGCCCTTTTTTTTCTTCATGGTTTCAGGTTCACAAGGATCTTCAAGACAGCTTTAAAGAGAACTGGGTGGGGCTGTCCCGTGTTTTCAGGAAGTGAAGCCTGGGGGTGGGAGTCTCTTGACCCTTTTGCTGCTGTGACTCTGCTCATTTGGGTGGCTGTAGGCCTGTTCTCTGTTGCCCTTGGCTGGGATACTTAGCTCTTTGTTTCTATAAAGTTGGGATAATTTCTGGGTGTTGCCTCTCTCTCCTGTCCCATCGTGTAGAAAAAAAGAGCAAGTCAACAATCATTTTTATGACCACTGTGCCTCTAGAGATTTGCTTGCAAGGTTTTAAACGGTCTTTTGGGTTTCAGTGTATTGGTTTCCATGAGGTGGAAAAGGACCAAAAGCAGGCAGGCGGGGTTAGTTGTTCTGGGGCATCCCTTTGGAGCAGGTGGCCAGGGAAGGGCTGTCATGGGTGGAGTATACCCATGGTCAAGTTGGTGCCTTCTGATAATGCCAGTAGTCAACATTTAAAGTGCAGTGTGAAAACAGAAACAGAAGGAGGATGAGTCCCTTTTGGAAAGCTGTTGGCCTGTGCTGACTGGTCAGGGAGAGGGCAGTATTCCTGTTTACCTGTGGAGATAACCTGTCACCCAGTGCAGCCCTGGATGGACTGTGCACTTGAGCTTAGGTTATGCAATACACTACGGTGCAGCTTGTTATTTCCTTTCCTTATGGTTAGTCACTCCAGCTTTTCCTCTTAGGAGGCAGCTCGAGGGCCTGGGAGTAGCAGAGCTGCGACTGTGTGGTAATACCTCAATGCTGTGTTGCTTGTCCTTTCTATAAGCTATTGTGAATCAGCTGCTTAATGGTGTGTTCTACAGACTGGAGGCCATTGTTACTGATAATTATTCTTTTTGTGGTGCCGAGGGTTGAACTTAGGGCTCTGTGCATAAGCTCTACCAGGAAGCCTGTCTCCCACCTGATCTGGGCTTTGTAAGAGTCCGAGGAACCTTAGAGACAAGCCGACTGCTGTTCTGACTCTGCTGAGGTTGGAAGTTCCCAGGAGTGAGTTGGGAAGGCCAGGAAGGCAGAGGCTCTGCTTCCCCACCAGTCAGAGCAAAACCATCTTATTCACTTCTGTGTTCCAGTTGTCAGAGCAAACCCATCTTACTCACTTCTGTCTTCCAGTTGTCAGAGCAAACCCATCTTACTCACTTCTGTGTTCCAGTCTTACTTGTTTGTTTAGAGAGTTCTGCTATAGTGGAAAGCTGAAAATAACAGATTCAACCAAGTTCTTGTTTTCTATAGTTACTTCCCATTACAACCATTGTGCTATATTCTGCTTGAAGAGATGGGCTGGTCCTTCTCTCCAACCCTATTTTCTAACCTCCATAGCCCCCTTTCGATATTCCAGAATTGGAAGGCCTTTGCGTCTGTTTCCGCCTGTCCTACTGTGTCCCTGAGATCCTTGTGTGCCTGATATTTATTATTCAGGTTCTAGCGTGAATACTGCTTTCCCAGAGTCCTCCCCTGACCTCCTGTGTCTTTTTTCTCTATGGTCTATGTGTATATAGCACTTACCTGGGCTTGAAATGACCTGGATTATTTGTCTCTTCCTGTTGAAGATAAGCCCCTTAAAGACACAGATCCCTTTGGCCAGCGACAGACACATATGTTCATTATATGCTTGCTTACTGGTTAATATTTATAGAGAAGAGGCCCAAGCCAAGGGAAGTGAAGTAACTGGTTCTCCTGAGGTCTCCTATAAGTCAGCGGTAAAATCAGGATTTGAACTCTGGATTTGGCTGGCTTCTGGGTACAGTGCTTACTTTCTGATTCCCTCTGTGCCTGGAAAGGTCGCTCCAAAGTTCTGAAGGCTGATGAACCTGATGAGCTATTGTGCCCACTAAGAGCCGAGTGTGCACCGGGGCTGGTTTGTTTTGGTTTGTTTTTCTTCTTCTTCTTCTTCTTCTTCTTCTTCTTCTTCTTCTTCTTCTTCTTCTTCTTCTTCTTCTTCTTCTTCTTCTTCTTCTCCTTCTTCTTCTTCTTCTTCCTCCTCCTCCTCCTCCTCCTCCTCCTTCTTCCTCTCTCTCTCTCTCTCTCTCTCTCTCTCTCTCTCTCTCGCTTAATGTAGTCTAGGCTGGCTTCAAACTCACTGTGTAGCCGAGGATGCCCTTGAACTTGTGATCTTTTTGCCTCTACTTCCCAAATGCTGGGGCTTCAGACATCTATCACTACAACCAATTTTTATACTTAGGAATCTTATAAATATTTCCAATAAGAGCTGGCACTGGAATATTTCAGGTTGTTTATCAGCTAATTGGAACATTGAGATAGGGCCATTTGGGCTGGTCAGATGACTCAGCAAATAAAAGCCCTGGCCGCCAGAACCCAGGGTCTAAGGTGAGAACAAGTTGACCTCTGACCTCCACATATGTGCCATGGCATGTGTACACCATGGTGTGTGCATGCATGGGTGACACTCGTCATGTATAGACCACACATCACATATAGACATACAATAAATTTTTAAAAAAATAGCCCACTCAGATCTCACAAGCTGCTATGGAAGTTCATAAACCTTTTAAATGATCATTTGAGGTGTCTCTGGGATTTGTTTTAGGTCTGAGGACTGGACACAGCACATGAATCTGAATGCTGTTTATCTTTCTGATTGGGGAGTCTGAAGGTGTGGGTCTTCTTTCTGTCTTTGCAGTTGGAGTCTTTTCTGGTAGCCTCAGGCCTCTTCATTTCGGAAATGGGACTAGTGACCACTCACCTACTTGTGAAGGGTGTTGAAAAACTGTGTGGACATGTTTTAAAGTATTTAAAATTTTCCTGGCTTGTTTTTTTTTTAAATTATATTTTTAATGTATTATTATTACTATTATTATTGTGTGTGTGTGTACATGCACACACGAGCATGCACTTGTGCAACAGCAGGCTTGTGGAGGTCACAGGACAATCTACATGAGTCCCTTCTCTTCTTTCACAGTGTGGGTCCTTTGGATGGAACTCAGGTTGCCAGGCTTGGCAGCAAGCCCCTTTATTCACTGAGCCATCTTGCCACCCCTTCTTAGATTTTTTTTTCTTTTTAAATAGACGATCTAATCATATGGTTCAAATTACAAAAATGCAAAGACTTAAAGAGACACACAGGGAAGTTGTCCTTACTCCTTTGGTCCCCCCCAAGCTACCCCAAGCCCAGTAAGCAAAAAACAATTAGTACTGCCCACTTTTTTAATCCCCCAAATATATGGTAAATAAAGCCAAAATTTATGATGCAAACAAGTAAAAGAGTTTGCTTTTTGGTTGCTTCTGTTTCCTCTCTGGATGAGTAGGGATGGTCAGCCTGCTCCTCACCACTCCCGCTGCACTGCCCCCTAGGAAAGCCCAGCTTGAAGCCCTGAGTGCATTCCTACTGCTTCTCACTTCCTTTATGTGGGCACACAAAGGCCTGTTATGTAAATGTGGCTGTGCAGATCACTAGGCACACAGGCTCTGAGTCCAGGGAACCTAGTTAGGATTTCATCTCTTTACATGGCTCCATCAGGCCTCCTGGCCACTTGGTGGAGACACCACCATACCCCCTCATGAAGTCCGTGCCTTAGGACCAGGGCTTCCCGCTCACTCTCCTTGACTCAGGCTGTTCTCCGCCTCACGAGTGTTCACGAATGTTCATGAGTGTTCTTTGTTTTCATGGCTCCTCCTGTTACTTACCAAGTAGGGATAGAGAAGGCTTAGAAGGAAACGTGTGTGTGTGTGTGTGTGTCTGTGGTGTCTCTGTGTGTGTCTGTGGTGTCTGTGTGTCAGTGTTGGTGATGGAACTGAAGGCCCCCCATGCACTTTAGACAAGTGCTCTCCTACTGAGCTACCCTCCCAACCCAGAATGTTTTTGTTTGTCTTCCCAGTTTTTCCAGTCTAGGATCTGGTTTTGTGTCTGTGCATTTCCTATTCAGATGAAATCAATTTGACTTTTTCAGTTCTGCTCAGAAATAGCAAAAGGACTGTTAGATAAGAGACGTTCTAGGTCACTGTGGTTTTATGAAGAAATCTGTTCTTGATACCAATGGCCACCATCCTCATTGTAAACTAAACCTTGCCTCCTGAGAATTCTTACTGTCCTCAGGCAGTGCTCATGTGGGAAGAGAGAGAGAGAGAGAGAGAGAGAGAGAGAGAGAGAGAGAGAGAGAGCGAGAGAGCAGGCTGTAGAAGCAAGCTAAACCCTTAGCTTAGCACTGGGTATGCTCTGGCTCCTCGTCTAACTTACCATCCTCTAAGCCCCCCTTACAGACTTTGCCCTCGTGGATCCTCAGCCAAAGGGGAAGTGATGTACATGTCTAAGAGAGGAAGTATCTTATTTGCTATTGACCTGCCTCCTTCTGGTCTCTTTCCTCCCCCCCCCCCCTTTTTTTTGATAAAAGTCTTACTCTGTAGCTCAGAATGACCTTGAACTTGTGATCCTCTTCCTCCACCTCACAAGTGCTGGTATTTTGGGTGTCAGCTACCGCATCTGGCTCCTTCGAGGTTTCTTTGGGCACTTGGGCATGAGACATGTTTAAAGGTCAGTAGCGCGCGCACACACACACTGTACAAGAGGAAGAGAGGTAGCCTGGATATGGATGTCTAGAACGGGAGCCTGGCCTTTCGGCTCTTAGCTCGGAGCTTTTCTGTCCTTGACTCCCCACCACTGGCAGCAAGTGCAGAAGAGCAACAAGTGAGGGAGGTGGGGATCAGTGTAAGATCTGTCAGGGGGATGGTGAGGTGGCTCACTGCGTAAAGGTGCTTGCTGCCAAGGCTGACAATCTGAGTTCAGTCCCTGGGACTCCCACGGTAGGAGAGAATCAACTCCTGAAAGTTGTCCTCTGACCTTCCACACTAGCTGTGTGGCACACGTGTGCTTCCCTCTCCCAAGTAAATGTTATTTAAAAATCTAAAAAAAAAAAACAGAAATAAAATCTGGTTATCGTAGATCACTTGCCTTGTACATTTTGATGAGCAGTGTTGTCTCAACATCGTAACACCAGGTGCTTATTATAAACAAATGCTTGGTCAGTTCAGTTGGGCAGTGTTGAAAATGGCCACTGTGAATAAGAGAAAACTTGCCTGGAGACTAATGTTTGAATACAAATCTTTAATGTTGCAATAGAAACCAATCAAATCCTGCTAGATAAGGAACCTGTAGCCTGCTGTAAGTTCACGAGGAAGGACCTTTTGTCGTTAATAGCTTCTTAAATCCCATTTAATATCTTCTTTGTTGTCATTGGATGAGACAGGGCCTCATTATGTAACCCTGGCTGGCCTGTACTTGCTGGACAGCCCAGGGCAGCTTTGCCTTTGGGACAGCCCTCCTGTCTTAGGAGCTGGGATTAGGAGCTTGCCCACACCTGGCCTCTTCTACCCGTCGTTACATCACTTTGGTTTGGAGTCCTCCCCTTCCGGGATGGAAAAACAGAGAGCCAGTCCTCAGTGTGCAGTTTGGCACTTGGTCCTGGAGATTGAACCCAGGATCCTGCATGGGCTAGGCAAGTACTTTGCCACTGAGCGATACATTTGGCCCCCTTTTTCCTTTTCTTTTAATTTAATTTTTGTTATGTAGCTGAGGCTGACCTCAATGTTGTGATCTTCCTGTCTCAGCCTTTCTGTGCTGATGTGAGCCACCTTGTTGGCATTAAGCTTCATTGTGGACCAGGGTTAACTACGGACACAATGGCAGGCCCGAGCGGCCCGCGGCCTGTCTGTAACCATCAGATCTACCCTGAAGACCTGCCAAAAGAGAAAGTATAGGGTTTCAAAAAAGACTCTGGAAGAGAAAGTATAGGGTTCCAAAAAAGACTCTGGATGTAGTGTCATGGCTAGTTGAACTTTCAGAACTACCAGTTCAAGGCACCCATCAAAAAACTTCATTTCTAAGCTGTAATGTCAAAATCCAGTCACGTGGCTAACCTTTAGTCACACCTGTATATGTTTTTGCACTCTCTCTGTCTCTCTGTCTCTCTCTCTCTATGTATATTATATATATAATATTTATTTATTCATTTATTTATTTATTTGAAGACAAGGTCTTATTATTTAGCCCTGGCTGGCCTGGCACTGGCAGTGTAAGAGATCAGCCTGCTTCTGCCTAAAGAATGCTAGGATTAAAGGCTTGTACCACCACTCCCAGCTTTATTTTGAGACAGGTTCTACAGTAACTAGCTTGGCCTGGTACTCCTGGGCTCAAGGGATTGTCCTGCTTCAGCCCCTAGGTAGCTAGGATTAGAGGTATGGGTCACTGTAGCTGGTTTAACATTCTGTCTTTTGGAATGGCATCACTGATCAAGAACACATGTAAAAACCTAAGAACTGATGCTTATCGGGTCTGATTGTACTACCTGTAACCTCAGCTACTCATAAGCCTCAGGCAAGAGGGTTGTAAGTTCAAAGCCTGTCTTTAGAGGTGCTTGCCACCATGCCTAATGACCCAGGTTTGATCCACATGGTGGGAGGAAAGAACTCACTTCCAAAAGTTCTCCCCTGACCTTTTCTGCACACAAAATAAATAAAATATAATAAAAATAAAACAAGAAACTAACACAGTCCAGCAAACAAATAAAACCAGTTCTAGGGGTTATAGCTCATTGCTAGAGTGCTTACTTGCCCATATACCTGCCCTGTGTTCCATTCTCAGCACTGTAAAAAGTAAAAAATAGCCAGGTGGTTCACTTTAGGTTAGAGGGCACACCCAGGTCTTGAAGACTTTTCTGATATGTGGTGGGCCCTGACAAGCATTTACTAAATGTGTTTCATCTTTTTCCTTTCTCCTTTATTTTTATTTATTTATTTTTTGAGATAGGGTTTATCTTATTATGTAACTATGGCTGTCTTGGAATTTGCTGTGTAGACCAGGCTGGCCTTGAACTCAGAGAGACCCACCTGCCTCTGCCTCCTAAGTGCTGGGATTAAAGGCATCCCCCACCATACTTGGATCTTTTTACGTTTAAAAAATATTTATTTTGTTTTATGTGTAAATGTTGCCCTGCATGTGTGTGTGCCATGCACATGCTGGTGTCTGCAGAAGCCAGAAGCAGGTGTGATATTCCTGGAACTGGAGTTACAGCAGTTAGGGGCAGCTGTGTGAGTGCTGGGAATTGAGCCTGGTCCTCTGAAAGAGCAGCCAATGCTCTTAACACTGGGCCACTCTGGCCCATTTTGATTTTTGAAGTGGCAGCTTTTTAAGGGGACTAAGTAAATCTTGACCTGAGAGACCTACCAGTTTGGCCTCCAGCCCACAGCCATGGGTTAGCTTTTTATCACTGTAACAGAATACAATCAATCAGAGGAAGACTGGCTTACTTTATGTGACACCTTGAGAGACTCTTATGTGGTCTTCTTGGCTGCTTTGGGCTGGTATCCCAAATGCATCATGGGAGCATGTAGCTAAGGAAGACATGAGAGAGGGAGAGGGAGAGGGAGAGGGGGAGAGAGAGAGAGAGAGAGAGAGAGAGAGAGAGAGAGAGAGATTTCATGTCCTCAGGGCTGAAGAGATGGCTTAACTGTTCAGAGCACTGGCTGCTCACAGAGGACTTGGGTTCAATTCCCAGCAACCACATTGCAGCTCACAACTTTAATTCCTATACCATGAGATCTGATATCCTCATATAGACATGTAGGCCAAACATCAATGTGTGTGTGTGTGTGTGTGTGTGTGTGTGTGTGTGTATGTATCATGTTTTCAGTGATCCAACTTCCTTCTACCAAGTTCCACTTTCTAAAATTCTACTTCCTACCATTAGTGCCACAGGCTGGTCACCAGCCAACTAACACACCTAATACTCAAACTGTAACAGCGTGTGGGAGGTCAGTCCCTGGAGGCAGTTTGCCACCTGTGAGGATGCTGAGTGACTCCTGAAAGCATTCCTGTCATCGCAGGATGGGTAACTGCTTGATTGCCATTGTTATGGCCGAGGAGTGTAGAAACTGGGTGAGCTTTTGGTACTGGGGATCAAATACAAGGCCTAACATAGCTCTTCTGACAGCTCCCAATTTTTTTTAAAACTTTGCAGTGCTGGGAATTGAGCATAGGGTCCTGTGCATGCCACAGAGTACAAGTAGTCTACCACTGACCTAAATTTACAGCACATTATTTTTGAAAATTAGAAATATTCTTTGTATCGTTTCAATGAGAAACTGATTCCCTCATGCCTTAGGTATACTACTTTCATGACTCCCACCCCCCAAAAAATTACAGTTATCAGAATAAACACCTGTTTGGTAACTATGACTTGTTAATATCTGCTAGGTTTGTATTTAGGTGAAATATGTAGAAAAACATTGTAGGAAGTACCTGAAAATTTCTGTAAAATACATAGAAGAAATCACACATAAAAATAATTTTATTACTGAAGTGCCAGGGTAAACTCCTAACTCTGTAGTTCCGACTGCTTCTTGGCATGCTGAGAGTCATGGCCTTTAGGGTAACTTACTTTGTTTTTTTTTTTTTTGGTTTTTTTCAAGACAGGGTTTCTCTGTGTAGCCCTGGCTGTCCTGGAACTCTCTTTGTAGACTAGGCTGGCCTCGAACTCAGAAATCTTCCTGCCTCTGCCTCCCAAGTGCTGGGATTAAAGGCGTGTGCCACCACCGCCCGGCTCTAGGGTAGCTTACTTATAAGAGGCTGTGCTTGGCCTGTTCAAGGCCCAAGGTTTCATTTCAAACTCTAAAGGGAAAAAAATCTTTCCAAGGTTTCAAGCTATTGATGGAGCAGTAGGTGGTTGAAGTAGGAGCTTTGGGGAAGCTGTGTGGGACCTAGCTGGTGTTCTGTGGATTCCTTGTGCTTGTTGACTAGAGGCTTGGACTTCAGCTCCGAGTCAGGACAATAATTCTCCTGTGACTGGCTCGTGGTTTGTTCATGGTTCC
The DNA here is from genome assembly GCA_036184795.1 of Tokudaia tokunoshimensis. NCBI lineage: Eukaryota > Metazoa > Chordata > Mammalia > Rodentia > Muridae > Tokudaia > Tokudaia tokunoshimensis. Next base: position 108,967,549 of record BTHU01000002.1, on the reverse strand, counting down.
ATAAGTACCTACCTGCCTTCTCTCAGACAGTGGTCCAAGTCTACCTCTTTTGCGAGTGCTGATCCTGTGGTGCTCAACTGAACTGGACCAGGCACCTGGGAGGGATCCTGTGCTCCACGTTCTCCCCTTGGTGCTATGACCCTGTGGCTGGTTGGTCCAGGTTTCCAGGAAGGGAAGAAGGGGTGTTGGGAGCAGTCAGCCCATTTCGAGCAACTGAAGCAGGACTTGTTTGCCAAAGGTACAGCAGAGACGGTCTCTTTTCTTCAGGCCGCATCTCAGACAGTACCCAATACTTAATTCTGTCACTGTGGTGGCTGGGACTCTGAGCCAGACAGTGGACACACCTGGTGCAGACAGGGCCACAGCAGGGCAGAGTATTGATAGTGAAGATAGCTACTATAGCGCAGGGCCCTGTGGTGGCTCTAGCTGCTGCGGACACACGGGGACGTATATTGCATGCTTGGACAAGCCCAGAGGAAGCAGCAGTCCTCCTTGTTCAGAGTTATGGAGACAGGAGGGTTGAGGGAGGCACTGGAAAATGGAGGAGTATTCATTCCTAAAGAGGGGGGACAGAGGGGTTTCAGATGCCATGGCTGTATGCATGCCAGACCATGGAGACATGCTAAAGGGCGTGGATACAGCTTGAGAGTGGGGAGAGAAGAGGCCGTGGATTGCTCCCAGGCCAGCTTGTTCCTGCTGGCTCTGCGTTCTGAGGGTTGATGTCGGTCGGGGAGGACTGAAGGACCCAAGGCTGAGCTGAGAGCCCAAGCTGGTGTCACTTTCTTATTACCAGAGTGGCAGGGCCCAGGGAGGGTGGCAAAGACGTGGGAAGAGTTGAGCCTGTGATGTGTTGCATTGGACTGAGGATGTCTGGAGAAATAAGATGATGCAGCTCAGGGGTAGAGTAACTTGTTTAGCATGCACGAAGTCCTATCTTAATTCCCACCCTCTATTTAAAAACAAACAAACAAACAAATCACTTTACCTGGTAATAGAGAGAGCTTGAGTTTAGAGACTTAACTGTGGACACTCTGAAGGCCAATGAGGGCAGAACTTATAGCCTCCACTTTAAGAATGCCACAAATGGCTCTCCTGATAGGCACAGTCACAGGAGGAACTGACAGCCCCTTATATTGGGTGTTGTCCTGGTCCTGTGGTGCCCATCTGAACTGGGCCAGATACCTGGGAGGGATTCTGCGTTCCAGGCTCTTGGTGCTATGGCCCCATGGCTAGTAGTAGGTGGGTGATCTGAGCTTCCAGGAAGGGAAGAAGGGGACAACTGAGGCAGAGACTTGTTTGCCAAGGCAAACACATCACAAACATTCAGGCAAGGGTTTGATTCTTGTGTGAGATGTAACTAACTGAGGAGATTTACTGAAAAAACTGTCCATATGCCTTGCACACAGTGAGGGGCTAGGGCTGCAGACACAGAATTCCATTGGCACAGCCTCTCTCCTGGGACACTGAAGATGGAAGGAGTCATCGTGTGGCTGGACATGCTGCAATGCCGGGAGCCATGGTTCTGTCCCCTGCACCAAATAAAACTAGGAATGATGGCACGTGCCTGTAATCCTGAGACTCAGAGAAGATGGAGACAGAAGGATCACAAGTTCAAGGTTACTTCTGGCTATATAGAGAATTTGAGGCCAGCCTGGATATATGAGATCCTGTCTCAAAACAAAGCAAAACAAAACCCAAAAAAGATTGATCCTAGAGTGACAGGTGCCAGATTGGAAGTGCTGACAGCTCTAGACTCTCTGCTGAGCTCTGCTTGTCTGGAGCCAAGGCGTCACGGGCCTGATCTCTTAGCATGGCTGTGAGCTGGGCTGACGCTGTCCCGAGTGATGAGAAAGCCTGCGGAAGCTGGCATCGTTGCCCTTGGTCACACGGCCATACAGCCACACGCTTGCCACAAACTCCATGTAGGAGCCACATTACTGCAAAGGACCAAAGTACTTCCTGATATCGTGCCTTGACAAACCATGTCAGGACTGGGAGAAACTCTGGGTGCAGAGGCTGTCCATATCCCTCAGATATTGGCTCCTCTCAACCCTTGTTTGTTTGCCTCGCCGATGTCCTCAGGTCAATGCATTCTTACTTTTCTTCTCCTCACTTGTTCTTTGTCAGATTAAGACTTTCCTCCGGGCACTGGGTTAGAGTTAAGCACTGTTAAATGCAGCCAATACACTATCAACGATAATGATAGGCACCCTTTTATAATGTTTATTTTTCCTTTAAATAGGTTAAGATTAGTTAGCAGTTCTATTGCTGTGAAGAGACATCATGAGCACAGCAACTCTTACAAAAGACAACATTTAATTGGGACTGGCTTACAGTTTCAAAGGTTTAGTCCATTATTGTCATGGTGGGAAGCATGGCAGCATGCAGGCTAACATGGTGCTGGAGAAGGAGCTGAGAGTTCTACATTTTGATCCACAGGCAGTAGAAAGAGATTGTGTTCCACACTGGATGTAGCTTGAACATAGGAGACCTCAAATCCCAGCCCTACAGTAACATACTTCCCCCAACAAGACCACACACACTCCAACAAGGCCACACCTCCTAATAGAGCCTATGGCCAGGCATTCAAACACATGAGTGTATGGAGGCCAAACCTATTCAAACCACCACAGGGGCCAACATGATTTGATTGCTATTAAACATTGCGTGGTACCTTGTCTGCCTCGAGCAGAGGATTAACTGTCATGTAGCTGACTCTGGTTGGCCTCATAGATTTCTCGAGGAAGCCATACAGCAGCCATTGCTGCTGGCTGCCCAAGCAGACCTCCAACTCCAAAGTCATCACCCGCATCTTGACTGCTTCAAACAGCTTGCACCAGACTTTTGCCATCACAAGTGTGGAGAACTCTAGCAGCCATTTCCACACAGGACAGAAGGGGGAACGCTCCACTGGTGGCTCAGCAGAAGACCTGTGATTGAGGCACACATGGTCCTTGATTTGTTTGAAGGATCACAATGTGATGGTGCAGATATCCTTGGCACAGCACCTTTCTGGCTATTTAAGAAGTCAGTCCAGTTCACTTTACACTCAGCTGCAGGACACTCTCTTGTACTGAATCCTGGGGTTGCAGCATTAGCTTAAATGCAAGGCTTCTCCTGAAGGCACTTTTCTTACCTTCTTTTGATCATTATCATTGAGATGGTGACATGAAGAGGCCAGGGCAGAACCTGAAGCTATGGCAGCAGTGACTGCAGGAGCAGTAAGAGGGTGACTGAAGAGTTCCTGAGAACGCCAGGTTAGAAATATGGCACTAGAGATGGCAGACAAAGCATTCAGAGCGCCAAAGGAGAAGAGAGATAGAAGGCTTTGAAGAACCAGGGATGAGAAACTGCTAGCTTCAGTTGCTTGAAGAGTTCCGAGGAGCTGCCAGGTCTTAAGGGGCCAGGGGTCCTAGACACATTAGGCCTGAGAGCTGTGACACCAACCACTGTAGGAGCTAAGGCTCCCAACATTGAGGTTCATCGAGGAGTGAAGAGCAACGCTGTGGGCGTTGAGGGTTACAGCGGCTGCCAAGGGAAACCCAGAGCAGTGTGCCTCCAGCAGGACCTGGAGAGGAAGCCTTTGGCTACTGAAGCTGGAGCGACAGGTACCCTGGCTTGCTGTGAGGCTGCCATGCCAGCCCCAGGGGAACTTTCGTCACCTACTCATTTCTTTTTCCAAAGCAGGGTGCCAGACAGCAGGTGGAACTTGCCCACCTACTGCACTTCCATTGGAATGGCTTTTGACTTTTGACAGTTAGCATAACACACTGGGGCTTTTGCAGCACTGGAGAACCTGCAGCTAAGCTCTTCCCTAGAGGACAGAGCCCAGCAGAGGAGGCTGGGTGGAGGAGGAGCCCTCAGACACTACCTCCTGGTTTGACTCACGTCCCAAGACATCATAAAAAATAGCTCAGGAACTTGAATTTGGGTCAGCCTGACCATCTCAATTTTTGCCCTGAGAACTAACTTTTACAAGGTTCTCTTCTAAGGCAAAGAAGGCTGGAACTTTCCACTGTCTGCTTACTCAGGACAGGCTCCCTTTCCATAGGGAGGGATGGGACAGGACACAGGTCTTGGAACTGAACTTCAGCGATGTTTCTAACCTAGTAAACAGGGTTGATTTACTGCAGCCATGTGACTTACCCAGTGGGACTGTGAGCCATGAATCCCTGGAAAGCAGATTGCAGGCCGTGTGTGTGTGTGTGTGTGTGTGTGTGTGTGTGTGTGTGTGACTGTGACTGATGCTCCTTGCCTAGCTCCTAAAGTCATCTTGATGGAAACTTGGTAAATAGATAATGCATTCTATGCCATGAGTTGTTAGAGAGACAGAACAGGGGTTACTTCTTCTTAGGGCTGGGGCATGAGTGTCAGGGAGAGCTGCCCCAAGGTGATAAAGAATGGGTAGAAGAGCCTAGTACTAAGGTAGGACCAGATGATACAGGTAACATTGCTTCATCAGGGACTCATGGAGGCTTGTGGGCTAGCATTGGCTGAGAGTCATTAAGTGTGGAACTTAAAAGAGATCAGGAGCCACACCCCCACCGAGGATGGTGATTCCCAGTCTTCCCATTACAGGGCCAAAGAAGGGACTGAGACTCACTGGCCCAACCTTGCTTAGTGGCAGCAGAGAGGCATTTTTTTTTTTTAATGAGCATGTGTGTTCTGGGAGTTCAGTTTTTGCTCTGGCCCCACAGTTGCTCATGGACACAGCTCTAGATATCAGCAGTCTGGAGAATTTCTCCTAAAGGTCAAGTACAAGCTGAGAAGGCTTGGCTGGGAAGGATGAGAAGCAGGGAGTGGCAGGTGAGAGGGTGTAGCAGCAAGCCTCGCAGGGCCTCCACATAGTGGTAGGGACTGGGGTGGGGTCAGTTTGGTAGGTATTCTTGGCAGTTTGAGGCTGATCTTGGCAGTGAAAAAGGCTCTCAGCTTTTATAACACTCAAATTGATCCGCAGTTAGCTGTCAGAAACTGGGGCTTTGAGTCTAATCACAGCCCAGGCTCCTGGGACAGACACAGCACCCCGTTCCTCCAATTTTTATTGGTATTGGACACCTTCTCATGCTAGGCACTGTGCTAGGGCCTGAGAATAGAAAACCAGATAGACATAGGTCTGTCCTTAAGGGACTCACGTGGTGTGTGTGTCTATGTGTCTGTGTATCTGTGTGTGAGTCTATATGTGTGCCTATGCGTGTATGTCTGTATCTGTGAGTCTGAGTGTCTGTGTATCTGAGTCTGTGTGTGTGTGTGTGTGTGTGTGTTTGTGCTGTATATCTGTGTGTCTGAGTCTGTGTGTCTGTGTTATGTCAGACTGTAAAGTATAGCAAAGGGTGTTTACTTGGGGTCTGAGTTGGAACTATAGCTCAGTGATAGAATACTTGCCTAGGTGTGCATGATCCTGAGTTCCCAACACTGTCCAAAAAGAAGGAAAAAGAAATTGGGGTGCAGGAGTAGATGGGCTACTCTGTGCAAGTGTTGACTGAACGAACGTTCATTAGAATGAAAAAGGAAGTGACCATCCAGGACGGAAGCCTTGCTCCTGTGACCCAGGAAGAAGCATAGGCTTAACTATTTTGTTTTTGTTTTCTGCCCCCACCCCCATCAGTTTGGCTATGATCCACTACAATTTATTGTGTTTCTTCTGTTGGGATTTGTTGGTCTCCTTGGATTTTTTTTTTTTAAAGATTTATTTATATATATGGTGAGTACACTGTAGCTGTCTTCAGACACACCAGAAGAGGGCATCAGATCCCATTACAGATGGTTGGGAGCCACCATGTGGTTGCTGGGATTTGAACTCAGAACCTTCGGAAGAACAGTCAGTGCTCTTAACCACTGAGCCATCTCTCCAGCCCCTCCTTGGATTTTTTAAAAATGTCTATCTCTTATCTATAACTATAGAGATTTCTTGATCATTTGTTCTTTAGCTATCCCTGGCAGGGATCATCACATGCACATACTACCTCTCCATTGCCCAGCCCAGCAGGGTGCCTACATGGGGCATTAACATTTGTTAAGAAGTAAATGGTGGGGGCTGGAGAGATGGCTCAGTGGTTAAGAGCACTGACTGCTCTTCTGAAAGTCCCGAGTTCAAATCCCAGCGACCACATGGTGACTCACAACTATCTGCAACAAGATCTGACATCCTCTTCTGGAGTGTCTGAAGACAGCTACAGTGTACTTACATATAATAAATAAAATAAATCTTAAAAAAAAAGTAAATGGTGGAGAAAATCCCTTCACCCTGTGCTTTGACCAAGGTGGATCAGCAGGCACACTGTCCAGTCCACCTTCCTCCACCAGCTGTGGAGTTATCAGGCCCAAAGCTATCTGACCAGGACCCAGTGAGCTTGCAGGAGAAAAGACCCAAATGCAGAGCCTCAGTGCAGCCTTGGAACCAATTCCTCACCTCCAGACTCCGGTGGTCTGCAGCTGTAATCAGGGTTAAGGAGAGAGTCAGTCCATGGAGGATGCAGTTCAGAATTGCCTCTTGTCTTGAGGGACCCTAGAGTTGTGAGGCCAGCTTCTTCCTCCCTGTTCCCATCCCCCATCCCATTCTCTTTCCTTCTTTATACTGGAACACGGAGTTGTTCTCTCTCTCTCTCTCTGCACATCCAGAGGCCAGAAGAGAGAGCTGGGTACCCGCCTATCGCTTCCCATCTATTCCCTTTACGGCAGGGTCTCTCTCCGCACCCAGGGCTTAAGTTTTCTTGACTAGGCTGTAAGCCGGCAAGCTTCAGTGATCCTGTCTGCCCCACTAGAGCTGAGGCTCCAGCTGTGGGGAGGCCTGGCGTGTAGGTGAGAGCTGGGACCCAGGCTGTGCTCCTTCGGATTACACAGCAAACATTTTGAACCTCCGAGCCATCTCTCCAGGCTGGGTCTTTCTAAGGCTAACAGAGAACTGTTGCTGTGAGCGACCTTTAGGTCAATGGGCACACTGTTCTGGACATGGGTCTGTGGGGCTGCCCTTCCTGTCCCTTTGACATATGTCGTTGGGTCAACCCCTTCAGCTACAGATTTGGGACACAGCTGGCCAGGAGCGGTTCCGGACCATCACTCAGAGCTACTACCGAAGTGCCAATGGGGCCATCCTTGCATATGACATCAGCAAGAGGAGCACCTTCTTGTCAGTGCCTCACTGGATCGAGGATGTGAGGAAGTACGCAGGCTCCAACATTGTGCAGCTGCTGATTGGTGAGCTCGGGATGACTGGAGGGGTCTGGAGCAAGCCTTATCTCTGCCTTTCCCTTTTTTTCTTTTCCAGTGAAGGGTAAACCTGCCTAGAGAGGAGCTGAGCTTGGACTGGAAAGGAGCTGGAAGTTGAACCAGGAGTTTGCAGTCTCAAAGTTCCCTTTGTCAGTCTCAAAGTTAGGCTCAAGGTTGAGATTGGAAGGCAGGAAGGGTGCTGGGGTTGGCTCTGCAATCTCTGTGTGCGCCAGATTATCTAGCTGTAAGGCGTGGTGTTTCTGCAGACAGTGCGGCTTCTCAGGCTCAGAGGAAGCTATGTGGCTGATTTGCTGCTCGGTGGTTGAACACTTAGCTAGCATGCAGGAGGCTGTAGGTTTCATCCCCAGCACTGCAGAGGGGAAGAAAGCTGTAAAAAGAAAACAAGATGAGATGTCCTAGAATAAGAACTTTATTTATTTATTTATTTATTTATTTATTTACTCGCATTTAAAAATTGCATTTAGTGTGTAGTGAGCATGCAGGGACGCTGCAGTGCACGTGTAGAAGTCAGAGGACAACCTGCTAGAGTCAGTCCTCCCCCTCTTACTACGTGGGTGCTGGGAACTGAAACCAGATCACTTGATTTGGCAACAGTGACTTACCTGCTGAGCCATTTTGCTGGTTTAGAATAAGAGTTTTAAACATTTTTTAAAAAAAAATCTATCAGTCTATGTGCGTGCCTGCCTACTTGCCTACCTACCTACGTCTGTCTGTCTGTCTATCAGTCAACCAGTCATCTATCTGGTGTATGTATGTGGGCATACACATGCCAAAGCACATGCGTGGAAGCCAAAGGACAGCTTAGAGTCTGTTTTCCAGCGTGCAGGTACTGGGGATTGAATCGGGTTACTTAGCTTAACAGCAAGCACCTCAACCCACTGAGCCATCTTGCCAGCTGAAGATAAAAGCTTTAAAATAAAGGCAGCCTGTCTTGGTGGTTACACTTGTCTGCAGCTCTCAAGAGGCTGAGAGGCAGGAGGGTTGCTATAGTCAACAACTTCAAGTCTAGCCTAGGCAACCTAGTGGGAACTCTTATTTAATTAATCTGTCTATTTGTTTATTTTAGGTTTTTTCTAGGCGAGTTTCTCTCTGTAACCTTGGATGCCCTGGAAGTTGCACAGTTGACCAGGTTGGCCTCAAACTCAGAAATCCACCTGCCTCTTTAACCCTCTTTGAGCTCTGGGATTAAAGGTGCATGCCAGCACGGCCTGGCTACGAACTATTGTTACAAATGGTTACAATGTGCTGCATGTGCTGGTGCTTGCCTTTAGTCCTAGCACTCAGGAGGCAGAAGCAAGCAGGTCTCTCTGAGTTCAAGGCCAGACAGAGTCAATAGAGGGTGTTCTTAGTCAGCCACAGCTATACCTGTCTCCAAAAAATAGATTTAAGAAAGATTTAAGTGGTGGCTGTCGAGATGGCTCAGTGGTTTTGAGCACTCCCTCGTGTCCTGAGTTTCCCCAGCAGCACCTACGTTTTGGCTCAAATCATCTATAGCTCCACTCCAGGGGACATAATATCTTCTTCTGGTCTTTGTGGCTGCCAGGCATCCATGTGGTTCACAGACATACACTCAGGCAAAACACCCATGTGCATAACATTTTTCAAAAGGTTAAACTAAAAGGACTATTTTAAGTCAGTCCACACCTAGCAGTGTTACCCTGGAGCTGGGGGAGGGGCATGCCTGGGGACTTTCAGTGGCTTTGATAGGTAGGTGCCTGGGGACTTTTAGTGTGGCTCTGCTGGATTCGACTGTGCAGGTCTGCACCTGTGGGATCTACCATGCTTTCCTTGGCCTTTCTCCACAGGGAACAAGTCAGACCTTGCTGATTTCCGGGAGGTCCCGCTGGCAGAGGCGCAGAGCCTGGCCGAGCACTATGACATCCTCTGTGCCATCGAGACCTCTGCCAAGGACTCCAGCAACGTGGAAGAGGCCTTCACCAGAGTGGCCACTGAACTCATCATGAGGCACGGAGGCCCCATGTTCAGTGAGAAGAACACTGACCACATCCAACTGGACAGCAAGGACATTGTGGAGAGCTGGGGCTGTGGGTGCTGACTGGGGGGGCAGGGCAGGCAGGCTGAGGCCTCCCCTCCTCCTTTGTCTCCAGCCTGTCAAGCCCCACCCTTCAGAGTCAGCCCTCCTGGGCACTGGCTTCTCTAGAGGGATTCTGCACCCCTGGCCTGGATGCTGGGTAGGAAGGGAGATGCTACGCAGGGTATCCTGTGCAGAAAGCTCTTGGCCTGGGGCAGGATGTGGGCCATCCCACCAGCCAGCACCCACTCCCTCCATGTTTTCACATTCCAGGACTAGCCTGAGCCCTCCAGCATAGACTGCGGTGGGAGATGGGCTGGCTGTGCTGCCCAGCCAGCCCCCTCCTGCTGGTTTTGATCTTCTGCCTTGACTGCTGCAGATGTGCAGCGGGTTGCTGCTCTCCAGGGATGTGGCTGGTACCCCAGGTTCTTCCAGGTCATTCTCCTGCCTCTTACCAAAGTGTAAAAAGCACATCAATTAGACCAACAGACTGGTGCCGAGCCTTGTCCCGGGGAAGCCTGAGCTCATCAGGTGGAATCGGCGTCTCTTTCCTCACTGCCATCTTGGAGCTCCAAGCTCCCTGGGCCTGGCTCGTTGCCTTACCAAGACCTCTCAGATGTTTCTACTTTTCCATGTAGCATCTCATTTTCACTGACCCAATTGTAGGGTCATGGCCAGGGGCCAACTGGGAACTGTCTCTGGGCTTAAGGCCCAAAATGTTGCCAGTCAGGTAGCAAAAGCAGCTAATCTTTCAGTGTGGTTGAGGGGTGAGACAGGAAAGTGAGGGTTTAAGGAAAAAGGGGCAGCTTGCAAGGGACAGCTTACGGGCAGAGTACATGCTTAGTTCATGCCTAGCACATGCCAGGCCTCAGCACCAATAACAACAAAACAGCAGTTTCTGGTTTTCTCTGTGGACGCCAGCCCCGCCCCGCCCCATGTGGAGAAGCCTTCCCTGCCACTGTCCAGAACTTCTAGTTCCCCACGGTCCTGGTCTGACTTACAGTTTCAAAGCAAAAAAGATGAGTGCCCACTGGCCTGAGACCTGGCCATCTTAGACCTCCCTCGTTCTCTGCCTGCCTTAAAGGGTGCTTCCTGCTGGGCTCAGAAGGAGTTGTTCCCTGCATCTACCCTCTCGTTGGCATCCCACCCTTGCCTCCCACCTCAAACATTCTGGTCTGTCAGCACCTTTCCTAGGGAGACCTGGCCACAGGGCGAGAAGCAGCGCTTTGCAAAAACTACGCGGCATTCAAGGGAGACAGAAGTGTGGTGAACTAGATAAACTGGGCTAGACTCCCTGGGCCCTTCAGGTAGGAGGCAGCCTGTGGATTAGCTGAGCCTGGCTCTGATGGGAAGGAAGGCAACCTGAGCGAATTGGCCCGCTCTGAGTGCTTCTCAGGTGGGGGGTCCTTGTGCCTGTACGGGGTTGGAGCTGCATGGTCCCAAGGGCTGAAGCCCATAAGGCTTTCTTAACCGATAAGTCACGATCCTTTCAGGGGTGGCAATAACCTTTTCACAGGGGTCACCTATCAGGAAACAGCTGACTGCCTTCCTTTCCAGGACCTGATGCAGTTGAGAGGGTCCTGTTTGCTGGTTTCAGTTGGCTCAAACTCTTATCTGGGAGAGCTGGTTCCTTTCCTGACCCCTCCCCTACAGAGCCTGGCTCCACCCATGGGTGGGTAGTACCCAACACGAGAGTGCCCATTGCTCTGCACATGGTCTTCGGAGCCATCTGGCATCGTGGTTCCATGAGTAGATCCTGTGGGGTTGATGTCTCCAGGGCCAGTCAAGAAGGCAGCCCTGGCCTCTCACGGCCCTGCTGGGTGGTGGGGAGTTTGCCAGGTCTTTGGTCTATGTCATATGTTCAAATGGAAGTCCCATTTCTAGGATGTGTGTGTCATCTGAGTTTCGATGCTGACCCTGCCATAGCTACTCACTACTACCCAACAAGCCTTGCTCTCTAGCGATACCAGTGCTGAGCCCAGCAGGACATTAGGGTCCTTCTGTACTTAGGGCCTAGAGGAGGGAGGTCAGAGGCCTTTTGTTCTAAACAGAGCGATGGCAACTGACTGGTGATGGGGCTCACTTGCCTCCCTGGGCCATGAGCCCACTTCTAGCCTCCAAGGGCTGGAGGCCATGAAGCCTGTAAGGCAGTGTTTCTTAACCTGTGAGTCTCAGCCCCTTTAGGGGGCTCAAAGGACCTTTTCACAGGGGTTGCCTATCAGAAAGCACAGATACTTACATTGCGATTCATAATTAGCAAAATTACAGTTCAGTAGGTACGAAAATAATTTTGTGGTTGGGGGTCACCACACCACGAGGGCTGTATTAAAGCGGCGGCCTTAGGAAAGTTGGGAAGGCCTCCCTAAGACCTAACCTGGAGTGGAACAGAACTCAGTAAGCCCTGCGTGCCCAGGGAGCCTCCCTCACTGGTGACCCCTTGGCTCACCCAGTGACCAGGAAGATTATTTCTTTCTCCATTCACAGGAAGATAACCTCACTTCCCTTTCACAATCCCTGGGTGCCGAGTGTGGATGAGGCCCTGCCCTGTGCCCTTAAGTAGTAGCAGCCCTACCCTGAGAGTTTAGCACAAACACCAGTCTCCTGAGCCCTGCACTCCCCCAACCCTGTCCCGGAACCACCCCACTGTCTCACTTTCCAGGTTCCAGTTCCACTGCCAGGTGCAGGTCTGGAAGGCCAGGCCCAGGGCCCTCAGCCAGTGGGGACGACCATGGCCTCCACAGCCTGCCCACCTCTCTGCTCACTGTCATATCTGGGGCCAACGCGCCCCCTTCTCCCAGATCTCTCAGTCAACCTGCCTTCTTACAGCACAGAATCCCACAAGTGACCCTAAGCACACATCTTTGAGGGGAGACGGGCCCTCCCCAGCCACAGGCCTTATCCCCAGCATCCTGGCAAGGATGAATTCTTCCCTTGACCCCCAATTCTATGGCCTGGGAGGGCCCTGAGTCCTGGACTGATCCTGGCTTCTATGGAGAAGCTGCAGCCACCCCTCCTAACAGTAGTGCCAAGGCTCTGGCCCTCTGCTGAGGCACCTGCCCCACCACAGCGCTCAGAGAGACCCTCGCGCCTTTGTCACAAGGTGCCCAGGGCTTGAGGACCAGGAAATAGGCAAGTGTGAGAGTTGAGAAACAAAAGCAGCTGCTTCCCTTCTCCTGGGCAAGCTTGGCTGGCTGTCAGCAGCAGCCCAGGGCCTCTAGGGCAACAGAAGTCTAATCTCTTCCTTTGTTTGAAGAGTTACTGAACAGCAGGAACAGGTGGAGGGTGATGCTGTTGGGGAGGAAGTACCCACAGAAGGGCTGGTAGGGCAAGAGTGGTTGCAGCAGGTCTTGTCCACTAGAGGTACTAGAGGAGGGGCTTCATGTCTCTTTGTGTGTCGGCCTGTCCCCAAGGACATAGGCTCCAACTGGTGGGGATCTACTGGAAGCCCCTGGTTCACACCGAATGGGTTGCCTTGTCCCAGGAAACTGCCAGCAGTGGGCCTCTAGCCAAACTCACCCCTGCAGGGCCTGGGCAGGGGCAGAATTGCCAGCCTGAGGATGCCATGCATATTGGGGAAGTTTTCACATTACCTATTTATGGATATGTAAGTCTTTCTATCAAATCTATTTTTGAAACATGAAAAGTTGCCTTTCTGGATATGTCAGAGCCAGTGTACAATTCAACCATTAAACGTTTCTGTACTGACTCCGTGCTCAAGCTTGGTCCTCTCACCTCTGTGCATGGAGCCTGTCTGGTGGTCTTACCCGCCATGCCTTGTAGAGTCTCTAGATGGGTTTTCAGGATGGGTAGGTGGGTGCACCTCGCTGTCCAGCCCGGTCTGGAGAAAGGAGCCTGACTAAGACCTTTCCTCTGGTTCTGGGCTCTCTGAAGTAGAAGCAGTTGGAGATTAGGCCACCTCTCTGCCAAGGGCAACAGTGACTTTGGGACTCTGTCCTGGATCCCACAGATGGGGTCAGGTTGGGGGGGTTCCTGGATGGTGCTGCGGAATCACACCCTGCCTTTCACTGAGCATGGAAGGCCTCGGGTTAGCATTCTGCTGGAGGAGGGCAGGAAGCAGCAACGCTGTGGTGCTCACTGGGCCCAGCTTGCTCGCTGCTCTGTTCCTTAACGTGGTGGAGGCTCGGGTGATGAGCGTGAGGATGAGGATCAGCTGCCTGGCCCACACGCCCATGAGCTGGCAGCTCACCAAGATGGCCTCAAGTCATTTCTAGTCACCGTGGGGACCCTTCGCTGATGAGCTTTCACATGTCTGGCTGTTAGCCAAGGACCAAGAGGCTGAGAGGACCTGCTTGTCTGTCCAAACCCAGCTGGGGACAGTCTATCTGATAGTGTGAAAGTTATTACTTTTCTCAAGACTCCAGTTTATACAAATGTAGGATCTGATTGGTCCAGTCGTATCCCCAGAAGCCCTAAGGAAACCTCACCAGACAGAACATAGAACCCTGGAGGCCAAGAGTCCCTGCTTTCAGAAGGGGCACATCTCAGGGAGAAGTAAGACCTGCTTAGGGCAAGAAGTGACATAGTCTACTGTGCCCACTAGATGCCAAGCCCAGAGTGACAAGTCTGCCTGAGATTGACCACTTCAATCCCATCCCCACCCCCTCCCAAGGGTCACACCAAAGGAATGCTAAGACTATGGGGAAAACTTGAAGAACAGAAGGTGTAGTCCTGGACTTTGGAGTGGGAAACAGGTTGGAGCCCATGAGGACTTTTTCTTTTTTTTTTCTTGTTTTTAAAATTCTTTATTTACATTCCAAATGATTTCCCCTTTCCCGGTTCCCCCCTCCCTGAAAGTCCCATAAGCCCTCTTCCCTCCCCCTGTAACCCAATCAAGCCCCTCCTGCTTCTCTAACCTGGTATTCCCCTACACTGCTGCATTGAGCCTTTCCAGGACCCGGGTCCTCTCCTTCTTTCTTCTCTGGCATCATTTGGAGAGATGGCTCAGCGGTTAAGAGCACTGACTGCTCTTCCAGAGGTCCTGAGTTCAATTATCAGCAACCACATGGTGACTCACAACCATTTGTAATGGGATCCTGTGCCCTCTTGTGGTATCTCTTAAGAGAGTGACAATCTACTTACATACATAAATAAGGACTTTCTCTAAGCTCTGAGTTCTCTCCTGAGCATGACTAGAGCTAGGTCTGGGCTGAGTTCTGGGCCCAGAGTATGCACCTGCCAACCTCTGAGGGCCACCAAGGCTCCACTCAGGACTTGTCCTTCGCACACAGTGGCCTTGGCCACTTTGAGCCTTCTTTGAGAGCACGTTAGACATTTACTAGATCTCACCTTCAGGTGCTTTAGAGAAGGGGTCGACACAGCAGCTGGCTCTGTCACCTCTGACGTGGCTGCTGTGTGCACCCTCCCCAGCTGCTGAACAGCTCATGCTCTTGACTTAGGATGGGCTTCTCCAAGCCTGAGCTGGATCTCTGTGCCCAAGGCATCACCACGTGCCCTGACACTGACCATTCAGATGTTCCCAGTAGCTTCAGGGTAGGCAGCCAGGGTCCCATGTTGCGCCAGGGTTGTGGTCTCAGGAGGTTCCTGATATGTAGCAAAGACTCAGCTTTAAGTAGTGCTTTGGACTCAGTCCACACAGGCCCCTGATAGCTGTCCTCAGCTGTGACATAGGGCCTGGCAGGGTGCTCTGTCCTGCCTCCATCCCAGATGGGTCTGTCTGGTCCCTGCCACACCCTGTCTGGTGCTTGGAGAGCTCTGCCCATGGTGTCCTTCTGTGACTGCTCTCACACGAAGGGTTTCCATAGTAGATTCAAAGAATCTCTCTGTCTCTGTCTCTGTCTCTCTCTGTCTCTGTCTGTCTCTCTCTCTCTGTCTCTCTCTCTCTCTGTCTCTCTGTCTCTGTTCTGTCTCTGTCTTTCTCTCTCCGCCGCCCCCCCCCCCCCCCCCCCCCCCCGCCAAAGATAGAATGTCACTGTGTAGACCTGTGTAGCTCTGGCTGTCCTGGAACTCACTATGTAGGCCAGGCTGGCCTTGAACCCACAGAGATCTACCTGTCTCTACCCCCGCCCCCCAGATGCTGGGATGAAAAGCATGTGCCACTATGCCAGGGAGAAGTTTGTTTCTTATGCTAATAAGTATGTTTGCTGAATTAGAGGAAGTGCCAGGGTCCCGTTTATCAGGGAGCCACGAGGGAGCTGATTGGTAGAAGAGGGGCGTAGCAGGCTGTGAGGCACGGGAGTGGGACAAGTGTCAGCCTTGCTCATGTGACCTCAGGCCTAAGGCTCGTAGTGGCAATCAGCCAGGGTCTTGTTCAAAGTGTGGACTCTCAGGCTCCACCTCAGATTCTTTTCTAATTTTTCTTCATTTATTTTCTTCATTTTTATTATTTTAAAAAGGTTTATTTTATTTTTATGTTGCAAGTGTCCATGCTGTACAGGGAATCGAATCCAGGTACTCTGTGAGAGCAATAAGTACTCAAACTCACCCGATTTTATTTTTTTGTGTATTTTGTCAGCACGTATGTCCATGTACTGTGTATGCAGAGTGTCCATGAAGGGCACAGAGGGCATAGGATCTCCTGGGACTGGTGTTATAGACAGTTGGGAGCCACCATGTGGCTGCTGGAACTTGGGTCCTCTGGAAGAGCAGCCAGTGTTCTCGTGTTCTCTCTCTCTCTCTCTCTCTCTCTCTGAATATATTTTTAATACAATATATTCTGATTGCAGTCCCTCCCCACCTCCAAACCCTCTTCACTTCCCCACCCACCCAAATCAATACCCCTTCTCTTTCTCATTAGAATATAAATAGGAATTTAAATAACAACAGTAACAACAATAATAAGAACTAGAATAGGACAAGACAAACAGAAAAAAAGAGAAAGCACAAGAAACATACAGATGCTGAGAGACACACAGAAAACCCAGAAACATGAAACAGGAAACAATAATACATAAGCAAAAAACTCTGTAAGGTTAAACAAGAAAGATGTCCAGACAAAGCATTGTGTAACAAAAACCCTCCAAAAATACCTTTGAGTTCATGTTGTGTTGGCCATCTGCCGCTGGGGCAGGGATGTGCCCTCACGTGTGCTTTGTATACCTGGTGAGACTCTGTTGGAAAACACTAATTTTTCCTTTTCGAGAAGTTATCAGTTGGAGACGGCTTCCGAGTTAGGGATGGGAGCTTGTGTCCACTTGCTTTCTTAGAACTCAGACCCTTCTGGCTTAGACCTGTGCAGACCCTGGGCATGTGCTACAGCCTCTGTGGATTCATACAGGCATCAGTCCTTTTGTGTCTAGGTCTTCTTTCTCAGGTGTCTTCCATCCCCTCTGGCTCTTACAATCTTTTTTCCTTCTCTTCTGCAGAATTCTTATTGCTAATTTTTTTTTTTTGAACAAGAGTAGGTTTTGATTTTTCCTTCAGTCCATGGCTTAATTAGTTTTGGGTTCTTGGCCACTGTAGCAGTATCGTGTAAGGAGTCCGACTCTCGTGGGACAGACCTTAATCCCAATCAGATATTGATTGGTTACTCCCACAAGCTGGCACTAGCATTCATGCAAGGAGGACAGCACTGTAAATCAAAGGGTTCATAGCTGGGTTGATTTTGTGTTTCTCCTTTAATACTGAGCAGAGTACCATTAGTACCCTGAACACTAGTCAGTAGGGGTGCAGGCTCGAGGAAGGTACTAGCTGGGTTTCCCTGTGTTCAATGAGTTATGTAGGTGATGTCTTCACCAATAGGGCCTTTCCATTGGTTTGTGGAGAGTCACCAATAGCCTTGGCAATAGCTTGGGTTGTTTGGGGTTTTCCTTGATGCCCACTTTGTCAACAACTCAATTAGATGTAACCCATTCCCAGCACTGGAAGTTTCCTTTGATGACCAGAGATGCCTAGTGGGGACTTTATCTCCCCCAATATTTAGTGGTTCCAATTTACTTTTCTTTCTTTCTTTCTTTCTTTCTTTCTTTCTTTCTTTCTTTCTTTCTTTCTTTCTTTCTTTCTTTCTTTCTTTCTTTCTTTTGTTCTTTCTTTCATATATATATATATATATATATATGTATATATATATATGCCCCTCAAATGGCACTGTTCCTCCCCATAGTCCCTCCCTCACCCTCTTTACCCCCTCTCCACTTGATCCTACTGCTCCAGCTCCACCCCCTCCCATCCGTCCGTAACTCTTTATTCTATTTTCCCTTTCTAGGGAGAGTCTTTCCTCCCTCCAGTACTTTTAAGCACTAAGCCAACTGTCTAGCCCCTCAGATTTTTTGTTTGTTTTGAGACATAGCCTTGGCTGTCCTGGAACTCACTATGTAGACTGGGCTGGCCTTAAACTCCCAGAGATCCACCTTCCTCTGCCTCCTGAGTGCTGGATCAAGGGCATGTGCTACTACCCTTAGCTCCTCAGATTTTTTAAAGATAATTTTTATTTTTTTCCTTTGATACGTTCATATGTATATTATATTTAGATCATATCCTTCTCTACAGAGCCCACCAACATGTGGATAAAACACAGTGGATAAAACAAAAGACAGAGTCCAATAACTTCATACACATAAACACACACATGCAAACATACATACACACATACATACATACATACATGCCTACAGACAGACATTACACATTCACACATAAAATGGTTAGAGCAAAACTCCAACAAGCAGGCTTCAAACATTTCACACATACATACACAAATACACACAATTGATAGATGGAGCCAACTCCAACACACACCCAGACAAGCTTTAAATATATACATACACACACGCAATTGATGGATAGAAGGAACAGTGCCCCCATTCACACAAACCTTACACATACACACAGTGGATGGTTGCTCGAACCCTCAGACTTCATTCTTTCTTCCATAGCTTATATATACCCAACAAAAGTCCTTTAAACAGTATATAATTACAATATGATTACATTTTAATTTTCTTCTAGTAAATGATTATAAAAAAAACCCAGTATGTTTCCCAATACCTCTACAAGAAATAACTTTACATTGTACAGGTAAGGAAAACAAATCATTCCCCAAATCCCACATACATTCGTAACTAAGCAACTTGTTTTAGATTAACAAAGTGTAAGCGAGCAAGGTAGTTTTCTCAGCCAGCTTCTCTTACTAGCAGGCAGCAATTTGTGGTTACAAAGAAAGAAGTAATTCGTTTGCTATTTATCTTTAAAAGTAATCTTGCAAGAATCTTAAAAAAATCAAAGATCTCAACTTTTATATAAAAATAAGTCATATCTACCTTAAATCCTTAGAACGCATATCTACTCATCAGCAATTCTCAATAAATCATATCAGGAAGCTAAGGGCAAAAATGAGTTTATAAAAACCAATTATCAGCAGTTGAGCCTCAGTGAGAGTCATGTCAGCCAGTGTTCCATTATTCTTGTTCCCTGACCATAAAGGTCTCCAGCTTAACTATTAAGACTGTGCCTTTATAAGCTTCAAGTCTTTTCCTAAGATTTTCTACTTTAAAGCCAGTAGTAAAACATCTCAACCTAGCTTCACTAACAGTTTTATTTTTCCAAATGTTTTCTAAGGGTGGTGGTCATTGCTGATAATGTCCATCTCTAAGTTCTTTCCTAAGGAGGTGATTGGATCATTAATCTGCTCCAGCAGCAATGCCTGAAAGAGTGCAAGCACTGTGAGTGCCAGACACACTGCCCAGTGAGGGGTTGGAAGCCCCTTAGAGTGTTCATACAATTCTTAGATTAAGAGGGATGTCAGGGCAGCAAGCAGAGCAGAACACCACAGCACCAACTCCTCAGGACACAGAATCATGCAGGCTGTGCCACCAACGGCTCACCCATATGGCTGTGGTAACCAGTGGGTCGAGTTCCTTGAGTTCTGTAAGCCGTTTGTCATTCCTCCTACATGGCCCTGACACCTCCCGATCTTCTGGCTCGTACATCCTTCCCACCCTTCTTTTGCAATGTTGCTGAGTCCTGGGACTGACATGGGTGCTGACTCTGGTGCTGACATCGGTGAGGGCTAAGAATCCATGCGCACTTATTCTCAGCCTTTGGACGGCTGTGAGGCTCCACACCAACTGCTGTCCACTGCAGAAGGAAATTCTCTGGACAATCCATTCACCCCAGGTTCTCCAGTCAGTCAGAATGCTATTTATTACATTTTTATGTTATTTATTGTATGGATGTTTCAATCCTAATGTTTTCTCTTAGGTGAGAGGACAGGCTTAGAAATTATCTGTTCCGGGAGAGGCGTGCTGTAGAAATGACCTCCATGAAGTTTTTCATCCAAACACTGAAATGTGTCATGCATGGAAGCACATGACTGAATCTTTCACTCAGACCTGAAGGCTCATCCTTAATAGATGAATGTATAAAACCAAGTGTCAGGCGGTGCAATGAAGTGTTCCTTAAGAATAAAACTGAGGGGTTGAGTGAGCAGGGCTAGAGCAAGTGGGGCTGAAAAACAAAGCAAAAAACAAACAAAAAACTGAGGGGCTGGAGAGATGGCCCAGTGGTTAAGAGCACTGGCTGCTCTTCCAGAGGTTCTGAGTTCAATTCCCAGCAAGCACATGGTTGTGGCTTACAACCATCTGTACTGGGATCTGATGTCCTTTTCTGGTATGCAGGTGTATGTGCAGATAGAGCACTCATGTAAAATAGATAAATAGATCTTTAAAAAAGAATAAAACTGAAACAACTTCAAAATATTATAAAATTATGCATTATATTATAAAACATAATAACTGAGCAGAATGTGGTGGTACTCACCTCTAACTCCACCACTGAAGAGGCCAGGAAGATGAAAACTTCAAAGCCAGCATGAACTGCATAGTAAGTTTGAGGTCAGCCTTGGCAACTGGAGACCAAGTCTCAAAGAACAAAAAGAATAGGCAAATGCACCTGAGCCATAAAGACATGCTTCCACTTATACCATCAAGGGAAAGATTGAAATGTTATAAATTATAATTCTATGCATTCGGGGGAGAGAACTTGGCAGGGTATTCAGCCTGGATCAGTAATGAATAGTGTTTGGGGTGTGGAGTAGGGCAATATTTTCTCTTTAGTTTTCTTTATTTTATGACCTATTGATTATGATAAAGAGTACATATAAGTCAGAAAGCTGATAGAGCTATTACCTTTAGAAGGAAAAGAAAACAGGAATGAAGGTGGTTATGGTCTTAGCAATACAGTTCAGAAAAATACCACAGCACTGTGCCCCTGACTCCTCTCCGAGGAAACCCTGCAGCACTGTGTCCAGGGACTCCCCTGTCACTTGGTACTAGTTTATTTTCGGAGGAAATGTATTCTTTGTAGACTTTGAAAAGAAAAGGCTTAGAAAACTGTTAACCGGGCTTGTCTTTGGCTAGAGGAAAGTCATTGTTTGTGCATCTCCACTCTACAAGTTGGGTTGCTCAAACGATAGAGGCTGGCAATTCTGGCATCTGGTTAGGGCCCCGTGCTGTGTCCTGACATGGTGGAGGGCAATGTGTGATAAGAGAGGAGTTGAGGAGATCTCATCTCAGAGTTGACGCTTGATGCTGTTATGAAGACAAATCGGAGGGACAAATATTAGCTTCAGAGCAGGAACTTATAGAGATACATTATTTTTTAAACAATTTTTTTGTGGTGCTAGAGTTTGAACCCAGTGTCTTATACATTCTAGGTGTCTTAGGATTTCTATGCTGTGGAGAGAAACCATGGCCACAGCAACTCTTATAAAGGATAGCATTTAATTGGGACTGGCTTACAGTTTTAGAAGTTTAATCCGTTCTTGTCATGGTGGGAAACATGGTGGCACACTGGCAGACATGGTGCTGGAGGAGGAGCTGAGATTTCTACATCAGGATGGGCAGGCAGCAGGGAGAGACAATGAACCACTAGGCCGGGCTTGAACTTCTAAAACCCCCAAACCTTGTGACCCACTTCTTTCAACAAGGCCACACCTCCTAATAATGTCACTCCCTATAAGCTTATTAGGGCCATTACTTTCTCAAACTTCCACACTAGACAAGCTTTTCTATGACTGATCTGCGTTCTCAGCCCCCACTGTTTTTATTTATTGAAAAATTATTTTTAAAATGTTAAAAAGTATTTAATGTGTATGGGTACTTGGGCTACATGTACGTCTGCGTATACATATGTGTGCCTAGTGCCTTCTGAGGCCAGAAGGTGTCGGATCCCCTTCAATTAGAGTTATAGATGGTTGTGAGCTGACATGGGGCAGCTGGGAATTGAACCTGGGTCCTCTGGAAGAGTCTGAGGTGGGTACTGTTCCCTTCTTGGTTGGGAAAGCGGAGATGGTGTGTGTTCCGATGCCTCCTCCACAGGCATACCCTCAATGCTTACATTCTTCTCATCAGACTCTTCTTCCTGAATGCTCCAGCCCTCTCTAGACTGCCACATGCTGGGGCCCAAGCCTCCGATTCACTTTGGGAGACTTTCAAGATCCAAACTATAGCACCTGGTCTGTGGTGAAATTCCAGTCTTGTCTCTGGAACCCTTGGGGAATCAAACCCCAACTCCTACCTCACGAGGCTGGAAGGCTCTTACTAGATAGAACCAGCTTGGCTAGTAGGATGAAGGCCTATATCTGCACACCAGAGTGCCACGGGGGACGGGTAGAATTTTGGGACTAGAGGATTCTCTCCCCCCCAAATGATGGAGTCAGGGACTGAAAGTTCCTGGGATCTGCATGTGCTCCAAAGACTTTCATTGAGACAGAGTCTCACTATGTAGCCTCGACTGCCTGGTACTCACAGGGAACCACCTGCCTCAGCCTCCTGAATGGGTATTGGGACACACACCTGGTCTCTGCTTCCCTGATCAAGAAGGGAGCAGTACCTACCTCAGGCCCTTCCAGAGGACCCAGGTTCAATCCTCAGCTGCCCTCCTGATGGGATTAAAGGCGTGTGTCAGGCTTCGGGGTCTCTCGATGAGCCACTTCTGGCTAGTGAAAGTGTCATGGCAGTCTGTCTGTCAGTGGCGTCCATATCCCCGTCTATGATAGGGAAGACTCCTTGCTGACAAGATACCTGAGAGCACGTGAGAAGTTTCACACAGGCCTTAGGCCCAGGAGTTGATGCCAGAGTTCATTGTTGCTACATGTGCTCATGTACTGACTGATTTCTATCACAGGTAAGGTCCCACACTGTGCTCTGGCCTAGGCTGGAACTCATTACATAGCCCAGGCTGGCCATGAATTTACAATGATCATCTTGCATTGGTTATAGGTGCTGTGATTACAGGTATAGCCCCCATGCCCTGGTCTTTTTAAAGTCTGATTTGATTGTCGACACTTAAAGAACACATGGTCAGGACTTCTGGTGCTCGGGGATAGGGAACACTTTCTCCTCAGTGGCGTGGCTCCTCCTGAGTGAAGCCCAGGTCGTCTAGTTACCACAGTCCCCACCACTCCCCATTGTCTCCTTCCTGAGCTTCTGGCTCAAGCTCCTCCCTGAGTCCTGTGAGGCAGGGTCATGTTGTACACTTGGCCCTCTTGGCCTTCCCAGCGGAACCCCTGAACCACATGCCCACCCTGGCTGGCATGGTTCTTAGCTCATAGGTAAGGAGAGAGAGAGAGAGAGAGAGAGAGAGAGAGAGAGAGAGAGAGAGAGAGAGAGAGAGAGAGAGAGAGAGAGATCTTCTCCAGGATACAAATCTGATGATCTGATGATTACTGCTTAGGGGAGGATGGGACCCAGACTTTGGAGGCTGCTGGTGCCAGCATTTTGGGAAGAATTGTTTTCTCTTTTGCACAAAGAAACAGGTAGAGAGGAAGAAGAGGAAGGATCTTCAGTTCGCTCTGCCCTGCTCATTGCTGTGCCCAGTGAACTTCTGTGGAGCCTGGATGGGAGCGGAAGGCCCGTGTGAAGAGGCTGTTGGCAGAGGCCACAGGATGTCCAGAGATTATGGAAGCCTCCAGGAGAGAGTAGCCTCAGCGCCAGGTTAAAACAGAATGAACCAAGGTTTCTAGAAGAAGCCAGACTTAAGAAAATGACTATTTTGAGGTCATATAAAAAGGCAGAGGGTTTATTGTTGTCTTTTAAAATTACATTTATTTATTTGTGTGTGTGCATGACTAGGCTATGGAGGTGAGATTTAGTTCTCTCCTGGGGATCCAACCCAGGTCTTTAGACTGGGCAGCAAGTGCCTTTGCACACTAGGTGGCCTTAGCCTGCCTCCTGTGGGCTTTTGATGGCATTTGCTGACTGGAGCTGATGCTTCTGGGGTCCTGACTTAAAAAGGTCTGGACTCTCCCTGCTTTTATGGGCTAGGCTCAGTTCCGGGACTCTGTAAATGTGTTCAATAGACCAGCCAACAGAATCAGGCCCAGTACAGCCACAGCCACTAGCGACACATCCCACCACACCCCTGAATAGGCCCAGGATGGTGGCAGCTTCCAGCCACAGTTGCCCAGCTCATAGCCTGTTAGCTGGCCCAGTGGGCGCCTGGTGGCCAGGTCAGGACTGGCACAATACACATGTAGCAGGGCCTCAGGCATATGGTCCTCCAGCCAGAGGCGTAGGTAGGTGAGGCTGCAGTCACAGTGCCAGGGGTTGTGTGTCACATCCAAGTCCCACAGCTGAGGAATGTGGTCGAAGGCACCTGGTGGCACTGAACGTAGGCTATTGTTGGCCAGCAGGAGCTGGCGAGTGTGGGCTGGTAGCACAGGCAGGGCTGTGAGGCCTTGCCCCTCACAGTTCACCTTTAACCCCATGGTTTCCAAGGACTGGCAGGTACAGGGCCTGGGGCAAGCCTGAGTATCTGTGGTCACAGGCCAGAGCAGAAACAGGAGCCCCCAGGTTGTCATCCAGCAGGCAGGCTGTGGGCAGAGCGATGAGATTAATGCTTGTCAGCCTGTTCCAGGATACCTATGCTGGACAGGGTATATACCTTTTCTCCAGGCCTCTGCAGGGTATTGGGTATAATCCAGGAGGTGTGGTAGAGAGGAACAGGGTCTTCCTGGTCTCTGGCAGAGATCTAAGGCTCTGCTCAGATAGGGAAGCAGGTGACTGTTAAGAGACTCCAGACTTAGTCCCTGGCCACAGAGAACAGGAAAGGTCTTTCTGACTGTACCAAGTCCTTTGCCTGAGCTGGCAGTCAGGCCAGGGGATTTGTTCAACACCGCGGCCACTCTCCCATGATGCCTGATTCAAAAAACCTTTAGGGCTCGCAGGGTGGCAGCTCAGAGGGGAACTCAGACCTGTCTTGAAAGCCACTCATCTAGGCTAATGCCCAGAACTGGAAAAGGGGGTCTCAGAGAGGGAAAACACTTGCCTAGGGTCACCCAGAAGTTCACGGCAAAGTCCAGGGTCAGGAAAATGTCTCATGACCATCTGGGTCTGCCTGGTTTGTAGCCTTTTCTCTTGGTTTAGGACTAGGGGCCGTTTCCTCCACCTGCTCTCCCTCCAGGGCCCACCTCACAGCAGCCTTCTGGGGGTGTTCACCGAGTTGCTCGTGAGTCTTGATTCAGCCAAGTTGCTGGTTGACAACTTAGAGCAAATGATCCCCCACTTCCCGTCTTTTAGCACAGAGAGTCCAGGGAGAGACAGAAGTGTCCCATCTCTTTCTGCCAGCTCAGCTGGAGTGGACACCAGGTCATGCTGAAAATAAGGAGACCGCTTACCTGTGAGACCTTGGCTGAGACACATCTTTTGGGGGCTGGTGCCATCCTGGTCAAGACTGCGGTGGTGGTGTGTGTGAGCTGTGGGAGCCGGCAGTGTGACTTCTGCCTGACAGGAGGAAGGAAAAGATGAAAATAGCCTGGCTTATCCACTAAGGACAGCCCCCAGGGCCTGTCAGGGCCAGGAGGCACCCAGGGTCCTAGGGTCTTGGACATAGAACTGCAGACCAACCCCACCTTAAGGGAAAGGTACCTCTGTACCACAAGCAGCCTGTGGTCTTGTGTGATGGGTCTGTGGGCCAATCAAAGTGCCCCTTGCCTGGTGCTAGTAGTTGGGGAGGGCTTCCTGGAGGAGGAGGAGGAGGAGGAGGAGGAGGAGGAGGAGGAGGAGGAGGAGGAGGAGGAGAGTGATGGCTGGCTATAAAGTTTACCTTTATAGACACGGGAGATGGTCCTGGTGCTCACCTCCCTGAGGTGTGGTGTGGATGTCTGTTTATAGTCCTACCTCTCTCTAAAGATGGTGAGAGAGGTTCCTCCTCTTTCCTGTTTCTCACAGAGCTGCTGGTTTGCAGGGCTGAGCCTCTTGGAGACCTGGGCCCAACTGCAATCGAAGACCAATATTTATCTCATGTTTACTTTTATAGCCTCTTCCACTTGAACGTGATGTCTGTTTTCACTCCCATTTCAGTTTAATTAATAGTTTTGATATTACAAGATTTTAATCAAAATTGGACCTAATGGTGAAATAAAATCATTATGCAATTAAAATTCAAATCTGCGTTTTTATAACAAATCATAAAATCCCCACAGTTGTGAATATTAACCAAGTCAATTGATTCTTAGCAGATGACAGAGTTCATGGGCACAGAAGTGTGTGTGTGTGGGGGGGTGCTGGTGAAGCCCGGGCTGGAGTAACATGCTGGAGCTGGGGCTCCTGGGACTCTGGGGGGAAGGATGGACCACTATGGAGAGCAAGAGACCCCTGACCAACCCTGTGGTCATGACTGCTGTTGGTCAAGATCAACAAACACAGTAAAAGGATCCTGGTGCCCATGGTCTGGAGAGATTCAGATGGGTGTAAGATTGGAGAGGGAAACGGAGGCTGGGAGCAGCAGTGCCACCATGTAAGGCACCCTGGATCCTGTCAGCAGGGACAGAGGCCACCAACATGGCCTGCTGCTGGGTCCTATGCACTCTTCGTGGAGAAATCACGCTGGCTGGAGTGCCTCCTCCTCCTCTTATACAGGCCTCTCCCACCTCCAAAGACTAGCTGCTGCCCTCCCCTGTAGACAGACAGGCCTTTGGACTAGGCTGGTGACTGGGTCTCCCTCGGGGCCTAGCGAAGCCCTGTGCTGTCTTTGCAGCACCTGTCCACTTCTGCTTTCAGTAAAGGGGCTGCATATACATAGAACTCTCACTGGGTAAGCTCTGGTTTCCCAGGGCCGGCTAGGCCAGCTTTGGCCGCCCCTGAGGTCGTACCTGCCTGGAACCTACTTTCATGCTCTTGTGAGGACTTTGCCCCTGGTTGGCCTCAGCCTCTATGAGCGTTTCCTCCCTTTATGGTAGAGCCTTGGGCATCAGGAACCTTCACTGTCCTACCCATCAGGGTAGCTGGCTTTTCCTCAAGGTGGGGCCAGAGTCCCTGGGTGAGTGGGGATCCCACAGCTCCCAGGATGTGCCCCTGGCCAGGCCTGATCAGGTTCCTAAGACTTGCTTATTTTTTAGCAGATAACAGTTGCAGCAGCAGCAGCGGCAGTAGCAAAACAAAAACAAAATACTCCACAAATAATTGATTTTTCCTATGGGAAAATGTTCAAAAGAATAGGAAGAAGTGAATTAAAAATTTCTCCAACCCCAACATAAAGTAAGAATGCTTTTGGGGGCTGGTGTTAAGGGTACAACTCAACATAGAAGTCTCATCTAGCATGTGCAAAGGCCCGGATTGGGGTCCCAGAGTCATGTGGATAGCCATATATAAGGATTTTTTTCTTGGCAAAATAGATCATCCAGAGCCCATTCTCTCCTGGACGTTCCGGTTCCTACTGTGACTAAACCCACATCCACAGCAGCTGTCATGGAGGCTCAGCACTGCTCCCTTAAGGAATCCTCTTATCTGGTTCGCACAGGGCCTTTGTGGTGCTGAGATGACCGGAGGTGTCCCCCCTCCCTGGGGCTCCCTAACTGGCTGAGCACAGTTAGGATTACAAACGAGGACTGTTCCACACTGTTAGAACTGTGGTTTAGCTATCATAAGGCGCCATAGTAAATATTCTTTTAATGCTATTTACAAATGATAAAAACTGCCAAGAGCTGTTAGACAGGACCTCCCCACCTCCCTTGGAGACAGGGTTTCTCTGTGTAGCCCTGGCTGCCTGGATCTTACTCAGGATCAGGCTGGCCTTGAATTTAGAGATCAGCCTGTCTGTGTCTGGAGTTCTGAGATTAATCTTGACAGCCCTGGGCAGAGCACGTCAATCCAGCGGCTCAGTTCTTGTGGTTGGCTTGGGCTGTTCTCACAGCAGTCCTGCTGAGCTGGACACTGACTGAATGCATGACTGCCTTGAGGGAGCTGCATCTGGCCACAGCTGCTTTCTGCCAATACAAGTCCAGCTTTCACCGGTCCTGTGAACACTAGCAGCCATTTTATCCAGCTCAGAGCTGGCCTCAACTCCCTATGTAGTTGAGGAAGATCTCAAACCCCTGGTCCTCCTGCCTCTATTTACCAAGTGCTGGGATGGCCGGCAAGTGCTACTATGTCATACTCAAAGAAATGATTCTTATTTTTGTTCCCACTCCTCCTCTTCTTCCTCCTCCTCAGGATTGCTCTGGCTATTCTGGCTCTTTTGTAGTCCCGTACATTAAAAAGACATATTTAAAAATTTTTATTTCATGTTTATGGAGTGTTTTGCCTGCATGTATAACTGCACTACATGTGTGCCTGGTACCTGCAGAGGTCAGAAGAGACACTAAACCATCTGGAACTCTAGTTATAATGGGTGTGGACCCATGTGGGTTCTGGGAACTGAGCCCAAGTCCTCTGCAAGGGCAAAAAGTGCTCTTAACTAACCAGCCATCTCTCCAGCTCCTTGTGGGAATTTTAATATTTTTTTCTGTTGCCATGGAGAAAGTCACTGATATTTAGATAGACATTGCATCAGTTCTATAGGTCACTTTGGGCAGTATGGTCCTTTAGCATCATGGATTCTTTTGCTCTATGAACATGGGTTTTCTTTCCAGTTTTGTGTCATCTGATTTTCCTCTTTATTTTCTTTTTATACTTATTCTCTCTCTCTATGTATATGTTTGTATATGTGTATATACATATATATATGTGTGTGTGTGTGTGTATGTGTGTATGTTTTTGTGTGTATATAGGTATGTATGTGTGTGTATGTATGTGTATATGTGTGTATGTATGTGTGTATGTGTGTATGTATGTATATGTATGTGTGTATGTATATGTGTGTATGTGTGTATATATGTATGTGTTTGTATATGTATGTATGTGCAAGCACAGAGCACTTATGCATGCTGTGAAAGGCTGAGAACAGTTCTCTCCTTCCATTATGTGGACTCTGGACTTGGAGCACGTCATTAGGTTTGGTGGCAATCACTTTTACCTGCCAGCTTGTCAGGTCTTTTATTGAAAACTGCATAGCGGGGCAGTGGTGGCGCATGCCTTTAATCCCAGCACTTGGGAGGCAGAGGCAGGCAGATTTCTGAGTTCGAGGCCAACCTGGTCTACAGAGTGAGTTCCAGGGCTACACAGAGAAACCCTGTCTCGAAAAACAAAACAAAACAAAACAAAACAAAACAAAAAAAGAAAACTTCATTGAAGGCCGGGCAGTGGTGGCACACATCTTTAATCCCAGCACTTGGGGGGCAGAGGCACAAGGACCTCTGTACACCAAACACTAAATTTCCACCTTTACAATAAACAAATACAGTAATTGTCACACAAAAAGGAAACATACTTCAAAAACCCAATGTTACTCTATTTGACACAGCTTTAAGTTTTTATATTGTCACAAAAAAGGAATATATTCTATAACTTCTTTAAATTTATTTTTAGATTTACTTATTTTATTTCCTATATTTGAGTGTTTTGCCTGTGTGCCACATGCATGCAGTGCCCACATAGTTCAGCAGAGGGCATCAGATCCATGGAACTGGAGTTACAGAGGGGTGTGAGCCACCATGTGAGTTTGGGGGAGTTGAACCCAGGGCCTCCGGAACAGTAGCCAATGCTCTTAACTTCTTACACCAGGGTCTTTTTTAATTTTGAATATTCACAAGTTCATCATGCATATGGACTGTTGCCTTTTTTAATACAGAGTAGTTCTTTATTATAGCAATACATAAGGGGCTGGAGAGATGGCTCAGTCCCTTATGCTGAGCACCCAATGCTCTTCCAAAGGTCCTGAGTTCAAATCCCAGCAACCACATGGTGGCTATGAAACATCTGTAACACTGACTTCCTCTTCTGGAGTGTCTGAAGTCAGCTACAGTGTACTTACATATAATAATAAATAAATCTTTTAAAAAATAAAATAAAAATATATACAAATAAGTGTGACTAAATGTTTATAAGCAAACTATATAAGATGGTAGATGGCATTATTTTAGGTTCAAGAGAATACTCTTTTGTCTTGTTTTGTCTTTCAAGACAGGGTTTCTCTGTGTAACAGCCCTGTCTATCCTGGAACTTGCTTTGTTGTCCAGGCTGGCCTCGAACTCACAGAGATATCTCTGCCTCTGCTAAGATTAAAGGTGCAGTCCACCATGCCTGGCTATACTTTACATCACTCATCCATTAAAACAAGGAACTGAAACTCACAAATGTTTTTGTTGAAGGTATGCCAACATCCATTCTCCTTACCTTAATTTCTAATCCCAGCATTTTTATGCACTCTAACATTTAACTACTCTCCAGGTCTTTTATTATGAAAAGAAATAATTGCAACAAAAGGTGATGGCTTCAGTACTTGGGAGATGGAGGCAGGAGAATTGTCTCAAAGTGTGAGGCCAATATGGTCCACATGATAGGATCCAAGACAGTCAGGGCTACACAGCAAGACTTTATCTCAGAAAAAAAGAAAAAGAGGAAGACCAACAGAGTCAACTCACCTGGACCATTGGCAGAGCTCAGAGACTGAGCCACCAACCAAAGACCATCCATGGGCTTGATGGAGGCCCAAGACACATAGGGCTGCCTTGTATGAACATCGTGGGAGAAGATGTGTGCAGAGACTTGATGCGCCAGGGTGTGCGCGTGGGGATACCCAGAGGGGGGTGGAGGGAGGGACCCCGTGAAGTGGGGACTGGGAGGGGCAGCATTTGGCATGGAAAAAAAAGAAAGGAAGAAGGAAGGGAGGGAAGAGAGAGAGAGAGAGAAAGAGAGAGAGAGAGAGAGAGAGAGAGAGAGAGAGAGAGAGAGAGAGAGAGAGAGAGAGAGAGAATAGGTATATATATGTATGCGCCAGTGCTGAAGAAGGCTTGCTTGCTCTTTTTTTTTTAAAGGACAGAGTTTTTCTGTGTAGCCTTGAATGTCCTGTAACTCATTATAGACTAGACTGGCCTCAAATTCATAGAGATCCCCTGCCCCTGCCCCTGCCCCTGCTCCTGCCCCTGCCTCTCTGCCTCTGGTATTTTTCATTTTATGTGAGATACATCTCACATAACAAAACATCTATAAAGGGCACACATAAAGAGTTGCTGTCTTATTGCTGTTTGGAAGGAATGCAGAGTGGGAATACCTTGAAGTTGATGAATTTTTCACAACTGAAGTGTGCAGTGAGTGGGAACACCATATGGGTTTGTCCAGCCAGTGCTGAGGGGGATGGTGGTGAGAATGTTGGGTTTGCAGCCACAGTTAAAGCTGGTGGCAATGAGCATAGTGCGCTTACTTTCTGTGTGGTCTACCAGGAGGCACTCAGAGCAAGACAATATCACTAGCGCTACATGCTGCAATTTGCTGTATATACTGCCAAAGCCAGCAACGTGTGAGAGGAGCCTTAGCAGCCACTTGCTTCAAACCTTTGCAAAGACATGGTTCTTGATCACTAAAGCTTATTACTTCGTGCGGAGAGAGGGGTGGAGTTTAAACAGATTATTGAAATTCAAAGATTAAGTTTTTAGAGTGTGTGCGTGTGCATGTGTGTGGTCTGGTACATGCACACATGTATGTGGATGTGAATGCCTGTGACACACTCGGAGGCCTGAGAAGGATGCTGAGTGCCCTGATGTATCACTTTCTGCCTTACGCCTTTGACACAGGACCTCTTACTGAACCCAGAGCTAGACTGGCGGTTAGGATGCCTGAGGGGCACCCCATCCACTTCCCGGGTTATAGCTGAGTCTTCCTTTGTCTTGAGTCCTCTGGGGTCCAAAACTCAGGTTCTGTGATTGCTTTTAGACACCGCTAGTTTGACCTTTGTTCTGGATCTGAGTTAATCTCTCCTGTTGTTGCTGCTGCAGACTCCTCCACTGCTGTTATCAGGGTCACCAAGTTTCCATTAAGGACAGGTTTTTTCTTATTTATTTATTTATATTCACTTTATGTCCTGATTACTGCCCCCCTCTTGGTCACCCCCTCCCACAATCACTCCCCATCTCCCCTCCCCTTCTCCTCTAAGAGTGTGGAGGGCCCCCAGGTATCCCTCAGTCCTGCACATCAAGTCTCCGTGATCCTATGCACATCCTCTCCCACTGAGGCCAGAAAGGGCAGCCCATCCAGAAGAACACAGTCCGCAGACAGGCAACAGCTTTTGGGTTAGCCCCCAGTCCAGTTGTTCAGGACCCACATGAAGACCACACTGTACCTCTGCTACAGATGAGTGGTGAGGCCTAGGTCGAGCCTGAGTATGTTCTTTGGTTGGTGGTTCAGTTTCTGAGAGGCTCAACGGTCCAGGTTAGTTGACTCTGTTAGTCTTCCTGTGGAGTTTCTATCCCCTTCAGGGCCCTCAATCCTTCCGCCAACTCTTCCACAAGAGTCTCCAAGTTCCATCCACTGTTTGGCAAACCATCCTTGGATCTCTGGTTTATGTATTTTTTTTTGTAGTGTCTCATTATAGAACCTAGGCTAACCTCAAACTCTTCATCCTACCTACTACCAAAATTACAGGTATATGTGTGATACCTACCATAGCAGGCTGTCCAATCCTTTCGTGTATGTTTTATTGAGAGATTTTGCATATCTCTTCTTTAGGGATATGTTGCTCTAGTATTTCTTTTCTTTCTTTTTTAAAAATAGTCATTGGGTTTTGGTATCAGGGTAATGCTGGCTTCATAAGAAGAAGGGTGGAATTCATTCTGTTTCCATTTTGGGGGACTATCTCAATTGGAAGAAATGGAATTAGTCTTGTCTAAGTGTTTCCGAGACATTTTGCATGCGAGGCAGTTGCTTCCTGCTGTGCTTTCTGTACTCACTGTTGGCCTGCTGGGATGCTCTGCGTCTTCTTGACTCTGCTGGTTGGCTGTGTTCAGGAACTCATCCACTTCCTTTGGGTTTTCTAGCTTTACAGGCCAAGCCAAGTTCTAGGACTCTCTGGGCAGCCATTGTCCTTGACTAGCAGTTGTTTCTGCTTCTAGGAAGCTGGGGCAGGTGATGTCAGCATCTGGGAGGCAGAGACAGGCAGATCTCTGTGAGTTGGAGGCCAGTCTGACCAGCACTGGGAGACTCGATCTCCAAACAAACCTCTCCGAGTCTCACTTTTCTGCTTTCTCAGGGGTGTAATGTTTGCATGTCTCCTGAGTCTCACAAGTCTCCCACCTTGTGATGGTTTGTATATGCTTGGCCCAGGGAGTGGCACTATTTGGAGGTGTGGCCTTGTTGAAGTAGGTGTAGCCTTGTTGGGGTAGGTGTGGCCTTGTTGCAGAAGGTGTGTCACTCATTGTGGGCATGAGTTCTTCCCTGCCTGGAAGTCAGTATTCTGCTAGCAGCCTTCAGATGAAGATGTAGAACTTTCAGGTCCTCCTGCACCATGCCTGCCTGGATGCTGCCATGTTCCTGCCTTGATGATACAGGACTGAACCTCTGAACCTGTAAGCTATCCCCAATTAAATGTCCTTATTAGAGTTGCCTTGGTCATGGTGTCTATTCACAGCAGTAAATCCTTGATTAAGACACGCCTCAAAAAAACCCAAAACAGTAAAATATATAAATTACAAACTTATATATGTATAAGTTCAAAAATAGAGCAGATTCTAAGGGACTGTCCTCAGGCCCTCGCGGAGTTGAATTTGAACTCCCACTTCCGGCTGGGAGAACTGGAAACCTTGCCCTCTATGCTTCCATCCAGTGAGTGAGTTCCCCATCTAGTGGTGACAATGTAGAATTACTTCCTTTTAGTTGGGTGTCAGGGGAGGAAAGCAATTTAAGGTCAATGGAATGTTTTTGCCAGAAGGTGAAAGAAGGACATTGGTTAGAATTTCCCAGAAAACATTTTTAACGAGTTACAGACACTTAGTACAATTCCAAAATTCCAGAGAAGCACTTCTAGAAAAAGAGTCAGAACGGGCAGACGGGACGTCTGTTCTCACACACTGTTGCGTGTTCCCTGCCCTGTTCCTCAACACGCTATCCGGTACATCGCTCTCGCCCTTCCAATCAAGGGCCCTACACTGGTTGTCTCAAGTTCTGGGTACTATTATTATTATTATTATTTAAAAATGTGAAACAAATTCATCTTTGAATTATGGCTTCTAAGTGGCAGGGCACTGGGAATGCGTGGGGCGGGCCTCTGGAGCTTCAGAGCACACAGGCTTCCCTCATCTCTCATCTTCCAGTCGCGCTGCTGCCTGCCCCCTGCGTCCCAATCCTATCTCAGCTCAGCCTCTGGCCCCGGGTGGATTGTGTCTGATGTGGACTAGAAGCATCAGGTCTGAGCAGGACTGCTCCTCTCCCAGGACCTTTTTGCTTGTGAGTGCCCTTCAGCTGGCTTCCTGCTTTTAACTTGTTTAGGGATCACTGGCCAGGCCCCCCTCCACAACATGTATGTTAACGAAGCATGAGTTTACCGTGGGGAACCTGTTTGTTATTCACTACAGCATAACACACCACCCTGCGAGACAGCAGCTTCACCATAACATTCGTTTGTCTTTTTTATTTTATTTTACTTTATTTTTTTTTAATTTACATTCCAAATCATTTCCCCTTTCCCGTTTCCTCCCTCCCCGAAAGTCCCATAAGCCCCTTCCCTCCCTCTTTTCTCCATTCAACCCCCTCTCGTTTCTCTGTCCTGGCGTTCCCCAACATCCAGTCTTTCCAGGACCAGGGGTCTCTCCTTCCATCTTCTTAGAAATCTATTGCTATGCGAATTGTGTCTAGGGTATTCCGAGATTTTGGGTTAATATCCCCTTATCAGTGACTGCATACCATGTGTGTTCTTTTGTGATTGGGTTACCTCACTAAGGATGATATTTTCAAGTTCTGACCATTTGCCTAGGAATTTCGTGAATTCATTGTTTTTAATTGCAGAGTAGTATTCCATTGTGTAGATATACCACAAAACGACTTCAGCAAAGTGGCCGGATATAAAATCAACTCAAGCAAGTCAGTAGCCTTCCTATACTCAAAGGATAAGCAGGCTGAGAAAGAAGTAAGAGAAATGATACCCTTCACAATAGTCACAAACCATATAAAGTATCTTGGCGTGACTCTAACCAAACAAGTGAAAGATCTGTATGACAAGAACTTCAAGTCTCTGAAGAAATAAATTGAAGAAGACCTCAGAAGATGGAAAAATCTGCCATGCTCATGGATTGGCAGGATTAATATAGTAAAAATGAGCATCTTACCAAAAGTAATATACAGATTCAATGCAATCCCCATCAAAATCCCAACTCAATTCTTCATAGAGTTAGAAAGAGCAATTCAAAAATTCATCTGGAATAACAGAAAACCCAGAATAGCTAAAACTATTCTCAAGAATAAAAGAACCTCTGGGGGAATCAGTATCCCGGACCTCAAGCTGTACTACAGAGCAATAGTGTTAAAAACCGCATGGTATTGGTACAGTAACAGACATGTAGATCAATGGAACAGAATTGAAGACCCAGAAATGAATCCACACTCCTATGGTCACTTGATCTTTGACAAAGGAGCTAAAACCATCCAGTGGAAAAAAGATAGCCTTTTCAACAAATGGTGCTGGCTCAGCTGGAGGTCAACATGCAGAAGAATGCAAATTGACCCATTCTTATCTCCTTGCACTAAGCTCAATTCCAAGTGGATCAAGGATCTCCACATAAAACCAGACACACTGAAACTAATAGAAGGGAAACTAGGGAAGAACCTATGGGCACAGGGGAGAATTTCCTGAACAGAACTCCAATAGCTTATGCTCTAAGATCAAGAATAGACAAATGGGACCTCATTAAATTACAAAGTTTTTGCAAGGCAAAAGACACTGTCAAAAAGACAAAGCGGCAACCAACTAACTGGGAAATGATCTTTACCAACCTTACATCTGACAGAGGGCTAATATCCAATATATACAAAGAACTCAAGAAGTTAAACTCCAGAGAGGCAAGTAACCCTATTAAAAAATGGGGTACAGAGCTAAACAAAGAGTTCTCACCTGAAGAATATCTAATGGCTGAGAAGCACCTAAAGAGATGTTCATCATCCTTAGTCATTAGGGAAATGCAAATCAAAACAACCCTGAGATTCCATCTCACACCAGTCAGAATGGCTAAGATCAAAAACACAGGAGACAGCAGTTGTTGGTGAGGATGTGGAGAAAGAGGAACACTCCTCCACTGCTGGTGGAATTGCAGGCTGGTACAACCACTCTGGAAAGCAGTCTGGCGGTTCCTCAGACAACTGGGCATGACACTCCCGGAGGATCCGGCTATACCACTCCTGGGCATATACCCAGAGGCTTTCCCTGCATGCAATAAGGACACATCCTCCACTATGTTCATAGCAGCCTTATTTATAATAGCCAGAAGCTGGAAAGAACCCAGATGTCCCTCAACGGAGGAATGGATTCATTCGTTTGTCTTTATTGGTGGTTTTCGTAAGTCAGAAATGCTCGTCTCTGCTGGAGAGTTCTAGACAATGAAGGCAGGATCTCAGCAGGGCTGCAGTTGTCACTGTTATGAAATATAATGCGACTAGGGTGTACCTGGTGGGCCCATGCCCAGGCAACCCCCCCACCCCGAAATTACACCATGCAACAGATCTGCTGGAAGGGCGGTGAATTGGGTGAAGGGAGGGGAGTGAGGATCTGGAGAAGGGGTAGAGGCAGAGGAGTAGACAAGTAGATGGGCAGGCAGGTAGGAGCAGAGCCATGAGGGCAGAGAAGAGGAGGGGTCACAGAGGAGGACAGAAAGGGGGAGAGAGAGACTGGCGGGAATATATGGGAACAGAGATTGAGAGAGTGAGCTGGAGTGGCGGGCAGTCATTTTATATGCAGCCCACCCCTGAAGCACCTGGCGGTGGCAGGTGATGACATAAGCCATTGCTAGGACCCTGGAGGAGCCTAGCGGAATTGCCTGTGAGCTAACAGTCTGTGAGCTAACAGTCACTGAAAGTCTTGCCTGTGAGCTAACAGTCTGTGAGCTAAAAGTCACTGAAAGTTTTGACTGGGGCTGGTGGAATCACTTCAGAGACGTACACCTGAGCTTGAGACTGTTTTTTTTGCTGGCTATTGACAACTGGGATGACTCAAGTCTCTCTGGACAGGGCTGACGGAGTGTACGTAGCACACATGGGCCAAGAGAGCAAGGATGGTACCACCAAGCCTTGTGGCTGAGTCTGTGTTCCCATCACCAACCCCTGCCACACTTTGCTTGTCAGGTATGGCTTATACTTGACAGTCTTGTTCACCTTCGAAGGAAGGAATTAGGAACTTAGGAGGAAGAGTGGGTATGTTACAAAGTTTTCTCCCTCTTGATGCTTGGACGGAACTTAGGACTTCACTTATCAAGAACTCTTCAATCAAATAATTACGAGGCCTTTATTAAGAAGACTGCAGTTTCCAGATGGGGTCCCAGCACTGAGAGGGGAGAGTGGACACAGGTTGCCACCCTAAGCAAGAAGCTATCTGTAACCAACTCCTGATTTTTCCCAGTGGAATCTCATGGGATATTAACCACATTTCAGGGGAGGCTCCACGTACATCAGTAGATTGCCAGAACAAAACAGACTTAACGGAATTCTTGCAGACTTTTTGTGTCAGATTGCTTTGTTTGGGTACTTTGGGGTTTTTTTGTTTGTTTATATGTTTGTTTTGCTTGAATATTTTGGCTTCCATTTTTGTAGGATTTTTGTGTGTATGTTTCTTGATTTTTTTTGTTGTTTCTTTGTTTTATTTGATTGCTTTTTATTCTTTTTTTTATTTTTTTTATTTTTTGGTTTTTCGAGACAGGGTTTCTCTGTGTAGCTCTGGCTGTCCTGGAACTCACTTGAACTCAGAAATCCGCCTGCCTTTGCCTCCCAAGTGCTGGGATTAAAGGCATGCGCCATCACTGCCCGACTTGATTGCTTTTTTAAAAAGAGAGAAAGAAAGGCTGTGGAGTTGGATGGGTAGGAAAGATCTTCGAAGATTTGAGGGAGGAGAAAAGCATGATCAGAATATATTGCATACAATTTTTTAAAAAGAAATCCTAGATTTTCACACTGAAAAAGAATTTTAATACTTAGTAGAACTTTGGCTGATAAAATTAGTTTATATAAGGGTACTGTATTAGTTTGGGTTTTACTGCTGTGAACAGATACCAATGACCAATGCAAGTTTTATAAAAGACATTTACTTGGGGCTGGCTTACAGGTTCAGAGGTTTAGTCCATTGTCATCAAGGCAGAAGCATGGCAACATCCAGGCAGGCATGGTGCAGGAGGAGCTGAGGGTTCTACATCTTTATCCAAAGGAAGCCAGGAACAGTCTGGGCATCTTCAGGCATCTAAGAGGAAGATCTCTAAGCCCAACCCTACAGTGACACACTTCCTCCAACAAGGCCACACCTTCTAATAGTGCCACTCCCTGGGACAAGCATATACAAACCATCACAGGTACTATAAAAGGATGCAATGAATTTAAGTCAATATATTTATGTATTGCATGAAAAAGATTAATAATAAATTCTTTTAGTTTCTTTTCTAAGATATGTTTAGTATAAATTGCAGCTTTTTTTTTTTGCGTGTGAAAAAATAGAAAGCACTGGATTTACTTTTCTGGGTTACTGACTGTGAAGTTCATCTGTATCTGCTTGTTTATACAGGTAGCGTTATTTTGGTGTTATTATTGTTTATTTTTATTTTTAGACTCTCCACATTCTTTGTCTGGTATTATTTATTGGGCCAATATAGAAATATAAATGTATTAATATAGTAGTTTACTTTCACCTGATTTGAAACTTTAGTCATTTGCTGACTCCACAGAGAGTTCTACCTACTCACTTACCATGTCCAAGACCATGGAAAATATGAATTAATCTTTGGCTATAAATTGTGTTATCATTCATACAGAGAAAACCTTGCTAGTATGGATTTAAAATAAAATGGCCCATTTAAAATTTTTTCCATTAAACAAAAAAGAAGACAGTTTTATTGAGCAGCATAGACCAAGGAGTTCATTGGTGCATAGTGACTCCTGGGACTCATAGGCAGCAAAGACAAGTTTGGGTCAGGGTTCTGGGACCCACTATCCACCAACTAACTTGGTTTTTTACCATTTGGGGGGATCAAACGTCGGGGGACGTTCTGTTTGAGTGGAATCGTTCATGTATAACTGCTTGTGACTCAAGGAGACAGTTTCCTTGACAACAGCTCTCTGGAGATGTGGCTTCAGCCATTAGCCCAGCACAGTCATCTCCCTGTGAGGTACTTTCCTTTTCTCTTCACTGTCTGGGCATCTCAGGCCTTGAGCTCTGTAAAGGTCTGTGGGCTGACTGATCGAGTGGTTGTAACCTGGTCTTTGGTCAGGCATGCTGGGCTCTGCTGTTGAGCTGTGTGGAAGTGAAGAGGGGGTCCTCTGTGGGACTGTAGTGGCCTAGGGTTACAGAAGAAGGGTCCAGGGAGCATCAACCCCGGATACCTCAAACATGAGGACCTCACTAGTTGGCTACCTCCCCACTCCCAATCTGGTGCCATAAAGCCCCTCTCTCAATCCTAGCAGGAATTTATTACCCTGAGAGTTATCAGGCTTTACTCCTTGTTTGACTTATAAGGCCCCCCATCCACTGCAATCAAGCCCCCGAGTAAGCAGATAAAGTATCTTCCAACACCTCTAACCTAACCAATGATAAACAGTCACACAAATCTTGCCCCAGAGACCCTGGCCACCTCCCCAGGGGCATAAATATCCCTTCCCCCTCCTAGAAATGAACCAGTTCCCCAAAGCAGTTCCCTAGTGTGTTTATTTCTTGTGTGAGATCCTACAATGCACCCACATTTGCCTGTCTCAAGTTTCCCTCCCTCCAGCCCAGCTCAGTGTGTAACCACCCTGGCTATTCTTGACCCCCTCACCCCCACCCCAGGTAGAAACCGAAATAGGGCAGCAGTCCTTGTCACTGCGGCGTGGATGCGAGGCAATTCCACAGCTTTCTGATGATCATAGATGATGCATTGGCTGTGTCTCAGACCTTTGTCCAGAGAATCCCACTGTCTTCTGAGGTCATCTCATCCTGAACTTTGTACTTGGCTAGGAGAGGCAAGTATCCAGGGTATTAGGCATCTGCTCAGATCCCATCCAAGTTCAAGGTCTCTCTGTACACTGGGTGAGGGAAATGGTGCCCCAGGCTGTAGGCCAGTAATGCTCTGAAGGTTCAAGGAGACTAGTGTACCAGCCTCACTTACGAGGCTGTGGGGTCCTGCCTCCTTCCCTTTCTTTCTTTCTTTCTTTTTTTTTTGTTTTTTTTGGTTTTTCGAGACAGGGTTTCTCTGTGTAGCCCTGGCTGTCCTGGAACTCACTTTGTAGACCAGGCTGGCCTGGAACTCAGAAATCCTCCTGCCTCTGCCTCCCAAGTGCGGGATTAAAGGCGTGCGCCACCACCGCCCGGCTGCCTCCTTCCCGTAGGACAGCATGTTAGTTCCACTTGGGTAAGGTGAGCAGTTCTTTCTTTCATTTTTGTCCTTCCTTCCTTCCTACCTTTGTGCTAGAGACTAAGCCTGGGACCCGAGTGAAGGACAGTAGTCTGCCATGGAGCTGCGTCTCCAGCTTACGCTGTTGGCCGTGACGTGCTGTAGCCGGACCTGAGACATTTTGCTCTGTCTTGTTTATTTGCTGGCGACCCTGACCTTCCAGGAGGGGATGGAAGGAAGGCCTGTTTCTGTTTTCTGGAAGAGACTGTAAATTGACTTGTATGACATTTTCCCTATGGTTCAGTGGTGCTGGAGAAACTGTCCTGGGCTCTGTTATTTTTCTGTTTTGTTAAATTATTAACTATATTATCTAATACATATTAGATTGTTTCTTGTGTGTGGCTTTTATGTGTTTTTCAAGGAATCAGCCCCTTTTATTTTGCTCACAAGGCTTATTCACCGTCACACTTGAAATATTTCTGGTGCAGTTAGGAGCTGCCCTGCAGTGACAGCCCCTCCCTCACCTCTGGTATAGTAAGTTATTTCCTCTGGTTTTTCTTTAATTAGCCTGGTGGGAGGCTTTTATTAACCAATTTTGTTAATCTTTTCAAAGAAGCAGCTTTGGCTTTTCTGAGGTCTTGTTTTGAGTTTGATTTCTGCTGTGATTTTTATTCTTTTCTTCGAATTGGAATGTA
This sequence comes from Tokudaia tokunoshimensis, assembly GCA_036184795.1. NCBI lineage: Eukaryota > Metazoa > Chordata > Mammalia > Rodentia > Muridae > Tokudaia > Tokudaia tokunoshimensis. Next base: position 108,926,979 of record BTHU01000002.1, on the reverse strand, counting down.
CTGATCAGGTTGGTCTGATACTTTGCTTTTCATTTTGTAGCTTCTCGAGGTGGAGGAATATTGATCTGTGGACGTCTCATTTTTACTAACATCTCCATCTCCATGCTGTACATTTCTCTCTGAACACTGTTTTTGTTATATGTCCCATACATTCCGGTGGGGACATGTCCCCATTGTCATTCAACTAAGAGTGCTCCAAAATTACTCTCGAGATTTCTTCTTTGATATCTATTTCATATAGAAATATAGTATTCAGTCTCTAAGCATTTATGGATTTCCAAGCTGTCTTTCTGTCACAAGACTCCAGTTTTTGCTGTCACTTGAGAGTATTGCATGGTCCCCACAGTTTAATTAGTTAGGACTGTTTGTGGCCAGAATGTGGAGACTGCGTCTGAGTTTGAAGACTGCATTTGCGCCATTGTGGGATGAGTAGTCCGTGTCCATTGGATACATCTGCTTGATGGTTCTGGAGTGTTCAGATTTATTGATATCACACCTGCTGGATATGTCCATTTCTTACAGAACTGTTGAAGTCTGCAACTACCATAGTGGATTCATCAGTTTCTTGAATGTTCTATTAATATATTTTTCTTTGAGACAAGGTTTATGTAGAATAGGCTGGCTTTGAACTCACAGAGAGCTGCCTGCCTCTGCTTCCTGAATGTTGTGATTGGAGGCATGCACCACTATTTCTGGTTTTGTGTTGATTCTGTCTTGGGTAGTTTGTGGCTGTTGCTAGGTAGACACATTATTTTCTTAGTGAGCTGATCCCTTTGACATCATGTGATGCCCCCTTTGACCCTGATCCTTTCCCTTGCCTTGAAACCTGCTCTGTCTGAAGTGACTACAGTGAGTTAGGCTTTCTTTTGATCACCATTGACACAGCAGCACTTGACTCTACCCACTTCACTGAATCCACGTGTCTAAATCTAGAAGTTTATGTTATTTCTTTATGTGTATGTGCTGGAGTGTATGTTTGTGTATCACATGTATGTCTGAAGAGTCGCAAGAGGGCAATTGGATCACTGGGAACAGGAGTTACAGGAAGTTGTGAGTGGCCTTGTGGGTGCTGGGAACTGAACCCAGGTCCTCTGCAAGAGCAGTAAGTGCTGAGCTGCCTCTCCAGCCTCCTAGAGTGGATTCTTGCAGACGACACGTGGCTGGCTGGACTGAGATTCTCTATCTTTTGGTTGTTATAATGAGACCATTGATATTTGGGGGTGATGCTGACAGGGTGCCGATGTCTCCCTCGACTGCTCTTGTTTGACCTCTGTTGTTCTGTCTTCAGCTCTTATTCTGCCATTTGTGGTTCTGATTGAGTGTTTTCTGTAACCCCACCTTCTCTCCTTTGCTGCCCCTCCCTCCCTCTCTCCCTCCATTTCCTAGTGGCTGTTCTAACGTTGCAACACCATCCACACTAATCCAAGTCCATTTTCAACAACTATACTGCTTTCTGGGCAGCAAAGTTTCCGGGCTTCACAATAGCAAGACATCCCCAGTTCCTTTGCAGCCCTTGTGCCCGTGCTGGGCATTTCACTCATGAAAGCTGAACGCAAAACAAAACATGCCTCGTTCTCATCAGATCATCAACAAACTGCTCTTTGTTAGGTAAGAAAGAATAAGAGAAATAAAGGATTTTTTTCTACCTTAACTTATTTTTTCTCTTGTGGATTTTCTTTTATATGCATCCAGAATGTTTGTATAACTCCCCTTCTCCCCCAAAACTTCCTTTGTTTCTTGCAAGCCCAGAGGAGTTTTGTTAGTCTGAGAATCTTCACTCCTTTCATCTGAATGGTAATTTTTCAAGACACAATGAATATTAGGCTGTTTTCTCCCCATCTCACCCTCTCCTCTTTCCTGTTGTTTTGAGATGAGCTCCCGCTATCTAGCTTGGGCTGTCCGTCAACTCCTGATTCTCCTGCCTCAGCCTCCTGAGTGTTGGAATTCCAGGTGTGCGTCACCATGCCTGGCCTCAACGTCATTTTAATTTTCATTTTGTTTTGTATGTATTCTGCTTGTGCTCTTTTAGTCTTCTGGATCTGTGCTTTGGTGTCTGAGAGGAGTGTGGGGACAGTCAGTCATCTCAGCTTTAACTGTTGGTCTGTGCTCCCTTCCTTTACTTACACGTGTTGTAGTTGTCCAACACTTCTTGACCTTTTCTGATCCCTGTTCCTAGACTTTTCATCTCTGCTGTTCAGTTCTAGAATTTTCTAGGATGCATCCTTAGGCCCTGGGGTCCTTCCTCGTTCCTACCATCATCTCTGAGCCTGTCTCTGGAGTCCTTCCTCATTTGTTACTGTCGTCTCTGATCATATGGAAGAGTTCTTTACTCTGTTCGGTTGTACGAGTCTGAGCAATTCTTGGCCCTTCCTTGGGATGTGCATCCTCTGCTTGTGTTGCTTGCTTGGTCTTGCATGCGGCTGACCTCTTCCTTTAGAACTGCCTGGTGTTCCAAATTCCTAGTCCGATGGTTTGTGGCTCTCTGATATAGTTAGGGATGACGGTCTCTTCAGATTGTCTTCTGCTAAAGGCTGACCCCATGTGATGGGTAAGGAACTCCAGGAGCTGAGCCTTTAGTGACATGGTAATAAAAAGTGTATGTAGGAAGTGGGTATTTTGTTATTCCAGGATTAGCTAGCTATGTATGGGACTATGGCCTGTTGTTCCAGTTACCTGGGAGCCAGGAGGATAGCTTGAATACAGGAGTTTAAGACTAGCTTAAGCAAAATAGGGGGATCCTTCTCAAAGAATGTAAAATAACCAAACACAGTGATCATGGCTGTTTTAGTGAGCATGAACTTGTCTCTGGTCTGCCCTCCCCTGGCTGGGACAGGGCAGCTCTGGGAACCAGGCTGCAGGAACTTTCCTTCTCCCAGTTTGTCAAGGCCTCTCAGGCCCCAGTGAAATGCTTTCTCTCAATGGCAGCTTGTTGAAGAAGAACAGAGTGAGGCCAAGGGCATGCATGGTTGGGAGCTCCTGCAATGCCTGGACATCCCAGCCTGAGAAAAACAGAAAACAAAACCCAGGATGTGGGAGCACATTCCACACTGGTCATGGTCCGCCTCCTCTCATAAGTATTCAGTGATTTTTCTTCTATCTTTCCTGTGAGGATCAAAGTCGAGCTCACAAAGTTAGACTTGCCAAAGTTCGGGTTCCCCTTTTCCTGGTCCCCTGGAGTTTTTCCTTGCACATTAGTCCACACGAAGTTCTAGTACACATACAGCCTGATCAGGCCTTTCTTGAGCAGGCCCAATAGGATAGGTCAGTCGGCTGGGACAAGCAGGGCCTTGTGGGCTCAGGCTGAGCAGGGAGGACAAAAAGGAGGCAGCCCCTCTGCTCAGACCTGCCTGCTTGGTGCCTGGCCTTGGGCACTGACTCCTGAGGGGGATCCTTAGTAGCATCCCACCTTTGATCTGGTTGTGCCTTCCTCTCTGTGCCTACCCACATCCCACCTCTCCTCTTGGATGAGGTGACAGCCCAGCTTCCACCCACAAGCCTAGAGACTCTCTGCTGTTCCTAGTCTCAGCACTTCCTCAGAGGTGGATGTGGTGAATTCCCCAGTGATTAGGTGTGTCTTGGAGGCTGGGCCTGGGTCTACTCAGCAGGCATGCTGGTAGAAGAGGACAGTGCTGGGGGTGGGGGAGGGGCAGAGATCTCAGGATTCTAGGGCAGAGATTCTGGAATGTTCTGCGTACTGTGCCCAGGATGAGGGCAACAACCTCAGGTACAGGCTGATCCAGCAACTTCAGGTTTTCAGTGTGGGGGATTCTGAGAGTATGTGAGAGGTCCCAGAAAGGGGTCGCTGCCAGACCCAGTTTTGGAAGGAGCCTTGGCTGCCAGAGTTCTGAGGGAGTGACAAGCATCAGACTATTCGTGGAGAGTGTTCAGATGGCAGAAGACAGTCCAGCAGTGGCCAGGCTGACCATGGAGCCTGAACTGGTAGTCAGGACAACCATGGTAGCTGGCCCAGTGACGGCCAGTGCTAGTCCCATGGTGGTCAGGTTGATCATGGAGGCTAGTCTGGTTGTGGTCAAAGCTGGTCTGATGATTGCAAAGATGACCACGGTGCCCCAAGGCTGGGCCAGTGAGCTCAACAGGAGATGAGGAAGGAGTTCGTGTGTGCAGGAGCTGTGGATGCTGGTGCTGAGGGATTTCTCTGCAGGAGCTCACAGCCAACCAAAGTTTGGTGCAAGGTGTCCAGGATGGCCAAGGTGCCATGTGTTCCCTCTGGAGAGAAACAAAAGGTGGGGGCCAGGGTGGGTTTTGGTATCTTATCCACAGTCACTTCTCTCTTCCATCTGGTTTGCCTACCACCTGCCCCATACCACTTCCCAGCCCTGCCCAGCGCTGCCCCTTATGTTCCTGCTTAACTCCTAGACCAACGGTTCTCTCAACCTGTGGGCTGTGGTCATCCTGCATATCAGATATTCACATCACGATTCACCACAGTAGCAAAATTACAGTTCTGAAGTAACAATGAAATAATTTTATCGCTGGGTGTCACCACAGCATGAGGGACTGTATTAAAGGGTCGCAGTATTAGGAGGGTTGAGAGCCACTGTTCCAGTTACTCCTTGTCTCCACCGATAATGGGCGGTTTAAGTTCCTGCCAGGAAGTGAAGGCTCAGCTATCTGTCTCCCCACGAGGTCCTGAGAGGCAGGGTCAGCCGCAGGGGTCACAGCTGATGAAGTTCTGCTGCCCTCGGTTTTGCCAGCGCAGCAGGGGCCACAGGGCCTGGAGCTAAAGGTGAATCCCAGGCACTTGGCGGAGCCAGTTCCTGACTGTGTGTTGGGGATACTGCCTCGCTTAGAGGTCAGCTGTCAGAGCTGGGCACTGAGGCACTTCCCTGGTTCTGGCCTCAGTAGCTCAGTGAGCAGCGCCAGCCTGGCCTGCAGCAGGCAAACCCACCCTTGTCTGCTATTCCCATGCTGGCTTCTAGTTGTCACAGCTTCCTGTGGCCTCTGCCGCTCTGCCCTGGTTAAACAGTACCGTCTGCTTTCTGAAATCTGTTTTGACTATGACCTGAAGGCATTTGGGGTTGGAGCAGAGCTGGCGCTCCTGGCTGGGATGCCCTTAGCTGCCATTCATTCTCTGCCGGGCACCCTTGCCTACCCTGTGAGGGGTTCCGGTCCAGGGCATTCAGCAACATCTTCCCCAGGGCTCTTTTTGATATGTTCTTCAAGAGAGATGCGAGAGGCTGGATCAGATTGTGGCTTCCATGTCTCCACTCAGCATGTGGCACATAGAAACTCCCAGAGGTGTCTGTGCAGCTCTTTGAGCTGGCACAGTAGCCACACATCTCCTCTCCGTGCTCCTCTTTATCCTCTCCTGCCCTCACTCTTCCTTCCTGCCCCGATCCTCACTTCCTGCCCCCATCATCCCTTCCTGCCCCCATCACCCCTTCCTGCCCCCATCATCCCTTCCTGACCTCACCCTCCCTCCCTGCCCCTCTCCTCCCCTTTTGTCCCTCCTGTCCTCCCTTACTGCCCCTTCTGTCATCCCTTCCTGTCCCCACCCTCCATTCCTATCCCCTCATCTTGCCTTCCTACCTTGTACACCCTCCTGCCTCCCACCCTCAAGCCTGGACATGATGGCTTTTCAAAGACTCTGAACAGGTAGGGGTGGGGTGTGCAGACTCCATTCCACCTAAGACCAGGGCAGATGCACCTGGGCAGAATGGTGACTAAGTATTCTTAAGCATTTGCTCATCTGAACCTCAGAACAAATCATTTATTATGTGCATCTAAGCAGTGGAAAAGCCAGAAAGAATGAGGAGGCCACACCTGTAATCCTAGCATGCAGGAGGTGGAAGCAGGACCAAGATTTCCGGGCTAGCCTGGGCTGTATAGTGAGATCCTTTCTCAAAGACAAACAATCAATCCCAAAGAAAACTGCCATTCATGCCTTGCTGCTTCTGAGGCTAGCCTGGGCCTCACTGGTCTTGGGCTCATTCCCAGCTTATCCTGTAGTCTGCCTGCCTATGAGATACTGGGCCAGACCTGGTGAGCCAGGATCCCAGAGGCCTGGAGACAAGGGCTCATAGCCAGTTTGCACCTCACATGGTTGCACAGTCCTGGGTGGCTGACCTGTTCTGTTGTTAAGTTAATGGCTCTCTCCTGTGGTCTGCAGTGGGGTGGGTTATGGTCACAGATTGCAAGAATGTGACATCACCTTTAATCTTAGGGTAATCCACACGGCCAATTTGCAGTTCTTTAAATACTGGATTTGCTTATTCATAGGTTTATTTTATTTTAGTTATTTATTATTATCGGGACAGGGTCTTACTGTGTAGCCCTGGCTGACTTGGAACTCACTATGTAGAACAGGCTGGTCTTGAATTCTCAGAGGTTCGCCTTCTCTGCTTCCCATGTGCTGAGATTAAAAGTGTGTGCTGTCCCAACCAAAGAATACGCATGGAGAGAACCATGGCACTGGCGCCCTTGCTGGACATCAGTGGGAGGAGAGGCCCTTGGGCCTGAGGGTGTTCGGTGCCCCAGTGTAGGGGAATGCCAGGGAGGACAGGAGTGGATGGGTGGGGGAGCACCCTTATAGAGGCAGAGGGAGGGGGGATGGGATAGGGGGTCTCCAAAGGGGAGACCTGGAAAGGGGAAAACATTTGAAATGAAAATAAAGAAAATATCCAATAAATTAAAAAAAAGAAAGAAAGAAAAAGAAAGTGTGTGCTATCATGCCTGGCTAGTTAAAAAAAAATTTTTTTTTTGAGGTAGATTGTGCCAGGCTGGACTCAAACGTGTGGCAATCCTCTTGTCTCAGCTTCTCCAGTGCTGAGATCACAGGCACGGCTGTGCCAAGTCTGTTAGCCTTTGATAATTGGTAGCCATGTTTATTTTTAAAAAACTATTTTGTTTAATTTTATGAGTATGGTGTTTTGCTTGCATGTGTGTGTGCTAAGGAGTGCAGAGGCCACAAGAGAAAACTGGATCCTTTGGAACTGAAGTTACAGTTGGTTGTGAACAGCCATGAGGGTGCTGGGAATTGAACCCTGGTCCTTTGCAAGAGCAGTAAGTGCTCTTGTGTTGGTATTGTTTTGATCTTTTGAGACAGTCTCTCTATATAGCCTGGCTGTCCTGGAACCTCAGTGACTGCTCTAACCACTGAACCACCTCCCCAGTCCTGCAGCCATGTTTAAAAGAGATGCTAGTTTAAATGCTTTCTTGATCATCCTCCTCTGGTCTTTGAAGATCATTTATTTGTTATTATTGCAAGTGGGTGCACATGTATGGGCATGCATGCTGTGGCATGTGTGGAGGTCAGAGAACAACAGTATGTGGTTGGTTGTCTTCCTCCACCTTTTCACTGGTTCTAGGGATAGAACTCGGGTGGACAGGCTTCTGTGGCAAGTGTGGCTTCACCTGATGAGCCATCTTGCTAGCCAGCTCTAAGCTATGGTTATTATTATTTTTTGCAAGCCCCTGTGTTAAGTACAGTAAATTCATTATCATATCTAATTCTCTTAACATGCCATCTTAAATTTTGGTTAACACACCTCCTTTCTATGTACTTCTCTGTTCCAATGGCTTTGACTATTACCACCACACTTAATTTTTAAATGCTGATATCCCCAGATCACCAGCACACATCATCAAAAGCTCAGTTGTCTTTGAATAGATGGCTGTCATTATCCTCTAACTCAACGTCTCAAAAACTTTCCCTACTCTCGTTGCCTTCTGTGTATTACATCATTATCTCTACTATCACTTACACTTAAGGGTGTGTGAGTGCGTGCATGAGTGTGTGTGTGTGTTTTCTTTCTGTGTGTTTTCCCTCAGTACTTCTTGACTACATCACATACTAATGACTACAGACTTCTTGGAGACAGGGTGTTTTTTCTGATTCAAGGAACTTCATTCACTCTTACCTGCATTCTACCACTATCCTTGACATTTGGTCATATATGTCTCCCCTATGTTGTTCTGCTAAGCTATGGTTATAATTACATCAGTTTCCTCAAACGATCTGGAATATTCCCTCTTCTCTAGGTGGCCTCTCTGAGCCTCCATTCTATCTCTGTCAGTGGAGGAGCACTTGCTGACTATGAGAACAGAGGCCTGGGCCTGCCACACAGGCTTCCCATCATCACCTGCCTCAGCCTCCCAGCTTCCCCTGCTCCCTGCAGTGTCCCCTACAGACTCTCCTTGGCCCGGCTGACCATCACCTTGCTCTGGTTCCCCCAGATCACCCCCCCAGCACCCCCTTCCCTCCAGGATCCCCCCGAGTTCCCACCAGGTCCCGGAGCCTTTGCAGGAGTTGTAGCACATCTACTAGCTTCTCTTCCAGCAGCGACAGCCGGACCCTCTCTGTCTCCACCATCTGCAGCTCCAGCCTCAGATGCTCTGTCTCCACCGTCTGCTGCAGTTCTGCCTGGGAGAGAGGGTCTCGTGCATTCCCTATACCCTTTCCCCACGAGGGATGATCACAGCTCCCCAGCAAGGCTGCCTGCCTCCAGGACACTTTTGCAGAGATTGCCTAGTCTGGCCTGCATGTAAGGCAGCCATGCAGACAAACCACCCTGAGGCCAGATAAGCTAAGCACCTGCCCAAAACTGCACAGTGAGTAGGACAGAGAGAGGGCATGCGTGTGTGCCTGGTGTGATAGTTTGTCTACCTTCATCCTTACCAAAAACGTGACCTGTAGGAACCTGGCATTTCCTGATATCTATATGTCACCTTGCCGTCCTTCCTCACAGGGACACGGATAGTCCTGGTTTATTGGAAACTCACTGCTCAATGGGCTGAAGTGTTTCCTGGTTCTAGAATCACAAATAGAGCTAGCTGAGATCTTTAAATTGTTAAAACTCCATCCTTGGGGGCTGGAGAGATGGCTCAGTGGTTAAGAGCACTGACTGCTCTTCCAGAGGTCCTGAGTTCAAGTCCCAGCAACTGCATGGTGGCTCACAACCATCTGTAATGGGATCCAATACCCTTTTCAGATGTGTCTGAATATAGCTACAGTGTATTCATATACATTAAATAAATAAATAAATATTTTAAAAAGACTCCATCCTTGATGATTCCTAGATTTTTCAGTCTGTGACTCAAGGCTGAGGCTTCAGAGAGTCACAGAAAGGAAACCACCATGTTTATTATGCATCTGGCCAGCTATGCCTGCAGCCCATGACCCCCTCAGTTCTTATAAGCTCCTGCTTTGTAACTTAGATTATCTGGGATGAGATTCTGTAACTGGCAATCAAAGTTCCCATTAAGTGAAATTGGAGGAAACCACACCTCCTGAGTTCTGGTCACATCTCTGTGAATGGGCTCTAAGACTGCAAATCCCTCCAGCTGGAAGACATCTTAGGGCCCTGCTGACCTGCTCCTCCTCCGGTGTCCCCAGGGTCTCTCTGCTGCAGCCCAGGGTCTGCAGCTGTTCTCCAAGCCTGGTGACATGGGTTTCCAGCTCTAGGGTGCAGATGTGCTCTGCACCATCACAGTGGCCAAAGGAAGCCTTGAGCATCTCAGATGTCTGGTCGTCACACCTGTAGGAAAGGAGAGCTCAGCACTGCTGGGACCCCACTGTCCTGGTGCTCCAGCCTTTGCCAGCAGATGTCATGGAGCCTGTCTGCTCAGCATTTCCTGTGACTCCTTGGCTTCTCAGTGGAACAGCCAGAGGTGTCCCTACAACCTGCCTAACACCCTCTCAGCCACCTCACTCAGTCTGCCCCAGCCAATGGACTCCCCAGGCCCCCCAGCATGCCTCGGGGCCTTTGCCTGCTCTTTCTTCCTTGTCTCCAGGTCTCCTCGCACCTCCCTTGTTTCCATATTCTCTTCCATACCTCCCTCCTCACAGTAGAGGCGCTAGGACGGCAGGGCAGCCCTCTGCTTATTATTTTCTCAGGGTCTCTAATTTTGCCTGGCACACAGTAACTATACAAGTAGTTAGTGAACAAGTGCTTTGTATGAACATAAATAATGACTGATACCACCACCCAGAAAGCCAGTAGTGCTTTACAATGTGCTGTCCCTGAAGGCATCTTACACCCTGGCCTCAAGTCCTCACGAAGACGGTGTTACAGACTGGTCTGTACAAAGAGATGGACACCCAGGAAAATCAGGCAAGCTGAGATACCCATGCCTACCACGCCCATTTTCATTATCCTCTAAGATGGTACACGGATTATGCCAGTGGGTAGCTGAGAAAGAACCAGCCCAGGGCCAGACTGGAGAAGAGGAGGGCTTTGAATGGTGTTATAGGAAGTATGGATAGCTTTAAAAAAGACAGGAATAGGGCAGGTCTTGGGGGACAGTGACTGAGGGAGTGATGGTCAGTGGGAACTAAATTCATCCACAGGCGTGAGGGTCTCCTCATTTCATCTGTACACTTGGTGGGATGTGTTCCCACTTCTGAGGTCTGACTACCAGGAAGGGCAGTCAGGGGCTAAGTGTGGCCGTGCACTAGAACTGCCAGCTTCCCATAATGAAGCCAGTGTGAAGGGCCCTGCAAGGCGAAGATGCCTTTCTGCTGCTCTGTGCTTTTTGGCAACCCCGGGGCTGGGGCTATCCAGGCACTTACCTACTTGCACAGCCTGAGGGCTGCACCAAGGGTACCTCGCTGTGGGCCTGTGGGCGCCCTGGCTTCTCCTGCCACCTTTCTTCCTCTTCCTCCTCAGAGGCGGCCTGGCCTTCCACGGAGCGGAACAGCTGCTCATCCTCTGCTGGGGAAACAACATCTAGGGACTGGAGACCCAGCATGAGGACCATCCAGCCCTCCTAGGGAACATGTGTGAAGTGAGGCACTGGTGACACCGGGACACTGGCCCAGCCCCTGGGGAACTGCATGGGAGTCCCTGAAATACAGCCCGTTTCCTTAGGTGACACACAAGGTCGCATCTCTGGTGTCATGGTGGAGCATCAGTTCTACTTCAGGACACGTGACTTGGACTGGGGAACTGGATAGAGCTTTGTGGGATGCTGGTATTATGCCACACAAGACTTTCAGTTCTCAGTTTTGGGGTTGTGGATGAAGAGGTGTCCAACATGTGGCCTGTGGTCCCCCTAACTGCTAAGCTTTGATGAACTCCATCCGGAGTGATGGCAGCTGCTCTGTCCTATTGCCCAGCCAAAGTCCTTGTCCCCATTTACAGATCAGAGACTCCTAGAGACGCTGACCCTTTTGTATTCCAGCTCTGGGTACCTATCAGGCTGTACCAACCAGAGACAGTGTTCTCCAGCCACAGTGAAGGGTCTGGAAGAGCACACCGTGCAAGCCAGTGAAGAATATGGCCAAAATGGACTCAGATGAGGACTGGTCTTCCTGGCTTGGGGGCCAGGATATGGGCTGGAGCCAGGATATGGGCATGTCTGCTAACAGTGACTAATCTCAGGGTTGGGGGAGCAGGCCAGGTATTGGGGGTGGCCCCACATCTATGGACTCTAGTTATTCGAGCCCACACTTTCTTTTAAACCTGAGCAGTTTGTGCTGATGTGACACTCAGACTTCCCTACTTGAAGCAGCATTTAAAAACAAAACTGAGACCTTACCTCACGGGAGACCAGGGAAGCCTATTAACACAGTCATCAGGGGTCCCTGGCTCTGGACACCCACTGCCCTCCCACGGCTTCACCCATGGGTTCTCAGGGATCCACTGTTTGGTTAGGCCACAGAGACCACTGTGAGGATTTTCATGACAATGTTGCTAATATTGACAGCATTATTTCCCTCCCCTGACTGCCCTCTGGCATTCATCTGCATTGTCTTGGTGCCAAAGGCAGGGGCAAATGGAAGGGCCCTGAGGTTGGGAGTGAGTGATGGAGATTCAGGACCTGGCACACTGTGGGGGTGAGTGTCCAGATTCCCAAGGTTAAGGTTTGTGTGAAGTCACCAGAAGATAATCTTTCGAAGGTACTGGAAGCCAGCCTGAGCAGCAGGGTGGCCTTGTCTGGAGGCTGTAGGTGGGTCTGATACTTCAGCCCTTGAGAACAGGGATGGGGAATGGCCTCATTGACCATGGGCCTGGCATCAGGCTGGACATGTGGAAACCGACCTTCATCTGTGTCTCTGCTCTTTAAGCTGCTGTCTGACCGCCCGACTCCCTCTGGAGTGGAGTCCAAATCTCCGGTTCCTCCAGCCATGGGTTCACCCTTCCTGTTTCCTGGTCTTGAATTGGCTTGTGGGGGTGTTAGGAGCTGAGGCCCTTCCGACCTGTGGGTAGGGGAGAGACATGTTTTGAGAGGTGGGGACACCCTCATCTGTTTCTTACTCTGCACAGGTAAGCTGACCATGGTCTACACCACTGTGCTGGCAAAGTCAGCCTCCCATAGGCCAGAAAAATGTTAAGATATGTCCCACTGTTCTCTGCCAATAGGGAACAGACATGAAACCCAATTTTAGAGAATGGGATGTGTTGCAGGATATTTGATCACACTGTGAATCCTGAAATTGTGTTACTGACCGGAAAAACCTGTTTTTAGTTGTGGTGTGGCTCAGCCCTAGCACACACCTTCAGTTCACGAGCTTTCTGCTTCAATACTGTAAACAGGATTAAGTAAAGTCAACCATAGACCAAGAGGAGGAGCAAGCAATCAGCTGACAGGAAGTGAACAGAGGACTACTAAGGAAAAAGCCATAGAGAGTGAGAGGGAGTCAGGAGGACGGATAGAGAGACGTACAGGAGGTAACAGGGAGGGACATTCAGTTGGAAGGAGGCTTTGTTTTTGTTTTTTGGGATGTCGACACGAGAGAGGGGCATTGTTTCTGGGATGTCATTGGCTGAGGCGAAAGGTCAGCTGGGTGCTTTTTCTGCCTCTGACTAGCAGGCTTTCACCTCAGCAGGCTCCCAAGTCCTCATTGGTAAAATTGAATGATTGAGATTTTGTTAAACAAAACAAGAATGCAAGGCAAAGTCTTCCACAGACACTTCAGGATAGATTTTCATCTGTATAATATGAATTATGAAAAAGGAATTTTGGTTTTGCTTTTGGTCACATGGTGATGCTGTACTTAGGGTTGTGACTGTCCTGTTGTGACCATGAGTGATGGGGCTGTGGAAGTTATATTGTGACCATGTGCAAGTGTCTCAAAGAATTACCTAGTAGTCGGGTAACAGCCCTGACATCTTTAGAGGCTGAGGTAACCAGTCCTTTAGCCACCTAATTCTGGACTTAATATGGTTGGCATTAAAAAAAATTTTTTTATATGAATGTTTTGCCTGCATACATATCTGTGTACCACATGAATGCCTGGTGCCCATGGAAGCCAGAAGAGGGTATAGGAGCCCCTGAAACTGGAGTTACAAATAGTCATGAGCCAGCACATAGCGGCTGGGAACTGAACTTGGATCTTTGGCAAGAGCAGTGAGGGCCCCTAATTGCTGTGGCAACTCTTAGGATGGGTGGGGGAATACTTTTTAAATTAATTTATTTTATGTATATGGGTGTTTTGCCTGCATGTGTGTCTATGTGTACCTGTTGCCCATGGAGCCCAAAAGAGGGTGTTGGATGCATTGGCACTGACGTTACAGATGGCTAGGAGCATCATGCCGGTCCCGGGTGTGGGACATAACCCTGTGACCATCAGTAAGGCAATGCCTGCCCCAAGCCCCTGGTACTCCACCCCTACAGTTACCTGGCAACAGTCAGGCAGTCTGGCCCACTATAAAAGGGGCTGCTTGGCCCCTCCTCCCTCTCTTGCTCTCTTCTCTTCTCTTCTCTTCTCTTCTCTTCTCTTCTCTTCTCTTCTCTTCTCTTCTCTTCTCTTCTCTTCTCTCTTGCTCTCCCTCTCTTACCTTTCCCTTTCCCCATTCCCTTCCCCCTCTTTCCACGTGGGCATGGCCAGCTTCTACCTCTCTACCTCCCCTCTCTCACTCTATTTTTCTACAATAAAGCTTTAAAACCATGGGCTGTCTCCTTTCATCTAAACCCGCCGTGCTGGAGCAATGGAACAGTCCTCTCAGCATTTTCAGCTACCAGATTGGACCAAGGACTCGCCCCCCCTTGCAACCCCCCCTCCCCTGGGCCAGGTCTCCTCCACAGGTACCCAGGCCCACACTGGGAACTGAGCCTGTATCCTCTGGAAGAGCAGCCGGTGCCTTCAAAGGCTGAGACATCTCTCAAGCACTATGTGACAGACTTTTCTTCTTTTCCTACCGTACTCTCACTTTTAATTAAGGTCTACTTCTTGGCCCCAAAAGTCTTTACTGGAGGAATCTCTCCTCTCTGGGTTTTGGAAAACCTATTTTATTTCAATCAGTCTCTAAGATACTCCAAGGTCCTTATGTTTTGAACATTTGTTTTCCATGACCCCGTGGTTTACAAGGTCAGATAATAGAGATAAAAATTCTGACATAAAATGAACGTATTTATTAATGAGCTGGAAACTTATTTAGCTCATGTCTGTGCCCTTGCTCCTGTCCCCACCAATTTCTCCAGTACTCTACCATTTCTGTCACAGCCTGGGTGCAGCTGTTAGAGTCTTCTCTTGTTACCCTGACAGAACAGCTAGAGGAACAGCTCGCAGGGTGCATTCCAGCTCAGGGCTGAAGAAGCTACAGTCCATCCCATAGGGGAGGGCGTGGTCGTGCTGCTGTGTTGCTGCAGGTGTGAGGCAACTTCATCTTGTGTCTCTTGGACCAGGAAGCAGAATCTGGGAAGGAAATGGGGCTACATCCCCCAAATCCTGTCTCTTAGTCAGGGTCCTTATGCTACGGTAAACACGGTGACCAAAAGCAGCTTGGGGAGGAAAGGGTTGATTTCATCTTTCATCTTATAGTTCGTCATCTGGGGGATGTCAGGGCAGGAACCTGAAGGCAGGAGCTGATGCAGAGACCATGGAGGAGTGCTGCTTACTGGCTTGCTCACCATGGCTTGCTCAGCCTGCTTTCTTATAGAACCCAGGGCCACCTGTGCAGGACCACGGACAGTGGGCTGGGCCCTCCCTCATCAGTCACTAAATAAGAATATGCAGCAAAGCCTTGTAACAGGCAAATCTGGTAAGGACATTTTCTCAGCTGAGGTTCTCTTGTCCCAAATGACTCTAGCCATATCATACAATTAGCTATCATACCTGTCCCATGTCCCTAGCCCCCTAACTTCTTCTAGCTTAGCTTCATCTCCCTGAGGTTCTATAGCCTCCTCAGACATCTTGGGACTCCATGTCCAAACATGAGCCAGTGGGGACATTCCACATGTCAACCATAGCAATAAGTAATGCCACTGTTCCCATTTCATAGAGAAGGCCTTGTCAAAGGACAGGAAGCCCTGGAGTGACTGTCAGCTTCAGGAGACTACAGGTCACATGCACGGATTTGGGAAGAGAAAACCCTGAGGCAGGGTCATGGTAAGGCGGTAAGGAAAGGACAAACTTTGGAATTTTCCATTTTCTGAGGGTCCCATGTAGCTCTTACCTGCTAACTGGGATTTCTCTGAGTCCTCCATGGTTGATGGAGCTGCAGTCCCCATTAAGTCATCAGGAGACTTGCTCTACTTCCTGGCCTGTGTTCTCCAGGGGGACCCCTACTTCACTGGGTACCATTCTCCTTTGGGATCCTTAGTGGAGTAAGGGCGTTTCTGGAGACGTCGGGATGCCCATGACCTGGAAGGCCTTGTTGGAGCCTCCCCAGTGGCTAGATGATCTGGAGAAATGAACTCTGGTGACTCCCACTCTTCCTCAGACCCAAGTCCTCTGTGTGGCTGGGTATTCCCTCCAACTGGCCACAGCCACACCCTTCTGGAACTCCAGTGAGCCTCTCATAGCTTCCATGTTGCAGTCCATGGCCACATCTGGCTGCCAGCCCAGGGGCTTAAACAGTCTGACAGGAGCCAGATGTTATATTTTCTTCCCATCCCAGAAGCTTCCAGCTTCCTCTGACAGACTCCCTTCTTAGTTCAGTGATGCCAAAAGGCTCCAGAAGCTGCCACCAGCCTGCAGGACCATGTCCTTGCTGTGTGAACCCAATAGCTCCCTTGCCCCCTCTGGGCTGTCTCATTTCACTTCCCACGTGTTTACCAGTGAACAATAATGGAGCTCTACTCTGGGTTGGACATTTTGAGGTCCTATGATGAAATGGAGTAATGGAGTGCCTGCCTTCACTGATGTTTGGGGTGAGTTTAGGGAGAAACCAGATGAACAGGGAGACTGTGCATATCCAACTAAGTATTTATTTCAAATGCTTCTAGTGAGCACATTAGTTTTATTTATAATAGTGATATGACTTCCTTTTAAAATTATTTAAGCTGGTAGGCATACTGATTTTTATTCACAAATCAGACTATGAGGAGATCGCCATCGACCCACATACAGTTGAAAGCCTTTGCCCGTGAAGCCTGACCTACACGTCAAGGCGGAGCCAGATGGGCCAGAGCGGAAGCGTGCAGCCGCACTGTGAACCCTGCCCAAGTGTGCATGCCCAGTGTGATAGAGATGGTTGCAGCCCTGGGCTCTGGCGCTGTCCCCTTTGCCCCATTGCAGCCCCCTTCGGCCCCTGTCCCCAGCGACTACCCCAGGTAGGGTTCCAACTTCCTTGGGTCTGGTACCTTTCCAGAATCCTTCCTATCTGCTATACCCACTACCCCAAACCTTGCTAAGCTCAGGGGCCACCCCAATCTCCTACCAGTCTGACATTCCCAGCAGCCTCCTGACTCCAGACAAGTCTGCTCCTTGCCTCCCAGGCCAGATGGGTCTAGCAGGCCACCTGGACCCAGCCCATAATCCTGGACCACTGGGGCTGCATACTTCCAACCTTGGGCCCACCCCAGACACCCAGCTACACCATCCAAACCCTTCCCCTGCATCCTGGCAGCCCCTGGGCCAACCAAATACAGGGTCCATCAGCATCAGTGAGATGGCTTTCAATCCTGCCACGGCACAATGGTGCCTCCCAGCGTGACTGGGGCAGGGGAGGCCTCAGAACCAGCACTGGACCTGCTCCCAGAACTGACCAATCCTGATGAACTGCTCTCCTACCTGGGTCCACCTGACCTCCCCACAAACATCAGTGATGATCTGCTCTCACTCTTTGAGAACAACTGATCCTGTGTTAACACCCCTGGCCTGGAGAGAGAGAGAACGAGAGAGAGAGAGAGAGAGAGAGAGAGAGAGAGAGAGAGAGAGAGAGAGGCAGAGAGACAGAGAGACAGAGAGACACAGACAGAGAGACAGACAGACAGAGAGAGAGACAGAGACAGAGAGAGACAGAGACAGAGAGAGACAGAGAGAGAGAGAAAGAGAGAAAGACAGACAGAGACAGACAGAGAGACAGAGAGAAAAGGAGGTGTCAACTCAAGGGAAAACAGTAAGTAACAGGCTTTACATATACATATGGCAAACAGGGCTGAGGGAGACCTGGGCAGCCCAGAGGCCAAAACTCTCAAATACTAGCTAACAAGCAGTAGTTTGGGGCATCATCAGAGCAGGGCTCCTCCCAGACAGGCATCCTTTGCACCAAGGGCAGAGAATCCAGACTCAGTCTGGAGCCATGGAGATCTGGACTGTTTCTTGGAAGCTAACGTGTTGAAGATTTGATGTCAGCTTGGTCTTACTGGGTGGGGATGGAGCTTTTTAGGAGGTAAGGCCTCAAGGGATAAAGTAATTTGGGCATGCTCCTGGGGGTGGTATCATTTGGCTCCTGACCCTTTCTTCTTTCTTTGCTTCCTGGTCCAGGAGGTGAGTAGTTTGTCCCCCACCCACAAGCAGAGCTACAAATGCATTTCCTTAGCCACCCTACCACACTGGCCACATTCCAAGTGCTCAGTAGCCACACATGGCTCTGGCACAACTTTGGGAAGCACAGAGAAAGAGAGGAAGCTTCTAGCTCATCTTAGGACCAATCATGGATGCTGATATAAAACAAAGGCTAAAACCTAAGTGACTGGCTTCTCACCACAGACTCCAAACAGCACGGCTAACCAACCATGAATGTGGATAACCATAACCATGAGCCAAATGCCCCTCCCCCTTCTCTCTGTGCCTGGGACGGGATGGAGGGCCTCATGTATGCTGAACTCATGCTCTACCTCTGACTCAGCCCAGCTTCAACTGTTTCTTAGATACTTTGTTATTATGACAGAAAGTTGACTAAAGCAGACATTGTAGAGTGTTTCTCTGCTTGAATCTAAAAGCAAGCTGGATAAATAGTACACTTTTTAATTTGAAAACTTAATATAACAATACTGAACAGTAACTTAAATGGGGGAAAACAGAATTTTATATTACAATTCAGTATGAAATAATACTTCAGATATAATGAAGTTTTCAGATACTTGAAACTACATATAATGGATGAGTCTATATAAAAGGATCAGGGTAATATTTACTTGGATGCTGTTGGTCCTTCCTATGTCTGACATTTTCAAACACAGGATAAGAAAATATATTCTGATAGATAGACAAGCAGATAGACAGTAGATGCATGGGACATAAGTGCCAGGAGTTACAGTGTCCCTCAGTGGTAAGGACTTAGCTTCCGCCATCTATGATGTGCTTGGGCAACTCTTGGGGAATTCCAAACAAAACAAAGTATAATGCCTCAACTCTCATAGTCTGTGCTCTTGGAAAAGTTCTTTGCGTATCATAACTGTGCAGAAAATTGTTTATTCATCAAGCAGAGTTCAACTCTGATTTTAGATCGTTACTGTAGCTGTCTCTTTGCTACTTTGCGGCAAACCCTTCTTCACCCCCTTCCCATCCTTTCACCTCTAACACTAGACAGGAGAGAATAAAGGATAGAAAGGGAACAGAGCAACATTATTGTTAGACTTCTTGCTGCTGATTAGGGGCAAATTTGATCTTTGCCATCAGGATATCTAATTTCCTCTTCTACTTCTACTTATTTCTTCTTTGTGCATGACTACTTAACAAACCACAACCAACAACAACCGATAGCAACCAACCAACAACCCACCAACAACCAGCTCTCAGGCCCTATTGTTTATTTACCCTCTGATAATTCTCCAGAATTTGAAATGTCACATGATCACAGAAACTATCTGCAGCTGGCAAAATCACTCCCCTGCTAGAGCACGAGGCAAATCATAGTCAGCTGCTGTGGGCAATCTGAAGCAGCCCCCTATCCCACACCTGGGATTAAAAGGAAAATATATTCCCATAATATTTCTGTATTTTTTTAAAGAAACCAAAACTCCATAATTGTCACTTCAATTACAGTAAAAGAATTTATGTCATCAACACTTTCATGTTGGTGATGGCCTGTGGACAGGCACAAGGGAGAGGCTGTTCAGCTATAGGAGTATGTCTGGACCTTAGAAGGGTGTCATCTAAGGCCCCCACAGTCTGCCTTTTCCTCTAGGATCCCTCTGAGAGTGGTTTTGACTTATACCTGCTCTACTGTGGCTCAGTGCTAGGGATGGCTTACTGTTCTTTAGAGGGAGAGGGCCACCTCAGCTTCTGAGGTAAGGGTTGGGACTGAGCAGGGCCATATGGACTTGACACACAGTTGGCACTAAGTAGAAGCCAGCTTCATGCTTGCTCACTACTTCCATCCTGTTCACTGGCTCTTGTCATCTCTTATTTTGTTTCCTTTCCTTGGCCCCACAGTTTAAATCTGATCTATGCTGTCCAGTACGGCAGCCAACAGTCAGAGATAGCTATTTAAATTTAGAATAATTGAAATTAAGTAAAGCTACAAACCCATTTCTTTTTCTTTTCTTTTTTCTTTTCTTTTCTTTCTTTCTTTCTTTCTTTTTTTTTTTGAGACAGGATGGTGTAGTGAAAAGCCTATTTTTCTGCAACAATCTGAGCCCAGAATTGGACTCTGCTCTTCATACAAACACAAAATACACCACAATTGAGATTCTTTACAGCACTGTGTTTTGAGAACTTAATCCCCAAATCAAGATGCTGAAGGGCATTTGGAGACAGAATCTTTGGGAGGAGGTTGGGATTAGGTGACATCGTGAGGGTGTGTCCCCATGGGAGTGTTAGTGCTTTGTTAGAACAGTCAGTGTCACTGAGCTTACCATGTGATGCCTGGTGATCGCTGCAGTGTGAGGATCTTGCCAGATGCTGACATCATACTCCCGGGATTCCCAAGTTGAGGAACCCTCCATTCTCTATAAACTACCCAGCCTTGGCTTTTGTTATGACAACAGAAAACAAACTAAGAAAGCTCCAAATTTTGGGAAGAATTATTTGAGGGATGAGGTAACCAACAGGAGGAACTGATGAAAAGCCTGATTGGTCAAATTAGACTGAAGACAGTACCCCTGCTATGGAGAGAAAACCTCAGGGACCCCTGGTCACATCCCTCAAAGGGAAGGATCAGGGTGAACTCAAGATCTAAGTGTGAAGGAAAAGTAACTGAACAACACACAGCTGGATGGGTTTGTGACCCAGGGTGAACCACTCATTTCAAAAGCAGAAGTCACACGGCAAGAGGACCTGATCACGTCATAGCACACCAGGGCAGAGGGCATGAGCATCCTCCCCACCCACGGTCTGGCAGATCCTCTTGGGTGATGTCATATTAGGTTTCCTGGGGGCACACAGGATGGTGTTCACTTAATGTCATCTCAGGAGGAGGTGGCACCTTCTGACGGGTGGAGGACTGTAAAGAAGTGGTGAGCTGAGGGACCTGGCAACATGGTCTGAAACCCAGCACAGAGGAGGAGGAGGAGGAGAAGGAGGAAGAGGAGGAAGAGGAGGAGGAGAAGGAGGGAGCATGAAAGCACACAGTACCATCTCTGCAAGTAGAAAACACATGTTTTGCAGGAACACACACAAGGGGAAGGCAGAGCCCTTCATTAGGGGGATTCCTCATCGTGACTCATAGATGCCTGCAACTGATAGCTCTCTGGGCATTTTCCTCCTCTGTAGACCTGTGGGAAGGTATAGTTTATAAACCAGGTAAAGTAAGAGGTCAAGAGCATTGACTCACATTGCTCTGAAACAGTTACTGCATCCAGTGAAATGAGCCCCATCCTCAGTCTTTACTGCTTTGATAAAGACCATGACCAAAAGCAAGATGGGGCCAAAAGGGTTTATTTTGTCTCCACTGAGGGAAGTCAGGGCAGGAACTGAAGCAGAGGGCATGGAGGAACACAGCTTACTGACTTGTTCCCTATGGCTCGCTCAACCTGCTTTCTTAGACACCCTAGGATCCCCTGCCCAGGGGTGGCACTATCTAAAGAGAGCCAAATCAGTCATTAATCAAGAAAATGCCATACAGACATCTGGCGAGTGCATTTTCTCAGTTGAGAGTTCCTCTTCCCAGATGACTCTAGCTGTGTCAAGCTGATGTAAGATTAGCCAGCGTCAACCAATGAAGATGGCTGTGGAGTGACTGGTGTGGGCTGCACACGCAGTGTGGATAGAGAAAGGGCTGACAGCAGGACGCTACGGATTTTATCACACTTTCCAGAACAGTGTGCAGTATGACATTTATGAACTACTTATTTCTGGCATTTTCCATTTTCAGATTGTGATTGGCCACTGGTGACTCAATCCATGGACAGCAAAACTGAGGGTGTGTGTGTGACTAGTGACCACTGACATCACAGGAGGAAGGGGACTGGGAAGAGCAGCAGAAAGACCTTTCCTACCCCATCCAAGTTTCCCACTCAGGACGAACAGGTGCCCCAATGGCAGATGTGACGGCACTGAGATAGCTTACCAGGCATGAGGGCAACGTCCTGTATGTACTCATGTATTCATGTATGTAAGCGTCCTGGGACCGGCACATGCTGGGAAAGTACTCTGCCAGACACTGACACGAATTCAAGAACTGGCAAACTTTTTTTCTGAAAATATTTCAGGCTTTTAAGCCTGGTCTTATGATACATGGTCTTTGAAACACAAAAGTAGTTCTGGAAGTGCTTAGAGGACAAGCATGGCTGTGTTCTAAGAAAACCTTAGATAATCTTCACAAACATGTAGAATTTCATGAACTTTTCATACTGTGAAATATCTTTTTTGAAGTTTTTTTAAGTCATTAAAAATGAAAAGTAATTCTTAGATCGTGGCAAGCTAGCACAGGGCTAGGTTCTGTCTTGATGAGGTAAATGATGATTCCTGCCCTCTCTGCCAAGCTTGTCTTAGTGGAAGGCGTTTAACCAACCAACCAACCAACCAACCAACCAACCAACCAACCAACCAACCAACCAACAGTAATGACCTCACCTTTGCCTCCAGGCTAAAATCTGCCCAGCATTGCCTGAGGCCCTAAGAGAAACTATCACCAACCTGGGTGGAAAGATACTGTAAGGACTATGGGGAGCCACAGTCACTGGACTCCTGTGGTCATCACACAGGCAAGGTGGTTCATAATTAAGGAAGGAGGAGAAGCGTGTTTCTGAAAACATTTCTTAGTTGTCAAAATTACTCACCCCCAGACTTTACATTCGAAGGCACAGATGTTACTATTATTATTTTTACTTTTGGTCCTTCAAGACACGGTTTCTTGTGTAGGCTTGACTGTCCTGGAACTCACTCTGTAGACCAGGCTGGCCTCGAGATCTGCCTGCCTCTGCTTTCCTAGTGTTAGGATTTAAGGGGTACGCCACCACTGCCCAGTCATAATAATTTATTTAATTTTATTTTATGTGCATGGGTGCTTTGCCTGCATGTATATCTGGGTGAAGGTGTTTGATCCTGGAATTACAGACAGTTGTGAGTTACCATGAGGTTGCTGGGAATTGAACCCTGGTCCTCTGGAAGAGCAATCAGTGCTCTTAACCACTGAGCTATCTCTCCAGCCCCCATACATGCTATTACTTAAGCTGTTATGAGTTGGGTTTGTGTGACATGCAGCTTAGTTTAGTATCACTACTAAACCACTCATCGAAGTACTTGGGGTTGAAATGGGGTGGTGTAGATAAGAACTCTGGCACGCTGCCTCATGCATAGCAGATGCTAAGAAATGCTGGTTCCTGTCCTGTATCTATGTCACCTCCACTCACCTCAGCCCCCACAGAACTAGACTCTAGCCGAAGGGGGTAGGCCACCTCTAGCAATTTGCCTTGTACGCATACCATGTCTACAGCAAGCTCCAGCCAGGTCTTCTCTCCAGCAGGGCGGAGTATGGAGACCTGCCAGTCAAGGCTGCGACCTACTGCAAGGAAGGAGTGAAGGCAGCCTGGAGCTCACAGCAGGGCACAGGGGGCCACACCCATAGGCAGAGCCCCCTGTCCTTGCTTCTGAGGTCACCTGGGGCTCAGCAACATGTCTTCTACCTAAAAGCAAAAGAAGACTGGCCTAAAACATCTGCAGGGGCCCCCATAGCAACCACGGCTGGAATCAAGGGACACATGACAGTGCCATTCCAAAGCCAAGGCGAGGCATGGGGCCCTCCCCACCTTTGACCTTGGCCTCTCCTGGTATAAATAGTGCCAGCCCTTCTCAGTCACTCAGCCGCCAGCCCTCTGAACCACTCTGTTTCTTGGAAACTTCATGAAGCCATAGGGCTGAAAAGACCCTCGGCTGACAGGTATCCTTGTGCCAGACTGGTGCAGACATCCAGGCCACAGCCTTCCCTGGAGGTCCTGGGGGTTCTACACCGTGACTTCCTTTGCTGCGAGATATTTCCTGAGCTGAGAAGCCTCCCGGAAGTTGAGGCTCTGTGTGAAAACAAGAGAACAACAGGAGGAAGGAGGGCCAGGGCTGCCGCTGGAGAGGAGTGGAAAAGAAGCCACAGGCAGGCGGCATGGGGGTAGCCCAGGGGTCTTTTGGGCGTCTCTGCCGAGCAGTCTCTGGTTCTGTGGGGGCCTGTGGCCCTCCAGCTGGTCAGTCCACTGCCGATACTTGTCCTCTGACCCTCCACAACATATTGTGGGGCAGCTCTGTCCTTAGCAAGAACAGGCCCAGACCTCATGGCTTAACTGGCCTCAGGGAGATAGATTTAGGGAAATTGTCACAAAAAGAGAAAGGGATGATGGGAAGGATAGACTGTAGGGACTGCAGGGAACTGCTTTTAGTGGGATGGGGTATCTGGCTGAGATCTGTGATGGCCACCAGAGACAGACCTAGGGGCTGCAGAGGGCTGTGGTGAACTCAAGGGATGAGTGGGTTGCTAGATTCACTGTAGTATAGTCACTGTAGTGTAGTGGGTCCCGGCAGAGCTAAGGTCAGAGGTCAGGTCCCTTGGAGCTATAATGCCATGGCAGAGAGGCTCCAGAGGCTGTCATTAGGGACCCCGCCCAGCTCTCTTGA
Organism: Tokudaia tokunoshimensis; assembly: GCA_036184795.1. Classification (NCBI taxonomy): domain Eukaryota; kingdom Metazoa; phylum Chordata; class Mammalia; order Rodentia; family Muridae; genus Tokudaia; species Tokudaia tokunoshimensis. Next base: position 108,902,864 of record BTHU01000002.1, on the reverse strand, counting down.
GTGCTCAGAGGGCCACCCTGGCCCTGGGCGTGTGATCAGTGACTGGAAGGGAGCCGGAAACAGAGTAGGAGTTAGGACAGCCATGCAGAGGCATTGCAGGGCTAGGATGGACAGACTAGGAACAGGCAGAGCCGAGATAGGGCTGAAACGGGCCTTCAGGGGGACCACGAGGCAGCATCTGGAGCTTCCTGCCTACCCCACTCTCCAACCTGTATGTCTCGTTCTTGTCTAGGCCAGGTCCCTCTGCAAAGGATACTCTGAGCTCATGCCAGCCCTGTGTACTGCAGTGGGTCTCCCTGGCCCAGACTCAAAAGACCCGAGAGTCATGCAATCTGAGTGCCAGCATTACCTCAGAGAAGAGCCACCTACAGTGGGCAAGGCGTCCCCAGATTTAAACACTGAATCGGGGCTGCTGGAGACAGGGGCTGTTAAGGATAAACAGGTTAAATGAGGTTTTAGGGTGCTCTGCCGTCCAGTTTGTCCAGCGTCCTGGCAAACACCCAGAGGTGGGTGTTAGTATTATTCTTGTCATCTCATTTTACAGATAAGGAAACTGAGGCTCCTGGATACAAGAAAGTTTTGCTGAGGGTCACACTCTACAGCTTAGCCCTCCCTCTCCGCTCCCCGCACAGTATGTGTATCAAGATGGAGGAACGGACGTCTCCCCCACTTAATAGATCTTAATTAATAGACCACTTGGTCTCACAGAGGGGAATACACCTCTGGGTACTGCATAGCACATAGAAAAAGCTGGGATTTGAATTCGGGGTATCTAGGCCTCTGAGTCTGGGCCTCTCCCCAGCTTGTCTCTGCGTTGGGCCTGTTCCATTGTCCCTGAAAGAAGGGCCTCTGTCCCTAGCAGCAGCCACCCACAGGACCTCAAAGGACAAAGGGACAGATGACTTGGGCCCCTGCCTTGCCCTTTTCTCTGTCCTCCTGACTGGCTGACTGTGGCCTCCAGGTCAGGCAGGCCCGCTGCTGTGGGTGAGAAGAAAGGAGGTAACCCTTGAGTGGCCTCATCTTTGTGTGCGTTTCATGGTGGTCTGCAGACTGAGTGGCAGTCTGTCTCCCTCCTTTCCTGGCTTTTTTATCCTCCTGACAACAAAGGCACAGAGGCCAGGCCAGCCCCTGGGGCCCCACTCAGTGCTCAGGAGGAGAGGGGCTCTGTCTGTACTCTTGACTGGCTCTAGCTTCCTGACCTAGTGTTCTGACACCTGGCTGCTGGGCAGCTATAAATACACCAGAGACTTCTCACACCCAGGGCAAGAGAGACCCTTCCTGGAGGCGGTGTCACCCCTCTGCGTACAGCCTGTGCTCAAGTTTCTGAGGCTAGCACCCATGCACATGTTCCTGGCACCACTCAGTATGTTTTTGCCATCTATCTGGCTGTGTGTCAGTCCTGGGTCCCAGAACACCAAGCCTGCTGCTTCCTTGGGGGGAACAGTTAGGGGAAGGGATACTGGTGTGTCTGTGCCCCCTCGCCAGCAAGCACGGAGGTGTCCAAGCAGCACAGGTGGTTGGGTCAGAGTCCTCTGACCTACCCTCAGTGCATTTGTAGGCAGGAAACCTTGGCATGGGGACATGCCTGGGTTATGTCCGACCAGGTCCCTTCCTAGGCTTCACTGTCCAGAGCCTTGTAAGATCCCAAGTCAGAAAGAAGTCCCAAAGTATAATAAGGTCTTAGGTCTCCGTGGGGTGTAGAAGTATCCAGTATCTAGGAGCCCACCTGGCCCAGCCCCCTCCTGCTGAGAACAGCAGTCCTCCCAAGGGGATGCCATCATGGCTATACAGTTCCAGTCCCTCTTTCCCGCCGAGGTCTTAGCTGCTTTCTCCAGTCCCACACGGCGGTCCAACTGGGCCTAGCAAAGGTTTTGCCTCCAAGACCATATAGATGGAAGTACCAGTGGCAGCTCTGTGGCTCCTCAGTACGTGTCCTAATATGTGTGACCAGGACCTGCTCCCTGGAGCTGGGAGATCATCTGATGAGTGATTAGATTCCATTTCTCTGTCCTTGAGGGATTTGGCACAGGTCTTGGCCTGCGGGGTATGCTTATAAAGTATGGTTTCATTAATAAATGAATGTCTCCAAGTGTGTACGTATTCACCATATATTTTTAGGTTGGTGGGGAAGGTAGTGGTCTGAAGCACTATGGAACATTCCCTTCATCTAAAACAGATATCCTGGGGAAAATATAACACGTAAAAGAACAAGGGAAAGTCAGAGGCAAGAAGAGACCTCTAGTTCACGTGAGGAGCGGGAGATGCTCACAAGGGCGGAATACAAAAGACAACCTGCTGAGTCAGCAAGAAGCTCCTGAGCTCACGTGACAGAAAATAAAAATAAAACTCTACTCGCAGGCCTGGGGATTTCATCCCAAAGTATGAGGCTCTCAAGAGTAAAGTTGGGAAACTCTGTTCTAAGAAACTCATTTTAAAGTGGTTAAGATAGAACGAGCTGCTGGGCAGGGGTGGCGCACGCCTTTAATCCCAGCACTTGGGAGACAGAGGGGCAGGCAGATTTCTGAGTTCGAGGCCAGCCTGCTCTATAGAGTGAGTTCCAGAAAAGACATGGCTATACAGAGAAACTCTGTCTTGAAAAACAAAACAAAACCACCACCACCACTACCACCACCAACCAAAAAGATAGAACCAGGTTGTGATAAAGACAGGGGTGAGACCCCAAAACCCTGCTTCTCAAGGATTCTCAAGGGCCTGAGCTTTGCCATAGATAGACTTAGAGTAAGAAACTGCCCACTGTACCAGGAACTCATCCTCATAAGAGAGACAGCAGATGTAAAACACTTGTGGAAACTCAGATACTATAGCAATCCAAAAGGTAAGTCTATCAGAGCCTGCAGAAGAATGGTTCTTGGACCTCCTGTGGATGCCAAAATCCTTAGATGCTCAACCTCTTGCATACATTGGTGTTGTATCTGAACAGAACCATCACGAATCACATACTTTAAATCATCTCTCCAGAACTTATAACACTTGGGATGATATTAATGCTGCATGCGTGGCTGTAACACAATGTTGTGTAGAAACAGTAACTCTATAGAAGTATGTTCAGCAGAGACCCAGCCTTTCCTGGTATCCTCGGACTTCCATGGATTGATTCTGGTATACAGAGGCCTTGCTTAACAGAAGACCAACTCTATCTAAAAATTATAGAGGGTTGGGTGGAGCCTACAACACAGGACAGAGTAGGACGAAATCGGAAGCTTGGTTTGGAAAGGACTAAACGGAGGTCCTGGAGATGGGAAATGTTACCTAAGAGAAATGGCAGAGGTTGGTTTACAGCTGGGGACAATCTGGGCTCTGGCTCAGCTGGGTCCTTCATCCGAGATTTTAATAAAGCCACCAGGGCCTTAGGCGACAAGGTTCCAACCTTAGAGCATCAGAGTGGAAAGGTTCTATGAAAACTGGAAGTCATGCTGCCTCTCAGACATGCCTTCAGAGCACCTGGAAGTGTTAGCATGGTGTCACCTAGGAGGGCAGGAGGGCTCGCATTTGTTCCTCCTGGATGCAGACCCCAGTGTAGCACAGAGGAGGGAAGGTCAGTTTAACCCTTGATATCTGAATGCTCCACAATGCATAAGCAGAGGTGGTGTGTACAAGTTCTGAATACAAAGGCTTAGACTCCCTGGGAGAGTGTGGTGGTTTGAATATGTTTGGTCCAGGGAGTGGCATTGTTAGGTGGCCTTGTTAGAGGAGGTATGCCACTGTGAGGGTGGGCTTTGAGACCCTCTTCTTGGCTCCTCCTCTCAGCTCCTCCTGTGCCACGTCTGCCTGCTTGCTGCCATGCTCCTGCCTTGATGATAATGAACTGAACCTCTGAACTTGTAAGCCAGCCCGATTAAATGTTGCCCTTTTTAAGAGTTGCTTTGGTCATGGCGTCTCTTTGCAGCAATGGAAACCCTAGCCAAGACAAAGAGTGCATCCTTCTTGTGCCTAAATGGTAGATGCAAGACCTGTGGGCAAGGTAGGCATCCTGTAATCAATGGAACTGCAGCAACGACAAATGTGTAGAGTGCAAGAGAGAACACTGGCTGTGGGGCAGGCAGGCCATACTCTTCTACTTTCTGGCTGCATAATCTCAGGCATGTTAAAAATGGTATCTGTAAAATGGGGATCAAGACCTTCACCCTGCACAGTAGTTTCCGGGATCCAGTGCTGCAATGAACAGGAATCTACGTTCTCTACTGTAAAGCTCTCTCCTCTGTTGTGGTTGTTTTAGTGCACAAATAAGTAAGTGTGGCTTTAAGGCAAAATGAAGGAGACCATTTGTTTCTCCTCAAGGACATGGACCTTATGTCTGCCAGCTTTGAGCTGTAGCCCATCAGCTATGCAAACAGGAAACAACTATGCAAACATTTGGAGCTGCGGGAGGCTGGCCAGGGTCAGCCCCTCCCAGCCCAGTGCCTCAGAAGTCAAGGTTGAGGCCCCTCCTCTGAGGACATAAGTTCAAAGCCATCCCTTTGGGTTGTCCTCCCCTGACCTCTGTCAGGGGAGACCTATCCTCATTGGCTCCTTTAAGCTGTCTCCCATTCTTTGCTCCCCCCCCCCCCCCGCCACCACATCCCGCCCATCACAGCTGGAATGGGGTAGGGTTTTTTTGTTTGTTTGTTTGCTTTATTTTTTCTTTCTGAAATTCAATCTGCTTGGGTTGTCTGTCTTGAAACGTTTCCATGGTTTCATGTTCTCTAAGGATTAGATAAAGATGATGCTACCTCCCAGGCTCTGGCCCTTTCCCTCCCTTCTCCAGCTATACTTCTCCAGCCGTGCTGACTTCTGTTTAGTTTCTGGAATGTGCTATGGTGGCCCTGAAGGCTTTGCCCATATTGTTCCTATTTTCTCAGCTTTTAGCTCCTACTTCTGGGGCAGGGGCCAGGCTAAGCCTGCAGCAGGAACACACCCACCCCAGCTCTAGCATTTGTCCAGCCTCACATCTGTTCCAGTGGAGGTCTCATGCTCTCTGATTGCAGTCCAGGACAGGGAGTTTGGTCTGTTCTCTTCAGTCACATCCCTTGCAATGTAGACAGTGGCCCAGAAGGTCTGAGCTGCTGTGCAGGTCAGGGAGGTAGGCCCACTCTGCCATGGGAAGAATCTGAGCGCCTGGCACAGCCAGGCAGAGCCTCACAGCTGTTCTGCCCTGCAAAGACGCCAGTCTGCTCCACCCAGGAGCAACAGGCTCTAGGACAGCTGGTGACTTGCCAAAAGTACACATCTGTCAGCAGCCTCGCTAGATTGGAGCCTGGTCCCGAGTCTAGTTTCCTGCCCCCGTCCAGCTAGCATAAAAGGTCACTCTAAATCTGTTTCCTCATCTGAAGAATGGGATCATAACAGGACCCTCTTCGACGGGCTGTCCTAAGGATTAAGTGAAGCGAGTCCATGAGGTGCTTTTGCTTGGGCCCCCCCCCCCCCACACAGTGTGCTGTCAGTGACAATCAGGATCAAACCGAAGAGCCAAGAATGGGTATCATTGATTGCAACCCATGAGTAACAAGTGAAAGGACTTCGTGAATAAACAGGAGGGTGAGCAGATGGATGGACAGATGGATGGGCGGAAGGATGGTGGTGGAGTCCACAATGACTTAAGCCAGGGAAGAATCATATGTACGAATAGCAGAAGAAGGGAATGAACATTAGAGCGCTAGGGCGTGCAGCACTGGTGCTCGCCTAGGTTTGGGGAACAGGACCCGGCCCGCCCCATCTGCTCTGCTCCGCTCACCTGTAACGTCTAAGCTCTGCCTCCAGTCGCTGCACCTTGCGCTGCAAGCGGGGGACGCGTCGCGCCAGCGCCTCCAGCTCCCGCACTCGGTGCAAGCAGCGCCGCACCGCCCGCCGGGCCTCCTCGGTGCGCAGCCGCACCTCCACCTGTCCGCGCTGCAGCCGCCGGGCACGCGCCTCTGCCTCTGCCAGCGCGCCCTGCGCTCGCTGCAGCTCGAGTGCCGCCGATTCCGGGATGTCTGACTGGCTTTTCCAGAGGCCAACCTGCCCGCGGGAAGCCACAGTGAGTAACCACTGCAGGAGCCTACGGGGGACATCCCCTTACACCACAAAGCTTGCTCCTGGAGCAGCGGGCTTAAGCGGGTAATGCACGTGAGTGCAATACCACCAACCCCCCGCCCCCGCCCCACGAGGGGAGCTGGAACAGGAAGTAAACACTCTGTTTCTTGTATGGTGACAATAATCCCCAAAGTCTTGACTTCTAGGCTTAATTCCTGCATTCAATGTATGCTGCTAATTCACTGGATTTAAGGCACAGATTAAAGAACAGACTTAAGTTTCCGCCCTTCCTGAGATCTGAGCTCTGGAGTGTCCTTGGAAACCGGAGTGATCTGTTTTGTTTACTGCAGTGTTCCAAAGCATAAAGGAAGCTGGCACAATGTGCCCAGTAGAGACTTGGGCGTGAAAGATGGAGAGACCCTTTTAGATGAGAAACCCAGTCTCAGGCAACCCACACACGACTCTGCGCACCTCGAGGGTTTCCCTCTGCCCCATCTTACACTCCCCTGGCACACATATGAACCACGGAGGCCTCTTTGACACCTAATTGTACTCTGTAGCATCTAGGAGGCAGGAGACCCCAATGTAACGCCAGTTTCTTCAGGTCTTCTTCCTATAAGGGCCCCTTTTCTCCCTTGGCTGGTCACTTGAGCTACACTCAACACGGAGCTGTGTGTAGGGCTCAAGTGTTGACTGATCCCAGAGACCAGGCTAAATCTGCAGCTCACTCAATGGCTCCACCTCAATAGCTCAGAGTGAGCCTGGCCCGCAATGCTAGCCATCCGGTGTCTTTCTCACCTAGGCTAGAGGCCTGGCTGTGCGGGATTCTACAGGTTTCACTGACTTGGGGAAGGGCAGTCCTTTCCGTTTTCCTTAAACCTCCCCGAAGAAGGATGTGTGCTGACCCATCACTAGGTGGCTGTTTAAACAGGCTCCTTCTAGGATTAGAAGGGACTTGGTGGGAAGCTTGGGTCTTAAGGGATGGTACATTGGGGTAAGAGTTGGAATGAAGGGGGTGGAGTGGGGAACGGAGAGGGCCAGCCTTGGAGGGACTAGGCCACGCTGGGGTGCCTACGTCTCCACCCCGGGCATCCCGCGCACCTGAAGGGCCAGGCAGCGCGCGTCACTGCTCTGCAGCGCAGCTCGTAGGTCCTCCACCAGCTCGCGTAGGCTACTGTTTTCCTCCTCTAGCTGTACCACGCGCTCGCCATAGGCGCCACCGTGCAGGCTCGGTGAGCCAGGCCGGCGGCGGCGGCGCGGGCGGCGGAGGCGGATCTGTGTCTCGATGTGCTCGCTGAGAGCTCCGCGGGGCAACCGGGGCCCCGCTCGGCTACTGAAGTAGCCGCAGAGGCGCGCGTGGAACTGGCGGAAGGTGAGCTCAGGAGGATCGGCGCGCAGAGCCAGGCGCGCCTCTTCCCTGACGTCCGCGTCCCCGCCAGCGACCTCTCCAGCAACCAAGTTCTTGGCGGCCGCCTCCGTGGTGTTTGCGTCCTCCGTGGCCGCCTCCCCGTCAGCGTTCAGCCCTAGTACCGCGCAGAGCGCACGGAAGTCGGCGCGCGGCAGGCGGCCCGCGCCCCGGCAGTCCAAGTGGTGGAAAACCTCCTGCAAATACTGATCCAGACCGGTAGCCAGCACCACGATCTCGTTCTCCACCCCGCGGTCCAGCCCATAGTGATGAGCCAAGGCGCTCAGCAGCCACTGAGTGCGCCGCGCGGGCCGCCGGTATGGGTCGCCCGCCGAGCTCTCCATGCCCAGAGCCTGGCGGCGCCTTCAGATAGCGGCCCGCGTCCGCGGAGGGAGTGGCCGGACGGCCACCGCCAGGCCGGAGAGGCGCGGGACCTTGTCCAGGCAGCTGCGTGGGCCGTGCAGGACGTCTGTGTTTGTCCCGGTGGGAGGCGCTGGAGCTGCGCGCTCTAGTAATGGCCTTGACTTGCGCTCCCCATCGCTCCCCATCCCCATCACATCAGTCTCTGGCTCAGTTCTTTTGCCCTCTTTGGGCCTTTCCGTTATTGTCACCAGAGGCTGGTGCGCCTGCGCCTGCTGTTGTATTCCGCAATTCCCAGCCCTCGCCCGGCAACCTGCCTAGTGTCCTCTGCCCTAGCCGAGAGGCCTCTTCTTCAGACTGCTTCCTAAGCTCTCCCTCCCGCTACCAAACTAGAACTGAGGAGGGAACAAACTTGGAAGAGAATGAAGTTAGAGTTTTGGTGAGAGGAAAGTGATTGTCTACCGCTGCCACCTTTGGGCTCCAGGTGGTGACTTGGCCTGAGTCCTTTCTGCTGGCTGGGATAAGGTAAACAGGATTGTTTGGCCACCATTTTCTCTGGTGCCCTAGAACTTGATTCTGGAAGATGCTGGACAGACCTGCTTGCTCTTGAGTGCTAACTGGCTTTTCTTTTCTCTTTCACAGAGATATGGTATTGACTCCACCTGTTGCCTGCCTGGGCACCTTATCCAGCCATTTTGGAGCAAAGGGCAAACTCAGTGGCCCTTGACTATTAGATAGGCAGATCTTGTTTTGTGTACACCTCTGATTTTAAACGTTAAACCCCAGTTGAAAAGCATTATCATTTTGTTTCCTCCATTATAGCACCCCGGACCAGTTCTTTGTCCCATACATTCTTCGGAGGAATCAGACATCCCAAGCATTTTGGATATATATGTGTGTGTGTGTGTGTGTGTGCGCGCGTGTATCCAAACATTTTGGATATACATGTATACAATTAATTAATTATATATAATATTAATTATAAATTATATATTAATTATAAAAATTGTTAATTATAAAAGCAATGGCAACTTAGCGGGATAAGAAAACCACATGTACAGCATGGTCATTATTGGTTATAATGGCTAGAAGCTAATATTCATCAGGGGCCCAGCCAGGACAGATCGCCGAACAAGGATGAATGAGGAAACACGCTGCTGCAGTTTTTGTGAATGTTAATACATATGTGATAATAGCAACACTGCACAGAACATTACTGGATGTTTTCTTCAAAGATGCACATAAGGAAAGGCAGCCATCAAACATCTGGTTGCTGTTTCTGGTGATGGTAAACCTTTTGTTATCGGCACACTGGCTCTTTTGTTGAAATGGGAGATTGCACTGTGAGATGTACAGATCAACAGGTTTTAGTAGTTACAGTTGTCTAACCACACCTACAATCTAGTACTTCAACATTTCCACCCCTCCATCCCCACCCTGCCCCCGCTGTGCACACCCCAATACCACTCAGTCTCTAACTCATCCTTCTGCTATGGGCAGCTACTACTTTCTGAATCCATAATCTGTCTATTCTAGACATTCATATAACTGGAATCATATAGAAGGTGACCTTCTGGGGCTGCAGAGATGGCTCAGTGTTTATGAGCACTGACTCTTTTCTAGAGGACCTGGGTTCAATTCTTGTTCCCACAAGGTGGCTCACAGCCATCTGTAACTTCAGTCCCAGAGAATCCAGTGTCCTCATCTGGCCTCCATGAGCCCTGCATGCACACGACACACAAACAGAGGCGAATACCCATACACACGAGATTAAAAAGTGGGGGCATTTAAGGTAGTCTCCCTTGTAATTTCTCTTGTTTGTACATTTGCTTGCATTTTTTTTGTATTCCTAGATCATCTTTACTTGATTTGGGGGGGGGGGAAGAGGGGGAAATGTAGGTAATGTAAAACACTTTTTATATTAAAACAGGTGCAGATAATATTGAATAGAATATAAAATTTACATTACTTTTAGAGACAAAGTACTTTTGACACCAAAGACATTTCTAGCTAAGCTACCCATGAACTTTAGGTTGGAACCCTGAGCAGGAAAAGACCAGCACGTTCATACCGCCTAACCTCGTGCCCTCTGCTGCACTGATGGAAATCTAAAAGCGGCAAATTCAGTATGTACTTATTTGGCAAAGTGCATATAAGCTACTTAAATGACACCTTAGGCTTTCTCCTTTGAAATTAAGTTTGTATTGATTCTTCATGAATTTCACATCATGCACCCTAATCCCACTCATCTCCCCATCTCCTCATAATCATCTTCTGCCCTTGCAACCTCCCCCCACAAAAGAAGAGAAACAATAAAAATAGAAAGAAAAGACGAACAGCAAACAAACAAAAGAACCCAAAAACCAGATTCTGATGGATGCTCCATTGCGTGGACAGACCACATTTTGCATTATTTATCCAACAACTAATGGGTGTTGGGGTTTGACTGTTGTGAGTGATCCTGCTGTGGAATTTTTTTGTTTGTTTGTTTGAGTTCATGTAATGCACTCCCTTTGGGTATATACTTAAGAGTGACTATTTGCTGTCCTGGCTAGGTTTTTTTGGTTTTGTTTTGTTTTGTTTTTTTGTCAACTTGGCAAAGTTGGAATTACCCAGGAAGACGGAATACCTACTGAGGAATTGTCTCCATCAGATTGGACAGTGGGGGAATGTCCCATGATTAATGATTGATGTGGGATGAGGGTTCATCCCACTATTTGTAGAGCCACCCCAGGGCAGATAATTCGGTATTCTATAAAAAAGCAGACTGAGCAAAGCCATGTAGAACAAGCCAGTGAGCATGATTTCTCTGTGGCCTCTGCTTCAGTTCCTGTCTTGGCCTCCCTCAGTGCTGTAGTGAGGTCTGTAAGGCAAATAGACCCATTCTTCCCCAAGTTGCTTTTGGGATCACAGCAATAGGAAGCAGCCGAGGACAGACGCAGCCTGTGGTAGTTTGATAGCTTCTTGAGGAATGGCCCCTGTCTCTCCCAAAGAGGCCTCCATTTTCACTGACACTGACAGTGCGCCCCAGTGTTCTCCAGTGTGTTGAGAGATACAGAGATGCTCATCCTGCATTTTCCCCACAGCAGTGCCCGGCGCCAACCTCTTTCTTCACGCCTGTACCAGTCAGCTGGTACCATCACGGTGACAGGTACTTCAGGGGACTAGCTTCATAGGAGAGAGATTGATTTTGGCACACAGTTTGCTTTGGAGCTTTTGGTGACATACATGCATACATCGTGGTTAAAATGCCATACACTTCATGGGTGATGTGGTGGTTTGAATACAATGGCCCCTATAGGTCCATAAGAAGTGGCACTATTAGGAGGTGTGGCCATGGAGTAGGTTTGGCCTTATACACTTGCGATATGCCCAGTGTAGCTCAGTCTTTTAACACACCAGAAGCCATAGACCTAATGGCTCCTATTTTCACTCCTTCCCCATGGTTGTCACAGCAAATGGCGTTGTGGCATGCTGCTTTGTGTCTGCTCTTGTCGTTGTTAGTCACAAATAATATATGTCTCTTACTGGTGTGTGAATTTTAAAGCAACCCGCCACTACACCATGCATGAGCTTCATACACGGCCCGAGCCACACTAGGCTGGAGCCCTGGTGTTCCAACAATCATCCCAAAGCAGGGGCTTGTTGTTCTGCTTCACACCAATTCATATTTGTGAATATGAATTCACAGCACCAAAGGGGAAAGCTACTTCTGGCAGACGTCAGTGGGTATGAGTGTTTTCTAGTCCACTGATGTTGGAGCCCCTAAGGTTCCCGGTGTTGGTAGTGGAATGTACCTCCTGCTGGACCATGAAGTCCTGGCCTGGAGCTTAATGTAGCTATTTAAAGTAAATATCTGGGTTGTGATAGAGTTCTGTCTTTGCAGATGAGCCTGGTTTTATCTCACGTCAGTTTTGAAGGCTCAGCCTAAGACACTACAAACACCCTTCCCAGTTCCATTCTACAAACACCCTTCCCAGTCCCGTGCTGGTAACCGTTTTGCTGAAGGACTCCTTCAGACAGTAGCTTTCCCGGGCCAGACAGTATTGAAAACAAGGCTTTTCAGTATCTTCCCATGGGCTATTCCCCAGCCTCCTGCAGCTTAGTGGGGAAGGGTTTATAATGGCATGCTGTTTGGCCTGTCTATCTGTGGGCTGTGTTACTAGGCACCCCTGAAACAATCCCACTTGGATCCAGAAGACTTTTGTTGGAGGTTCAAAGCTGTAAAGTCAGAAGGTTTGTGGGTTCCTTTGTACATGCTGGGGGGTGGGATGCCAGTGGGGGAAGAGTTAAAGCCCTGGCAAAGAAGTTGCTTTTTGAAGTCACTTCAGTATTGTTTGAGCTGCTTCCAATAGAGCACTGTTCAAAGTGCCATTATGAAGTCTAGAAATACATTAAGAAGCAAAGGTCACCGAGGATCCTGCAACCATCTAGCCTACAGTGTATTTGTGATGTATTTATTCTAGATTTTTCTGTGTATTGGGGCATGAAAGAATTTGGGCGGCGGCTGCTTGAACTGCTTTGTGGTAGGGCTCACAGCACGTCTGACACTTTGAAAGGGTAAAGCTTGTGGTTTGCAAATTAAGAGGGCAGCAATTTGCTTAGGAATCTGATGTAGAGAGGGTTTGATGGTGACTGTGTCTGTTCTATGTAGTAGCAGCCAGTGTGCTTATAGCCTGGACACTGACATTGGCTAGGAGCTCTCAGAACAGCTCCTTGCCTGGCCATCTGTACTTGTAGACAGCGTGGAGGTTATATTTGCAGATGAGGCTCCAAACAAGGCATCAACAGGGGTTGTGGGAGCTGATGTCAGAAGTCACATGGTATTATATCTATGAACTTTATTGGCTGAACCACTGGAAGGGAGGAGTACTGACCACACAGAGGAAGAACATGAGAGGATGTCTAAGAGGTGATACATCCTCAGAAAACACAATGCCACTGGTCCCTAAGCTTTGTTCCTGGAGAGTTATCCCTAAAGGCCTGGAACGGAATCTCAGAATATTATTGTTGTTATTACTAGTATTTCTATTAAGCTGGAAGTTTAACCTAGGGCCTGGCACATGCTTAGCAAGCTCTTTACCATGGGGCTACATCTTCTTTTGACTTTTCATTTTGAGACAGGGTCTCCCTAAGCTGCCCAGGGTGGTCTTGAACTCATGTTATAGTCCAAGATAGTCTTGAACATGTGATTCTCCTGTCTCCAGACTCTTGAGTGACATAGGATGTCAGGCTTGTGCCATCAGGCCCACCAAAATCTTATTATTTCTGGGTAACATTGAGGTGCATTTAGGATGGATGGGCTTTGACCCTTTGGCCTAGACCCATGGCCTCTCACCCTGAGCCTGGAGAGTATGGTTGCTGTCCTAGATAATGTGACCAAAGACACTTTGAACTCTGTTGCCAGGTCACCATGATCATGGTTCTTTTTCTGTTTCTGTTTCTCTATTTCTCTGTCTCTCTGTGTCTGTCTTTGTCTGTCTCTGTCTCTGTCTCTGTCTCTCTGTCTCTCTCTGTCTCTCTGTCTCTCTCTCTCTCTCTCTCTCTCTCTCTCTCTCTCTCTCTCTCTCTCTCTGTGTGTGTGTGTGTGTGTGTCTGTCTCCATCTCTGTTTCTGTCTCTGTTCCTGGGAAGGACCTGTCCAATTTGGCTGTGCCTTACTGCTGAAGTGCCTCCACCTTGCTGAAGCTGATATCTGATGATGTGAAGAAGTAAAGTCAGACTTCATGTAGGTCTCGTTGTGGGCAATACAATCTTGACACCCAGGAAGACTTGTTCCTACTGTTCTTCAAGTGATCAACTATTTAGCCAAGGAAGAAATTGCTATTCACAAGTATCTGAAGATGAAAAGAAAGGATAAGGATGTTTAATCCTGACACAGCTGAATTTATCAATTGGCTCATTATTACCTGGGATCTTGGAGATATGAGTCATCCAGGTCCCCACACAAGCAGCATGTTATCTGTCTGTGCACTTAATAAAAATCGTGGACCCTTCCGAGGGAAATCAGAGTCAAGGTTGTAGGTGGAACCCAAGGGTCAGGGGTCCAGTCTGCTCCTGAGGGATGGAGCTGCTGACCTGCTTCCGCTGCTGGCTGGCGTTAGGAGCTGCTGTATCTCCAGCCTCCCCGCCACCCCATGTATTTTCAGTCTTTGGTCATGGAGTGTACTCACTAGGATGCTGGAGTGTGGACAAGGTGAATAGCCTTCCTTAAAGGGACTTGCTGCTATTCAGTGTTGACCCCTTAGAGTTTTTCTTGAGGTTCCAGTTTTATCTTGATTTAGCCTAAGGGTTCCATTTACTATGCAGTATTCTGGAATGTTCTCTCATCTGATGACCTAGAAAAGTATGCACTGGGAAGCTTGGGACTTGCTTCTTGCTTCCATCTCCAACTCTACTGAAGTTCTGTTCTGAGATTAAAAGTAGGTCATAGTTCAGCTTCAACTTTACTTTTCTCAGAACCAAATGTATGTTAAGCCTTGTGTCCCCTTTTCTTTACTAAACAGGCTGATGGAACATTCCCTCGCTAGAAAACCTACAGACCATTCCATTCCAACTCTCCACATTCCCCACCGCCTTTTGGGGATGTATACCAAAAGCCCTCTTGCCATTCGTTAGTCACGAGCCTTCACCCTCTAGGCCTTGTATATGCCATTTCTTCTGCGTAGGCTATTTCCTGCGTTCACAGCCCTGTCTGGTTTTCATTACCTCTGGAAGTCCTTCCCTATCCCATTGGCCAGTCCACTGTGGGTTGTTCCTCTCCAGCTCAGGCCACTTGATGTGCAGTGGCCTTCTGGACCAGGGGTAGCAGCTGGGGTGCTTAGCCAGGGTGCTTCAGTGTGGGTGGGCTCTGCTGTGAAGAGCAGGCATTGGTGGCCAGGGGGTCTGCATTTCACTCCAGTGCTGCAACTTACTTGCTGTGCGCCTGCTTCACCCTTTTAAGTCTGTAGCCTCGCTTCGGGGGAACGGAATTCTCATGATATTTTGAGGACTGAGTATGTAGAGACCACCGCTTCCGTTAGCTTTATTTAAGAGTGGGAGGTGGGAGTGGACGGAGACATAGAGAGGATCTAGCAGGTATCCAGTTCAGAGTGAGAGTTTTTAAAACATTGGGTAACTATCCAAATCTGCCTTCCACCTTTTTGACAGGTCTGGCGCACCAAGGCAGAGCAGAATTCCATTCTCACACACTTGCCCCCCAACCCCCCGCCCCGTAGTGAGCTCCTTGTTGAAAAGTTCATACTCTGCCTCCCCTCCCCTGCCCTCCACCCTGGAATATCTAGAAGAAGCAGGTTCCCACCAGAGCCTACAGTCAGGAGCCGAACTCAGCTGGTGGGTGGAAGCCCCGCCCCTAGCCTTGGAATGAGGTCTCCTGGCAACCACCTAACAAAGTCCCTTTAGGACTCTGCTCCCTTAGCGCCTGCGCCTAGCTCCCCTGATTTGAGTGGCTGCAACTGTGCTGCAGGTGCAGGAGCCAAAAGGTGTGCCTACTCACAGGTAACCCTCGAGCCTTGGGTTCAGCCTCTATTTAACCCCAGACGCCCCAGGTCCCCCAGGCACCGACTTCCTGCCAGCTAGAGTTTTGTATCTTGAAACCTGAGTGACTCCAAGCCGGAACTCTTTATCTTGCTTCAAGTCAGTTTCCCGGGGATCAGTATATACTGTGCCCGCTCACTTCCGCCTTCTGCAAGTGGGAGCTGCCAGTTCTGTGCTGTTGCTATGTCTGGGACTTTGCCGCATATTCTTGAAAGGAGTCAGATCTCCTGTCTTCTGGTGCCTCCCGGGTCAGTGGTGACCTAGGCTCACCTGGATCCGTTTGCCAAGAGCATGCCCTGACCAACTCTTTATTTCTGAGAGAGGAGTGGCTGAGCTCAGGTTGGAGAAACATCGCTGATCCTCCACTGCCAGCCTCAATTCTCTGGTGGTTCCTTCTGTCCATCACTGTGGAGCAGGCCTCTACCAAAACCTGGGCCTTTGGAGACAAGACAGAGATGGGACTGGGAGGGTGGGCCTTCCTGCACTGGGCAGATTTACTCCTGGAATCTTTGCTGTCTCTCCCCAGGACCATTCTAGTGCTGTGCAACATGTCCCTGCAGGCCTGGGATTGGGAGGAAGAGGAAAGAGCCAGCACTATGGCCAGTGCCTACCATTCAGGGAGCGAATGTGAGATGGAGGAGTACCTGAAGTCCAGGACCCCAGCCCATGAGTGGGACTCGGAGGACCAGTTCAGCTGCAGCCTGCATTCCTCAGAGGGGCCTGCCTGCGCCTCTAACTCTGATGTGCCCCAGATTGTCCCCTGCAGATTCGTGATCTCGCTGGCCTTCCCCATCCTGATAGGTAGGTGCTAAGGAAGAACGATGCCTCCGAGCAAGGTGGGACATGACTGACTTCCCCTGGGAGCTGAGGGCACACCCTTGCCTCTTTCCCTCCACCACTCCCCTCCCATCCTAGAGTACTTGGCACCAACTGATGCAGAGGTCAGAAAAAGGACAGAAAATTTGGGCCCAGCTATTGCTAGGCATGGAAGTGATTGTGGGACTTTCACTTAGCCCACTCAGAGGCCACAAGAAGCAGGTCATACCCCTTCCCTCCTCTCCACTCCTTCCTACCCTTCCCCTTCTCTCCCTCTCCCCTCTCCTTCTCCCTCCTCCTCTCCCCTTGTCTTCTTCTCCCTCTCCTCTGCTCTTCCCCACTCCAGCTCAACAAACCCTGCAAAAAGTTAAGACTTGGTTCTCATAAACTATTACCCAATACCTTGCTTAAGATACATCCCAGACTCATTGACTAAAATCTCTTGAGTCAAGAGGTATACCAACTTACTAGTGTAGCAGACACAAAAGGGGCCCCACCCTCAGTGGTTGCAAGCAGGACACATAGTTTCCTCATCAGGTTGCCAGTCTAGGCTGGGCTCTGGAAAAGTGGTCTTCCTTCCTCTGTTCTAAGCCTTTAGTTTTACTTCTTGCTAGATGTACTACTCCAGACAATGGCTTACTATGGATAGGCAGTTGCAAACAGAGGGCAAACCTAACCTATGATAGTTTATCTTGATTGCCAACCTGATGGGCTGTTGGATTATGGAAACCAACAGCTGGGTATGTGGGTGAGGGATAGTCTAGATTAGGTTGAGGTGGGAAGACTAACTCTAAATGTGGGCAGCACTATTCTGTGAGTTGCAGACAGGAAGTGAATAAAAAGGAAGGAGAATGTGGGCTGAGTAGCTTCATTCCTCTTTGGTGGCTCCTGGGATCATAACTTCCCCATCATGGTGAACTGTATCTTCCCCATCATCAGGAACTGTAGCCTAAATGAGGACTCACTTCCGTAGGCTGCTTTGTGGGCGTCTCACAGCAATGAGAGCAGTGACCAATACACGGAGCACAGTCTCTGACGGCCTCCTATGATAATTTTTCTTACTAGAGCGAGCCACGCGGTTCAGAAAAAATACTGCTTTAGCTTGTGATTCTCCATCCCTCCCCCCTCTACTGAAGTATCCCGTGATCGGGTGCAGCCTCTCCCGGCGCTCTGTCTTGTTAGGTATTTGACTTATAATCGCTCTATCTGCTTGGTGATTCTAACTTTGTCCTTGCTTGGTGACCTCCTCTTTCCATAGGTGCTCTTATCCCCCATCCTTCTAAATCTTTGGCCCATTGATAACAAACAAAGGAAGCTGGAAAAAATTATCTGGCTGAAACCAGCCACATGGAAACTGGAGTTCAGTCGAGCAACCTTTGGTGAGCACGCCCTTGCAATACAGAGGCATGCTGATCTTATATTTCTACCAAGGGCATTTGCAGAGCACATCTTCAGAACTTCACAAAACCCTTGACCCACCTCTAGCTGGAAAACATTTCATTGCTCTCTCCTTTGTCTTGGTTTCTTTTTCTGTTGCTGGGATAAAATGTCCTAACAAGAGCAACTTTTTTTTTTTTCTGACTCACAGTTCAAGGACATACAGCCGATCAGGACAGGCAAGTCCCAGTGAGGGAAGCCTGAGGGAGCCAGTCACATTGCATTCATAGTCAGAGGCAGGGGGAGATGAATGACAACTGTTGCTAAGTTCCCTTTCCTATTTCTTCAGTCAGGGAATAGTGCTGCCCATAGTGGGCATGCCTTTCCATTTCAGTTACATATGCCCAGAGGCCTATCTCCCAGGTGATATAATACAAATATTAAAAGGGGATTTATTAGATTGTTCTGCTGGATATGGTCTGAGTCCAATGGTGGCTGATCTATACTAGAGGAACTGAGGATCTGTTTGTCCATAGGGCTGTGTGTCTGAGCAGTCCTAATTGGATGTTGAAGGCCTAGAGGATGCTGGGAGAGCTGCTGGTCTTCAGTTTGTTAGAATTCTGAAGAGGTTGGTTCTAATATTGGTGAAGCAATTCTACAGTATCAGGAAGATGAACTTGCCAGGAAGAGCTAGAGCAAGGAAGCAACAAGCAAAGTTTTCTTCTCTGTCCTTTTATCTGGGCTGCTACCAGAAAGTACGGCTCAGATTTGGGGTGTATATTCCTGCTTTGAAATAATCTAGTAAAGAAAATCCTTCACCGGAGTACCAAGTAATCAAGTTGATGAGCAAGATTAGTCATCACAGGACCCTTAATATCTAAGCATTTATATGCACATGTGTATATATATAGTTGGAGTCTAAGAGTTGCCCACAAACCATACAAACACCAATCTCAGTTAGACAGGGATGGTTTATTTAACACATACCTTAATGCTGATTGATCAGAACCATAGCTCAGAATTCAGGCCTGAGGCTACAGTCCTGAACATTTCTCAGTACTGGCTTATAAAGGAGATCCTGCAATCCTACTCTTATCACTTGCTTTTAAAAATTGACACCTTAGGGCCTGGTGTGGTGACACACACCTTTAATCCCAGCACTCAGGAGGCAGAGGCAGGCAGATCTCTTGTGAGTTGGAGGCCAGCCTGGTCTACAAAGTGTGTTCCTAGACAGTCAAAGCTGTTACATAGAGAAACTCTGTCTTGAAAAAAATTTTTTTTACACCTTAAGATACTTCAGCTAAACAAGTGATCTACCTCTGAGCTCCACTCCAGTCCTGTCCTACCCACATTGTGGGTATTTGACTTTCTTCCAGAAGTTTTCAGTTTCTATTCTTTGAAAGACTCTCTTTGTGTCTCTTCTCTGCCTCTCTGTCTCTCTGTCTCTGTCTCTCTGTCTCTCTCTGACTCTCTCTCTCTCTGTGTGTGTGTGTGCGCACGCGTGTGCATGGCCTGAAATTGAGATAGGTTTGATGGACAGTGAGTCACTAGGATCCTCCTGATCTTGACTCTCAGGCCTGGGATCATGAGTATATGCTACCATGCCTGGATGTCTTTTAAGACTAAGGTCCTCATGGTTGTATGGCAAGCTGGGGAGCTACCTCCCCAGCCCTGGCACAGACTTTTGTTTTGTTTCATTTTGTTTTGAGACTGGGTCTCACTATATTGCTCTGGCTGTCCTGGAACTCACTATGTAGACCAGACTGGCCTCAAACTCATGGAGATCTGCCTGTCTCTAGCTTTCAAATGCTGGAACTAAAGGCAATCAGCACAATACCCAGCCTAGACATTCTTATATATATACATTTTTGAAACATACATGGTCTCTTCTGAAAGGAAAAGTATCAGGACCCCTAAGACCATATTCTCAGCACAAAGGAGATTTATTTGTCCCAGAGGGAAAGAGAGCAGGGGTAAGGGACAAAGATGGAGATAGAGAAAGAGAAAGAAGGGTAAGGGAACAAGGAGAGGGGAGCGGGGGGTGAGGGAGGGGGAAGAGGTATTTGTCCTGGAGCACAAAGGACTGCCTCTGGATAGAGAGGAGGCAGATATGGCACACAGGAAAATAGCAGTTTATAAAGGTTCAAGGGAAAACCCTTTGTTAGAATGAATAGTTTTGATTGTTGAACTTCAATACTTTGATAGCTGGACCTTGGTAGTCAGCCTCAAGAGGAGGAAGTGACCAAATAAGGGACTAGACCTTGGTGGCCAGCTTTAGGAATGCAATCTAATGGTTTTTAGCAAGGCAGGGGGAATGGGGGAGAAGGGCAAGACCCACCAGAGCCATGCTCCCCACATTTGAGCTAGCCAGGGTCCCTTCAACTTCTGTATCCCTAATTCTAAGAAGTAGAATTGTTTTGAAAGTATGTACTTAAAACTGTTTTGATGACTGTTGTCAAATTACCCTTGAAAGGATTAGAATAATTTACCCTCCCAGTAAAAATGACTATCTGCTCATTCCTCTTTTTCTTTCCTTCCGTCATTCTTTCCTCCTCTTCCTCTTCCTCCTCCTCATCTTCTGTTTTAGAGACAGGATCTCATTGTGTAGCTCTGGTCAGCCTGAAACTAGCTAAAGTAGACCAGGCTAGCCTCAGACTAACAGACATCAGCTTGCCTCTGCCTTCCAAATGATGAGATTAAAGGGGTTGTCTTAGTTAGGGTTTCTATTGCTGTGAAGAGACACCATGATCATGGCAACTCTTATAAAGGAAAACATTTCACTGGGGCTGGCTTATAGTTTCAGAGTTTAATCTGTTATCATGGTGGGAAGCATCGAGCCATACAGATAGACATACATGGTGCTGGAGAAGCAGCTGAGAGTTTTACATCTTGATTTGAAGGCAGCAGGAAAAAAAAAAAAACACCTGTGAGTCATTGAGCATCTGAGACCTCAAAGCCTGCCCTACAGTAACACATTTCCTCCAACAAGGTCACGCCTACTCTCACAAGGCCACAACTCCTAAGAGCACTGCTCCCTATGGCCAAGCATTCACACACATGAGTCTATGGCGGCCAGACCAATTCAAACCTCCTTGGGTGTGCACCACCATTTTTGGATATTTGTTCATTTCTTGACTTACCTTGATTAGATCAGAATGAACTCTCTGAGCAGTTGTACTGTGTCTTGGTTAAGACTTTACTGTTGTGAACAGATACCATGACCAGGGCAACTCTTTTTTATTTTTTCTTTTATTGGTTTTTCGAGACAGAGTTTCTCTGTGTAGCCCTGGCTCTCCTGGAACTCACTCTGTAGACCAGGCGGGACTTGAACTCAGAAATCCGCCTGCCTCTGCCTCCCAAGTGCTGGGATTAAAGGCGTGCGCCACCACTGCCTGGCCAGGGCAACTCTTATAAGGACAACATTTAATTGGGGCTGGCTTACAGGTTCAGAGGTTTAGTCCATTATTATCAAGGTAGGAGCATGGCAGTGTCCAGGCAGGCATGGTGAAGGAGGAGCTGAGAGTTCTACATCTTGTTCTGAAGGCAAACAGGAGAAGACTGGCTTCTAGGCAGCTAGGAGGAGGTTCTTAAAGCCCATGCCCACAATGACACACTTTCTCCAACAAGACCACACCTCCAAATTGTGCCACTCCCCGGACCAAGCATATTCAAACCACCACACACTGTTTTAGTCAGTGTTTCTATTGCTGCATTGAAACTATGACCAATAGTGACTTGGAGAGGAAAGGGTTTATTTGGCTTACATTTCCAATTACTCTTCTTTATTGAAGGAAGTCAGGCAGAAACTCAAACAGAGGAGGAACCTGGAGGTGGGAGTTGGTTCAGAGACCATGGAGTACTCCTTACTGGTTTGTTCCTGATGGCTTGCTTAGCCTGCTTATAGAACCCAGAACCACCAGTCCCAGGGTGGCCCCCTCACAATGGGCCGGGTCCTCTTATGATAATCACTAATTCAGAAAATGCCCTACAGCCTTGCCTACAGCCGGATCTTATGAAGGCATTCTCTCAATTGACGTTCCCTCCTCTCAGATGCCTCTAGCTGTGTCAAGTTAATATAAAACTAGCCAGCACATGAACCTTTACAGGAGGTCTTAATGCCTACAAGAAATTGGCCAGTGGCTCTCTGTTCCAAACTGCTTAAGGTCTGTGGCAGTGTAGGAGTGAAATAGTAGCTGCGAGCTGGGGTTAAAGACCTGAAGTCATAAAACTGCAGCTTGGGCTGGTGGTGGAGCAGTGGTAATAATGTGTCTAGCATGTTCAAGGCCTGAGCTCTATCCCCAGTGCTGAAAGACAAGACAGAAACAGCCCAACCTGAAAGCAAGGAAATAACCCTGCCCCCCCCATGCAAAAAGAGAAACAAATAGTCACCCAGAAACCAGAAACAAAAAACAAAGGGAAACAAACGCCAGCTTTAAAGGTAGTCATGTTTTCAGGTTCGGGTGATGGCATATACCTTTAGTCCTAGCAGCTGGAGGCAGAGGCAGGTGGATTCTATGAGTTTGAGGTTAGCCTGGTCTACATCGTGAGTTCCAGGGCAGCTAAGACAGCATAATGATATATCCTGTCTCAAAGATGAGAGACTATCATATTTAAATGTTTTGTTCTCCTTATTTTTTTCTTTTGTATTTTAAAAATAGCTATGCTATTTGGGTTGGTATGTGTTGAAAGCTGAGTTTGTACCTAAAGTACTTGGGAGGCAGGAGGGTCACTTGGGTCCAAGGGCGATGTCTCAAAACCAAATCAGTCAACTGAACAAATGATTCTCAAATATATGTGGCAATTCTAAGTGCTTTCTTATGGTAGGAAAAGACTCAACCTAAAAGGTTCATTTAAGCTTGTGGCAGACTCTGCTGGTCCCTCTGGTTTTGGCTTCTGACTGAGCCCAGCCTGACTTCAGTATCTCATCAGCCTGTGAACCCGATACGGGCAGCATCACACACGAACCTTTTCTAGGCTGCTTCCTCTATCTGGATATCTGCCATCTTTGTTCCTACAAGACTCTGCTAAGAGGTCCTGGGAAGTAGGTGCCCAGGTAGATATTGCTCAAAGCACCCTGTTGTATCTCAGAACCCTGTTCATTCTGCTACCACACAAGTCCCATTGTCTTGAGATTTGGGGGTTAGATTTTGACCTGCTTCTTAGGACTGCGCCCAGAGTGGGGAAAGCAAGGTGGCTAACACGAAATCTCAGAGTACCCACTCTCAGAGCTGTGCCCTTCGGTTTTATATGCATCGCACATAGTTACACGCTGTTCCTCTGCTGATCTGGGCCTGAACCTTCTCTCCAAGCTGGTCTGTAAGTGACACAGTGATACACAGTTCCTATAGCACAGGCTCGTTGGGTTAGTCAGCTTTGCCCCTGAAAAATACCAGAGATACTAAATTTACAATGAGGAAAGACCTGCTTGGCTTACAGTTTCAGACTGTGGTTCCTTGGATCATGATTTCTTTGGGCCCTGACATGAAGCAGGACATTCAGTGGAACTGCCTTTGAAGGAAACTGCTCCTCTCAGTGTCAGCCATGGTGGGGGTTGTGGCCAAAGGCAGACAGGGGAGGAGATGCTGGCATCCCAGTGTCACCTCTGGGGATGTACTCACACTGACACACTCTCTAATGAAGCCCAACTCTTAGTTTGTACGTCATTCCTGGTAATGGCACTGAGCAATGGGCCTTTGGAGACCTTTCCAAACCATAGCCATGTTTCTTGCCTATGGGAGCAGAGGGTGGGAGCTAGGCCTTCTTTCCCCAGGTTAAGACAAGGCTCATTAAACTTGTGTCTTCTAGGTAATAAGGGGAAGCCCCCAAATGTACCTGATAAAAAGAAGGCTGCTAAAGCAGAAACCCAGACTGGAAAGGCTCGTCAATTCTACCACATTGAGTATTTTTTCCTGCCCGATGACATTGAACCCAAAATAGTTGATGTCGTGGTGTTTCCTAGCATAGCTAAAGTGTTTCTGGAGTCAGGAATAAAGGTAAGTGGTGTGTGTGTGTGTGTGTGTGTGTGTGTGTGTGTGTATATATGTGTGTGTGTGTATGTGTGTGTGTGTATCTTTGCATTGAGTGTCACACTCAGGATGCAGAGTGTGTCCCACTGACCTGCAACAGGCTCAGCAGTAGAATTTTCAAGATATGTGGGAAAGTCAGGCCACCTTGGAACTAAGGAATGGGAAGGAGAATAGCATAATGCTCCGACAAATGCAATGACATGACCTCTTTAGATATCTTTACTCTGTAGGTTCTTGAATGTCTCATCAAACAAGACTTTAGTTTTATTTTAATTTTTTAAGAACTGAGCATTCACCATAGGCCCTGAGTGTTCTCTCCTACTATGTGCATATATATGTGTGTGTGACTGTTCATGTGCAAGGCTTATACTAACATGCATGCACACATGAAGACTCCTGGAATGGTTTGCTTCGGAGTCATTGCTTGGAAGTAACCATCACTTTCACAGATTTCCATTTTCAAGGAACAGGTGACTTGACAGGGTCCAGTGCACAGGTCTCACTTCCCTGTGACTGGGAGCTAGGAGAGAGACAAGCACAGAAGTCAGCTAGACAGAGAGGGTGTCATGCCTACTGAGCTGCTGCCGGGGCTAGGCCAGTGGGAAGTGCCTAAGCTGTAGGCTGGTCTTTCATTTCCCACAGTCTCTGAATGGTGTTTTACACAGACTGTAAAGCCATGGAGAGATGACGACAAAGTCTGGGTGTCATGGAGCCAAACTTTTCACGTCAACATGACAAAGGAATTGTTAAAGAAAATGAATTTCCACAAAATCACTTTGAGGCTCTGGGACACCAAGGACAGAGTCTCAAAGAGAGTCAGGTACCAACGCGTGAAGATGTCGGCATATCCAGAAGACTCGGACTCTTTTGGTAAGTCGGTGATTTTGCTTATATTTTAAATGTTTCTGGTGACTTGTGTTTTCTCACCACAGGCTGCACATACCTAGTCTAGAAATTTAAAGGTCTGACATGGTATCAAGTTTGATGCTTTCTGAACCCTGACAGGATGGCTCAAGTGGAAAACTTCACAGCTGAATTCACATGACAGATAAGGGTCATCAAAGTACTGACCATCCTAATACTAGAGTTCCTCATGTTGTGGTAACTTCCCAACCATAAAGTTATTTTCATTGCTACTCCATAACTAAAATTTTGCTACTGTTATGGATTGTAATGTAAGTATCTGTTTTCTAAGGGTCTTTGGTGACCTCTGTGAGAGGGTCATTTGACCCTCACCAAAGGGATCTCGACCTGCAGGTTGAGAACCACTGCCTTATAGCTTCTCCTCAGGACTGTGAATGGAGTGTTCACATACCTTGAAGGAATCTCGGGTTTAGAGTTGAGATTCCTCCCCTAAGGCTCTTCATTTGCATATGAAAATATTCCAAAATCTGAAAAAAAGCTCCAAGTCTCAAGCATTTCAAAGGGATTTTAAATGTGTAACTTCAGAGTAAAAGCCAGTGTTCCTTTGTGTCTTCATGGGATTAGCCTGATTAGCACACACCGCTTTCTGTGTTGGGGTGTGACATTCACCCAGGGCATACCTGGGGCATCACGGTGTGTTTGTGTACTTGAGCAGTGTCTATACACCTCCTTTATCTTTGGTGAACTTTTGGTCCAGAGCAGCTCTGACATGAGCTGATGTCACTGGGTTGTCTCGCCAAACTGATACTGTGTGTTTACTCAAAAGTAAATAGGGATACCAAGAAACAAAGAAAAGTTTGGCTTGTGTGTACTGCTCAGTGGTTAGTGGGCAAGCGTTGCATGTCTGAGTTTCTTCTCTAGTACTAGAAAAAGAAACAGACTGTTACAAAATCCTACCTCCTCTGGCCGGGAAGATGGCTCAGGTGGAAATGCCCACAATGCAAATATGAGAACCCAAATCTGACCTTCCCAAACTCACATGAAAAGGATGGGGGTGTTGACACTAATCTGTAGCCATGGTTTGGGGAGGTAGAGATAAGAGGTCTCTGGAACTTGAGACCACTGGTCTAGCCAAACTGGGGAGCTTTAGGTTTAGTGAAAGTCTGTTTCAAAAACCAAGGGAGAGGGCTGGAGAAATGGCTCAGCGGTTAAGAGCACTGACTGCTCTTCTGAAGGTCCTGAGTTCAAATCCCAGCAACCACATGGTGGCTCACAACCATCCGTAAAGAGACCTGACACCCTCCTCTGGTGCTGTCTGAAAACAGCTACAGTGTACTTACATATAATAATAATAAATAAATAAATCTTTAAAAAAAAAAAAAACCAAGGGAGAGAGTGACTAAGAAAGGCAGCCAATTTCAGTCTCTGGCCGCTGCATGCACCCTCACCTCCAAACATGTATGCTCATACACAATCCCACCTCTTTCAGGTCAACGTGCTAACATATTTATCTATTATATATAACCCATTTCAGAGGGCTTTCGTTGTCACTGTCAGAGGTCTTTCGTTGTCATTGTGGTGGTGGTGGTGGTGCTGGGAAAGGAATCCAAGGTCTTGTACTTCTTTTGTATCCCTCTCCCAAATTTAATTAGAGACAAGATCTTACTAAGTCACCCAGGCTGTCCTGGAACTTTTGATCCTTCTGCCTCAGCCTCCCTAGTGCTGGGTTTCCAGGGATATTCCTTTTCTTTTCTTTTCTTTTTTTTTTTTTAATTTTTTTTCTGAGACAGGGTTTCTCTGTGTAGCCCTGGCTGTCCTGGAACTCACTCTGTAGACCAGGCTGGCCTCGAACTCAGAAATCCGCCTGCTTCTGCCTCCCAAGTGCTGGGATTAAAGGCGTGCGCCACCACTGCCCGGCCGAGACTTTTACTCGTGTGAGTATACCAGTATCAGATCTTTCTGAACTTCCCCAAGCAGCAAGGAGGGAGGGATGGGGTGACTTGTGATGTCCTAGCCATCTAATCCCCATCCCCTTCTTATCCTACCTGTGGAATGTGGGCGTGTTCTTAAACATTCCTCTCATCTGTAAAAAAGAGAAATTAGTAGCCACTCCACTAGCATGCTACCCAGCAAGATGGTGAGCGTGACCTCGTAGGACTCAAGCAACCGGAAAGAGGGAGTTGTTCTCGGAGAACTTAAATGCCAGAATGAAGTGCCACTAAGGAGCGGGTGCTGGGTGTGAATCCTGCAACTCTTTCTGATGCTTAGAGACATAGAATCTGTGGGGTATGTGCTTTCTTTGTTGTTGGGTTTCAGGTAAGAGTAGTCATCCAACCTTTCAGTAAGCTGAGACCACCCTTGTACAGAAGTAGGAGGGGCAGAACCACACACCAGCTCTCTGTACTTGGGAAACCTTGGGGAAATGTTAGCTTCTCAGGTTGCCTTCTTGAGGGCCATTTTCACATCCCAGGCTTGGTTATAGTTTTTCTTTGGAAACCTGAGCATTGGGGATATTTTGGGCCAGGTGCTTTCTGGTTATGGGTTTTCCTGAGGATAAAATTATCAGCATCCTAGGCTCAAGAATTCCTTTATATATTGCAAGATGTCCTTAGTGGTTCAACTCGCCGCTCACTGAGAATCACTGACTAGTTTCCTGAGCTGTGTCCTGTGACTGTCTGCCTCAGTTTCTCTCAGCATCCTTCTCCCCACCCCCGTCTCCTCTCTCTTGCTACCAGGGCCCTGTCTCTCCATTGATCCTGGTGCTTCACTAAAGGCCTTTTAGGACTTGCTCCCTCAGGGTACAGTCTTGCTGAAGCACCCACTAGGATACTGGGCTCCTGACAGGGCTGCCTTCTGGCAGCTGACAACATCTTGGGGGACTCTCAGTCTATTGCTTTCTTCAAAAATTTTATCTGCCCTTCAACCATGAAAGCCAAATTTAACTTCCTCTGCCCCCTCTTCTTTCTTGAGGTTTCCATGATCTTCACTCACTCCATGTATTCATGGAATGCTTGATGCTGTCATGTGTGGGGGGCTCCATGCTGAGAGAGAGAGACTGGCATGTGGGTACAGCTCCCTCGCTAGGAATGAGGAATGCTTGTGGGTCTGGTTCTTCTAGGGCAGTGTTTCTCAACCTTCCTAATGCTGTAACCCTTTAATGCAGTTCCTCAGGTTGTGGTGACCCCCATCTATAAACTTATTTCATTGTTACTGCATAACTGTAATTTTGGTACTGTTATGAGTCATAATGTAAATATCTGGTATGTGACCCCAAAGCGGTTGCGACCCGCAGGTTGAGAACCACTGTTCTAAGGGCTGAGATATAGAAGAGTTACCCATCAGTATCCGATACTCCAGGTATAGAGGGCAGCTCTTCCCTTGCAGAGATGCAGAGACCCAGTGGTGTGGCACACATAAAGTGCTTAAGGCAAGGCGAGGTGCTTGGTGGCAGTGTCATAGATCATCCTTTCACCTTCTGCTGTTTGTCCCTGGTTGGTGTCAGGAGACTGGGTGTGGCAGGTATCCACTAGGCATATTTGACTGATCCATTTTCTCATTCCAGAGGAAGTGAAACATTTGGTTTTGAATCAGAAAAAGTTGTCTATAGTTGCCGATGGTAAAAACAACACTATCCTTGAAGAGTTGAAAGAGGAGAATCTAGCAGGTGACCAAGAAAAGGCAGAAAAACACTCGAAGTCTCCACAAGGTGAGGAGTGAGGGCTGTGGACATCTGGGCTCAGCTCTGTGCCAGGAGACCAGCTCAGGTGCATCCCTCAGCATCCTGTGCCCATTTGGTCATCGCTCCAGTGCCCCTGGGCAGCTTGATTTGGATTTTTCTTCCTTGCCCTGCCCTGTCCTCCCATGCCCTCTTCTCTCCTCCATTCTCTTTCATCCCCCTCCCCCTTTTGAGCCAGGATCTCCCTATGTAGGCCTGGCTGGACTAGAACTCACTACGAAGGCCAGTTGGCCAGGCTGGCCTGGTCTTGAGTTTGAAGTAACCCTCCTTCTTAGCCTCCTAAATGTTGGAATTGCAACTGTGAGACAGTATGCAGTGGATTTAATGGATATCTGTTTCACAACTTAAAATGCACACACACACACACACACACACACACACACACACACACACCACAGATAAAACACTTTTGAGCTCTGGAAATTAATTTTAAAAGAAAAATTCAGCCTCTATAGAAAAGCATTGGACAGTGAGAAAGTCATCACTAAATGCAGTTAGGGAGACATTTTGGTTGTCCTGTGACATCAAATTTCTCTGTTTTTATTCTAGGACTCATTTTGTTTTTGTTTTTAGCATATGGGTTTACCCAAGATACACACAGCGTTTCTGTCTTCTGAGAGGGTTTGTATATCATCTCCTATGTCCTTAAAAGCTGTCTATAACCTTTGGTGGTGGCGGCTATGTAGTATGATGCAGTATTTTATCTAATAGGACTATAATTTGGCTAACTTTCCCTATGCTTGGGAACTTGAGACTCCCGGAGTGCTTTCAACATCCTACAACATATCCACAAGCAGGCCAAAGGGGATACTAGCAGACCCTCTTCCTCCTCCTTGGCCAGTAGGGTTCTGTTGGCCTTCATTGTCCAATAGGAATGAATCTGGTGTGTATGTTTCATTTGTGAACAAGCTCTTCTTTCGAAAAGATGCTGCTGCGTTAGGCCTTTGCTGGCAGATGCATCACTGAAATGGGCAGGGCCATCATTTGCTGCAAGCTAACACAGAATGAAGCTTGCAGACTCTTGGTAATGTTTGTTCTCACCAAGCAGAGCCCGAAACGCCTTCTAAGAACAACGAGGAGTGTGAGAAGTTACTGAAGTTGGAGGAGTCTCCTTCATCTAGGTAAGGACGAGCTGCTTGCTTGGTGTGGCGTCGGAGTAAGGCCTCCTCCTCCCTGGCCCTGCTCTGAGTCTTTGGACACTTTTTTGCTGGTGTTGGTTAAGGTGGAGCTGAGACAACTCAGGGAAAAAGGAAAGATCAGGGAAGGAAAGGGAAGCGGTGCTTTGGGGTGCACCGGGCTCCCACTTTCTGCAGGGTGCATGAGGCATCTGCTCTCTTCAGGAAGTGCTGTATACCTACCTTGACTGATTCCGCCAACGTTAGGTGGTTTGACTATCAGGCTCTACTATAGGCACAAGGCGATGAGTGCTTTCAGTGAGTTTCACCAAGTCAGAAAGCTGGAATTTGGGGGCAGCCAGGATTCCAGCCCACAGCCTCAGCTCGTGAAGCCTCTGTGAGGGCTTCCAGAAAGTCACAGCTCCAGAACTCAGATCTCCAGGTTGGTTCTGGAGAAACAGGGATGGAGAATGGAAACCTGGCTGTGGGTCTGGGGCAAGTTGAGGAGAGCCAAGAGTCCATGCTGTGGGATTCCTCTTTTTTTTTTTTGACAATTTATTATTATTATTATTTTCTAAGTTTTTTATTTACATTCCCAATGATTTCCCCTTTCACATTTCCTCCCTCCCTGAAAGTCCCATAAGCCCCCTTCCCTCCCCCTGTTGCCCATTCAACCCCCTCTCACTTCTCTGTCCTGGTATTCCCCTACATCCAGTCTTTCCAGGACCAGGGATCTCTCCTTCCATCTTCTTGGAAATCAATTGATATGTGAATTGTGTCTTGGGTATTCCGAGATTCTGGGTTAATATCCCCTTATCAGTGACTGCATACCATGTGTGTTCTTTTGTGATTGGGTTACCTCACTAAGGATGATATTTTCCAGTTCTGACCATTTGCCTAGGAATTTCGTGAATTTATTGTTTTTAATTGCAGAGTAGTATTCCATTGTGTAAATATACCACATCTTCTGAATCCATTCCTCTGTTGAAGGACATCTGGGTTCTTTCCAGCTTCTGGCTATTATAAATAAGGCTGCTATGAACAAAGTGGAGCATGTGTCCTTATTGCATGCAGGGGAAGCCTCTGGGTATATGCCCAGGAGCGGTATAGCAGGATCCTCTGGGAGTGTCATGCCCAGTTTTCTGAGGAACCGCCAGACTGCTTTCCAGAGTGGTTGTACCAGCTTGCAATCCCACCAGCAGTGGAGGGGTGTTCCTCTTTCTCCACAACCTCGCCAACAACTGCTGTCTCCTGTGTTTTTGATCTTAGCCATTCTGACTGGTGTGAGGTGGAATCTCAGGGTTGTTTTGATTTGCATTTCCCTAATGACTAAGGATGTTGAACATTTCTTTAGGTGCTTCTCAGCCATTAGATATTCTTCAGGTGAGAACTCTTTGTTTAGCTCTGTACCCCATTTTTTAATAGGGTTATTTGGCTCTCTGAAGTATAACTTGTGGGATTCCTCTTAACTCAGGCTTCTAAGTTCACGCCTGGTTCTCCTGCCTAATCCTCCTGAGTGTGTGCGCATGTAACACGCCTAGCTAACAATTTTGACTTTTACGTATTGTTTTAAATTGAATTTGCATTCTAATTTGAGAAATCTGATCTTTATTTGCCATCACCCACCTCCCACGATCACAACCTATCTTTTTTACTTAGCAGGCATCTTCTTTATAGACTTACGTGGAGATGATATTCACCTCCTGGAAATGTTGTGGATAAGTCTTGTGGGTTCTTAGATGATTCACAGTTTTAGCTACGTTGTATACTTTTTCATGTTTTCTCTTCGGTTTGATCCTTGATTGTGCAAGTGTGGCCCACCGTATCATGATCACTGGAGAGACTGGCAGATTTAAGGAGTCTTAGGCTGCTCCAGACTCCCGAGGCATAATCCACATCTGACAAAAGCCATAGGCCATTCCCATGCATGTGGTTTTAAGACGTAAGGATGAACCAGCGAGTAGATTCTCAAGATATGACACCTGTATGCATTCTCCTTACTGTCCTTCTCTGTGAGGATTTTCTAGACGGACCACCTCAAAGACACCTATTTCTCTGAGTGGAGCAACCATGATGGAGATCAAAGAACTTATCGAGAAACCATCATTGAGCAGCTTAACAAACATGCTAGAGAAACAAAAGTCTCAACGTGAGTCAAGATGGGTTTGTGCTTTTATGACATGGCTAGACTTGAAAAGTTATGAAATATTTAAATTTAAGGCACGTCAATAAGATTGGTTGGCATTGGATTAAATGAGATACTATGCGGTACTACATACATGTTCACTTGTCCACTGTCCATCCGTCCACCCACCTACTCATCCATCCAGTTGCCTGTCTGTCCATCTGTCTACCTATCTGTCCGTCCACTCACCAGCAGAATTTTGTTCCTTTCCATTCATTCCACCAGTGGTTTTGTATTCCTGTCCCATGAGTTGCACAAATGGAGACATGAAAATGTCTACTCACTAAAGGTCAACTTTCCAATGAAAGGCTGTAACTCTGCATGGTAGTGCTGTATTGGGGGTAGGTTCAGGGTTGTTGGGGGTTATGGAAAGACTATCCATGATAGAGAAGGGATGGTTTGCATCTTGGGGAGATGAAGGGCACAGCACCGTATGTCACAGGACTGTCTCAAACAAAGCATGAAATCTTTGCCTGAAGAGCAACAAGAATCATCAGAAGCCACTTGTTGGGGGATCTTTTTATGCACCAGGTAAAGATGGTGTTTTTATTATTGAAATGCTGATTTCTGTGCAGGCAGAGAGTTGAGAGCAGATAGGACTTTTGTATTGTTTTTCAAATGGCTGTGTCATATCTTGTAAACATTGCCTCCATCACCTTCTGGTTGGTTTAATAAAGAACTGAATGGCCAATAGCTGAGGCAGGAGAGAAAGATGGGACTTCCAGGGAGAGATCTGGGAAAGTCAGGCATTAGAGGATTTGCCCAGCCAGACACTGAGGAATTTGGATGTATGAAACTGAAACTGAAGTCTATTCTGGAGTTCATTTCAAAGACTTGGATAAGGTTGGGATGGCCCTGCAATTCCATTTGCTTAAAATGGTCATTCTGCAGCTCGCCAAAAGTCCCTGCTTTCCTGCTGCTTTGAAATGTTACCTCTGGCTTTAATCAACTCTCCCATGTGTCTACCTGACCCTGGACTTTGGAGGCAATTCCACTGGCCTTCATGCTCCTCAAGCAAGCAGCTCCATGCTGTTGCCTGGGATCAAGGCAAGCACCTTTCTTCTGTCTCTCAATGTCTCTGTCTCTGTCTCTCTCTCTCTTAAAGGTGAAGTCTCATTATGTAGCCCTGGCTGGCCTTGTTGTGAGTTCCATGCTGTGAATCTACCTCTCTGCCTCTGAGCGCTAGGGTTAAAGGTGTGCACCATCATGCCTGACTGAGGTGAGCATTGTACTCTTCCCAACACCCTGCTGTCATTAGACAGATGAGGTATCTTGGGTTAAAAGGCCCGTACTGCACTACCCTCCCCCTGTAGGAAGGTAGACCAGGGCTTGGAACTTAGCTCAGCCCTGTAGCCCTACCTCAGTGCTGCTCTATGACTGAGTGACTTGAGCAGTTGGAAAGGGGTTGGGGACACCTTCACCATATACCTGCTCATAACCAACAATCACTTGCCCCCTAAGCCTAGTTAACTCTCTGGTAGTTTGGAAGAGACAGCAGTACAAAAGATAACCCATGGTGTAGGGAGAGTCTCTTGTACTGGATGGAAGAATCACCTGTCAATAAAAATACTGTTAGCCTGTTAGTGTAGGCAGGAAATAAGGAGGTGGAAGTTCTGGTACAGAGAGAGGATACTGGTGGGAGGGTCAGGTGCAGGAAGGAGGATTTGACCCCAGACACAGAGGAAGATGGTCACATGTAACTGAGAACCAAGTTACCAGCCAGACAGTGGTGGCGCACGACTTTAATCCCAGGACTTGGGAGGCAGAGGCAGGTGGATTTTAGAGTTTGAGGCCAGCCTGGTCTACAGAGTGCGTTCCAGGACAGCCAGGGCTACACAGAGAAACCCTGTCTCGAAAAACCAAAAAAAGAAAGAAAAAAAGAAAGAAAGAAAGAAAAAAAAGAGAACCAGGTTACCAGCCATGTGGCAGAACTTAGAACAAAATAACAATGATTAAGTTATAAGCTAGTCAAGAAATGATCCAATGCATTTGGCCAAGGGATTTGTAAATATATGTAAGCCTTAGAGTCGGCCACAAGGAGAGGGTTGGGAAGACACCATGGGAAAACACCTGGAGCAGAGAAAGCCAGATCAATATAATACGCAAGTATCTGGGGGTTTTGGCTGGGAGGTAGCCAGATTAGTTTACAGGATTAGAATCGATTAATAACTGCCCAGTTGCCGGGTGGTGGTGGCGCACGCCTTTAATCCCAGCACTTGGGAGGCAGAGGCAGGTGGATTTCTGAGTTCGAGGCCAGCCTGGTCTACAGAGTGAGTTCCAGGACAGCCAGGGCTACACAGAGAAACCCTGTCTCGAAAACAACCAAAAAAAAAAAAAAAAAAAAACTGCCCAGTTAATGGTACTGCAAGGTTTATTAAATAAATCTGTAGTCTCTGTTTCATTTATTTTGGAGCTAGCCAAGATAAAGAAGAAACTGCCACTTACAAAATTGCTTCTAACACCCTGGTTTCTAGGAGTTTCCAGAACCTTCCTGATCTCTATAGTGTATGTAAATGCACATATCTCGTCTTAACATGTGTTTCGTTTGGTTCCAAAGTTAAAGGGAAAGATACAGAAGTGAAGAAGAAAACCCCAAAGAAAGTGAAGAAGTATCAGACAGAGGAGGAAGGGGACCAGAAGCAGGAAGGTGCCTCCTGGAAGCAGAGCGTCTTCTCCATCCAGCTGCCCATCATGCCGCTCCTTGCCGGTAGCTACCATGCTGTTAGAATGCTCACGAGACACTCAGGGTGACTGAGATCTTGCTCTGTCCTCATTCCATCCTCACCGTCACCTCGGGAATGTCTCAGGTGTACAGAGGAAGAAAAGCAGGCCCAGGGCGGCTAGCTACCCTGCAAGATCACACAGCTTACAGGTGTAGCACCGGGATTTGACTCCAAAGTACAAGGAAGCCCGTGAGAATGTAACTGTCAGTTTCGTGTGGTAAATAAGGAGCTGCCTTTTGGTGACTGTTCCCCTACAGGTTCTCATGGAAGCATCTAGGGAAGGGAACAGAGGGATGCAATGTATACGGACCGCTGTAACACACTCTACCATGTCCTGTCTTATTTCTTGTGAGAGGTTGGCGTTCGTTGGCGTGATGAGCAGGTTGCAGGCAGGGGTTTTTTAATCACCACTGTTGTTTTTCAGGGAGAAAAAACTGTGTTAGGTAACTTACCCAGTGCTTACAGGTCAGTAGTGGAACAAGGGTTGGATTTCCATGTTTTATAAATTATGCTTCTACCTCTTGGCAGATGATGAACAGATGTTTATTACATTCAAATACTTTGATGCAATTTAAGGATACGTTTTAGGTTTAGATTAAATTATGTCATTTAAAAAAGACTAATGAGAAAGCAATATATTATTTTTCCTATTTAGAGAAATAATTTTAAACATTTTCCAAACCCTTTTCTGACTTTTCACTCTCATGTGCGCCCTCCACTGGCTATTTTTAGAATTGCAGGTTCCATTCTGAGATTATCACTAAGCTACATAGCTATCAAATCAGAAGTGTCACAGAAGACAATGTGTTAACTGCTCAGTGCGGGATCTTGCCAACAGAGGGACTCTGAGTGGCTGGCAGGGAGGTGACAAGCTGGACTACTGGGAGGGCAGATATTGGATGCTGGTGGTTCGAGGAAAATGGAGCTGAACCCCAACCCTTTCAGCAACTGCAGGTGGCGGTCAGTTAGAACGGCCTTGTCTCAGGGCCAGCTGCCTTCACCATAAATTCACAGCCTGAGATTATCTATTCCAAAACGTGCACCACTGTGTTTGGTAAAAGTCTTTCATTTCATACCATCATAGTAGACATTAGTTGGCTTGTATCCCAGTGGGGCCTTTGGAAGATCCTGAGCTCAGGAGTGAACTCTTGCATTAAAGGAGGGGGTCGTGTGTGGAAGGCTGGGTGAGTGAGCAGCCGGGGCAGGCTCCACAGTGTAAAGAGTTCAGAGACCTTGGGTGACTTAGCTGCCTACTGTAGCATGATCACTGGTGCTGCCTGCAGTGACGGCCAGGCTCCATGTCTGCTAGCTCTCAGCCACTCAGCCACTAAGCACTTGAAATGTGACCAGTATGGAGAAGGAACTGCCTGTAAGTTTTACTAAGTTTGCCACAGTCCCACAAGGCAGTAGATGTCACCATGGTGGGTCAGGTCTAGAACGGTGGCTGTAGTCACCTCCCTGGGTAGAAGCCACACATTGGACCATTTATCTCTGTGTGGGTGGTACCTGTGCAGCAATACTTTTTACTGTACTCAGAGTGATTCAGAAAATACACACCTCGCCTTGAGATGGTCAAGATAAGATGATAAAAATTCAGTCCTCTCAGGGAGCTGCTTAGAGATTGGTTTGAGATTGTTGGCATTTGGCATTCCACCTGAGAGCATTTCCCAGTTTTTCAGGTTCTGAGGATGGGCCTCGTGGCTTGGGTAAGCTAGGCAAGTCCCCTACCACTGAGCCATATCCCAGCCTTTGGATTTTGGAAACAAGGGTCTTGCTGTGTAGATAAGGCTGGCCTGGAATGTGAGCATCTCCTGCCTCATCTTCCTGACTGTTCATATCACAAGGAATGGCCACCATGCCCAGCAGTCCAATTCTTTTTAAAGGTTTTCCCTTGTATTAGATTTTGATTTTTTTTATCTTTTCTTTTATTGAAAATACATTTTTCTCATATATTTTGATTATGCTTTCCCTTCCCTCTGATCTTCCAAGTTCCTCTGCCTTAGTCACTGTTTTGTTGCTGTGAAAAGACACCATGACAAAGAAAGGCAGCTGGAGAGGCAGCTGAGTGCTACATCCTGATCCACAAGCAGAGAGAGACAGAGAGAGAGAGAGAGAGACAGAGACAGAGACAGAGACACAGAGACAGAGACACAGAGACACTGGGCTTTTAAAGTCTCAAGGCCCTCCCCCATTGTCACTTTCTCCCACAATGCCATACCTCCAAATCCTTCTCAAACAGCACCCCACCCTGATGACTAAGCATTCAAATATATGCACCCCTGGGGATCATTCTTATTCAAACCACCATATTTCACTCCCTGGTCCCCAGAGGCTTCCAGCCTTATCATAATTCAAAATGCATTTAGTCCAACTTCAAAAGTCCCCATAGTCTATCACAGTCTCAGCACTATTTAAAGGTCCAAAGTTCAAAGGCTGCGAGACTCATGTAATATCTTAACTGTAATCTCCTGTAAAATCAAAATAAAGAAGCAGATCATATACTTCCAAATATGTATACAGTGCCATAGAATACACATTACCAATTCAATAGGGAGAAGAGAGAGCAAGGAAGTACTGGAGCAAAGCAAAACTAAAAGCCAACAGGCGAACTTGAAACTCTGAATCTCCATGTCTGATGTCAAAGCTCTCTTCAGATCTCAGCTCCTCCCAGCCTTGACTGCAGCACACTTCTTTCTCTCTCACAATTCCACACTCACTCTGCAGCTTGGCATAGTATCCCACCACTTGGCCTCTCCAACATCTTAGGGTCTTTAACACAATCCAGACCTCACCCTCACAGCTTCATGCATGGACTTCTTTGGGCCTCCATACAGGGACACCCCTGACCCAAGCCTGACCTCAGTGGCTTTCCATAGCTGGGGCGGGAGATTGTACAACCCTTTTCCTCTGTCCTTGATTCTAAAACTAGAATCAGGCTCCTGAAGCCACTAAGTTCTGCTGCTTGGTGGGGCTGGATCCTGTCGGACTCCTTCAGTTACATTGTATCAGCTTCTGTTGTTGATGGTTTCCTTCATTGTTTAAATTTTCTTTAATCCCTTTTCACAAGCTGGGAGCTTAGCTGAGTGATTTGCCTTGAGGCTACCACTTCCTTTATTCTACTTAGCATCAGGCTTCTTCACAGCCTTTTATTTCCTTGATCATAGAACTTTGCTTCATTACATTTCCTAGTGCTACTTTCCTCTTCAAACTGTGCCGGTTGTATTTCTCCTTGCCCCATTTGTTTGTTTCTTTTCATTGTAAATCTTCATTCAGTAATCACCTAAACACAGTCAACACAGGCTGTCTTGAAATCTCCTCTCCCAAAGCCAGTAATCCAAAACTCTTCAATTTAGCTTCAGGTAGATTTTTAGGACAAGGGTTAAAAAAAAAAAGCAGCCACATTCTTTGCCAAATATCATGAGATAGTCTCTATGTCAGCTGCTAATATTCCTCCCCTCTGAAGCCCCTTGAGCCGGGACATCATAATTTACATTGCTCTCAGCACCGCTATCTCCATGATCTTACTAGTATGTTCCATTAAGTTCCACTTAAGGCATTCAGCTGCTTTCCTGATCTAAAGTTCACAAGTCCACATTCCACCAAGCAGCATGGTCAGACCTGTCACAGCAGCACCCCAGTCCCTGCTTCCAAATTCTGTCTTAGTCACTGTTCTATTGCTGTGAAGAGATGCCATGACCAAGACAATGCTTATAAAAGAAATCGTTTAATTAGGGACTTGCTCACAGTTTCAGAGGTATAGTCTGGCAAAGAGAGAGCATGCTTCCTTCTTCCATGTTCTTTATACAGGATGCCAGTAGAAGGTGTGGTCCAAGTATCTTCCCAGTTCAAAGATCAGGATTAGAAGTGGGTCTTCCTACTTCAAATGATTTAATTAAGAAAAGAAATCCTGCTGGGTGGTGTGGCCCACTCTTTTAATCCCAGCGCTTAGGATGCAGAAGAAGGCAGATCTCAGTGAGTTCGAGGCCACCCTGGTCTATAGAGTGAGTTTCAGGACAGCCAGGGCTACACAGAGAAACCCTGTTTCTAAAAACAAACAAACAAACAAACAAAAACAAACAAAAAACCCAAAACAAACTAACCAATCAACCAACAAAACAAACAATCCCTCCCAGCTGTGGTCGGCCACTTGGATTTTAATTAATTCCAGATACAGTCAAGTTGATAACCAAGAATAGCCATCACAACCCACTCCTTGTCAAC
The DNA here is from genome assembly GCA_036184795.1 of Tokudaia tokunoshimensis. Lineage (NCBI taxonomy): Eukaryota > Metazoa > Chordata > Mammalia > Rodentia > Muridae > Tokudaia > Tokudaia tokunoshimensis. The sequence continues at coordinate 108,864,492 of BTHU01000002.1, read as the reverse complement.
TTGACACACAATCATATCTCCTCATGACATGCTCAATTTCCAGATGAAAACAATAACTGGGTCATAATCATGTCCAACACAGTATGACTATCCTATGTACAATTGAAAACAGTATATATTTAACTAAGTCATAATTATGCTTAACATGATATAACTATCACACATACAACTGCAAATGCATTATATATTCAACCAGGTCACAGTTATGCCTAACATGATATAACTATTTCACATATACCTGCAAACATATTATAAATTTAGAATAGGTGGCAATGTCTCTTGAGGGGACAAATATCTGTACAAATTCATTCTTAACAAAATACAACATGGTCTTAAGTGGTATTTATAGATACCTTCCTCAACTACTCATTCTGTATTTCCTTCATCCTCAGCAAACGCCTCACAGGTCTTGGCTCTTTTCCTGGAAGAGTGATCCACCTTCATTCCTGAAGGGTCTGTGCCCCTTGTCATTCTGCCTGGATTAGGCTGTCGTAGTTTCTCATTGACTTTAATCACAGAATACAGTAGTCCTAAGAATCGTCTGCCCTTCAGACATAATCTTTCTTACCTCCATTGTGGGAAAGCATCTAATCCCCTTGGTACTCTAGATCAGTCACACTGCCTAACACTGTTATTGTTTTCTTAGTCTCTTGGCTTAAGGGCATTAGAAGCCCAACATGGCCTTGGTGGGGGTGTGGGGTGCTGTGTGTGGGTGTGGGTGTAGGGGTCAGGGAGTATGGGGATATGGGGGTGCAGTCTGAGCTTCCAGTTCAACAGAATGTTGTGTTTCCTGGCAGGAGTGTCAGAATGGCAGTATCTGGTTTTATCCTAGGTCCCTGGGCTATCTAACTCAGGCTCCCGGCAACTCAAATAGCATCGGGTATGGCTTCCATCTCAGGGAGTGGGCTGTCTATCAAACCAGAGCTTGGCTGGTTACTCCTACAAGCTTTGTGCCAACTGCTGGGTTGGTGCTTACATTTCTCCTTTGGTAGTCTGTAGAGTATCTTCTTTACCAGAGATGCTAGCAGCCCTTGTGGTTATGAATTCATTATCATCCCAGGTGATATGGATTTGTTATCATCAGGTTCGGGATGAGAACCTGCTTCTGACTGCTATGGCTAAGGGGACTAATGCTCTCTGTTCTAATGTTCTCTTCTAGGCTGGCAAACCGTCATGTGCCGTGGCAGTGATAAGTCTGCCAACATTTTAGATTGCTTCTTGACTTTAAAAACAGAAGTCCCTATCATGACCGAACAGCAAAAGCAAGAGCTGAACCCCTTGACCATAAAGATCAGGTGTGCCTCTTGCCTTCCGATCCAGCCTGTATCCATTAATGATCTGGAGGTAAGCATGAACCCCTGCTTTCCCCACTAAGAGCACCTCCGTATCATCCAGGTGGCTATCGTGTGGCGCCTTTCATCGTTCATGCACTTGGTGTGAGAGAAACCATCCATAGCTTATCACTTGGGATCCTGTAGGGAGACTTGAAAGAGACAAGGTTCCCAAGAGCTGGAGTCACCAGGTCTGAGCTTTACCCCTTCTCCCTAAGCGTGCTGCAAATGAAGATCACTGGCCTGCTCAGAAGTGTTCAGGCTTCCCTGCCACGGCAGCAGCACGCGGATGGGACTTACTGTTGTAAACCACCCAGGCTCAGCCGGTGTGCATGCAGGAGTTCCCCTTTCTTCTCTGGAGCATCGTCCAGAAGAGGCTTTCCTCTTCCCGTGTTTGTGTGCTCGTTGGTTCCGCTGAAGCACATCCTTTAGCGTGTATCCCACCGTTACATTTCAGATTCTAAAAGTACCTTTATATTTTCTTTATATTTCCTGCTCTCCTACTTGGAAAATAATTTGGTTGGTGTTGTAGTTTGCTTCCCAGTGCCATGATAAAACACTGAGCAAAACCAACTTGGGGAGGTGTCATGCCATTCCCTGGTCTCCCTTTCTGTTGCTGCTTGTGGCTTATGTGTGAGCGCTCAGTTTGCTGTTCGGGTCACCATGCCTGCCTGATGCTAAGCTTCCCTGTCACGATGATGGGGTCCTATTCTTCTGGAACCAAAATCTCAAATAAATCGTTCCTTCTAGAAGATGCCTTACTTGTGATGCTTTGTCACAGCAACAGAAAATTAACAAATATATTACCTGTCTTAGTGTGAATATATTCACATGTATACATTATACTTTTCCAGAAAAGAAACCAGCACACATGACATATTTCTTTTGAAATATCCACTTACAAGAAGTCATCAGGAGTCTCCTGAAGGCCTATGTGTAGTCATCATACTTTCCCCAGTACATACCTAGAGCACACTATCAAAACCAGGACATGGATATAGCATCTTATCACGTGTAGATGAATGGAACCACCATTGCTCTCAAGCTACAGCCTGCACCATCATGCCATGAAGATGTGCGTCTGCTCTATTTTATAGTTCCCACAATTCCTCACATCCGTCTCTCATCATCAATTTGTCTTGCATTTACACAAACTTTGCCAATTTGGGGGATTTTCTGGATTAAATCAGTTCTCTTCAAAAAATATGTTGAATCCCTAATCCCAAGCGCCTTCTAGTGTGAGCTCATTTAGAAAGGGGGATTTTGAGGAGGCGGTGAAGTTAAAACGAGGCCATTAGAAACCACAAAGGCATCAGGATCACCTTCCTGCCACTCTGCAGCTAAGAACACAGGAACAGGGCACTGATAATACAGTTTTTTCTTTTCTGGGATGCCACGTACCTGGACTCATACAGTAAGTAGATGGCCTTCAGAACCTTCTCTCATTAAAAATATGCACATCCATCTTAGTTACGGTTTCTTTTGCTGTGATGAAACACCATGACCAAAAGCACCTTAGGGAAGAAAGCATTTATTTCATCTCAGGACTCTCAGGCTACACTACTTTACCGAGGAGAGTCAGGGCAGGAACTCAAGGCAGGACTCTGGGGCAAGAACTGAAGCAGAGGCCATGGAGGGCACTGCTTGCTGTCCGGCTCCTCATGGCTTGTTCAGCCTGCTTTCTTGTACAACCCAGGACCATCTGCTCAGGAGTGGCATTCTCCAACTCCTGCGAGACGAGCTCATCCACATTAATCATAATCGAGAAAATTCACAGTAGACTTGCCTACAGGCAATCTGGTGGAGATTCTTTCTCAGTTAAGACTGAGCCCTCCTAGATATCTCTAGGTTTGTGTCAAATTGACAAGAACCAACTAGCACACTGTCTTTTCTCAGCTCACGAGCTGATTTCTTCTGTCTAAGGAGTCATGGCATTAACATGTTCTTAAAATACTTTGCCCAGGTGGGCGTGGCACACACCTTTAATCCTAGCACATAGAGCAGAGGCAGACAGATCTCTGTGAGTTTGAGGCCATCCGGAGGCACAGAGTGAAACCCTGTCTCAAAAAAAGTCTTTGACTTACCTTTTTCCTTTCCTTTCCTTCAGTTCTGTTTGAGTTGGCGGTGACTAACCACATCTGTCTTTTCTGTTTCTCCTCTGTGCTTCCTACCTTCTTGCTTCTTGACCCCATATTTTACGTTGCTTTAAAAAAATTACAAACACAGGGAGCCTGAGCTGCTCTCTACTTTCTGTTTTCCTAAGTCTTTCTTTGACTTTCCTAATCTGGTGTCTCTCATAAAAAAAAAAAAAAACATTTTGAGTGGGTACAAAGAAATTTGTGGTGCGCATGCGTTCCTGCTTCCATACCTTTGCCTGAAAGCAAACCTGCATCTAAAAGTACTCATTGCTAGTGAGTAGAGCTACACTTGATCACTTTACTTAAACTATCAAATATACTTGTTTATCTGGTCATTGTCATATTTGATGGCACATCTGTGTCTCTTCTAAAGCTGTAGGCATTTGTGGTTCTTACTGTGGCCTAGTGTTCACTGATCCTGGGGGACCTTCTTTGAGATCTTAGTAATTTCTTCAGAGATAGTATCTAACCCTGATAGATACCTAAGATCACTGCCGATCCGTGATTACCCTAAAACAAATCCTTAGTTCCTGTTTACAATGAATGCACACATGGAGAATGAATCAGACCGTAGAGGAGAACAAGGCTCAGCTGTTGATTGTAGAAACTCTTTGAACCAAGACTGCAGGTGCCCAGCTTCCAGCCTCTCACCTTTTGCTTCGATTTTGTGCCCTCTGAAGCCCAGGACCCTGGGTCCCTCCTCATGTCAACGTCTAGCTCCAGGCTATTGCACACATACTCCGTCTGCTCCATCCTTCACGCACTTTCTAGATATCACCAAATTACCCTGTCCTCTCTTCTTCCCCCTCCTTTTGTCCTCTCTACCCCCTTCCCATCTTCCCTCTCTTCCTCCTCCTCATACTAAGGATGGAACCCAGAGTCTCAGGCAAGTTTTTCAAGTACTCCGCCTCTGCTTTTTCTCCTAATAAAGCCATTTAACTCTCAACATACACTTATTATCAGTGTATATGATTGTAGTGGGGAGGACATACGTGCACATGCTGCAGTGCATACGTGGGCCCAAGAACAACTCTGTGTGGTTGGCTCTCTCCTTCTACCTTTGTGGGGTGCTGAGGATTGAACTCAGGTTGCCATACTTGTGTGGTGAGTGCTTTACTATGAGGATCGTCTTGCCAGCCTCTTAAAACCAGTTTTTAAAAAGTCAGTTGTTGAGGATGGGGTTGGAGAAGTGACTCAGTAGATAAGCAGATATCAGTGTGTACATTTGTGTATGTCTGTGTGTTTGTGATATATGTATATTTGTGTGTCTGTGTATTTGTTTTATGGTATGTGTATATTTGTATTTGTGTATGTGTATATATATATGTGTGTTTGTTTATATGTGTGAATATTTGTGTTTGTGTGTGTATATACGTGTTTTTGTGTATGAATGTATGTGTGTGTTTATGTGTGTATATTTATTTTTGTGTGTGTATATTTGTGTTTATGTATGTGTATATATTTATGTGTTTGTATACATGTATGTATGTATTTGTATATTTGTGTATATATGTGTGTGTCTATGTGTTTGTTTATATTTGTGTTTGTATATGTGTTGAGTTTGTTTCCCAGCGTCCTCATGAGGTAGCTTACCATATGTGTAATTCGACCTCTAGGGGATCTGATGCCTTATTCTTCCCTCCATGGGTATCACTCAGACAACCTATACATACACATAATCAAACAGTTTTTGTTTTTTTTTTTAAAGTGAACTAGAAGTTGGCCTGATGGCACACACTTATAATATCATCACTTTCAAGACTGAGATAGAAGGGTCATGATTTCAGGGCCAGCCTGGAATACAAGTGAGATTCTATCTCAAAACTAAGGAAAAAGACATTGGAATTTTCTATCCACGTATGCATGTTGCCATTTGGGGGCTTTTCCTAATGTTGGGTCATTTCTATAGGATGCTTGGCTTCTCTGGGCACTCCCCATTTTTATGCCTGGGAAGGAAGAGCCTAGACTCAGCATAGGGAACTTGTGGGGATGAGATGCGAGTGGGCCATGAAGCCGGTCCCAGACTTCCAGTCCTTGTCATCGTCCTGCAGACTAAACCTGAAGAATCTTGCAGTCACTTGTCAGTCACTGCATCTCAGGCAGAAAGGGGAGACTCCTCACTAAGGCCCCTGCCTTTGACCATTCCTGTCCCTTTTCCTTCTACCCATGCTCTGGATCTCTAAGTGCTGGAGCTGAGCTGGGGCAGGCACAGGCTTGCTTCCCATTGCTCCACACACTTGCTGTGCAGGCTTTCGGAGCACAGCCCCTCCCCAGTCTTCTTTCCACCGGTTCCTCTGACACCTCGCACACTCCCTTTATCCTTCATTGAGGGGCTTATTCTGGCTTTATTTGTTTGCTTACTTTTTCTGGGGCTTTAACATACATAAGGTCCTGGCTTTGGTTCTCACATTGCAGAAACAAAACCCAAAGGATCCAGGCTAGCATCCAGGCATCTCTTCTCACTTTTCTTAAGCTGTAGGCTTTGTTTGGTTTGTGTTCTTCCAGGCCATATTGTCAGGCATCTGTGCACTGAGGGGACCTCTGCTATACCAAAGCCACTCCTACGTCAGGTTGACCAAGCAGGCTGTTCCACCACTTAGTCCCATCCCAGTAGGATTGCCTTTGCTAAAATACACTTCCCTTTACCTTGTCTGTGCCCAGTATTAGGACTGGAATTAGAAGCAGATGTAAAAAGAAGCATTCTGCCTATGTCTCCACGACACGTGCTGTTTGGGAAAGGGGAGGGGAATCACTCGTCCTTAAGCCTGTGGCCCGTGTCTTGTGATGCTCGTGTCTTGTTCATGCACACAGCCTGAATGACCTCACAGTGTGTGTCTGATGAAGGAAGAAACTCAGGCTTCAGGACTCAGAGCAGTGAGTGTGCTATGCTGAGCACACAGGTGGAATATGACCTGCTGTCCCTCTCTCTTGTAGAGTCTGTGCATACACGTAGAGTGTGACGCTCTGTCCCTCTCTCCTGCAGAGGCTGTGCAGCCCTGTGTACTGCAGATACCAGTTCCACAGGACTCCAGTTCACGAGACCAAGAGAGAGCCCCATGGAACTCATGTATTTTTTCAAGATATCAATGTCATCTTCCTTGGGGCCATGCACCCCAGTGATGTGAGAGAATACCTGGAGGGGCCCCCTATGGTAGTTGAAGTTCATGACAGGGACCGGAAGTCAGAGGAGTATTCCCGGAAGCCTACCCTGTTTGGAGAGGACTTTATAGATTCATACTTCAATCTCCAGGCTTTTGTCTCCTCTAGAGACACGGAGACAAATCCCTTTGAGTCACAGAACAAAATCGGGGATCCTTATGGGGTTGCCCGGGTCAGTTTTGCTGACCTCCTCCTTGGTTATAAGTACTTGAACCTGATTGTCCCCATCCACAACTGTGAGCCAAAGTCTCCCAACTGGAGCCAGGATAGCAGGAGCAGAAGGACTATGGGATTCCAGGCTCCTGCAGATGTCCTCCAGCACAGCTTGATTCCCATAGGCAACTACCTAGAGGCCAACTCTTTACTCAAGCTCCGAGTGGATATTGCAGTCCCCCTGAGGAGTTGGTCCAGAGTTCCCGAGTTCGACCTGGTGGGTACCCATTTTGGCCGCATCATTTTTGTGTTCAGTGCCAAGAACCTGTCCCTTCTACAGAACCTGATGCAGGACATCACCCAGATCAATGCTAAAGCCCTGGACCTGGAGAGTTATCCCCTCCAGAACATCCAGCAAATCTTGTCAGCCTTCAAGGTGCGTGTGAAGATTCAAGAACAGCAGAACCTGGATGTGCTCACTGGCTTCCATCTGCTGGATGGAAGGATCCATCTTTTTATTCTAGAAGGCTTGGCAGACCATGGCTTGAGGCGGCTGTGGGAGAGTTACCAGAACAGGTAGGTAGACTCCGTCCCATTCAGAGAAAAGCAATGGCAGTCTGGATACAGGGCAAACAGAACAGCTCTTTCAAAGCCACGACCAGGTTCAGTGTCCGCTAGACACTGACAACAGGCAGGCCTGGCTGTTTTAGCTGGAAGGGGAAATGTAGGATTGGGCTAGTGAGATGGATCAGTGGATAAAGGTGCTTTCTATGTAATCCTCGTGCCCCAAGTTAAATCTACAGAACTCATGAAAGGAAAGAACGAACTCTACAAAGTTGCCATCTGATTTCCATGCATCTGCATTGCCATGGTGCACATAATGATGATGGTGGTGGTGGTGGTGGTGATGATGATGATGATGATGAAACAGAATTTGAGCTGATTTAGAACATAGTACTGAGAGAGGGTTCCATGTACTTTAGGTTTAACTTGTTTGAGGGACAGGCTCCCTCCCTCTTTAGTGCAAAGGCAGATTTCATGGCCTCAGACTTCATTTGGTAACAGCAAGAGGCCAGAAATTTTTTATCTAGCCAAGAGGGGGCTGTACCATTGTGGGCCTGTCCTGATGTGCTGACAAGCTGAGAGACACCAGAGAGAAGTATGACTTCTCTTTAGATGTATACATGAGACAACCAAAAAAGTACATCCACCCCCCAAATCTGTAAATGAGTGTATAGTATATAGTAGTCAATGAGGAGAAACCAGCTGGGTGTGGTGGCATGTGTGTTTAGCCCCAGGACTCCGCAGGCAGAGGTAGGTGGATCTCTGTGAGTTGGAGGCCAGCCTGAACTACAAAGTGAGTCCTAGGACATCCAGAACTATTATACAGAGAATAATAGACTGTGCCCCAAAAGTCAACCAACCAAACCCCCAAAACCCAGAAAACAAAACAAAAAGTAGAAACCAGTGTCTCTCAGCTAATCATCAGAATGTGGCTTGTGATGTGGTAGGCAAAGTGTAATGTAGTGGGACACGCAGTGTCCTATAGTGTGACCTATAAAGTGGTCACAGAGCAAGATCTGATTTCAAAAACCCAGACAAAGAAATATAAACAAACAGGGGTCCATGGTAGACAAAAGTCGGAGAAAAGTCTTTCAATAAGTGGTGTTTGGACAACTTTTTCTCCACAGAAGAAAAAGGAAAACAAGTTCCTTTCAAGCCATTCATAAAAACAAATTCAACTGACTAAAATCTATGTGGTTTTAAAAAAGTAACAGTATTTTTATTAAGTTCATTTTTTGTGTTTGAGTGTTTAAGTGCTTGTTTGGCTATGCACCTGTGTGTAGTCCTGTGGAGGACAGAAGAGGGCGTTAGATCCCTTAGAACTGGAGTTACCACGTGGGTGCTGGTAACCAAACCCTGGTCCTCTGCTAGATCAATAAATACCCTGAACCACTGAGCTTTCTATCTAGCTTCTTTATGTAAGCTTTAACCTTTTTGTTTTAAGGTAATTACATATAAGTGTACACTCAAAACTGTGACCAAAAGATCCTCTGTACTCCTTCCAAGCTTCCCTCTCATGTGATATCTAACCCAGAGTTCTGACAGTGCCGTGCGGCACATGAAATCTGTCACGTATGAATTATGCAGCCACTCTAATCAAGATGCAGTATTATTTGTGTTACCTCAAGGATTTTTCTCCTGTTGCCATAGTAACCACACCTACCTTCCTTCATAGTTCTTAATTCCCAGCAACCACCAATTTGTTCCATCCTATGGTTCCATTATTTTGAAAATACTACGTTAAGTTTCAAGTGCCAAGTAGTCTTTGATCGTTTATAGAAGCATAACTGATTTTTATAAGCCGACAAGCCAACTTGTTGAGTGAAGGAGTTGTTTTTGTTTTGGAAACTTCTTTGGTGTTTTCTACATAGGCCATCATGTAAGAGGGGCGACTCTCCCCTTTTCAGTCGGCCTGCTTTTGTGTCCAGGTGTGCTGGGGAGGATTTGCAGTGCTGTTTTCTGTGAGCCGATGATGATGATGATGATGATGGTGATGCACGGAAGGCATTTAATCTTTCTCTGTGGTGTCAGGAATAAGGCATCTGTCTCTTTGTTCTCTGTCAGCTTGAGGAGGCATGTCTCTCTCTGCCTGCTGTGCTAAAGGTTTCCAAAAGCACTCCTTCACACAGTGCATGAAAGGCAGTTGCAAGAAGACTATCACACCTCTTTTCAAACTGTGAACTTGGAAATAATTAAGGACTCACAAGTTGCAAAAATAGTAGATGCTCATTACCCACTTCCTGGTGGTGACATCTTTATAACCTCCGTGCTCCACTGACTGACAAAGCACCGCAAGCTAGACTAAGATGGTGGGGCGGCAAGGGGGAGGGTAGAGAGATAGAAAGTTTCACGTTGTAACCCAGGCTGTCCTGAAACTCTGTAGCTTAGGCTGTTTTTAAATCTGCATCAATTCCCCTGCCTCAACTTTCTGAGTTCTGGGGTTGCAGATGTGAATCACCATGCTCATAGTTTTAAGAATCTAATTCTGAGAAGCAAAAATATCAACATCTTAGATGACAAGAAAACACACTCATGATATCAGACTAGAGAAAAATTTCTCCAGTAAGATACAAAGAATAAGAGAGACAACGATACATCTTTGGGCTACATGCAAAGGAGAAGGTTTTGTTCAAAGAAATACCATACATTTTTGAAAATGAAAGCAGCAATTTGAAAATATTTGCAATGTATGGAACAAGATTGGCAGTCTTAACTGAATTAAAAATAAACAAACAAACACACACACACACACACACACGAAACAACAACAACCAAAAACCTGTGTTGAGTATGGTGTGCATGGGGCCTGTGGTCCAGCACTCAGGAGGGAGATGTAAGAAGGGATCATGACCAAGCTATCCTGGGCTGACAGAGAGAGACTGTAAATGAAATTTCTATGAATCAGTATGACAGCAATAAAGCATTTGAGTGGAAGCTTGGTGGATGGCCCAAATATTTCACATAGGAGGAACTACAGTGTCCAAGGAGAGGTTTCCGAGGGAACAGGAGGGTGGGCACAGATTTCACCAGGTTTCACTTATAGGAGCATCACCTGGGGCACTTATAGGGTGGCTGTATTTAGGAACCTGGACAGGTTGCTACTGTTAGAGAACCAAGGGTGATCCCTGATCAAGGGGGACAGAGGAACAGGAATGGGGACAACTGGCCTCAGCTGCCTCTGTTTTCAGGGTCCCACATTGGGTCTACCCAGTGTATTTACTACCATTACATTCTATACATTGCTTTTAAACAAATGAAAGAAAACTCCTGCTGGACAGAGCAAAGCCGTCCAGTGTTCCCAGGACTCATGGACAATGCTCTTCCTCCTTCTTTCTAGTGTTACTGCCTCCAATCGTGCAGCATGCAAGGTGCTCTACGACTCCAGGTTGCTCTTCTGCCACCGTCTCTATGCTGACCTGGAGACCATTCTGTACCATGTACATCTGTTCAAGCCTGTGTCGGTGCTCCTGCGGTACCCAGCACTCTATGTTCGTGGGGCTGTGTCACGCATGGCCTTTCAGGCACTGTCCAGGTGAGTGTGGATGGGGCAGGAGGGACATCCCATTAACTGGAGGCCACGTGGGCAAGAGGGACAGCAGACAAGAATGTCCTGCACTTCCCCAGGCTCTCCTGAGATGTATCAAAGCATGTTAGCTGAAAGGGCCGTTAGGATGAGCAACTCTGCCCAGTCTGCATGGTGGGGAACATTCTAGAAGGATCTGAGGAGGAAGCAGCTGGTCAGAGTATAATTTCCAGTGAGCACTGGAGATACAGACTGCAGCATCAGCCGCAGCCTTTCCTTTGATCCACCGCTTCCCTCCATTTCTGCCTTAAAGCCAGACCCACAGACCCTCTCTATTGCTGAGAAAGCCTGTTGCCAAACAGCCAGCTCTTGCAGTAAGTGTCCCCTTTGCTATGCCCTGCCTATCAGCCTTGCCTTTGTACCAGGTGTCCTGAGGGTTTCACCAGCCCTCTGCAGGCCAGCCTTGGCTGAGGGGTGCTGGAACCTTGAGGCCTCAGTTCAGAGGGGCTGGGCTTGAGGCACAGTAATGCAGAGGTGCTGCATGGGTAATCCGTGTGCATCCCTTGAGGCACAAGAGAGCAACGGGACATCTGGGGGGGGGGGCAGGAAAGAGTGGCCTTGGCGAGCCACTGGACATTAGTAACCCTGACAGCCTCTCCCAAGCATGGGGTAGGCTGTAATCCCCACCTTTCTATTTTTAGGAAGCTCTGACCTCAGCTAGTGCTGTCAAATTGGTAAGGCAGAAGGAGAGTAAGGAGTTAAGGGGGGCACAAGCCCAGGAGGAAGAGAAACGATGGAAGGAGAGCTCAGGGCAGAGAAGGCTTTTGCTTGCTTCTTGATTTCTTCCTATAATCAGGGAAGGGCCTGGGATGGGTGCTCCAGCATTTGTGTGTTAGAGGCAAAGGCTAGACCTTCCATTTTGGTAGATGATGCAATAGAGTTGGGAGTTGGGGAATCTGTAATGGGGGGGAACCAGTGTTCACAATAAACTTTTTCTACTAGGTGCTTGTGATGGTTAATCTTTTTTTTTTTTTTTTGGTTTCTTTGTGTAGTCCTGGAATTTGCTCTGTAGACCCGGCTGACCTAGAACTCACAGAGATCCTCTTGTCCCCACCTTCTAAGTGCTGGGATTAAAGGCATTTGCCATGTGATGGTTGATCTTAATTATCAACTTGATGGCATTTAGAATCACCATGGAAACACACTTCTGGGTGTGCCTATTAAGGTATTTCCAGATAGGGTAACACATTCTGAATGTGGCTTGTACCATCTAATGGGCTGGGGTCTTGGACTGACTAGGGAGAAGAAAGTGGGTAGAGTACCAGCGTCTTTTATTCTCTGCTTCCTGTCTGTGGACATGACGTGGCCACATCCTTGCCAGGATGGACTCTATCCCCTTGAAGTGTAAGCGAATCAAGCCTGCCTCCCTTAAATTCACTCTTGTCAGGGGTTGGTCATGGCAAAGGGAAAAGTAAGTAATACAGAAACTTGGTTCTGAGAAGTGAGGCGGTTGCTGTGATAAGCATGAAGGTGTGGTTCACATGTCCTGGTAACTGGTTCAAGAGAAGAACTTGGAACTGGGAGTTAGAGAACCATAGAATGCCATAGCGGACATTAATAAGCCAATAGACTAGGAATCTGAAAGTCCAGAAGGCTGAGAGAAATGCTGGCAGTCGAGGCCGGGCTGGTGAGGTTTCAGACAGAAACAAGGAATCTAATGACCTAGTGGCCATTTGTGTTCTACGAAGGTAAAGAATCTGGCTGCACTATGGCGACGTCCTGAGAACCCGAGTGAGTCTGACTAAAACAGTGAAAGGTACTTGTTTGGCAGAAGAGAACTCAAGATGGGAGAGCACTGAGGCACTGTCGTAGTTACTGCTTTCTGATCTGATTCAGGTCAACACTGAGGGGGGGAGGGGAGAACAAGTGAGGCAGAAAGATGAAAATGTGCTGTTCTGTCTGTGAAAGGAATTAGTTTTAAATAGCACAGGGTGGCTGAGAAGACAGTTGTAATTCGTAAAGATTAGCCCCAATTACAGAGAAACTCTGTGTTCAACAGGAACACCTACCAGAGGGCCAGAGGTAAGGTCCATCTTGTGGAAATGTAGAGTCATTTAAAGAGCGAGGTCCTAGTCTGAGAATACCACCGGAGGGCATCAGGGTAGTTTTGCTCACCGGGGTCAGCAAAAAGGGGCTGATGCAATTGTGGTCCAAGTATGCCAGGCTGTATCTTGAACTGGCAGAACTTGGCAGTAGTGTCCACGTGGTACTGGATTTACAGGCATTAAAAATGCAAGAGTAATGGAGTCATGGAGACTTGTACAAAGATTCTTGAAGGCCACCGAGGCCAGACAATATGCGGCAGGGTTGGAGTGCCTGCAAGGAGTTCCTGAAAGGCCACTGCATGAAGCTGTGAAGGTAAAGACTAAGTTTCAGGGGAGATCTTGGGATGTGGGAGATGTCAAGACCACAGGATATCAGCTAAGAAAGACAACTGCAGAGTGGAATCTGTCCAGGAACTCTAATGTGCCTGAGTGCTGCTGGAGATGGAGTCGGAGGGTTTGGAGCCCAGGCGATTCTGTCACGAGTTCCAGATGCTACATGTGGAGCTTCCAGAACTGATGTTTGTCCTATTGCATTTGGGCTTGCTTTGGTCTGGTCTCATCCTTTAGGGATGGGAATATTGTTCTGTGTCATTATATACTTGAATCATGTAACTTGTTTTTTTTTTTTCCCCTTGGTTGTTGTTTGTTTTTTTTAAGGTGCTCACAGTTAAGAGATTGCCTCAAATCTCAGAAAAGGCTTTGGATTTTGGACTTTTGAGTAATTCTAGGACTATTAAACTTTGTGGGGACTTTGAGAGTTGGATTAAACAAATGTATTTTGGATTATGAGACAAAAATAAGACTTTATGATCAAGGGGTGGAATGTTATAATTTCTAAGTGATGCCTTTAGCAGTCAAGTTTATGAGCATTGGACTTGTGATGGATAATTTTTATTGTCAATGTAATGGTATTTAGAATCACCAGGAGAACATCTTTCAGTGTGCTTGTGAGGGTCTTTCCAAAAGGAATACACTGAGTAAAGATTTGCCCTGAATGCGGGTCATTCATTAGACCGGGGTCATGGACCGAGTAAAAAGAGAGAACTTGTACCAGAGTTCATTCCTTTCTGCTTCCTGTCTGTGGATGCAGTGTGACCAGCTACCCTATGCTTCAACTCTCCATGCCTTCTAACCCATGAGGGACTGCATCCCTTCCAACTGAAAGCCAAAACGAACCCTCTGTTTTCAAGTTGCTTCTTGTTAGGTATTTGATAACAGCAACAAGTGACTAATGGACTGCTACAGCCACAGTCACTGTGTCTTTTGTTTCTGACAGTTATGAAAAGAGTCCACTAATTCAGGAATATACCTCACCTCAGACTTAGGGGTAGTGAGTAGCACCTAGAGGTTCCCAGATGCTGTCAGTGTGGATTCTGGGTGCACTGCAGGTCAACCTAGGTGTGGTTCATTGCTACCCATGGGGTTCAGGAGGTAGCACTGCCACTCAGGCCTCAAGCTCTGTGCTGGCAAGAACTGTGATTACATCATCCTCTCTACTGCAGGAGGACTCTGAGATCTACCTGTTGAGAGTCAACTAGCATATTGGGGTGCTTCCCTAGTAGGTTTGGGGTTGATGAAGACTTTGAATAAAGAAAAACACTCAGCACATATTGTGGGCAACCCCTAATTTTAGCAGGCTTTGGGGTAAGAGGCATATATCCAGGAGTCCTAGCTACCTAAACCAGCTCTGATCTGGCACCACTAGTCAACCTGACCTTTCACTTCTACTGTGAAGCGAGCGTGTTTATACAGGTGAGGCTGAGTGGCGGGCTGTTCCTCATTTCAGGATCCATGGCATCTGCCTCAACAGCACCAGGCTCAAGGAGGTGGTTGTGAGAGATCTACTGCCTTCCTCCTCCATGATTAAAGACCTGAGCCAAGAGTTTGGGATACCCATTTCTCAGGAAGATCTCACAGACACAAAGCAGTTGGCCACATTGCCCCAGCCCAATGCCAACGATGAGGACATCCAACGTCGGACTTCTAATCTCCCACTGGAGATACAAGTCCACCAGGAGAAGTACCTGCAATGGCGGAACAACATGCTGCTGAAGAACCAAGTCCATATGGATAGCCTTGTCCAGGTAGGTGTTCTCTCTCCCCTCCATGCTGGGGCTCGGGCCCAGTAAGAGACACAGGCCAGATGACTCCAGCCTCTGCTTTCTCTTCTGATTTGGGACACTGGGCTGGACAGGCAGCAGAATGGGAGGCAAAGCTGAATTATGCCAGAGCATTTGCTTCCAGTCCGACTTATCTTAGCTGTCCTTGAATATGAGAGAGAGTGAACTTAGGCATAGAACACTTACCGCAGTACTAGTGTTTATTTCAGAACTGTTATGGGTATAACATCTTGCTTAAGCTGCTAAGGTCACGGATATTATTATAACATATATTCTATAATACACATGCAATAATGTGTAATATACAATATAATTAATATATATAAATATAGTATATGTTTTAGATAAGTATATGTAATAAATATATGATAGTAATAAAGCATATAAGGTACAGTAGGAGAAAACATGAAGAGGAGATAATAGAAGGTAGAGATGCTGGTGAGGTGATGGGAGATCAGTGGTGTGTCGCCTAGATAGCCAAGGATATTAACTTACCCCAAGCTAGCTCCAACATCTTGGAAGTGCAAGCATCTCAAGTGTGACTTGAATCTGTCTGCTCATGGTCTCTCTTTGTGAGGCCCTCCTCTCCACCCCCTCCTTCATGTTCCACTTATAGTCTCCAAGGTCCCCTTCTGTGCGTCTATCATTATTTACTTATTGGTGGCCATTTCTTTAGCAATTTAAAGGTGTTCTAACTATATGCCAATATATTTTCTGCTGAAATTGTGCAGATATTTTTTTTCTGAAATACACTTAGGATTAGAATTGCTGAATGCTAGCTCCATTGCCTAGATCATATATTATTTTTCAAAATAATAATTAATACATACATGTAGCCAGTCTTTGCGACTTTGAAGGTTCTTCCTTTTCTTACCCTTTGCCCCGCCCCCCCGCCCCTGTTTCATCTCCTAACATTAGGCAGGGGAGAAACAAGGATAGAGGGGAGAGAGAAATTAGGAACATCCCTGAATCATTTTCTTTCCTTTTGTTTCTTCTTTGACCATGGCTACTAACAAACCACAAACAACCTCCCTAAATGAACAACAACCACTTCCCTTGACTCTCGGGGCTCTAGCATTTATATACTTTCTGAAAGGTTCCCAGAATTCCAAACATCCCACAATCGCAGAAACTACCTGCAGCTGGCAAAACCATGCCTCTGCTAGAGCATGAGGCAAATCATAGTCAGCTGCTGCAGCCAGTTTAAAGCAGTCCCATATCTCCACAACTGAGATTAAAATGAAAGCACATTCTTGTAATATTTCTGTTTTTTAAAAGAAACTAAAATTCCACAATTATCACTACATATTCACCCTAATCTTGTGTGGGAAGCCCCATTTTGTGCATTCATGCTATGTGCTGCAAGTCAGACTGTGAGATGTTTAATTTCTTATGTTTAACAGGTTTTTGAAGAGGTTTTAAAGTTGCACTGCTTCCTGATGAAGCCTAATATCTCTTCATAGATTTTTTGATTGCTTTGCCCATGTTTAGATAACATTATATTGTGAAACCCTTAAAACCAACCCAGTAGTATTAATTCTTTGATTTTTATTTTAATATTTTTTTTTGAGATAGAGTTAACCATGTAGCCATGGCTGACATAGAACTCACTGTAGACCAGGCTGGCCTCTAACTCACAGAGACCCACCTCCCTCTGTTTCCTAAGTGCTGGGATTAAAGGCACACACCACTACATTTGGCTCTTTTTCAGTCTTTCAATGAATGGAATCTTTAGCAGAAGTCATTTTAAATTTAGTATTTTTTTTATATTTTCTTTTCTTTTGCTTTACTTCAGAAATCTTTTCCTACTCCAAGATTATAAATCTTTTTCTTCTTTGAAATGCTTATTTGTTTGTTTATTTTGAGGGTGAGGGTGCCTCAGGATCTTATACATGGCAGACAAGTATTCTACCACTGAAGTGCATTCACAATCCAGGTTCTCTCTCTCTCTCTCTCTCTCTCTCTCTCTCTCTCTCTCTCTCTCTCTCTCTCTCTCTCTCTCTCTCTCACACACACACACACACACACACACACGCAACACATTAAGCAAACAAATTCAACCCCTCTAAAAATCTCTGATATATAGCCCTGATCCTTATTATCCATGTCTATATCTGTGAAAACAGTACCTAAATCAGGATGGACAACATTCTACCACCCCAAAAGTGTCACACACCTGTTAATCACTATTTGAATCCAAGTACCATGCAACTATTTTGTATTGAACCTTGCTTAATGGAGTCATACATGTGTGGTCATGCGAGTATTTGGCTTTTATCCCACATGAGTACTTTCTAGGATTTCACATGGTTTTGCATATATATTTAGCTCTGGTCAAGTTTTGATTGAGTATATACCATGGCAGATTTACCCACTTTTCTACTAAATTGTATGTGGATTGATTCCACTGGAGTTTTTTGTAGATGGGGTTGTTGGTGACTAGGCTTCCAACATTTTATACTGAATCTGTTTGTGGGAGCCACATGCCAATTCCTTTTGGCTATATAGCTAGGGGAAACTCCACTGGGCCATTGAGCAGGCTGTCATTTAGCTTCCCACTGCTGCCATCTCAAAGTGGCTGTATTGTTTTACTCTCCTGCCTACAAACGCAAGAGAGTTCCACAGATACTTTATAGGCATCAGTTTTTATTATTTGGCCATTCTGGGGAAATATGTTAGCATTGCATTTGTTTTAATGTGTTTTTATATTAAAACATAATAAATAGCATAATATAAATATAAAACAAAAATATAATTTTATATATTATATATTTGGATGTCTTTTGTGACATACTTGTTTAAATTTATGTCTTTTCTCTTTTTTTCATTGTAATAAGGCTGTACTTCAATGTCCCTCACATCACCAGATGATTTTACCTCCATAGTAGCTAAGCTAAGAGTTTACATTTCTGCTGCACCAAGGAATGAATTGTAGGCACAATCATTTGGACACAGATTTCTGCTATGACCAAAGTTATTTGACTTGAGTGATTGTCATCCTTCTCAGCCCACAGGGAACAGGCCACATTCATTTAAGAAATGGTGTGTGTATTAAGATGGTCTATCCATGAAGTCATTCATCAACTGTTTCAATGAACAATGGTTCTGCTTGGAGGGTGGCACAGACATTAGGTGAGGGTAAGATTCTGGTTCATTGACTGTGATGATTTTGAAAAGCATTCATCTCAGAAAAAGAGTAACCTATAAGGTCATCTTCTTTAAAGTTGATACAATGATTATAAATATCAAGCAAAACATTCAGTCTCATTCTTTGTTGTTCTCTTGCAAGCCACCTCCCAAATTAATTATCTACATTTCTTTTGGCTGTATAAATAATTTTGAAATATGTAAGCTGTTCTGAAAACCATAGTATAGTGTAAAAACATCAAATAAACAATCCAACTAATAGAGAGGCTGAGATAGGAGAAGCATGATTTCAAGACCTTTATGTGTTGTTTTGTTCATTTCCTTCGCCTGTTTGTGTTTTCCTATAATTCTTTAAGGGATTTTTGTGTTTCCTTTTTAAGGGCTTCTAGCTGTTTACCTGTGTTCTCCTGTATTTCTTTAAGGGAGTTATTTATGACCTTCCTAAGGTTCTCTATTATCATCATGAGAAGTGATTTTAGATCCGAATCTTGCTTTTCCGGTGTGATGGTGTATCCAGGTGTATCCACTTGCTATGGTGGGAAGAATTGGGTTCTGATGATGCCAAGTAACCTTGGTTTCTGTTGCTTATGTTCTTGCGCTTGCCTCCTGCCATCTGGTTATCTCTAGTGCTACCTGCCCTCTCTATGTCTGACTGGAGCCTGACCTTCCTGTGATGTGTCACTGGTTGTGTCAGAACTCCTCAGAGTCAAGCTGTCTCTGTGATTCTGTGATTCTGAGATTCTGAGATCCTGGGTGTATCTGAGCTCCAAGGAATCAAGTTGCCTCTGGGACCCTGAGATCCTGGTGTGACCAAGCTCCTGGGGTCCTGGGATCCTGTGATCCTGGGTGTGTTAGAGTGCCTGGGAGTGGAGCTTCCTCTGGGTGATGTGGGACTAGCTGTGGAGTTTGCACTCAAGGTCTGTTCAGGGCACCGGTCCAGACTGGAAGGAACCTGTGCCATCTTTTCTCTTTTTGATAAATATAAGTGTGTTTTTCTTGCTGTTTCAGAAATGTTTTTCTTATCTTTAATTATATTTGCGTTATTTGTCAGCTATCACATATTTCTTTTCTCCATCTGTGGTGTGTCTTATTGTCTAGTGTTGCATTATTAAGAGAAGGTTTATTTAATATTAGCAGGTGCTAATTCATCATTTGTCTCTAGATTTTTTTGGGGGGGGTGTGTGATTTGTTTCCTGGACTTATGTGCCCACACAACTGAATGCACCCTTTGTCTAGATTTGATAATCTAGCTAAAGTCCCTCTGACCCTCCAGGTTCTTTGAGCCAGGGTTTCTCTGTGTAGTCCTGGCTGTCCTGGAATTCTCTGTAGACCAGACTGGCCTCGAACTCAGAGACTGGCCTGTCCCTGCCTCCTGAGTGCTGGAACTAAACACACGTGCCATCACCACTTGGCTAGACTGAAGTTTTTATGTATATTCTGTTCACTGTGTTTCTGCTGTGGATCTTCACTGTGTGATGTCAGTTGACATGGCTTCTTTTACAGATGGTCTGCTGTTTCCCTCTGAGTGTTTAAAAAACTATTTCATCTTTGTTGTGTGACTTTTCAGGGGAAACCACAAACATCTGTTAAGGCACCAGTGACAGATCAAAGAAAGAAGTCTGTAAGTCTAACTTGATGGACCAGGGAGTTTGTTGGAGGTTCCTATAGGGCATGGGTGACTGCTGCATTACTGACAGATCCACCCAAGCATGGGTGAGGACTAACAGAAGGCTGCATTCCTGCAGCCCCGTGCACTGCTTGCAGGCCATGTGGCCTGCCAGCCTTTCCTCCCCATAGCTGCTGCTGTTTAAATGACCTGGGTCCTTTGAATGTACAAAATTTCTGACCTTGTTAAGTTTCTCCTCCTTCATTCCCTAATGTTTCAATTCTGAGGAGGGGGCTGCACCCCAGTCCTTGTTCTCTTTAATTTCACTGAGAATGGTGCCAAATTTCTATGATATTTCTGGCCTGTATTATTTCCTCAAGATGTATCACTGTACTGTTTGGATGTTGCTACTTCTGTCTCCCCACTCTCTATCTGGTTCTTCTACATATTCCTTGTACTCAGGCTGCCTGCTGGGAATACACCACAGACTGGTTTTCCTGTACATCCATTCAGAAGCTTTGTTACTCCTGCAATGAATTTCATACACTTGATTTAATTTCAAATATTTATATACTCAGTATTTTTCTTTATATTCGTTTTTGTTTAATATATTTTTGGTATCTTTACTTGCTTCTTTTAATATTTTTTTGTATCTACCTTAAACCTAAGTCATGTATACCAATTTTCACTCCAGACTGGTTGATCAGGGTGGGTCTTTTTCTCTTACTTCACGTGTTTCTCAGGCTACTTTGTCTGTGACTCAAATTCTTCTCACAAGTCTCAGGTACCCAGAGCACCTGGTGACAGCTTCTTGATTTCTTTCACCAGGTGATCCTTTGACCCAAGCTTTGACTTTAATGTAATGGGAATAGCATGGGAGGAACATCTACATATCAGGGCCGTGACCCTTCGGCTCAGGGTGGAAGAAGAGGATATTGAGGAACACAGATTAAACCTTCTAAGGATAGGAGGGAGCATAGAAAAATAATGAAATGTTCTTACCTATGGTATGAACATACCATAGCCATATGGGCCATGACCAGATCCAGTGACGCTTCTAGCTACTCTTCTTGCTGTGCACTGACCCTTGACCTGCCTTGGCTCTGTTGCTGAGAGCCACAGCAGCCACATCTTGCCTGCATGGGTGCTTTCCTTGTGTGTGAATAACAATTGTCACCCTTCTTCTGAGTGTATCGTGGACCTCCTTGGGACTCAAGTCAAGCCATTGGCTTATGTTATGTTATGGTTATGTTAACCATCTGGACCTTAAATGCTTTTTTGAGCAGAAGGTAGTTTATTGTTCCAAATCCAGGTGGCAAATGACAGGCAAGGTGAGAGTGTGCCTGGGCTCCTCTGTGCTATCTTTCCCCTTTTGGGTTCCGCCCACATTCTCCTGCCTTGTTTCCTGTTTCATCTTTGGTTTCCATTGCTCAACCAAGCTCATCTCTTTTTTTTCTATCTCCTTTCCATTTTTTCCTCCTGGTGTTTCTGGTGATTAAACCCAGTCCTTGCTCATACTAGGCAATGGCTCTACTACTGAGCTGCCATACCAGACCTTGTTTTTATTTTAGACAGGTTCTCTTTATGTAGCTCAGCTGGCTTCAAACACATGATCCTCCTGCCTTGGCCTTTCAGGTGCTGACTTTCCTGGTGTATACACATACCATGTCCAAATTATTTTATTTATAAATCCTTAGGAAGCTCACAAGCAAAGCTACCTTATTTCTTCAGCATCCTTCTGAAGAGGGAATGGTCCTCACTTCCTTGCCAGGCTTTCTGGAGAATCCCCCTGTTCCTGATGTACCCATGAAGCACAGTACTGAGCCAGCCTTGGCTAATGATGTCTGTCCCTGTGGCCTTAGGACACAGGGTCCCCTATCCATATCATGGAAGTACCTCATCCTTCTGACCTTTTGAACTGTAAATTTTATCTTTTCTACTAGGTGTATGCAGGAATCATGGCTCAGTGTAAGATGTGGTTAGTGTCCTTGTAGTTAGAAGTCTTAAGATTTTACTCCCCCAAATTCCACTTTGGACAGTGACACATTGGACTAGATGGACTATTGTCATGGCTGTGTGACTGTAAACTCCATTGGTACTCAAGGATTTTTGGTCAGTTTCTGCACGGTGGCTCTGTGTCAGAGAACATTTACTGCACATGAGAAGGGTCTGGTGTGGTTAATAACTGGTATCTGTCTCTTCAGAAAAATATCACAGAAGCCTACCAGTTCAACAAGGAGTCTCAAAAGTCAATGGGGAAGGTAATTAGAATTGCCATTCCTGAGAACAAAACTGTCCACAACTACAGCACCCAGACTATGAATTCCACAGAGCTTGCTAAGAAGCAGATGTTTAAAGAGATGGCCAAGGTGAGTGACTGGCTAACATGCTTGCTCTTCTGTTGTTATGAAGAGACACCATGACTAAGGCAACTCTTATAAGAAAGCATTTAATTGGGGCTGAAGGTTAGTTGATGATCATCATGGTGGGAAGTAGGCAGGCGTGGTGCTTGAGCAGAAGCTGAGAGTGTTACCTCCTGATCCCCAGGCAGCAACAGGAAGAGGGAAAGAGACACAGGGGGCTGGTGTGTGCTTTTGAAAGCTCCAAGTCCACCTCCCATTGGCATACCTCCTCCAGCAAGGCCACACCTCCTGATCCTTCTCAAACAGTTCCACTCCCTGATTACTAAGCATTCAAATATATGAGCCTATGGGGGGCATTTTCATTCAAATCACCACACATATAAGCTTTTCTTTCTCTGACCAAGGGTGGGTGAAGTCAACGATTTAGGGACAATGGACAAAGGATCAAGTGATTGGAGAAGAGTGTGACTCTCCATGCTCTAGAGAGAGTCAAAGGTGCTCAGCATATGCTCAGATACACAAGGTTGAAAATACTACAGAAGCTGTTCTGGGAAGCACTGTGTTGTTATGGAGACAGCTGTCAGCCATAAGAAAGGCCATGTAGGTTTGTAGCACCCAATACATGTAGAAAACGAATTTCTCTGTCAAAGGAGACAATGATGTGACACACTCACATATCTGCCGTAAGAGTTTAGTTAGAGTACGTAGTGTCGGGACCTTGTATCTGTATGTCCCCCCAGATGTTTTTAATACCTTCTGGAAGCTTGATTGTTACTAAGCCCTATTTAGTGCTATTCTTACAAGAAGTTGTCTCCTCACTTCTAGGAGCCAAGGAAGAGATTCACATATTCACAGAATTACCTCTCAGCTATGGTGGATCTTCGGGACCCAAAGGAAGAGGAGAAGAAAGCCCAGAAGAAGTCCCGCCAGGCCTGGCTCACAGTCGGTGGGTTCCAAGTATGGGGTCTTCAGAGCACCATTGGAAGCAACCAGCAGGATCTTAGACTGCCACCCATCAGAGAGCTAACTGAGGTCTTCAGGGAGGAGCAGGGCCTCAAGTCAGGGGTGCTTAGGGATGTCCTCCCACCTCACTCACTTGCTGCTCTTGTTTAGGAGTGGCAGGAAAACGCGCTGTTTACTAATGTGTTGAAGCCTGTGTTGGATCGGGATAGGTGGAGCTGGAGCCAACGCCGCCTGGATTTTGACCTATACAAGAAGCCGCCACTTTATTTTCAGTTGCCTCATCTTCCAACACCAAAGCTTGCATCTGGTAAGATAATACTTCTGAGCTGAGCCTGGAGGAATAGCTGGCAGAGAGCTCTGGCCCGCTGGGCATCTTTAGCACTGTGTGCTGGGTTTGCATTTGTAGTCATCCTTTCCGGGTTAGGAAACCAGGATTCAAAATGGGTCTGGGAGATGTAGGGCTGAAACTCAGGATGCCTAGGCTGTAGGTCTGTGCATGGTATGCTGATTGGATGCTTTTGGACAAATCTCTTTGGGCCTGATTTCTTGGCTATAAAGTGGGAGATTAGAAGGTATATTAGTGGCTTGTGAAGTTTCAAAATTGTGACATGGGACTGGCCTCTGGACCCCTGGCAAGCTCAGAGCAGAGACCCGGGACCTCACAGGGAACTTCTAACTCCTCCATTCTAGTTCTAGATGCTGCTGGAATTACTGGGAAAAGTGAATAGTATCTTCAGGCATAGGTCTTGCTTAACCAGTCTCCCAAGTCCTTTTCTCTTCCCTAATACAGGCAGTTTATGGAGAACATTTTTTTTTCCTCTAAAAGAAGCTGACATCTTGTTCAGGGAGAGCATATACATTTATCTAGCAGTGAAATTTGCCAGAAAAAAAATCAGAGAATGCTAGATTCAATAAACAAGAGGATCTCTCTTCTGGACTCCTGAGGGGCCAGGCTACACTGGAATATTTCCACAAAACTGGAAGCAGTGATAACTTGCCTGACAGGTGCTCTCTCCCTAAGTGTAGATGTGGCTCCTGAACTTCAGGGCAGGCCCTTGTTTTTCTGAGACTGGAGAGAACCTGTGTGCTGCTGCCCCAGTCCAGAGTCAGTGGTGCTGTAGACAAGGCTCTGGTGGATGAGCAGCATACCCTGACCAAGCTTCCTCTGTCTCGGAGGAACAAGTCGCTTAACATCTGTGAGACCATTTCCTTCTCTGTGCGGTGGAAGCCTGCTGGCTGCTCTGGGATGCTATGTGAAGAGCGTGCTACACAATAGATGTTAAGTGACTGCACTGCTTCCTGGACAGGGAAAGGAACATACAGGCAAGCAATGGGTAAGGGTGCTTGGTTCATGGGCTCGTCCGTCACTCACCCACCTGTCTTCTCTCAGGTAGGAGGCGAAAGGCAAACATCGGGTCTTCTGAACGACGTTGGCGCAGTGAAGTCACATCAAAGCCACCTAGTTCCCATGAAAGTTTCTCTGTGCAACACCAAGACTTATTCTCTCTTAGTGACCATCATCTGGCTGGCAGTAAAGACTCTGTCTCACCTAGCCTCTGCATCTCCTGAATCTTCAATGGGACTATACCAGTCAAGTCCCACCTCCCATGGCCGCTGGTTTCATTAAAGTGTAGTATAACCAAGGGACTTAGCTCAGTACCCATACATAACCCTGTACCATAACCATATGTACCTGTTACAAATGCATGCTGGTTCCAAGAGCAAGCTGTTCTATGTGTTTGGCCTGTTTGGTTTTGTTTTTTAATGGGGGGGCATGTGGGGCTCACCTGGTGATTATGATTCCATAGGTCAGTGTGGATGGAACAGCAGGCATGCGATAGGGTGACTTTCATATCCTGTAGGTGGATGAGAATGTTAGTCACTCTAACATCTGCTGTTTCTCACAGTGGTCTAGAACAGATGCTCAGAGTGGACCCCTGCTACCGCCAATGGCCCTTTCAGAACTACACCTCTGCTGTCCTGGTCACGTGTTGCTTTTCAGCAACTGGAACCCATGACGACTCTCCCTTAGCGTTGTGGGAGTCTGCTGTCAGCTGGTCTGTCAATGCAACACCAAGACCTGGAAATTTATCTAAAACCCTAGGCCAGCACTCAGTGGGCTCAATGCTGCTTTTAGCAACGAGGACTCCATAGAGCAGCCCCTGCACCTAACCCTAGCTGGGTGGCTCCTCTTTATTTCAGAGAGCTTTTCTCTACCTGGAAATTTCCAGAAGCAGTATAGAACCCTCAAAATGCAGGCACTACAGGACAGCTGCCCCAGTCCATGGGGATCAGTTTCTGTTCTAGACCTGGCCTCTAGGGTGGGGAGTAGATACAAAACAATACCATGGCAGCTGGCTGCTGTGTGATGTGGTTGCTGTGTCCCAGGCCAGCAGGGCGTACTTATCTTCCAAAATTGAATAACACCTTAACGGTTTGGCCAAATTAAAACACGTTCACTTTAGCTTACTCACACTGTCCTAACAGGGCAGACAAGAGTTACTAGGGACCTCTATCCAACTATACCCTACTTGACCCCCTTGGCCCAGCCAGGAGTTTCCAGGCAGACAGGGCGGAGATGGAACCGGGCATTGGAGTGCTTCCCAACATCCCCGGAGAAGCCTAGAGGCTGGTTGTATCCCTCTGTAATAGAAATATGAGAAGGGAGTCCAAATGTGAGAGGCACATGTGCTGTGCCTACTCACCGCCAAATTGAGTTGTGCCTCTCACCCCCAAGTCTATGATTCATCTTAGTAAGCCTCGAAGCTGCCTGGCAATGGTTTCTTTACTCACTATGCCTCCTTTAAGCTCTCTGCAGGAAGTTCACAGTATTGTGACTGGCAGCATGGAGTTCTGTCTTCAACTGTGTTGGGCATGTGGGCTCCTTCTGTATAGCACAGTTCTCTTAGTCTATCAGGGAGCAAACAGCTATATGGAATATATGGTGTGTGTGTGTAGTCAATGAGGCTTTCTGCTGGGGAAATAGCCTTGGGACAAATCTAAAGCATAAGAATATCTGTCATTCTAGACTAGCTGGGCAGCTCAGCCCTCTCACTGGCTGCTGCAGACTCCATGACTACTGCTGAATGAGTCTGCCTTGTTTCCAGTTCCTGCCTCCAACAGGAGTGCCCATGCCATTTCATGCTCAGAACCACCGATGGCTTCTGGAAGTCCTGTGTCAGCAGGAGCTCTTCCCCAGGCTGCTTGCTTTCCTAACTGCCCCAGTCACCTTTTGCATTCCTGTTCTTACTCTGTTTTACCAAATGAGCCAGTCCATAAACAGGACAGCCTGACAAACCCAGAAAAAGTTTCTTACTCCATATCAACCTAGTGCTAACCCCTCTGTGCAGTCTGGGCCACTCACCAACTGCCTGGTATGGTTATGGGAAATGCTAAGGTTAAGGGTTAAGGTTTGAGTCATGGGATAAGAGTGAGGGATTAGGGTTAGTGTCCTAGTTAGACCTTTTGTCAGTGTAACACAAGCCAGGGTCATGGAGGAAGAGGGAATTTCAATGGAGAAAATAGGCAAGTCTGTGGGGCATTTTCTTGATTACTGATTGCTGTGGGAGTGGTGTCACCCCTGGGCAACTGTCATTGGTTGTATAAGAAAGCAAGCTTAGCAAGCCATGAGGAATAAGGCAGAAAGCAACATTCTGTTACAGCCTCTGCATCAGTTCCTGCCTCCATGTTCTTGCCTGGAGTTCTTGCTCTGACTTCCTTCCCTTCATGATGGACTACAAATACAAGCTGAAGTGAACCCTTTCCTGCACAAGTTAATTCTGGTTTCCTGATTCTGTGTAGAATTTCGTTGGAGTTTTGATTAGGAAGAGGGATAAAGAGCTCCAGTGTCCTTCAAGTCCATCTTCAGACTCCTAATGAAAGGTTAAGGTTTAAATAGGGGGCCAGCATTTGAATATCTGAGCCATCTCCAGTCAAGGTGCGGCCCTGCCCCATTACCGCTGAGGCTCTAGTTGCTTCAGCAAGGCATTCTGACAAGTTGATAGGACTGTGAAATCTCTCTGGGGGAAAAAGTCTCTCATCTGGATAGGTCTGCCTTTTGACTTTTCATCCAGCATGAGATTACTGAGGAAAATTCCAGTCTCTTAAGGCCCAGTGTTCTGATAGCCAAAATGAGGGTTACAGTGACTCTTTAGAATAACTCCATTTCTGCTAGGCTGGCGACAAGGTGGCCTCTTGGGGAAGAGAAGACCTTGTTGCCTCGTGGAGGCATTAGGGGATCAGACAGGAAGACTTTGTGCAGAGTCCTGTAGTGCAGGCCTCAATATGGAAGAGAAAGTCCTCCAGACACCTGGCCTTGCTGAGTCTGTCCTCAGTCATAAGAAAGGAAAAGATCTTAAGAGAGCAGTGCCAAACTCTGGGCCAGGCTTCGTCCAAAGAGAAAGTTCCCTCGAGCTGGGAGTCCTGAGCTTAGCAATTGGCTTCTCCATAGAAAAGACCACCTTTGCCCCCCGCCCCTGTAGGTTTGTGCCAACTCCTCTTCCTGCTCCCCGCTAGGTTTGCTTCCCTGAATCCAGGCCTTCACCAAAGGGAAAGACAGGCCTGCTACAGATCCCAGCCAGAGAATAGGCCTCTTTTATACAGAAGGAAGATTCTCCGGCTCCATGGGTCAAGTGCCTAAGTCAGGTTTCTGCCTTTGAAAATAGAAGGTCCACTGGCTGCAGATCCATCTCCAAATGAGCATGGGGCTCCTGCACAGGAAAGTTAATGTCCCTCGAGGCTGAACCCTAAAAGTTTAAGTCCAGACATACTTCTTGGGGTAGGGAAGACAGTCCTGCCACGGAGGCCTTATTCTAGCCAAAGCCGTCTCCTTATGGAAGGGAAGGGGAAGAAGCACATACACACACCATAGTCCATCGGGAAAAGAACATCTCCCTGTTGAAGTCACAGGGCCACCAGACCAGCACTGCAGCAATGTAAACACTCAGGCCAACCCAAAGGCCATGACGTCAGGACTACTCTAGCCCCACCCCTGCCCCAACTCTAATCAGTCCAGGCGTAGAGGTGCGCGTATTGCCTCTTGGGATTGGTAGTTTTTTCATGAGGTCTGCACTCCGAAAAGGAGCCGAAGGGAGGTGTCAGGAACTACAAGACCCAGAGTTCCATGAGTCCTGTGGGAGGAAGTGCTGTAGATGGTGGGTGTGAGTTCCACTTTTTAAGCTGTAGTGTGGCGGTGAGGTGACAGATAATCCCTGCACAAATCATAGGCTCTCAAGGAGTAGGGATTCCGGAAAGGGAAGAAGAACACTCACTAGAAAAGGAGCCTCTGGTCTCACACCCCTTCGGGACTTGCCCCGCGTGTCTGAGGGAGGTGGCTGCGAGGTATCTCCTGGCGAAGGAACTTGCTCTTACCGCCATGTCTTCGGACTTCTTTCTGCAGCCTCTGGACGGCGGTCCCCGCGTGCCCGTGGGGCCGGGGCAGACTGTGATAGGCCGCGGGCCGCTGCTGGGAGTAAGTGAGGGAGCTACTCCCGGGCGTGGGCAGCCAGAACTTGCTCGGCTGAGGCTGTCTCTGTCTCCTGTCCTAGGGAACTCCACGCCTTGGCTCTGCTTGTCAAGATTTTATAGGTTTGGGGCAAACAACGTTAGTGAAGTCACAGACATTTCTTTTTCATGCCTGTAAAACGTACGGAATGACTTAACATCATTATCCTATCCAGCTGGCAAAATGGGGCCAAATCCAAGTTGAGCTAAGTTCGGGTTATAAGATGTAAAATGTAAACAGACCAAATAAACAAACAAAAGCGCTATTAGTATTTAAAGACAAATAGTACTCTAAAGGTTGACATGTCGCATGTTGACCTACAAAGCTTACACTATTTACAGTACTATATGGCCCATTACAGAGAGGGTTGACCACCCAGTGACCTCACCTAAGTTAACTTCTTTTATCCCCTGACCTCTTTTGCGGGGCTGGTGGGTCTTACCAGTAATAGCAGTATCCCTTTTGGTAGTATCAGAAGCTGCCCTTAAGTTGTCAGGGCAGTGAACCAGTCATTGTTCTAAACAGATACTTTCATTTACTACTTTCAAAACTTTTGAGTCAGGTGCTGTTTATTAGCCTCGTCCAAATGAGAAAGTTGGAGTATAAACTGGTCATTAAAGGGTGATACATGTACAGATGGCCACTAAGCTCTATATTCTTTACTCTCTGTGGGAAGAGTAGGAACCAGAGCATTTGCAGTTTGCACTACCAAATTATATTCAGTGGTATTCAAACATTTAGCATTGCCACAAGACATAATTTACATAATTGACTAAGGCCACTCTAGAGAACCTGGCAGTCAAGTTAAAATATCACAGGGGAGAGATGGGTTAGCCAGTAAGAGCCTGTAACTTTTTACATAGGACTGAGTTCCCAGCAACTATGTCGGGCAATTCACAGACGCTTGTAATTCTGCCTCTCCGGGCTATGTACACACATGCATATCCTGACACACAGGTACACATATATAATAAAAAATAAAAATTTAAAAATTTACAAAAAAATCCTGTTTTAAAAAATCTCTGCCATTATTTTCCACCTGAGTGGCTGGTATTTTCTGTGTTCTTGCTGTCCTGTTTCCTGGTTTCTTTTCTCTCTCTCTCTCTCGTCTTCCCCATTATAAGAGTTTTGTTCTCCGACATAGATTGTTGGATTGGTGTTTATGTTTTTCTTGAGCATGGTAGTTTTGTAATTTCTGTCTCCGGGTTGTGCTTTAGATTTTGATATGTTTTGCTCTAGCTGTTGGTTCTTGGAGGATGTGCTGGTATGTTAGAATTTAGGTTATCTTAAATATATTTGTCTTTAAAGAGAGGGTCTCACTACATAGCCCAAGTTCCCCTTGAACTTGCAATTTTCCTGCCTTACCTCCAAGAGCTGAATTTACAGGCATGTATGTACCCAACAGAACCACTTTTTGGGGGATCAAGAGCTGATGTTTGTAATGAAATAAACCATGTGTCCACCAGAGGTCACACTATACTTTTGTATTATTCAAAATATCCTTTTCTTCCTAGTGTTATGCATACTTAAAAGATAGATATAAAAGATCTATTATTGCTTATGGATAGTGTACAAAAGGAAAGAAGCCTAAGATGGACTGATAGAGGAACCATCTTGCTATATTATGGTTTTATCATGGCAGTCCTCTGATGCTTAGTGAAATACCAATGAGATCTTGACACTTGAAATAAGACTAGGAACGTCTTACTCTGGGCTGCAGTGATTTGCACGTCTCTGATTGCTTGTGAATGATCTTACATGGGTCTAGTCATGCGACTGTTTTCTTACATATACCATCTGTTTTTATTAGTAAGAGTAAGGATCTTGAACACTGGGTATTCTGAGAGTGACTACCCAAGTTACCTACATCCTCTGGGCTTTCCGGACCCAAATATGCAAAATGAGCAGTAGCTGCAGTAGCATTATGGCACGTCCCAGTGTGCAGCTCGGCCTGTGGCAATGCCATTGATAAAGTGAGTGATTAGTAAATGCCGCTGATTCTGGCCCAGTCAGGCACATGTCACAGAACGTAAAGACGTCTCTCAACTGTTTTTTTTTTTTTTTTAAAAGTTAGGATATTTACCTCTTTGAAGTAGCCTTATTTTAAATGAAGTTTTGAAGACACCTTTATTTTTTTCCAGAAATTAATTTTTCAAATTAACTCTTTTTTGGGAAGAATTACTTTTTGTGATCCTCATACTGTGGTGACCCTGTGTGTTTCATATGATTAAGTGTGGATTTTGACAAATGAGTACCGATTTGTGCCAGTTTCCATGTTTTTGCAGCCTTACTGGGTTTAACTTTATCTATACATTTCTATAGTATGCTTTGAGAGAGAATGTTGGTTCTGCTGTATGTAACGCTAGACTTCAAGCACTTGATGGTAAGTGAGCCAGTCATAAGGCAGGTACTATAACCATGATACTGTATAGTTGTTGCTTAAGAGGTTTTCCTCATGTGTCAGACCTGGCTAAAAAAGTTAATCTCAACTATTACATTTACTATGAGGTAGGAAGGACAGTAGTTTTCAGCATTTAAAATACAAGCATTTTGGAACGTTGATGTGGGTAAATGATTGTGAGTGTAAGTTGACCCAAAATGGGAAGTGATTATATTGAAGACATAGATGCTGATCTCTTCTTCAATGTCAGTGTTTGGCTTGGGCTGGTTTCCCTCTGCCTTTTTTCTTTTAACTGCCACATGTGGTCCCAGAACAGAAATGCAGGTTGTTTATCTGTGTCTGGTTAACCTTATGGTCATACCCTTCAGAGGGACCACTTAATTTAAGACAAACTGAATTTTCATATTTGGAATGGTTCCTAACCAGTACATACTGGATATATTTTTCTTGTTTGGTAGACTTATTAGTAGGAATCCTGTCTAGGTACGTTTCATGTATGGGAACTGGAGGGTTTGGGGCTGCATAGACTGCAGGCTTTTTTGGTAGTCATTTACTCTTTCATGACTTTGGTAGGTCTCCTCTCTTGACCATTTTGTTATCTGTTAAATGAGGGCAGTTATTTGACATGCAGTTCTTGAGTTAATAATATAGTTAATGTCTAGCCTACTAATTTCATATGTGCTGCTAAGGTTGTGTTTATTTTCCAGGAGGAGGCTATATTTGACATTTTTTTCCCTTGTAGATAACAGACAAAAGAGTATCCAGAAGACATGCCATTCTTGAAGTGGTTGACAGTCAGCTTCGAATCAAACCAGTGAGTATACTGATTCATTTTAACCCTTCGCCTCTTGCCCTTCTAGCAACTGACTGGAGAATCCTAAGGCTTGGAGATAGGGAATTTATGACAGAGCCCATTCTCCTGATACCTGCAAGATAAGTAACTTAATTCTCATAGTAGAGAGCTGAATCTGAATGGCTAGACTTATGGAAGATGATTGCCTGTATGTAAATTACAATTTTTGTTCATAATTTCCATAGGAGTACTTGTAATGTGGGTAAGTATACGTCCTGTGTAAGTAAGCTCTGATTCCTGGCACACACGTGAAAAGCCACGTGTGTTTGTAACCACAGTGGTGAGGGGAGCCGAGATAGCGTACCTGCAGCTTGCTGGCCACCCAGCCGAGCTAGAAATGATGGGCTTAGGTTCAGTGAGAGTCCCTAAATAGGGAAGAGCTTGGGAGGGGGGAAACTCCTCTCCCTCTAAGGGTGTGTGCAGTGTGCCTCTCCCCCAAACAAGGGAATGCCTAACTAAGCAGTGCTTGGTTTCAAGGGTCAGAAGGGATAGTGAATGAATTCACTCAGTGTTACAGGATTTTATTAACGCATTTCTATGGTTCTCTATGTAGAATTGAGTATTTGTAAATTGTAGAATTTATTCAGTTTCATTGTTTTGTAGATCGCTTTCACTGGAAGCATTTTCTCCTGGCTGGACTTTTAATCCTTTACTCCATAGCCTGAGTGTCAGTGTTTTGCAGGGGTAATCCCGAGACTGCATAGCCACTCTCTTCCATTTGCAAACTCTGTTTTACAGGAGAACGAGGTGTGTCTATGAGGGCACGTTCACTTTGGAGTAGTTTATTTGGCGGCGAGATAAATTATGGAACTAAATCCACTCACTTGACATTTAAGCTATTTTCATATTCTCACCCCTACCCCTGGCTTATGCTCTACTTCTGAGCTATACCCTAGCCCTGTGACCTCATTGTTTTTTGTATTCTTGTCTATTTTGTAAGTCATTACTTCAATTTACATAGAATTTTACACACTATTTCCTTTTATTATACTATGCTGGACTATTGTTGCAATAATAGCCTTTTAAATTCTAATTAGTACTGGGAAAACTTTTAAGTAGAACTGACATTACCCCATCTTGACCCTGAATACATGACATTTCAGTTTCTTCTGTCCTCATGTTGTACCAAGCACCTTGACATGGTCAGGGCTATCTGTACTCAGCACCCTGGGGCTGCTGTAGCTCCTCTCGATCTTTGCTTTCTTACTTAGTTGAGATTGTTAAGCTCATTGAATA
This sequence comes from Tokudaia tokunoshimensis, assembly GCA_036184795.1. Taxonomy (NCBI): domain Eukaryota; kingdom Metazoa; phylum Chordata; class Mammalia; order Rodentia; family Muridae; genus Tokudaia; species Tokudaia tokunoshimensis. The sequence goes on along the minus strand of BTHU01000002.1, from coordinate 108,831,327 downwards.
TGGGGAGTTGGCTTTTGTGTCTCTGGTATCTACTGAATGCCTGGACTGTGTCAGGTTCTTAGTATGGTTGATTGCATGAGTCAGAGCTGTGATGAGAAGCACAATGAGGGCTCTTGGAGGGAGGGATAGCAGGGGTTTTTATAAAAGTTCCTATTTTTCAGTATCTACTTTCTAATATCCTTCTAATGAACTACCATGACTCAAAATAAAGATGCTTGTTGTTACTGAAGGACCTTAGGGAAGATTAAGGGGAATTTCTATTCCTGTCTCTGATATGTTATGTATATAGATTTAGTTGGTTCAGAAAAGCAAGGATGGATAATAATCCGTCTGGTCCCAAGTGAAGGATTTGTGACAACACTCAACATTCTGCAAGATTTAGCTTGGTTGCTCTGTGATCCACGTGATGAAAAGAGCAGTGGATACTGACACTTCAGCTTTGGCTTGCTAGATCCCTTAAGGCGCTTGATGATTGGATTTCTTTTTTTTTTTTTTTTTAAATGAGCTCTAAGACTTTCCTGGATTGTATTGTTGATATCCACATCCTACTGATAGTAAGTAACACGCACAGAGAAATAAACCAATATAATTTTCACACCATATGTAAAATCTTAATGACATTTATTTGTTGTGTGTGTATGTGTATATCAAAAATGCATTATTAGGAGACCATCCTGTTTACTAATGCATGGAGATTACAAGTTTATTTAAAAATTTCCTAGTGTTAACTAAAGACATGTGCATTTTACAACCTAATATAGTTAAACAAAACTTATTTAATGTGTATGGTGTTCTGTCTGCATGTATGTCTGTGATCCATGTGTGTGCAGTGCCCATGGAGGCCAGAAGAGGGCATTGGATCCCCTGGGACGTGAATTACAGATGTCTGTGCACTACTGTGTGGGTGCTGGGAATCAAACCTGCATCTTTTGCAAAGAAACAGCCCATGCTCCTAATCACTGAGCTGTCTCTCCAGCCCTATAATCTTTCCTAAATTAGCTCATTACAGGTACTTAGTTCTTCCCATAACTGGGTGAAAAGTACTCAGACAAACTCTTACTTCTGTTGCTATGTAAGAATGCTGATAATATGTATGTGCAAAAATAAAAGATTATGTTAATGGAAAAATTTTTCATTAAGTTTTTCCAGGATTCAGTGAGTTAGATTTCTGCATAGCATTTAGCAATGTCCAGTTAAAACTGTTTTCTTGGAAGACACACTTCACCATTACTGAGTCATTACTTAGACTTTATTCCAATCATAAGGCAACAATGTATGACTTTACTAGTATCTTTTGAATACTAGACTGTACTGGATCTACTAGAAACTAGAACAAAGCTGCTTTGGCAAGGAGATAGGTAGGTAAAAGCACTTGGCACACAAACCTGAAGTCTTGAGTAGACTCCAGAACCCATGTAAATCATTCAGTGATGTGTTCCCGTAAGCTGAGCACTCCTACAGAGCAATGAGAGAAGATGAGAGTCCACTGTAGAAACAGGGGGGCTGTGTCAGGTAGAGAGAGCTGACTCCTATGCATATAGTGGTACGTGCGTAAGCCCCGACATACGTAAACATATTTTAAAAAGTACAGATTGTAGATAGAAAAAGAGAGTTTAAAATAGTAAAGCATTTAAACTATAACTATACTTATGTTTATCTTGTACTATATATATATATATTACTTGTACTATATATCTTGTAATTAATATATATATATATATGAAATTTTCCAGTAAACATGATCCTTAGCTATAGAAGAAAGGAAAATATCTTTTAACTCTTTTTTTGGTATTGTTTTTGGAAACTTGACATTGTGTTTAACAACTTCAAATATCAAGGTTTTGGAAAAGGTCTGATCTTAAATAGCAGCTTTTGAGATGGGAATTATAATCCGAGATCTTTAACCCTATGGAGTAATTTTTTTCTCCATTTTATTATTTCTGATTCATGATTCTATAACTATTAGGTATTTTCTTTAAAAAAATTTTTTGGTGTTAAAATTGCTGATTTACCTTAAGGGGTTTTAGTGATTTATTTAAATAAAATATTAGATTGTAAACAACCATTTAATCTATCTAGTCTCAGGTCCTTGTCTACTTTGGCACCTTTACCTGCTAAGACTTCTCACTGGCTTGTATTTGCAATTTTCGGAAGATATTTAACATTTTTTTTTTTTGAGGAAACTATCTTTGGTAATTGGAGGTAGTCAGTGGGAAAATATAATCTAAAATAATTCAGTATTAGTTTTGTTTTTGATATGTGTCAATTGTAATTTCAATCTAAATGATCTTCATGGAAGGGGTTTTATTTAAAAATACACTTGTTCTTCTAAGACAACTGTAGAGAAAGCAGTAGTGCTTGCGAGAGCAGATCATTATCTCCTGCCTCGTGGTCTTTCACTTTTAAATTGTGTTGGGAATTATTAGGAGAAAATCCAAAGCAAACAAGGGCTATTGCTGGGGACAGGTACATTTTGGATAAATAGTGGGGACTCTTCCCATGCCAAGAATTATTTATTTTTTTAATCTATCTTATCTATTGAGTAGTTTATTTAACTCATCAATTGATAATTTTGTTTGTTAAGTATAATTTTATACTTAATTGTTTGATAACAAAATTGTGGCTCATTTCATATTCAGTTGTATCTTTCACAATCCGCTGCATCGCTGAATTCTTTATTGATTAGATCCACAGGAATCCGTGTTTCCGCCAGCCCTCGGAGAAGAGCCAGCTCTCACCAATGGAGACACAAGTGTGGAGCCGGTTGCATCCTGGGGATAGCTTTTCCTTGTTACTCGACAAGTACGCTTTCCGTGTTTTCTCTGCAGAATCTGAAGTGGAAATGGAGTGTACTCTGAGGTAAGATTGCCTAGTGAGATGTAAGTGAGTAATGGTGTTTGTTTCTGATTCCTCTACCTTCACAAATGCTTCAGGAAGTCACTCTAGGGTTGAGCCATATTTGGGCTGCAGTAGTCACATCATTTGTTTTTCTGGAAAGCGCTTGGCTTTGGAAACTTAAGCCCTGTGGGGTTTGTTCCAATGTGTGCTGTCTTTTACCTTTGTATTCCTAAGGCTTCCACAAAACAGAAAAATTAGTTGCCTGTTTCCTTGAATTTTTGGCTTTCTTAATTTGTAAGGTATTAATTCTGACTCATATAGCTGACTTTTCTTACAATAACACCATGAAGTACAGAGTTGGAGGACTGAGGACATTAGGTAGTAGAATAACTGTGCTAAATCACAAACTAGCTTCTGAGCCAGGGGTTAGGCAGCTACTGGGCTTCATTTCCCAGGCTTTAAGTAACAGAGTTCAAATACTAGACCCATAGAATTAATTGAAAATATATGAAATATATATTATCTATGATATATATCACATGTGATATATATCATAGATATATATCATTATATATATCATTATATCATTATATATTATATATATATAATATATTTTATATATATATGATATATATATGATATATATATCATATATATATGATATATCATATATCATATATATCATATATCATATATATCATATATATCATATATCATATATATATGATATATGATATATATGATATATTATATATATCATTATATCATTATATTATATATATCATTATATTATATATATCATTATATTATATATATATCATTATATTATATATCATTATATTATATATCATTATATAATATATAATGATAATATATCATTATATTATATATCATTATATTATATATATCATTATATTATATATATCATTATATATATCATTATATATATATTTATGATATATATCACATGTGATATATATCATAAATATATATGAGATATATATTTCTTGATATTGTTGATGTTTTCATGTATTTTGGAACTACCAATATTTTGCATTTGTTACCATATCAAAAACTTAAAACTGTTGTTATCAGCCCTGTGTTCATCTGCATGACACTGAGAAGCGGATACATGGTAGAGAGTTGGTAGAAAAGCGAGTGTTCTCAAGAGCCAGCACCCTGAAAAGATGGGGGGTTTCTTCTCCCCAGAAGGCCGTCTTAGGGATGGAGAGGAGGTGCATGGGCAGTGCGGTAGGACAGCCGCGTGCCAAGGGCCTTAAGGCAGCAGCTTCCTCGTCAGGCATGGCCTTTGTCTTTGTCTTTGTGTTTTGTTTTGTTTTCCTGACTGGAAACTCAAAACTTTGTCTTTTGTTTTGTTTTCCTGACTGGAAACTCAAAACTCCTGGGGCTAATAATCCCAGTATTCCTTTAGACAAGCCTAGTATTTGTCTGCAGGTTACACCTCCCAGCAGTTCACGCACTCTACGTTAGTTGATGTGTCAGACACAGATAAGGAGGGATGCCTTGTTTTCTGATCTTATCCGAGGGTTGCCATGGGTTCTGGTTTTCAAACGATGATAACAGCCATTAAGGTCTTAGTCATCTGGGTGTTTTGTATAGAATGTAGAAAAGAAAGGGAAGTAGAAGAAACTCTGCCAAACACAACTGCTAGGAGTAGCCACTGTTAAGCATGGCATAAGCTTCATGTATTTGAACATTGAAATCTCCAGAACAGTGACTGTGAGGGATTCACACTGCTGATTCCTCTGTGCTGCAGCTGAAGAAGACAGAGACGTTTTGAGGCTTGCCTAGAGTTACATAACAGGTCCAGGTTCCAGTCTAGTATTTCCAGAATGATGCTCTTACAGACTACCCACTGACTATCCTTTAAGATAGTCTCAAGGAAAGTATAGTAAATATTTGTCATAGTAACTTATTTTTTCCAAAGTATTAGAATTCTTAGCATTTACACTCCATACAAAGAACTGCTGGTTTTAAGTACTAATTCTGAACAGAGCAATAAAATGTTGATAGAAATCTCATTTTAATGTGACAATGAATAACTTTAACATTTATTTGTAATTTCAGAAGGGTATGGATTTGGATGGGAGGGGACCTGGTAGGATCTCAGGGAGGAGAGGAAAAAGGATTCAGAATATATTGTATGAAAAAAATCTATTTCCAATAAAAGAAAACTGAAAGGAAAAATTTATAAAGTCATTTTTAATTCTTTTAAAATCAGTTTCTTCATATTAGCACATTTTATATTAAAGATATAAAAATAAGCGAGATGTTTGAACATAATTTAGATTATATTTTGAACCCTTAAGGATAACTTAACTACCAATACAATCTTAAATATGAGGACTATTACTGAAGAACTGACATTTCCCAATTTCAAGACCTGCTACAAAGTGCAGTCATTATTTCTGTAATGGCAGACATAGCTCAGTGGGGTTGAGGGTTCAGAAATGAGCCCTCACATCTTTACCTTGTACAGGGCACCAATTCTAATCAAACAGGCTGAAGTCAGTTGTCCAGGCAGTACTGGAGCAGCTGGTACCCACAAGGAAAAGTGAAGTTAGGTTTTCATTGTATAACACATAAGAATCAAAATGGATCAGACACCTAAATCTAAAGAGGGGAGCAGAGGTATAAATCCTTACCACCTACTACCAGGTAATGGCTGTAAGTCTAACAGCAAAGTATCAGCATCTGATAAGTTGGAGTTCCTCCCATTTGAAACTGTGTATGCTTATGAGAACAGTCAAGAAACAAAAAGGACAATGGATGACAAAATATTTGTAAATCATATGTCTATAACATCTACATCTAGAGTATATAAACAGTTACAACTCAACAACAAAAAGAAAACTTGATTTTAAGATGTTCAACTGATTAGAATAAATCTTTTCTAAAATGAGCATGAAGAGAAAGTATCACTAGTCATTGGGAAATTTAAGTCAAGTCTATAATGAGATACTCTTAATAATTTGAAAAAAAAATGCTTATTTAGCTCCTAGGTATCTGTAACCAAAGACTTTAGTAAATGTTGATATTAGCATATGGAGAAACTGGAATTCTCATATACTGTGTGGTGTTATGAAATAATTCATTCTCTTCGGAATATCCATATTGTGATAATTCTTTAGACTTTTAAAAAGCTGTATGGCCTTGCACTGCCTCTGTTAGGTTTATGCCCCCAAATTGAAAACATGTGTTCACATAGAAACATATACATGGAGGCTCACAGTGACATCATTCATAATAGTCACTATACATGGATGCTGACAGTGACATTATTCATAATAGTCACTATACATGGATGCTCACAGTGACACCATTCATAATAGTCACTATACATGGATGCTCACAGTGACACCATTCATAATAGTCACGATGGGGAAACAAACCGAATGTCCATCAACTTCTGAGTGGGTAAGCAAATACAGAATCACCCAGGAATGGAAGATAGTTCCTGTCATTTATTATGATTCCTACCACTGAAGTCCAAGTCTGCCTTTGAAAGAGGTTATTCCTTATTTTAAAACTACTGAAAGAAAAATTTAAAACTTTCAATTAGACTCTTCAGTTACACATTTCTGAAATCTCTCATCTTCAGTTTTGAAGTATTTATTTTCATTTTGTGTATGTGTTTGCCTGCATGTATGTGTGTAAGTGCATCATATGTGCCTGATGTCCACAGAGGTTAGAAGAGGACGTTGGACCTGGAGTATCAGGCAGTTGTGAGCCACCATGTGGGTTCTGGGACCTAAACCTCTGTCCACAGGAAGTGCTCTTAGCTGCTGATCCATCTCTTTGGCTCTGGCCCATGATTTTTAAAGACTAATGTATGATGCGATACTATATGAAAAACATGTGCTGTGGTATAAACTGTGGTTTTAGGTTTTAGTTGGATAGAAGGAGCCCAACATAGAGTGCTTTCCTCAGAAGCATAGAACTGAACAGCCTCAAGGCTGCCACCAGATGTGTTATAAATGATAGAAAATGAAGTTCCGTTTTATTTTATAGAAACAGTCAGATGCTTGATGAAGATGATATATTGAGTGAGATGCAGAAGTCCCCTGTGGTTAACTTGCCCGATAAGACAACTGGTGCCTCACAGCTGCAAGGAAGCCCAGAAATAACCAAGACCAAGTATCCCACCATAGATCCTATGGTGAGAAACGTAAGACGCACCATTCTAACCTGGTCTTTATTTCAAGGAGAGAAAAGACAACTGAAATCATGCATGTTACAACACCTTGGGTTTGTAAGTCTCTAGAGAAGGTCATTCTAGGCTGACACTTAAGCTAATAGATAATGAATTTCTTGTAAGAACTTTAACCATTGTGGATAGCTATGTTAATGCTAATTTTCTTCAAAGTAAATCCTTTTTCAGATTCACAAAGGATGGGTGGTTACCTTTTGGAAACAATTTATGGTGTTCTCTTAGTCCTCTTCAGGTGAAGGCAGAGCTTTCAGTGAGCACCAGCCACATCCTGCCCAGAGGAAAAGAATTCTCCCAGCTTGGATGTTAGCAGAAGGTCTAAGTGACCAGAGCCTTTCCACACCTGCTGAGGGTGGAGGTAGGTCTCTGTTTTTCTTAATGTTGAGTTTCGAGGAAACAGTACGGACAATGTCAGGGTTCTTCTCAGCAAATAGATGTAGAGTGGTGGCTGCCTGCGGTATGGGTAGCCTGGGACTTAAATTCTGTTCTATTTATTTATTCTGAGACATGATCTTAAACTTGCTAAGCCCCTGCCTCAGTCTCCTGAGTGTGGTGTTACAGGTGTGGGCTTGCCATGCCTGCCATCCTACATGTATGTGGAATATAATTTAAAACTTAAGCTGTTACTTTATAGCATTTGTCAAACAGCATTCTGTTCTTTGATACCTTGTTGAGCATGTGATAGTGCTCTTATTGCTAGATGCACTGCTAATATATATTCTCAGGTGGGGCTCTTGGTGTCACATCTGAGATGAGAGGGCACCACAAACCGGAATATTAAACTAATTAAATAAGACAATGCCAGGTACACAGTGTTTGTGCTATGAAATTCAAGGACACATGATCTTGTCCCAGTCCAGCTTACCGTCCCAGCAGACACCTCAGTGATTCGTGTCTTTCTGCTGGGTATCCACTGTTGCAGCATTTTTAAAATGTTCTTTTTCAGTGGCGGGCCCCAGGTTTCCTCCACAGCACTGTAAAACAGAAAAGCAGCAGTTTTCAATGCTCACATTGTACACTGTGACTCTGTTAGGCTTGGACACTAGCTCTAATAGGGCTTCTAGAGCAAGACTAGAGTCTTTGTATAGCTCTAATAAGTCTCTGTGGAGCTTCTAGAGCAAGACTAGAGCCTTTGTATAGCTCTAATAGGTCTCTGCGGAGGTTCTAGAGCAAGACTAGAGCCTTTGTATAGCTCTAATAGGTCTCTGTGGAGCTTCTAGAGCAACTGTCTTTGTATATAGCATTTTACTTCTTTCTAGTTTGTTTTTAGAACTTCTCTTCATTTCTTTCTCTTTTTATCCAAGTTTTCTTCAATTTTTTCCAGTACAGTTTTGATAGAAATAGCCTTACCCTCATTAAGTTTGTTAATAAAAATTATAATAAAAATTATAGGTTTAAAATGTATTCTTTTTTCATATTGAAGTTCTTTTCTGTGATTTTCTCAATGTTGTTTTAACAAATGTTAAGAGTTAAGTGCCTTTCTTACACATTTTGAATATCAGACTCACTTTCTTGGATAAATCTCTTTGACTCTGAGTAGTTTTTTGTTTTGTTTTTGTTTTTAGTTTTAGGCATTGAACTCAGGGTTTTACTTGCTGAGCAAAGTTTATCTCATCTATATCCTCTGCAGATTTTCTCTTCTTATGTCCATTTTATTTGTTAAGGATTTTTAAAATTACTGTTTTAAGTGGTTCAACTATAACCATCTTTTAGTACAAAGTCTTTTTAGGGATTTTAATGTAATTGGTGGCCTGACAAAATATACTGAAAAATATTACTCTTCTCTGTTTCCTGTGTGCTGTAATAGAGTACTGTCGCAAAACAACTTTACTTCCTCACAGTTCTGCAGGCCAGAAATCCAAGATGTGGTTTATTGATAGCTATCTTCTTATATATAATGTCACGTACAGACACTGACACACACACACACACACACACACACGCACAGAAACAAAGATACACTCAATACACTCAAACGGGTGGGTAGAAAGCAGAGATCTAGTATCCTCTTCATTTGAGGGACCATAATCCCTCATCCTCATGACCTGAACGCTTCCCAAAGTTACTGCTTCCTATCCCGATTGCACGAGGATTAAGGCACAGTCACACGGGAAATTTGAGATGTAACAAACATTCCATTTGTAGCAAATTGCCAGTGTCACTTACTTCTCTTGTGCTTTGGAGACATTTTAAATAAAATAATGGTTGCTTGAATACAGGCACCACAACAGGTTAGTCTGATAATGAAGATTCAGCAGTGTAAATGTGCCAGAGACTCACGTTTAAGAAAAAGAGCAGGATACTGTAGATCTCTGCATACTACTCGGAAGAACATGCAGTTCAGAATGAATGAATTTTTGTTTCTAGAACTTTCCATGATTGACAGTAAGTGAAAGTGGGGAAAGTGACTGGATACAAGGTGACTCCTCTATGTTACTTCATTTTGGTTTGATTGATATTCCTATTGATAATATGGACACTTGCTGAACTGCATAGTATTGGGGATGGATTGGGTTATTGCATACAGCTCAACAGGAGGTGAGATAATAACATACAGCTAAACAAGGAGGCCAGCTTAATTAATATCATTAGGATCTGTCTCTGTAGGAGAATGGTCTTCGGGCCATAAATAGCCAGGGCTAGAAAGCTGTGGTGAATAGTTTCTGCACACATTGTCAACATCCACCCTCAGACTCCCGTAGAGGCTTTGCTCAAACTCTCTTGGAGCTGAGACATTGCCCATGTCAACAACACACATTCATTCACTCAGGGCTTCCTCTGTTACCTACAGCCAGTTTGGCATTTATCCCCTGAATTAGTTTGGCATTTATCCCCTGAACTGCTTCAGGCCCCTTGAATGTTCTTCAGAATAAGGCCAAGAGACCAAGGCCCATAGGCCAGATCTGACCACTGCCTCCCTTGATAAGTAAACCTGTGTTGGAATACAGCCATGCACATCTGTCTGTATCTAATGGCTACTCCTGGAATGAAGGCAGAGCTGAGTAGCTGTTGTAGACATACATGCCATGGTCCACAGAGCTTGATATTCTTTTTTTTTTCTTTTTTTAGAAAAAGATTACTAATCTGCCTCAGAACAACAATGGCTACAGATTGCTTGCATGCTTATATTCTAACTCTCAAGGGAACCTTCAGACAAATTTTGGTTATATTCATAATTCACTTAGTCAAAATATTTGAGCGCTAGTTTTATAGGTTTATTTTATGGTCTTGCAGGGCACATAAAGTCTTTGTGCTCCTCTGGCTCTCAGAGCAGTGTAGAGGACACAGTCAGCCATGAATATTCCCTCATAGTCTGAAGTCTGTTTCATCTTTTCGGATTAGATATTATGAATTTGTTGTCAGATGGGACACTGACTGACGTTCACCAACTGTATTGAACTTTGGTTACTATATGTGATATGATATCCATTGTTACTGAGACTTTTTAATTTACATAGTATAGAGGGCATTCTCCCTCTGAGGTTTTGGAGTTTCTAACCTATATTTGAAATAACTTAAGTTGGATTCCTAACTTGATGGTGGGCATTCAGGATATAAAATTCATTGGGTCACTCTGTGAACTTTACTCTTAGAGAAAATTAATGCTACAATTAAAAAAAATCATAACTAATGTGTCAGGCCCTTTATTAGATCACATCTTATGTCATGTACTTCTGGTGACTCCGAGTTCTTACAGTCTCCTCTTTGCAGATGTAAATGATGTTCTGAGAGTTGAAGTGGAACAGTTACAGCGGCTCATGCCCCTCAGCCTGGTGCACTCTGGGGCTGGTGTTCTCAGCCACTGTGCTCGGAATGCTGTTTGGGATTTGTAAAAAAGTGTTTCCCAGTGAACATTTATGTAAATGTGATTTTGACTTTGCAGGTGTCCATCTCTGACACTCAGGCATGATCCCTTAAGATGGGATCACTCACAGAATCTGGAGCTTGCTAGGGCTCGGCTTCACCGGCTGCCATTGATCCCAAGTGATCTTTCTGGCCTTGCCTTTCCTCCCACACAGTGCTGGGGTTATAGGCCCACAGAGCCCCCTCCCTTTCTTTCTTTTTCTCATTTTGGTGTTGGATATCCAAACTCAGATTCTTAAGCTTCACAACAAATTATCTTAGCCACTGAGCTGTCCCCTAGCCTGTGGACTGCTTGCTCTCTGATCCTTTTTAGCTGTGTGGAGTGTTGACCTTTGAAGATACAGGAAGTAATTTCTTCTTGTTCTTTGTATATGCCTGTGTGTGTGTATGGTAGATAAGGATGTCATCCAGAAGAGTGGAAAAGAGGAAACCTGTGAAGATAATACCCCAGTAAACACATCATGGCATGGGAGAAAGCGGTTTATTCCATCAGGAAATTCAAAAAGTATGTCAGCGGAACAAGACCCTGGGAAGAAATGCAGAAAGACTGACCAAGAAGGACTGACTGTCTCATCTGAGGTGATTAGAACTGTTGTTTATTTTCTTTGTCTGGTATTTGAGACAGGAAGAAATAACTGTCCTTCAGCCTTTTGGAGAAGATCAAGTGAACGGCGTGAGTCATGTGCTGGATTTATAAAAAGCCTAAGCTGCCTTTTATTTTGTGTTTATGTAGATAAAAAGTAGCTCAAATTTTTTTTTGCTTTACTGAAATATAATTTTTAATATAGAGGGACAATTTGCATTGTAGAACAATATTTCTTACTCTAGAGAAAGGTGGAGACCTCTTGGCACTGGTTTTAATTTAGCCTCTCTTCTGAAGGCCTGGTTGTGTCCTCTGGGGACTTCACAGAGGCACTGTGGGTCAGCATGGCAAGGAGACGGATGGTGGAATGGATCTTCACAGAGCACGGGGTCACTTTGTTCTGCTGTGGCTCTATAGTGATTGTAGACCTTTCATTCTTCTTTCAGTGTGTATAATCCTCTAGAGTGGTCTGACTGAGTTGGCATTCATTGATGGATATTAAAAAGAAACAAGGCCTGTTTATTACATGATGTTTTTTATTATTTTTTAACTTGGAAGCTATAGCACATTTTATTAACATAAGCCAGTCTTTAAAAACAACAATAACTTTATTTATTCTTTGGGAATTTTGTATAATGTATTCCCTCATCTCCCATACTCACCTTCCCCATTCTTCTATCCCTAGCTACCTACCTGAGTTTTCTTCTCTTCTGACCCTCACCTGTCAAGTCCATTAGTGTTGCACGCAGAGTTAGGAGAAAGGTCTGCACTGATATGCATTTGATCTACCAGGGGTCACATCATTAAAGAGAACTGACTTCTCTCCCAGCAGTCACCAATGCAAGAGCTCCTCACTGCTGAGTTTGTGCCCAGCGTCTCCGCTCTATGCTGGCTTCTGGGTAGCCTGAGCTTGCTTGCACAGGGCTTGGACATACTGATGCATTTAACTTCATTGAGAGCTGGCCCCAGAACAGGAAGCCTGCACATTTTTTTTCCTTTCAGAGTGGTAGCTTAAGGTGATGCTTTTATGGACTTGTAGGCCAGTGGCTGGGCTCTGTGGGTCTCTCAGTCTCAGGAAGCCATGCTGGTCCTGCCTTGAAACAGGACCCTCTGGGTCACTGAAATGTTATCAGCTGTCCTTGAGCTCAGTCTCATGCACTACCTTCACGCTCACATCCACTCCCAGGGAGACCAAACTCCCTCGCACTCTCCCAGCTAGAGAAGTGGATCCAGTCTCGAAGACTCAATGTCTTCACTTAACTGATGGGGCCAAGTGTAATAAAACAAGACAAATTCTGACTCATATATATATTTGCCTTTAAATATTTTTTTATTGAATATAATTTTCATTTACATATCAAATGCTAAAACCTTTAAATCTTAATAAAATAGAACTTGTCTTATTTAAGCTTCTAGTCTTTGTATACTCTATTTGAACAGTGAGCATATCAATTCACTTTGCCTATTTTATAAGAAATTATTTAATTTCAAAGAGAATATAATATATGTTTTAATATGATTTATCCTGATTAAGTTTGATAATTGTAAGAAAGACTTTAAGAAATACCCTTTTGGCTCATAGTAGAAGAGAAGTAAGCAGATCTGAGTTGTTACAAGTGTTTGCGAGGCCTTGATGACGTCAGGCAAGTATAACAGATGCAGGAGGGACCCAAGAGCTCCACTTGGCTGACTGCTCTGCCCTTAAGGGGTCTACTTCTCTTTGCTCAGTAGAAAAGAGGCCCAAGCTCTCATGATCTCTGAACTGGGCTCTAGTGAAGTTGAACCAGCGAACATGGCTAGAGTGGAAGGCCCAAGCCAGACCCTCCATGTCTGCCAGGTTTCCGTCTTAGGTCCCCAGGGAGCAGCCAGTCCTGATGGGATACACAGTGAAGAACAGGAGACAAGCTCACTGAGAGGAAACAGTAGGTAGGCTGCCCATCTAGTCTGATGTATGGAGTCTGCATGAACCTTACAAGAATCCCGAGCAGTAGCCAGGAGAGTGGACATTCTCTTAAGAAAGACTGAAAACGAATGGGAGAGAAGGCACAGGAGTCACCTTCTGGCCCATTCCCTGCCGGTTTATAAGCAGTGCCTTAAGTGTACTCCTGCAGTATGAACTCAAAGAGGAGAGCCGTTGACGTGCCATCCTTTAGTACCTGCAGGAAACTAATGACCAAGGTCACACTGCTAGGAAGCTCTAGGCTCAGAAGTAGAAGCTTTTGTGCACAGCGGATTTTCCTATTGTGCACATTAGACTGTGAGCAAGTTTTGTGACAGTAAGTACTTCTTCATGAAGTTAATTGTTCAGTTATAGTGCAGATTTTGTGAGGCCTCACAGGCCTTCTGTAGTCCTCACAGATTATTTATATAACTGCCCAGCTTATGGGCAGAGTAAGAGCTCTTGAGTTGATCAACGGAAAGGTCACTGCTGTGGCTTCCATGTTCCCGTTTCCTCTAACAATCCAGACTGAAACCTCCTCTCCCTGCGCAGGAGAGGCCTCACAGGCCTTCTGTAGTCCTCACAGATTATTTATATAACTGCCCAGCTTATGGGCAGAGTAAGAGCTCTTGAGTTGATCAACGGAAAGGTCACTGCTGTGGCTTCCATGTTCCCGTTTCCTCTAACAATCCAGACTGAAACCTCCTCTCCCTGCGCAGGAGAGGCCTCACAGGCCTTCTGTAGTCCTCACAGATTATTTATATAACTGCCCAGCTTATGGGCAGAGTAAGAGCTCTTGAGTTGATCAACGGAAAGGTCACTGCTGTGGCTTCCATGTTCCCGTTTCCTCTAACAGTCCAGACTGAAACCTCCTCTCCCTGCACAGGAGAGGCCTCACAGGCCTTCTGTAGTCCTCACAGATTATTTATATAACTGCCCAGCTTATGGGCAGAGTAAGAGCTCTTGAGTTGATCAACGGAAAGGTCACTGCTGTGGCTTCCATGTTCCCGTTTCCTCTAACAATCCAGACTGAAACCTCCTCTCCCTGCGCAGGAGAGGCCTCACAGGCCTTCTGTAGTCCTCACAGATTATTTATATAACTGCCCAGCTTATGGGCAGAGTAAGAGCTCTTGAGTTGATCAACGGAAAGGTCACTGCTGTGGCTTCCATGTTCCCGTTTCCTCTAACAGTCCAGACTGAAACCTCCTCTCCCTGCGCAGGAGCTTCTGCAGGTGCTTGCCTGGTAGACTCTGCACTCATGAGTCCGTTAAAGCTGCTAAATTGGATTTCAGGAGTGGGTGACTCCTCTTGCCCTGCTGCTACAAGAGACACAAGGGCTCATCTTCCTGTGCCTTCTGTCTTGTCAGAACATGTTTGTCATCTCTTCCCTGCTGCCCTAAGACGGCAGAGTATGAAATCATACATCAGATGCCAGCAACTTTTCATGGTCTTCCCAGAACCCAAAACTGAGAGAATATATTTTAGTCACCTATAAATGACTTAGTCTGATTAAGGCAATAGTATTTCTTTTACACAATCTTAATTAGAACTGCCACAGGCAGCAGAAGGAAACACAATCAAAATAACTGCTTCAAAATGGTATCACTAAATTATTAGTTATTGTTACTGTTATCAAAGCAAGCCCAATACCATACCACTTAACACAATGACTTATTATTTCTTAAAAAATCTATGAGTTGGCTGGGCTCAGTCACACACTTCTTTTATGACATAATATTGGTATTATCAGTGGCTAGAGCATCCTAAGTGACTTTGCTCACAAGAATGGTGCCTTTGCAAGGACTGATGGGAGATCCGAGAGCTGTCTGGGTCTGCCTTCACTTACTCTCAGACAGTTGAGGCTAAATACCTTTACCTGACAGCTGGATATCAAGATGGTAAAGTTAAAAACTGCCAGATGAAAATCCTCCTGAAGAGATGGAGGAAGGATTGTAGAAGTCAGAGGGGTCAAGGAAACCACAGGAAAATCCACATAATCAACTAACCCGGCCTCAGAGGGGCTCACAGAGACTGAACCATGGAGCCTGCGTGGGACTGACCTAGGCCCTCTGCACATTTGTAACAGTAGTGCAGCTTGGTCTTCTTGTGGGACTCCAAACAGTGTGAGCAGGGGCTGTCTCTGTCTCTCTCTCTCTGTCTCTCTCTCTGTCTCTCTCTCTCTGTCTCTCATACACACACACATACATACATACATACACATATACATATATTTTGATTCAACTAAAAAAAATCAACTTAACCATCTCTCCCATCAGAGGGTTCTAGGATGAAGTTTAAACATATTATGACAAGATACATATCTTTGAATATTATTAAGGGAATTCTTAGTCAAATGTTTTTGGGAAACTAGCATTTTCTTCCTACTATATTTCCTCTTTAAGGCATGAAAGCTTATAAAAACGAACTAGCATACTGTGTTTAAGAAAAAAAAGTCTGCCAGATCATTTAAGGCCAAGGACTAGAATTGGTATAATGTCATTTGTGCTGAATGTTTTGGTCCTAGAAAGTCACGCGGTCCTAGGTGGATGACAGGGTAACTATAAGTTGGCAAGCAAGGAATACATCCTGAGAACCCTAATTCCAAAGTAAAAAATCTAAAAACCTTAAAGGCTGAGACTTTCTCAACTCACTTGGGACTTGGATAGTTTCAGACTTTGTTGCTCAACTGTAAATCTTTACAAGTACTCCAAACTCCAAACCTCAGAAATCTTAAGCATTTTTAGGTCCTAAGCATTTTGGATAAGGGACTACCAGTCAACTTTTGCCCTTAGAAATTTGGATAGAAGGAAGGGCAAGTGGGGACCTTCACAGAAGGAAGGACTGAAAATATATTGACCATAGACCAGTCTAGTCTCTAGAGAAACTGAAAGAGACAAAGTAAAGTCTCTGAGACAGGGAAGGGACATGATGAAGAAAGCAGACTTTCTTGGGAACAACGAGATATCTGATTGGAAGAGTATCTGAGAAGTAAAGCTTATGTGCTTGATGTCTGAACACTGGGTCTAGGGAAAGGAGGAGGGATAAGACAGGCTCCAGGTTTCCAACAGAGATCATAGATAACATGTTAGAGACATGGCAGAGAATGCGGAGGTAGGATTTCAGTTGTGACATTTTCAGTTTCAGGGAGAGACTTTCCAGGAAGAAATACTTAGCTAGTGTTTGAACCACCAGTCTGAGGCTTGTGTATGAGATGGAATTTTCCACTATTCTCCTGGGAATGTTACTGGAGTTCATACAGGACTTTTAGGGCAACGTATCAGCATGGTCATTCCTGCCAAGAGCAGCTTGGAAACAACAAATGGCCTTGCTGAATTTATGTCAGAGGGAAGGTCTTTATTCCACCCCTTGCAATACATTGAAATCAGACGGGTGAGGGGCAGGGAAGTGCTTCCTAGACAAGCTGACAAACTATTTTAATGGTCTTAAGAGTATATTCTGGTTCTCCTCACAGGACCACTAGCCTCGTGATCTCTAGAGTCTCAGACACGCACCTTTACTTCTTTGGTGATCTTTCTTCTGTTACTGTAAATCACTAGCCTCCCAGGCTTATTAGTACTTAACCTGTCCATCAAATCTGTAAATAAGCAGTGGCGGATGTTAGTAGATCTGACGCTCTTGTTTCCCTATTTGCTGTAGGTGCACCTTACATTTTTCCTGTCCCCTTACCTACCAGGTCAGTGTCTTCCTCAAGCCCATGAGGTTTGGAATTGGCACAGATCAAATTTATGTATCAGCAAACTTAAAAATCACTGTGTATAATGGATCTTGGGATCATTTATGAATAATTGAAACCAAGAATGTTAAATTCTTGAATGCCAAGGATACTATATATTAATATTGCATGGAGTTCCATAAAGAACATTATGATTTCCAACTTTTGTGTCTCTTATTTGGTTTTTCTTGTTGGGGGTGGAGGTGTCTTAGGTCTCTCTACATAATTCTGGCAAACACATGCACATATGAAGATGCTGCATTTATTTTCAACATGGCCTTTCTCTATAACTCAACTTGGCTTATGTCTTGGTCCTTCTGCCACAGCCTCCCAAGTGCTTTGATGATGAGTACATGCAACTGCACTTGGCTATCAGAATTTTTTTATTTAATTTTTTTTGAGAGTTTCATGCTTGAATACTGCATTTACATCATTTCTACTTCCTTTCCCCACTTCCACTTAATTATTCCCCCCCTTCCTCTTTAATTATTGTTAAAAGCACATGCACACACACAACCTACGTTTAGGGTTGCTTATATGTACGTGTGTTTAAGCCTTCCCCCCTGGGACTGATGACTTGTCATCCCTAGAGAAAACTGATTCTCTCTCTCAGCAGCAGTTGTTTGCCTGTAGCTCGTCATAGGGTGGGGTCTTATAAAATTTTTCTTTTATCTATGTTGGCATATCAAATGGTGTCATTTAGGCAACCGTATTGTTGAGGTTTGGTGGGTACAGCTTCCCTGTCATGTCTAGTAGACATTGTCTTATGGTGGGTATGATGGTCCTCTGCCTCTTACAGTCTTTCTGCCCCACCTTCCATGACTTCCCCTGAGCCTTAGGTGTAGGAGTCAGGTCTGGGCAACCCACTGCCACTGGTCTACTTTCTGACTGATTGTGCATCTTTGTAATAGTCATTATCTGTTTCAAAACCTTTGATGGGTGTGGTGGTGTGAGAGGAGACTTAAAACATTAAACATCATCATAGAATGATACTGTTCTCTAGTTAAAAACAGCCTTAGAGGGACTAGGAAGATGCCTCAGTGGGTAAGAACACTTACTTTGAAAGCATAAGAACCCAAGTTCAAATCTCCAGCACCCACATGAAAAGCCAGGCACAGCTTCATTTGCCTGTTACCCCAACATGGAGAGAAGGGATGGAAAGATCCTGAGAGTTCTCTGGCCAGCAGCCTAATCAAAAAAGGCAGAGTTTTGATCCAGGGAGATCCTATTTCAAGTTATAGCGTGAAGAGTAAGAGGGAGAGATGTGGGAGGTCTTGCTCTGGACTCTATTTATGCAATCCCCCCACAGGCACATCAATAAGATAAATAAAGCCACCTTTTAAAAGCAAGTCTGTCACGCCACCATTAGTTCAACAACTCCGCAATATTTTATAGAAAGGATGTGTTCTAATTTATTTAATCATTTTCCAATGTGTTTCTTTGTTCTGAAATACATTGTATAAGATGTTGAATGGGATTGTTTCTCCCCACCCCCAACTTTTGCTGGAACCACAGTATCCCATGTTTGGAAGGAACCCTAGCGGTGAGAATCACCCCATGGGCATGAGAGTTGTTTACCCTTTCACCTCCAAGCTTGTACAGAGATTCCCGAGAAGCTGGACCCATTAAGTCCCAGGGGAGCACAGTGCTTCTGAGACTCACCTCCTTCCTTCCTAGGATGGAGAGTGACGTGCAGAGTCTGAAAATGCCACAGGAACAATAACCTAACGAGTTCTGGGCTATTTGCTCAGCTACCAGACTTACTGACCTGCCCATTGCTGAACAAGAAGGAAATGGGGAAAACTGTCAAGCAGGCTGGACTTGGGGTGCCATGGGGAAACTTAGAAATAGAGTGTATGGTGTAGAGGAGGGATATAACATAAAGATGCCACCATCCAAGGGTGAGCTACAAGAAGTAGCCAACTGACTGTTTCCGCTGGATTATCTGCCGCTGTGCAGAGCCATGATAAGACCCATGCTCCATCGAGAATGTGGTTAGCCAGTGTGAGTAGGATTTTGATGTTTCACTTTCCTTTAAAAATATTGAAACATTTAAATAACTAGTTCAAAAGAAGTCATGTGAATAATATAAGAAATTCGAAATGTTAGCTATTAGTACTAAAATCAGCTCTTGCCGGATGGCAGCCGACAGCCCCTTATTTAGAAATGGAGGAGAACGTGCATGTGTGTTTGTGTGTGCTCCGCACATCTTTGACAAGGTTCACAAGGAGACTTGTGTTAAATGAGCAATGCTTCTGCTCCACAGAAAGTGGAGTACGTATGTGATCGTTTTTAAGACTAGGCTTACTCACTATGCTGGTGGGCAGAACAAATGTAAAAGGCATACAGTGGTGATTAGACTATCTCCTTGGTTCAGTGTACATTTTTCGTCAATATTTTCAATTTTGAGAATTTTGTGTGCATATAATGCTGATCCTAATTCCTCCCCCTTACAGCTCCTCCAGGATGCCCTGTGATCCCTCTCACATTCATGTTCTTCTCTTTCCCCTTCTGTTATTATTATAATATAACCTAGTGAATCCAGTTAGTGTTACCCATATGCACATGGGCACAGTGCTAACCACTAGGATGTGAGCAGCCTACCAGGAGGTTCATCCCTAAAGAAAAATGACTGTCCCTCAGTGAGCTGTCTCTGGCCTGGAGCTCCTCAACTAGGGGTGGGGCCTTATGAACTGGATGGCAGCCACCCATGCTGGGATGCTGACTAGTGCGGTCAGTGTTGTGCAGGCAGCCATGACATGAGAGTTCATGCATGTATGTTCTACCGTGTCCAGAAGGCCCTTCTTCACAGCAGTCCTCTCTGCTCTCATGGTCCTCCCACCCTCTCCTGCAGTGTTCCCTGAGCGTTGGGTGTAGGGATTGGATTGTAGATGTCTCACAAGAGGGTGAGATCTTGGTCACTTATTCTCCGCCCTCTGCCTGGCTGTAGGTAGTTGTCCAGGAAGAAAAGCCCCTTCAGTGAGAAGAGCAGTAATCTGTAGGCATAAGGATCAATATTATAAAGCAGTTGTATATTTTATCCATTTAACAAAATGGTGGTCGGCAGCTCTCTGGGCTTAACTGACTAACCTGACACTTTTATCAGATCGTATCAAAGGAAGGTCGCTTGCTTTCTGTAGCTGGTGGTAGTATTCCCTCACACAGATTCAACTGCAGACGTGAGCCAGTTTTGTCATTCTGCCCTGTGAAGAATACCGTGGCTTAGAGTGACGTTCCAAGGTCACTTTAAAGAGATTAGAAGGACAATGCCACGTAAGAGCTTTTTGAGTGAGATTATTTTTTTTCTTTTTTTTTATTATTTTATTTTATTTTTTTAATTTACATTCCAAATCACTTCCCCTTTCCCGTTTCCTCCCTCCCCGAAAGTCCCATAAGCCCCCTTCCCTCCCTCTTTTCTCCGTTCAACCCCCTCTCATTACTCTGTCCTGGCGTTCCCCTACATCCAGTCTTTCCAGGACCAGGGGTCTCTCCTTCCATCTTTTTAGAAATCTATTGATATGCTGATTGTGTCTAGGGTATTCTGAGATTCTGGGTCAATATCCCCTTATCAGTGACTGCATACCATGTGTGATCTTTTGTGATTGGGTTACCTCACTAAGGATGATATTTTCAAGTTCTGACCATTTGCCTAGGAATTTTGTGAATTCATTGTTTTTAATTGCAGAGTAGTATTCCATTGTGTAAATATACCGCATCTTCTGAATCCATTCCTCCGTTGAGGGACATCTGGGTTCTTTCCAGCTTCTGGCTATTATAAATAAGGCTGCTATGAATATAGTGGAGCATGTGTCCTTATTGCATGCAGGTAAAGTCTCTGGGTATATGCCCAGGAGTGGTATAGCCGGATCCTCCGGAAGTGTCATGCCCAGTTTTCTGAGGAGCCGCCAGACTGCTTTCCAGAGTGGTTGTACCAGCCTGCAATTCCACCAGCAGTGGAGGAGTGTTCCTCTTTCTCCACATCCTCGCCAACAACTGCTGTCTCCTGTGTTTTTGATCTTAGCCATCCTGACTGGTGTGAGATGGAATCTCAGGGTTGTTTTGATTTGCATTTCCCTAATGACTAAGGATGATGAACATCTCTTTAGGTGCTTCTCAGCCATTAGATATTCTTCAGGTGAGAACTCTTTGTGTAGCTCTGTACCCCATTTTTTAATAGGGTTACTTGCCTCTCTGGAGTTTAACTTCTTGAGTTCTTTGTATATCTTGGATATTAGCCCTCTGTCGGATGTAAGGTTGGTAAAGATCATTTCCCAGTTAGTTGGTTGCCGCTTTGTCTTTTTGACGGTGTCTTTTGCCTTGCAAAAACTTTGTAATTTAATGAGGTCCCATTTGTCTATTCTTGATCTTAGAGTATAAGCTATTGGAGTTCTGTTCAGGAAATTCTCCCCTGTGCCCATATGTTCAAGGTTCTTCCCTAGTTTCCCTTCTATTAGTTTCAGTGTGTCTGGTTTTATGTGGAGATCTTTGATCCACTTAGAATTGAGCTTAGTGCAAGGAGATAAGGATGGGTCAATTTGCATTCTTCTGCATGTTGACCTCCAGCTGAGCCAGCACCATTTGTTGAAAAGGCTATCTTTTTTCCACTGGATGGTTTTAGCTCCTTTGTCAAAGATCAAGTGACCATAGGAGTGTGGATTCATTTCTGGGTCTTCAATTCTGTTCCATTGATCTACATGTCTGTTACTGTACCAATACCATGCAGTTTTTAACACTATTGCTCTGTAGTACAGCTTGAGGTCCGGGATACTGATTCCCCCAGAGGTTCTTTTACTCTTGAGAATAGTTTTAGCTATTCTGGGTTTTCTGTTATTCCAGATGAATTTTTGAATTGCTCTTTCTAACTCTATGAAGAATTGAGTTGGGATTTTGATGGGGATTGCATTGAATCTGTGTATTACTTTTGGTAAGATGCTCATTTTTACTATATTAATCCTGCCAATCCATGAGCATGGCAGATTTTTCCATCTTCTGAGGTCTTCTTCAATTTCTTTCTTCAGAGACTTGAAGTTCTTGTCATACAGATCTTTCACTTGTTTGGTTAGCGTCACGCCAAGATACTTAATATGGTTTGTGGCTATCGTGAAGGGTATTATTTCTCTTACTTCTTTCTCAGCCTGCTTATCCTTTGAGTATAGGAAGGCTTCTGACTTGCTTGAGTTGATTTTATATCCGGCCACTTTGCTGAAGTCGTTTATCAGCTGTAGGAGTTCTCTGGTGGAGTTCTTTGGGTCGCTTATGTATACTATCATATTGTCTGCAAATAGTGATAGTTTGACTTCTTCCTTTCCAATTTGTATCCCTTTGACCTCTTTTTGTTGTCTAATTGCTCTAGCTAGAACTTCAAGTACTATATTGAAAAGATATGGAGAGAGAGGGCAGCCTTGTCTAGTCCCTGATTTTAGTGGGATTGCTTCAAGTTTCTCTCCATTTAGATTGATGCTGGCTACTGGTTTGCTGTAAATTGCTTTTACTATGTTTAGATATGGGCCTTGAATTCCTGATCTTTCCAAGACCTTTAGCATGAAAGGATGCTGAATTTTGTCAAATGCTTTCTCAGCATCTAATGAGATGACCATGTGGTTTTTTTCTTTGAGATTGTTTATGTAGTGGATTACATTGATGGATTTCCTTATATTGAACCATCCCTGCATCCCTGGGATGAAGCCTACTTGATCGTGGTGAATGATCGTTTTGATGTGTTCTTGGATTCGGTTGGCAAGAATTTTATTGAGTATTTTTGCATCGATATTCATAAGAGAGATTGGCCTGAGATTCTCTTTCTTTGTCGGATCTTTGTGTGCTTTTGGTATTAGTGTAATTGTGGCTTCATAGAACGAGTTGGGTAGTGTTCCTTCTGTTTCTATTTTGTGGAACAGTTTGAAGAGTATTGGTGTTAGGTCTTCTTTGAAGGTCTGATAGAATTCTGCACTAAAACCATCTGGACCTGTGCTTTTTTTGGTTGGAAGACTTCCAATGACAACTTCTATTTCTTCAGGGGTTATAGGACGGTTTAGATGGTCTATTTGATCCTGATTTAATTTTGGTACTTGGTATCTGTCAAGGAAATTGTCCATTTCCTCAAGATTTTCTAGTTGTGTTGAATACAGGTTTTTGTAGTAGGATCCGATGATTTTTTGAATTTCCTCAGTTTCTGTTGTTATCACTCCCTTTTCGTTTCTGATTTTATTAATTTGGATACTATCTCTGTGCCCTCTGGTTAGTCTGGCTAAGGGCTTATCTATCTTGTTGATTTTCTCAAAGAACCAACTCCTCGTTTTGTTGATTCTTTGTATGGTTTTATTTGTTTCTACTTGATTGATTTCAGCCCTGAGTTTGATGATTTCCTGCCTTCTACTCCTCTTTGGTGTATTTGCTTCTTTATGTTCCAGGGCTTTCAGGTGTGCCATTAAGCTGTTAGTGTATGCTGTCTCCCGTTTCTTTTTGGCGGCACTCAGGGCTATGAATTTTCCTCTTAGCACTGCTTTCATTGTGTCCCATAAGTTAGGGTATGTTGTGCCTTCATTTTCATTAACTTTCAAAAAGTCTTTGATTTCTTTCTTTATTTCCACCTTGACCAAGTTATCATTGAGTAGAGCATTGTTCAGCCTCCATGTGTACGTGGGTTTTCTTTTGTTTTTGTTGCCATTGAAGACCACCCTTATTCCATAGTGATCTGATAGGAGGCATGGGATTATTTCTATCTTCTTGTATCTGTTGAGGTCTGATTTGTGACCAATTATATGGTCAATTTTGGAGAAGGTACCATGAGGAGCTGAGAAGAAGGTGTATTCTTTAGCTCTAGGATGAAATGTTCTATATATATCAGTTAGTTCCATTTGGTCCAAGGCTTCAATTAGATTCACTGTGTCCCTGTTTAGTTTCTGCTTTCCTGAACGATCCATTTCAGAGAGCGGGGTGTTGAAGTCACCCACTATTATTGTGTGCAGTGCGATGTGTGCTTTGAGTTTTAGTAAAGTTTCTTTTATGAATGAGGGTGCCCTTGCATTTGGAGCATAGATATTCAGGATTGAGAGTTCTTGATGGTGGATTTTTCCCTTGATCAGTATGTAGTGTCCTTCTGTGTCTTTTTTGATGACTTTAGGTTGAAAATCAATTTTATCCGATATTAGGATGGCTACTCCACCTCGTTTCTTGGGGCCATTTGCTTGTAAAATTGTTTTCCAGCCTTTTACTCTGAGGTAGTGTTTGTCTTTGACACTGAGGTGCGTTTCCTGCATGCAGCAAAATGCTGGGTCCTGTTTACGTATCCAGTCTGCTAGTCTATGTCTTTTAATTGGGGAATTGAGACCATTGATATTAAGAGAGATTAAGGCATAGTGATTATTGCCATCTGCCATTCTTGACGCTATCTTTATGTTTGAGTGGTTATCTACTTTTGGGTTTGATTCAAGAAGGTTATTATCTCATTTTTTCCAGGGTGTTGTTTCTCTCCCTGTATTGGAGGTTTCCACCTATTATCCGTTGCAGGGCTGGATTTGTGGAAAGATATTGTGAAAATTTGGTTTTATCATGGAATATCTTGGTCTCTCCATCTATGGTGATTGAGAGTTTTGCTGGGTAGAGTAGTCTAGGCTGGCATTTGTGCTGTCTTAGTGTCTGCATGAGATCTGCCCAGGATCTTCTGGCTTTCATAGTCTCTGGTGAGAAGTCTGATGTGATTCGGATAGGTCTTCCTTTGTATGTTACTTGGCCCTTTTCTCTTACTGCATTTAGTATTCTTTCTTTGTTTAGAACATTCGGTGTTTTGATTATTATGTGACGGGAGGTATTTCTGTTCTGGTCCAGTCTGTTTGGAGTTCTGTAGGCTTCTTGTACGTTCATCGGCATCTCTCTCTTTAAGTTAGGGAAGTTTTCCTCCATAATTTTGTTGAAGATGTTTACTGGCCCTTTAAGTTGCAAATCTTCACTCTCATCTATACCTATAATCCTTAGGTTTGGTCTTCTCATTGTGTCCTGGATTTCCTGGATGTTTTGGGTTACGCGTTTTTTGCATTTTGCATTTTCTTTGACTGTTGAGTCGATGCTTTCTATGGAATCTTCAGCACCTGAGATTCTTTCTTCCATCTCTTGTATTCTATTGTTGATGTTTGCATCTATGACTCCTGATTTCTTCCCAAGGTTTTCTATCTCCAAAGTTGTCTCCCTTTGTGATTTCTTAGTTGTTTCTACTTCCTTTTTTAGTTCCTGGATGGATTTGCTGAGATCCTTCACTTGTTTGTTTGTATTTTCCTGTATTTCTTTAAGGTATTTTTGCATTACCTCTTTCAGGATTTCTTCCTGATGACCCACGTTCTCCTGCATTTCTCTGAGCGATTTTTGTGTTTCCTCCTCATGGGATTCCATCTGTTGATCCATTGTCTCCTGCATTTCTTTAAGCAGTTCTCGTGTTTCCTTTGTAAGGGCATCTAACCGTTGATTCATTTCTTTAAGCAATTTTTGTGTTGCCTCATTATGGGCATCCGTCTGTTGACCCATATTCTTCTGCATTTCTTTATGCAAATTTCGTGATTCCTTTGTGAGTGCATCTACCCGTTGATTCATCTCGTTAAGCGATTTTTGTGTTGTCTCCTTGTGCGCCTCCATCTTTTGATCCATGTTCTCCCGCATTTCTCTAAGCGATTTTTGTGTTTCCTTTGTAAGGGCTTCTAACCTTTGATTCATGGTCTCCTGTAACTCTTTATGAGATTTATTTGTGTCCTTCTTGTGATCCTCTAATAGCATCATGAGAAGTGATTTTAAATCCAGATCTTGTCTTTCGGGTGTGGTGGGGTATCCAGGACTTGCTGCTGTTGGAGAGTTGGGTTCGGATGGTCCCACATTACTTTGATTACTGTTAGTAACATTCCTACGTTTGCCTTTTGCCATCTGGATACCTCTGGTGTTAGTTGGTCCTGCTGCCACTGGCTGTTGGTTGGACCTCCTGTGAGCCTGCAAAGCAATTCTGCCCCCCCTGGATTACCAGGATTCCCCTGGCACCGATTTCTGGGGCCTGCCTGCTCCTGAGTGACTTTGGAGCCCTAATGTGCTTTGCCCCAAGTGATCTTATATTGGGGAGGCCTTGCACATCTAAAGGCTCAGCCTAGTGGATTCCTGGAGCAGAGGTCGCCAAAGGGAGGCTGGCAGGCTCCTGCCCTGTGCAGGGGTGTGTGATCTCTCCTGGGGGGGGGAGGGGGCGTCCCTCCGCCAGGCAGAAGTCCCACAGCAGATCTGGCGCGCTGGTCACTGCAGATCAGCCCAGCACCTGGGAGCAGGTTACACACAAGCTGCCTGAAACCGAAGCGATATTATGCCTGTCTGTCTCTGAGCCTGGCGGTCCCAACTACCTGGTCACTGGAGCAAAGATGGCGGAGGGCACTCTCCGTGGCGCCGCTCACCCTGTGGTCACGATGGCCCGCCGATCTGGCACCCAGACGACCACAGCGCCAACCCGCCCTCGGGGACAGACGGAAGCCCCAACAGGCCGTGTCCCAAGTGATGTTATATTGGGGGGAGAGCCTGGGTACCGGTCTCTCCAGCGCAGACCGTGGGAACAGAGGTCGCGGAAGGAAAGCTGGCAGGCTCCCTCCCAGCGCGGGGTCCCTCCACCAGGCAGAAGTCCCACAGCAGATCTGGCGCGCTGGTCACTGCAGATCAGCCCAGCACCTGGGAGCAGGTTACACACAAGCTGCCTGAAACCGAAGCGATATTATGCCTGTCTGTCTCTGAGCCTGGCGGTCCCAACTACCTGGTCACTGGAGCAAAGATGGTGGAGGGCACTCTCCTTGGCGCCGCTCACCCTGTGGTCACGATGGCCTGCCGATCTGGCACCCAGACGACCACAGCGCCAACCCGCCCTCGGGCACAGTCGGAAGCCCCAACAGGCCGTGTCCCAAGTGATGTTATATTGGGGGGAGAGCCTGGGTACCGGTCTCTCCAGCGCAGTCCGCGGGAACAAAGCTTGAGTGAGATTATATGACAGTGAACGAGAGTATTTTCCTGTAGCTGGGTGGTGGTGGCACACGCCTTTAATCCCAGCACTTGGGAGGAAGAGGCAGGCACATGTCTGTGAGGTCCAAGCCAGCCTGGTCTACATAGTGAGTTTCAGGATAGCCAGGGCTACACAGTAAGACCCTGTCTCAGAAAATAAGGAAAGAGCAAAACCAAAACAACAGCAAAAAGAAATAGAGCATCTTCACAAATTTCCTTTGTCTGATTTCTGGCTATTTTTACTAAATATCTGACATAGTTGTAAAGGTTCATTATAGCTGTAAGTTGATATTATAAGAACTACAAATTGTTAAAAAGTTTATAAACTAAAAACAGAAAATGGTATCATTAGCAACTTTAAAATAGGCTTAAAAGTTTTAAGCTTTTTTTTGTATCATAAAACTTGTATTTTTGTCCTCTTAAACTTTAATTTATATATATTTTTTTAAAGCTTGCTTTTTTTTTTCTTTTTGGTGTTTTGAGGCAGGGTTTCTCTGTGTAGCCTTGGGTGTCCAGGAACTCACTCTGTAGAGTACACTGACCTTGAACTCAGAGATTTCCTGCCTCTGCCTCTCAAATTCTGGGATTAAAGACATGTGTCACCACTGTCCGGCGTTTGCCTTTTTGAATGATGCCTTTTCTGTATTTCTTTTACAGGATGTTCCAGAATCATCGTCTTCAATCACAGTAAGTGACCCAGATGTGGATATTGTGAAGACAAATAAACAGAGGGAAGCAATTTCCATAGAGGAACTTGGTGAGGTCTCTAAACATAATGAAGAGGGCGGGACAGTGAGTCGCCCCGAGAGCCGCGCAAGTGTCCAAAGCAAGTCATTTCCCGAGAAATCTCTAGGATGCGATCCTGTGTCCAGCTCCGCTCCCTCTAGTCCTGAAGCTTCACCCACAGATACAGCTGATTCGGTGCTAGGATGCTCAGGAGACAGCAGGGTCCGGAGGACGTCCTGCATGTATGGGGCTGACTGCTACAGGTAAGGAGGGCCCGAGGGCGGCGGCGCTTCCGCCCATTACTCCCATGACGTCCACACTGTGTGCGTGAAAAGCCTCATGAGCCACGGCCTTCTTCTGGTCAGGTGCTGTGCTGCGTTTCCACTGGGCCGTGTTTTCCCACTGTGCATCCTGGTAAGTCCTGCCAGAAGCTTTTAGGATGCAGTGGGGACTTAAATGTTTTATGTGTAGACAAACTAATGCAAGGGCCTGAATACTGGGGAATCACACAGACTTAAGTACCTGCCTACTTAGTTTCTTGATTTTAAAGAGATGCTTTTGGAAATAATTATTGTACTCATCTACTAAAGTAATTTTAGATTGTGTTTAGGTATTGTATTTAATTATTTTCTTCACATTTTTCTATAAGAGAGAAATTTTTCTACTTTGAAAATTAGGAAAATGAGATTTTTATGATTTTCATTGATATGATTTATGATATGATATTTCATGCATTCAAATCAGAATCTTAGTTTGAGAGTGCGGCATAGCCTGTAAGGTTCATGGCAGCATGTGCTAGTTGGTCTGTTTCCATTGTTTGCCATCCCGCCTGCCACCTGGTGTCTGTGCTGTGCACCTGGTGCTGTATGCTGTACATGTGTGTGCACAGTACCTGTACATGTGCTGTACACGTGTGTGCATAGTGCCTATACATGCGTGTGCACAGTGCCTGTACATGTGCTGTACATGTGTGTGTATAGTGCCTATACATGTGTGTGCACAGTGCCTATACATGTGCTGTACACATGTGTGCACAGTGCCTGTACATGTGTGTGCACAGTGCCTGTACATGTGCTGTACATGTGTGTGCACAGTGCCTGTACATGTGTGCACAGTGCCTGTACATGTGCTGTACACGTGTGTGCAAAGTGCCTGTACATGTGTTGTACATGTGTGGGCACAGTGCCTGTACATGTGCTGTACATGTATGTATACAGTACTGTACACATGTGTGCAGTGTCTGTACCTGTGTTTGCAGTATCTGTACCCGTGTGTGCACAGTGCTATACACGTGTGTGCACAGTGTCTGTACCTGTGTGTACATAGTGCTGTACACGTGTGTGCACAGTGTCTGTACACCATGGATTCTGTTTATTTCTCACTCTCATCCTCTTTAAAACACATTGCCATTTTAGCATTAGAGTAGCTATATTTTCCACTTTCAACAGTTTGAGTTTTAGATTTATACATGATATTGTCTGAGAATGTCCTTACGCCTAGAATATAATGTAAGAATCTACAGCAGGTTATAACCATCTCTTACTTTGGATTTTGAAAAGTGCTGCTTTGCATTTGTGTTAATTGACTGACGTAGCCATACCGGAACACCACAGACTGGTGTGCCTCACTCAGAGACTTGCTTCTCTCCCTTCTGGACATTAGAATGCTGGGTTCTAGAGTTCACAAGCCTGACTTCTCTTCTGGTCAGTGTTGAGGGTGGCTGCCTCCTCCGTGCCTTTTCTCTGCAGGACTTTCTCTGGTGTTTCTTCCTCACCTAGGAAGATGCTAGGCACTGTGTTGGGGCCTCAGCATTATGACCTCACTGAGTGAGCCTTACCTGTTTCTCTTGTAGGTACATTGGAGATTAGCACTTCCAACACAGGAGTTTTGTGGGGACAAATTCAGTGAATCACAGGATTCAACCCTGTCATTTCCTTTTGTTAAAAGGGGTAAATGTTTTATCAAATAAAAATTTATTTACCCATACTTTATAATGATATGTTAGTTTTAATCACTCTTAGCTTTAGGCAGTAACTAACTTTTCATAGTTTTGAAATAAAGAATGCCTGAAATTAGTTTTAAATCAAAATGTTTGCATTCATAACAAAGAGAAGAAGTAACTTTCATTGAAATGCTTATATTTATAAACAAAGGGGTAAATGGCATTTTGAATTTGAGATACGCCCACATAGCCACACACCTACGGATCTATCAAATCATTATAAAAATCTACCTGGGGGTCTGGTGAGATGGCTCAGTGGTTAAGAGCACTGACTACTCTTCCAAAGAGCCTGAGTTCAAATCCCAGAAACCACATGGTGGCTCACAACCATCCATAATGAGATCTGATGACCTCTTCTGGAGTGTCTGAAGACAGCTACAGTGTTCTCACATACAATAAATAAATAAATCTTTAAAAAAAAATCTACCTGTTCTTCAGCCTCGGTGTTAATGCTGTAAACTCTCCCTTCTATCAAATAGATAGTATCCCAAGTCTCTGTATTTTCCAAATTTACATTTCTCTTTGTTTTGTGTTTTAATTTTTAAAATTAATATACAAATGGGTTTTATTATAATATTTGTATATATTTTATTATAATTTAGTAATTTATTATAATTTATCCCTTCTGATATCCTCTATACTCCTTTTTGTTTTCTGAGACAAGGTCTTCCTACATATGGTATAGGTCTGGCTGTCCTGGAAATTACTGTGTAGGCCAGGCTGGCCTTGAACTCACAGAAATCCTCCTACCTCTGACTGGGAATCCTGGGCTTAAAGGCATGCACCATCATGCCAGGCTCTCCATGCTCCTCTTACCCTTACCCTAACTTTCTGGTTCCCTTTCCTTCCCAAATAACCCCTTTCCGCTCTCATCTCATGGCCATTACCTATGTCACCCTCACTCCTTCCCTTCTCCTTGAAGATCCAGTTCCCTCTTCAACCTCTTTGTAGTTTAATGGCCCCTAACTCCCGCCCTCCTTGTCCCAGCTCCCTAGTATGGGTTCACATCTGAGAAAAGTGTAGTATTTGTCCATCTCTGCCTGGCTCATTTCAAATAACATGATGATTTGCAGTTCCCTCCATTTCCCTGCAAATGTTATGATATTTACAATGTGATTCTCATAAGTATGCAGTAGAGTTCCCTAGAGACTACAGAACATTATTGTTGTTAATGATCAAATGCAAAAACAAGGAGGGAAAGCCAACTGCTTTTTCTTAAGCATGCATTACATCCTCATGAATTTTATATTGGCCCTAAAGAGTATGTAAGGGTCAGTGGGATGACTCAGTGGCTATGCTAGATAATTCTTCTTCTCATCGTCGTTATCATTATCATCATCATCATCATTAATTTTGTCAACTTGACACAAACTAGAGTCATCTGAGAGGAGGGAACCTCAATTGAAAAACAATGCCTCCATGAAGTTGGGGTGTGGGTAAGACTGTGGACATTTTCTTGATTGATTGATATGTGATTGCCCAGCATATTTTTGGACAGTGTCAACCCTGTGCAAGTGGACTTCAGTTGTATAAAAAAGCAGGCTGAGCAAGCCTTGAAGAGTGAGCCAGTAAGCAACATTCCTGCCCTGACTTCCATGATGAAGTGTGACCTTCATAGGTTGTGAGTGGAAGTAAACCCATTTATCCTCAAGTTAATTTTTGATTATGTTTTATCACAGCAATAGAAATCAAACTAAGACAATGGATAAAGGCACTTGCCACCAAGCCTTGTGACCTGAGTTGGGCCCTAAAACACACATAGTCCAGGGAAAGAGTGAACCCCCCCCATAGATAAATAAATAAATGC
This sequence comes from Tokudaia tokunoshimensis, assembly GCA_036184795.1. Taxonomy (NCBI): domain Eukaryota; kingdom Metazoa; phylum Chordata; class Mammalia; order Rodentia; family Muridae; genus Tokudaia; species Tokudaia tokunoshimensis. The sequence goes on along the minus strand of BTHU01000002.1, from coordinate 108,799,596 downwards.
AAAGATTTTTTAAAGATGTTAAGGTGTTATTTATAATATGTGAAAAGACATTTTCACTGTTATTTTAAACTAATAAGTGCACTTTTCTTATTTCTCATTTTAAATTTATGCAGGGTAATCTCCCCACATAAACAGAAGGCACTCAAATTCTAATAATAAATTTTAAGAGTATAAGAGAAGCCAGAACCAAAGAGTTTGAAAAATATTTTTAGAAGATAGGATAGTATACTTTGTGTAGTCAAAATAGTTTAAAGATTAGAAACATGGGGTCTTTCTAGAATGCTGGTAATGTCTTTATCTTAGCATAGGATGCAGAATCTTTAAAGGCTGTAGATGCTTCTGTTTGTTGTATACCTACATGAACAATATAATGCTTCCGATCGACCTTTAATCCATGTCACTGGTCATATGACACTGAGAGTCCTGTGCTGACTCATTGTCCCTGCTCAAGAGGGGAGAGACCTGGGAAAATGAAGCCCATAAATGAAATGGACCAAAGTCTCATGCAGTAGGTAACTATTCAGAACCCCAGACAATTTATACAGTGAGGGTTAAGAAAGGTCACAGGAGTAAAGTTCTCGTGAGTTCAAGCTGAAGACAGTTATAAGAACTGGCTGCACACGGCGAAAACAAGTTTTTCCATGGAGGTGTATAAAGGATATTTTAAACATTTAATTGACTGGCAGCAGCAAGCAATAATGAGTAATTTGAAGTAAACTCATTCTTATCTGCTGCACCTGGGGAGCATAGAAACGTCTTCCAAACAGTTCTGTGTTTTGAATAAACTGAAGTCACAAGACTTTGTTTTCTCGGAGTGTTTGTTCTCACAAGCACCCAGAATTCTCTTCACGTGACTGCATTCCTGGACAGTTTTCCAACAACCAGATGTCAAGTTTGTGGACAACATGGCAAGGGGGTGTCACCTGTGTTTGCATCATCAATGTGGGCATTTGGTTTCCTTCTGGAATGACCAGATACTGGCTGGCTTCCCTCCACAGCCGTGACACACCCACCGCTTCCTATTGCTTTTACTCTGACAGTATGTTTATTGTCCTCACAGGAAGAATCCTCTCCATTTCCAACACTTCAGCCACCCTGGTGACAGTGATTATGGAGACGCACAGGTCGCAGGTGAAGGTGTGACTGGTGACAGGCCCGAGTGTCCCTATGGGGCTGCTTGTTACAGGTAAGGAGGCTGGGCCGTGCGGCCGCACTTCTCCCAGACAGCCTGACTGGAGCCCCGTCTGGAGCCCGCAGCAGAGTTTTCATTAAATTTATGTAGAACACAGATTTTCTCTCATGTAATTCTAAATTGTTATTAATCTTATAGGTACCTGAAGTTTTTCTGTATTTCTGTCTAAAAACTCAATCAGGTTAATCATGCTCATAGAGCATCCCAATCATGCTCTATGAAGACTCTGGTTATGATATGTAAGTTTATTGGGGATGTTATCTCTATTTCTATCTGCTTCCTCAACTTTTCTACTAGTCCACTCTTCTTGCCAACACTCGGAACTCAAGCACAGCTGAAGAACATCGGAGCCTTCCCTTTGCCCGTCCACGCTGTCGCCTCCTCCTCAGGCTGAGGAGACCTCTCCCCACACCACGCCTTTCTTTACCTGAGTGCCTCCCCACCCAGGCAGCAAGCACGTTGCATGAACAGAAAGGATTCTTGGTATCTTGAAACCTTGTTTATTAGGTGAATGAACTTGAACTTAACCAAAGTACAAAATAAAGTAATCCCAAGCCTAAAGAACCCTAATGCAGACAGCGATTTTGTTTGTTAGGTAATTTTGAGTACAGATTACAGACTGAATCTGCTGGCTACCATAAAGTTGATGCAAATGCCTGTTTTTAAGCATAGCGGGGGCACTTAAGCATGTATTCTGCAAATGCTCCAGGTTAGTTTCTGTGGTGATTTGATTGTGTATTATGGTGTTTTTCAGATTTTCCACATCCTTACTGATTTTATTCTGTTGTTTTTGTTACTAGAAAAGAATTTTTAAATCTCTTAATTTGTATGTTTGTCTTTTTTTACTTAATCCTGTCAGGTTTTTCTAGTTTCAAAAACTTAAGAAACTCACTGGAAAAGCCATAAAAATGGAATTTAAATCAGAACCTCTTCCACATTGGTGACATTTAGGCACTTTTCAAAGCTGCTGTGAGTGGGGTTATTTTCCAAATTTCATGTTTTGCAAGTTCATTTTTGGTGTGTAGAAAAGGTGCTCTTCTCATGTTGATTTTTATGGCTTGCTGCTTTGCTGAAACTTTCCATTTTAAGTCTCCTAGTGGAGTCGTAGGGTCTCTTAAAGAGAGGGCCACGTCACTGACACAGAGGGATAGTTTGATTTCTTCCTCCCCCATTTGTTGGCCTTTTATTTCTTTCTCTTGCCTTGTTACTCTGAGATTTCACACATGGTGAATAAGAGTTGGGAGTGAAGAGCCTTTCTTGTGTCTGACTTTAGTTTTTCCTTAGTCAGCATGCTGTTATCTTTGGGTCACCGTAGACTCAATACTGAGTGGATTTCATTTAACCAGACATGGGTCTTGGAGTCTACACAGCGTGCAGATGCTGGGGAAGCTGTCTTCCTGGCATGGCACTGGATTATGCCCCAGTGATTGGAGACTGGGGTGGGCCATTGGAAGTTTCCTATTTGAGTTTGTAGCTTTGAAAGTCATGGGTCCCTGTGCTGTCCTGTGCCCAGGAACCCACTAGACGACTCAGTGCCGAACCACTGGCTGCTGACCTACAGCATTGGCCAAGCTACCAGGGAGGGAGGATGAGTTAAGACTGCAGAGAGCCCTGTGACGATAACCAGGTCTCAGAGGAAACGGAAGCTCCTTTCCACCAGAGGCATCAAGTAGAGAGGCCCTCTGAGTTCCAGGAAGTGGGAGGGCAGGTGGGAAGAAGAGACCAGATGCAGAAGTGACAGTGGAGTTGCAGTGCTGGTCACTGCGTCCTGTCTCATGACGATGCATTTTTATCTTCCCTTTGAAAGTTACAGTCCTGTCCATCTCAACCTGCCATCCTTTAGCTGCCTGTTGTAGGGTTTTACTGCTGTGAGCAGACACCATAACCAAGGCAACTCTTATAAAGGACAGCATTTAGTTTGGGCTGGCTTACAGGTTCAGAGGTGCAGTCCAATATCATCAAGGTGGGAACATGGCAGCGTCCAGGCAGACATGGTGCTGGAGAAGGACCTGAGAGTACTATATCTTGTTCTGAAGGCAAACAGGAAGGAGAGAGATTGGCATCCTCAGGCAGCTAGGAGGAAGTGCTCAAAGCCTACACCCACAGTGACACTCTTCCTCCAACAAGGCCACACCTCCAAGTAGTGTGTGTGAACCAAGCATATTTAAACCACCATATTCCACTCCCTGCCCCAATAGGCTTGTTCAAACATAAGTCTATGGGGGCCATACCTAAACATAGCATAATGCAAAATATATTTAATCCAACTTCCAAAGGCCCCATAGTCTATAGCAGTCTCAAAGTTCAAAGTCTTTTCTGAGATTCATTCGATCACTTAACTATGATCCCCTATAAAGTCAAAATCAAAAAGCAGATCACATACCTTAAATATCACAAGATATACATTACCAATATAAAATGTCATAGTGAGTAAATACTGGCACAAACAAGACCAAAACTCAGCTGGGCAAACTCCAAACTCTGCATCTCTATGTCTGATGTCAAAGCTCTCAGACCCCACACTCACAGTGACACACTTCCTCCAACAAGGCCACACCTTCAAGTAGTGCCACCTGCTGGGCCAAGCAGATTCAAACCACCACACTGCCCTTGGGAATCAGTTCTTTTTCTTGCTTTTAAAGCCAAACATTCAGTTACTTGAAATTTTCTAAACCAGACTTTGAGGGACACCCCAGGAATAAACAGCTAAGATCATGTTTAACTTTTCAATAATCTTAACTATTATTAAAGGGAAAATGCCAAAAAAAAAAAAGACTGCTTGAAACAATCATATTCACAGGGAAAAACACTTTAAGTTTCAAGTGGTCCATGTAGATGATGGTACTCACCGGCTGGGGTTGCAGTTCAGTGCTTAGGTACTTGTCCGGCATGCTCACGTCCCTGGGTTTGAGCCACAGCACTTCTAAAGAGGAGGGAGGACAGGGGAGAAGAGGGGACACAATGAATACTTGTCAGTGGCCTATTCTTCCATTTTTGTAGGTTGAAATTTTTAAAATAATAACTAACAAAAGTCCTCAGGTGCCCAGCGGTGGTTTCTAGAGTGAGGATGGATCTCTGGTGTTTACGCCCTGCTGTGTTCCTCTTCCCCCATGCCCACACTGACTGACCTTTACCGAGGACTGAGTTTGCTAGTCAATAACTTGCACCAACGTGTTCACTAGGGAAGGCATTGCTGAAGCTTTCCTGTTCGCAGCTCCCTGAAGCACATGTCAGTTGTTCATTTTTCTCGGGCTTAGAGTTTCCGATCGAGCAGGAGGTCAGACTTGGGTTAATTACCACCCCCCCACCCCCGCACAGTCTGGTGCAGACGCTCCGTTCCAGTCTTCACACCTGTTGAGTCACGACCTAATTAGCTGTACACTTGCACTCCTGCATTGCTTGCACACCCACAGGAAAAGTTAGGAAGAAAGATACCAGGAAGAAGTGCCAGGCACCTGGCACAGGGCTGGCCTGCAACAAGCTGTCTGACTGACTCTGGACCTGCTAAGGACAGAGCCTCCCACCCACCAAGCTGCCAGTTGTGGTGTGGGCTCTGTGGGGCCTCGGACTAGGAGACTGAAGCTTACCTTGTAGGAAGTGTTTGGCAGGGTTCTGATGGGACGCCCGCCCCTGTGTTGGTCTTTACCCTCTTTCAGTAGTAATGTTCCCACCATAGAGTCTTTAATTTCCTGGAGAGTCTGTAGAGGATGTTTGATGGTGGGAGTTTTTAAAATCAAATTTAAGTTGCTCCTTAGTGGGCAGGGAGATCTATTGTGTTTTTTTTAACTTTGTGTTGTTCAATATGCTAGTCAAATTACCTATAATTTAATTAAATTAACCAAAAATCAAATACATTCAAAATCCAGTTTCTCAGTTCCAGTGTCCACATGCGGTAACTGCCTAATGTGCTGGATAGCCCACAGAGATTGTTACAGAGATTTCAGGATTTCAGTTACTGTGACTCTTAAAATTAGCATTAAATTCTGTCAAGAAAATAGCTCTGTTGTTACAACTTACATGCAATGACATTGTATTTTTCTAAATCTCATTACTTAAAGTTATGTTTTTATAATAACTTCCTATTGCCTGGAATAAAGAAAATTCCTGGAACAAATACAAAATATTAGGTAATGCTAAAACCCAGGAAACAATTATTTATAAATCAGATGATTCCACATAATTAGAAATTATTTGCTTTACTCAGTAGTATCATTGGTACAGAAGAGAAAAAAATGTAATACTTTAAAAGTATAATTTTATTATGGGACATTGTAACAAAGTATACACAGTCTTAGCTGATACAAAAAGAAAAGGTGCTTTTAGACTGGTGCTATAATTTATAAATGGAAGCTTTAATCATCTGATAATTATGAAGCTCTTAAATCCAGTTCATTAATTTGTCTGCCCTCTCTCTATACTGCCATTTTTTGAATTCAAAAGCACTAACCCTGGTGTGGAATGCACACTCAATAAATATTGTAATGAGAAGGCAACTACTACTGGGCAGAGTAGCACATACCTGCAATCTAGCAGCCAAAGAGCAGGAGGGTAGGGGTTCCAGGGAAACCTGGGGTATGTGGCAAGAGCCTTTATAGGTGGTGGTGGTGGTGGTGGTGGAGGAGGAGGAGAAAGAAAGGAAAGAAGGGAAGGAGGGGCAGGGAATGGAGGGACAAATCCTTTCACGGGATGCGTCTTGGGCCTGACTGTATTTGCAGCATACTGAGCTCGCTGCTCATAGCTTTCCAGTCCGTGGAGAACTCTATCCTATTTTTGCTTCCTTTTCTTTTTCAGGAAGAACCCCCAGCACAAGATGGAATATAGGCACAGTGCACTTCCGGGTAAGTACTTCAGTCGACCCAAAAGAAACCTTTGAATCATCCTCCCATTAAACTGGGTATTTCAAAAATATTGTTGCCTTTGTGAATTATTGTTGTTGACTTAAATTACTTCTCCTAGATTATTTTTAATGATTTCTTAGTTGATTCTTTTTCTTTTTTTTTAAAGATTTATTTATGTTATGTATGTAAATACACTGTCACTCAGATACACCAGAAAAGGTCATTAGATCCCATTAAAGATGGTTGTGAGCCACCATGTGGTTGCTGGGAATTGAACTCAGGACCTCTGGAAGAGCAGATGGTGCCCTTAACCGCTGAGCCGTCTCTCCACTCCCACCCCCCCCCTTTTTTTTTTTTTTTAAAAGAAAATGAACTTTCAGAAGCTGAATATGATAGTTATGATAGCTCATACCTGGAATCCCAACACTTGGGAGACCGGGGCAGGAGATTGCCTCAAGTCTGAGGCTAGCCTGGGCAGTACACCAGTTTCCTGTTCCAAGTAAATGAAAGAATTATAAACTTGTGTATAACAAATGCTTCCCCAATTGTAGCCCAGCACGTGCTTCTCCCTTGTCTGTCCTTGTCTCTCATTTTCAAGTACTTGAGGACAAAGCATTGAGCTGGCCTAGCAATGGTGAAAGCACGTTGACTTCTGTACCGGAAGCTTGAGGGCGGGGTCTGGGTCTGGACAGTGCTATTGGATTGGCTCGTTATTACTGTCAGCAATGTTCCCATTTCCTTTCATCATTCTGTCTTAGAGGGCAATTCCTTCTCAAGGCGTTTTCTCTCAACTAAGAGGGATCTTTACACCCTTATTAGGCCAGGACAGCATGATCAGTGTTGACATCTTGAGGAAAGAGTGAATAACTTCAATTCATGATCCTTAAAGGAAAGAATGAATTTCCCTCCTACAACTCGCCTAGACCCCGTGAGCCATTCTTCTCTGTGAGTCAATCACTGTAAGGGTGATTATTCTGAACCAGTGCCCGAACCTTTCCGAGGACCACCAGGCTTGTGGGCATCCCTATGAGAGTGTAAACCTTTAACTGCCCAGTTGGCCTTTGTTTTGCCTGTTTTTGAATGCTTTAAGAATTTTCCTCTCAATAAATCTCAGCTTCTTTGTACCATGTATATAATGTGAGGACCAATTCAGCGTTGCCTGTGAGGAGAGATACAGCATATACTGGCAGGACTATGCTCTCTGGTTCTTATACCTACATATGTGACCAGCTTGTGACAGTGATGCAGATGACCTCACAAGGAGAGAAACCCATGGAGTATCTCTTTAGAGTGTTAGTACTCCAGACATAAATGAATCCTTTGTTGTGGCTGGCAGGGTCTAGAGGTTGTTATTTGACAAAATTGCGTCATTTAGCTGCATTCGATGATTTTCCAGCAATAATATAATAGTATTTTATTTAACTGCATTTTATTGGCAGTTTATGTGTTAATATATTGTCCCATACTCTTTACCCAAAAACACTGTCAATATGCACCATAAAGCATAGTTTAAAATGTCTTTGAATAGTCTTTTCAAAGTTTGTTGGAATTCCAGCAAAGTATTTTCTAAATGAAGAATATACTTTAGAACAGTGAACTTAAATTTTTTAGTTTTGAGATTTTAATATAATTACAACATTCAACACTGAACATGTAAAGGAAATCTTTTTTGTACCGTAAAGCCATGCTTCCTTATTAGCAACAAAAAAATCATATACATTTAGACCACTGTTTCACCAGTCAATATCTGTGTCTTCAAAGATAGCAAATAGAAAAGTCCTTAAGTAATTCATAAGCTTTACTTACTGTTATTGTATTTATTCTTTCTTATTGTTGCTATTAATCTATTTCTATGCCTGATTACAAATTAAGCTTTAAGCTTTATCCTAGGGTTGAGAGAGAGAGACAGAGAGAGAGAGAGAGAGAGAGAGAGAGAGAGAGAGAGAGAGAGAGAGAGAATATATATATATATATATATATATATGTGTGTGTGTGTGAATGAATATGTGAGTGTGCATGTATGTTATGTGAGTATGCGAGTGTGTGTGTGTGTGTGTGTGTGTGTGTGTGTGTGTGAGTGACTTGGGAATTTCTGTGTGCTAATGCAATCAGAACATCTTTGCCTTCTCTAAACTGGTCTGAATACTGTAAATGTTAGATTAAATGTAAGGGTCTCATATTTCCTAATTCAGAGAGGTCTAAGACATAAATCTGATAGTTATTTTTCTCCTAAATGTTTAAAGTTCATCATTATCCAGGTACTAATCTCATATATACGTAGATTAATTTCTTCAGTGTAGCGTAGCATCAGCATTAAAGCAACCACACTAGACCCTGGACATTTAACTTCTTATTTAGCCCTCCCAAAGTGCTGCGTCTAGAGTTTTCCTACTTGTTGCAGCTAAGGGTCATAGAGCTCATGCACTGTTTTGCTGCCATCTGCCATGTTTCTTCTGCGTCAGCCAACAGGAGCTCTTACCAGCTTCGTCAGCCGTCTCATCTCACACCTGACTTTTGGAGTGGTTCTTCCAAGCCTCTTCCTATGTGGTATTACCCCTCTAGGTGACTGATGCTGTTATAAGAACTCATCGATTACTGAGAACTGTTTAAAGCTTCAAGAAACTGGACCTCAAGAGATCTAGAAAGAAAGCAGTTAAAAAAAGAGCAACAAGGTTTATCTGAGATTCAAGCACAGTATGTCGGGAGCCTGATGTAGTGGGAGCACGGGCTGTTGGGAGCCTGATGCAGTGGGAGCACGGGATGTTGGGAGCCTGATGCAGTGGGAGCACAGTCTGTTAGAGCCTGATGCAGTGAGAGCACAGTCTGTTAGAGCCTGATGCAGTGGGAGCACAGTCTGTTAGAGCCTGATGCAGTGGGAGCACAGTTTGTTAGAGCCTGATGCAGTGGGAGCACAGTCTGTTAGAGCCTGATGCAGTGGGAGCACAGTTTGTTAGAGCCTGATGCAGTGGGAGCACAGTCTGTTAGAGCCTGATGGAGTGGGAGCACAGTCTGTTAGAGCCTGATGCAGTGGGAGCCTGATGCAGTGGGAGCACAGTCTGTTAGAGCCTGATGCAGTGGGAGCACAGTCTGTTAGAGCCTGATGCAGTGGGAGCACAGTCTGTTAGAGCCTGATGGAGTGGGAGCACAGTCTGTTGGAGCCTGATGCAGTGGGAGCACAGTCTGTTAGAGCCTGATGGAGTGGGAGCACAGTCTGTTGGAGCCTGATGCAGTGGGAGCACAGTCTGTTAGAGCCTGATGCAGTGGGAGCACAGTCTGTTAGAGCCTGATGCAGTGGTGAGAAAGGGCAATATAAATTTACAAGCTACTTTTCCAGATGTAGAGAACTACTACCAGCTTGATACATTAACAAAACAAAACACCAAACTAGTCTTTTGTTTTAAAGTGAAATATTAAAAATATTATTATAGTATATAGTAAATTTTCCTTCTCTAGAAATATTGTACCAAATAATATTTATGGGAAAGAAAAAGGAAAATAAAACCTGGAGAATGAAGCTATTAATCTGCTGTGAAGCATGTGCAGCAGCAATTTGGAAAGATTCTCCTGGGAAACTAACTCACCCAGGGTTCTGTGCTAGGCAAGAGCTCTGCTGCTGAGCCGTGTCCCCGGCCCTAGATTGTCATTTCTACGTGACAACTTCCTCTGCAGAAATAGAGAGGGCCAGCATGGCCATGTCTAATCCCATCTGGTGAATAGTAAGTAGGCGGGGTTGAACTTGTGGCTTGTTACCTTTCTGAAAGGAGTTTTCACCGCTCTGACAGGTAGGCGCTTTCTGTCCGCTTGTAAAGACAAATGACAGCTTATTTCTCCTGTTCTGTCTTCATGTAGTCAGTCTACGCACGCAGGCAGTCCATTTCACAGTTTACTACACTAATTGGTAGAGGTGTTGAAGAAGACTATTTTGACTCTAAAATGAACCTTTTAGAGTTACAGATGATCTTTGAGATAACTATTTCATAGATTTTCTTTATTGAATTCCATTAGATAAGGTAACCTCTATGATTGTCCTAGTTAGTTTTATTGTCAGCTAGACACAAATTAGAGTCCCCAGGGAAGAGGAAACCACAACTGAGAAATTACCCAAATCAGACTGTCCCTGTTGCATGCTTGTGGGGCATTTTCTTGATTGCTGGTTGATGTAGCAGGGTTTAGTCCACTGTGTGCAATCTTACTGTGTGTTAACATTCCTAGCCATGTGGGCCTGGGCTGTGTAACAAAGCTGGCTGTGTGTGAACCAGAAAGTCAGCCAGGAAACAGCTTTCCTCCAGCCCCTGCTTCTGCCTGAGCTCCTGCCCTGACTTCACTCAGAGATGGACTGTGAGCTGTAAATGAAATAAACCCTTTCCCCACTAAGTTGCTTCTGGTCATGGGGTTTATCACAGCAATAGAAAGCAAATTAGGGCAATCTTCATTGGCTTACTTAAAACACAGAAATCCGGACTTGTTATAATTACCTACTGTTTCTCACAAACCACACTGGTTTTGGGGGGAAGCAGAATGAATGGCCAACCATAAGATGTAGAGTAACTAGCAGTAAGAAACCTATAAGCATTGTTGGGGAAATCTGCAAAAGAAAGTGAATAGCTTCTGTATTCACCTACTTTAGAAGAAACAAGATCACTTTGATTTTGCATGTTTACTTAGAAATTATATTTCAGATAAACTAGGTCTAATACAAGAAAAGGCTGTGAGCCCATAATTAAAAATGCTATGTTATTAAATTCTGTGCATGTCTACTGGGAGTCAGAACTATGACATTGAAGTTATTAAATTGTGTTTTGACTCAGGACTGAGTTCCCCAGGTCTTCAGCTTGTATCAGAAAGTCTCTGTACAGTGAGTGCTGTCCCAAGCTGAATAGGAGGTTTCCTGGTTCATCATTTGAAATCTAGATGTCTGGACACTACAGTTCCATTCTGAATAGCATGTGCAGTGGGGCTTGCCTTGTCTCTAGCTGTTCTCCAGATTCTCTTTGCATATAAACATCAGGTTATGTATTAAGTTTCAATACCTCTGTGACCTAGTTAAGCTGAAAGATAGAAACAGACATTTCTAAAATCACCTTCAGAAACCACCAACAACAGAGGACAAAGAATGGCAACTCCCCGCTAAGTGACATTTGCATTATTTAATACTCAAACTTGTTAATTGAGTCTACTGTAAGAGAGTATTAATTAGTCCCACAAAGATTGTCACTTGTCTGATCTGCAAGATAGCTCAGCAGGTAAAATGCTTGCTGCCAGGTCTGATTGGGGGTGGCGGTGGAGAGGACGAAACAAGGTCCCACAGATTGCCCTTTGACAACCTTCTCATGAACACCCAAGTGCCTACCCTCTCTCTCCTCTCCTTCTCTCTCTCCCTCCCTCCCTTTTCCCTTCCTCCATTCCTCCCTCTCTCCCCCTCTTCTGTCTCTGTGGGGCATTATTAACAGACAAGAGTGAACTTCAACTGTCATCTCCCTTAAATAACGCAGTGATATTTCTTCAGGAATCAGTAAAGCACCGTGCTTGGGAAATTTACCATCATCAGACTCTAGGCTTCTTATTAAAGAAACACAAATAATATGAATGTAAAATGTAAAGAAGAAAGAAAATAAGATTCTTCTGATCAATAGGACTCAGTACCTCAGTATAGCTGGAATAAAGCCCTGTGCTTGTGGAGTTTTACAATGGTGAATAGCGTATGTCTGAACAGTTACATGATGTTTTATACTTATAACACTAGCAAAGAAGGAGAAGAAAAGTCAGTCTGTGTAAGAAAATATGATGGCCGGGACACTGGGGCCAGAAGAAGGCACCCTTCCCATAGTGCAGTAAAAGCAGTGCTCTGAGGTTTTGACTTTGGAGCACAGGCCTGCCACATGGAGAAAACCAAGTGAGTTCAAATGCCTGCCTGTACTTAGACTGTGCCAGGGCCACCACAGGTGTAGAACAAAGAGAGGAAAACACCCGTGACTTAGCACTCACAAAGCGGAGGAAGGCAAGGTTAGGCCAGCCTGGGTTACATCGTGAGATCTTGCTGTAGGAGAGAAAGAGGACAAAGAAAGCACGTAGTGAGATCAGACCATAGGGACAAGTACACAGAAATGACTTCAAGTCTTCCAGAGGGAGATGCACAGCTGTTGGGGTTGTTCTAGGCTCTCAGAGGAAAGGTGGCAAGAGGGAACAGTTGGAGGCTCTAAGAGCACTGTGTCCAGGAAGGAGATGATAGCGTTGAGTTAGGTCAGGGTGGGTCAGGGAGCACTGATGATACTTGGGAGGTAGAGCCCACCAGATTATTCCAGATATTAGAGTCAGTTTTCAGGGAGGGAGAGAAACAAAATGACTCCAGCCAACAGGCTGGAGAGTACAGGAGTTGTGTATCCAGGACCGTGGACAAGCTAAGTAGGTTTGAGGGAGGGGACTTGAGAGTTGCGTCCTGGGAGTGATAGTTTCCAGAGCCTCTTAGTCACCCAAGTGGATATGGTATTCGGGAACAGTTAGGAAATAATATTAAATAGAATCATTAAGAAATTAATTAGAGACAGGGCCCCAGCTTGAAATGTAGATGGTCTAAAAATGAGAACATGGCGAGGTGAGAGTGCCCAGCAGAGACAGACAGGCTAGGTGTCAGGGTCTTGCTTTAATGCCTGTTTTTCTTGTGGATCCTTAAGATGCTTTCTGGATCAGGAAGACACCAGTTTATTGAGGTAGCAGTAGCATATTAAATGCTAGTGCATATTACATGCTCCTTCGTGCTCATGGCTAACAGTGCGTACGAGAGACCTCCAAGAGGAGCATGCCCAAGGGTGGAGATTGCTTTCCTTCTCACTTACTCCATCCCTCAATTTCAAGCTACTTTGATACCTCATCTATTTTATAAATGCATTTGCCATAAAAAACTGAGGATGAGTTAAGATTAGCTGAACATAAAACATTCAATAGGAGATACATCTACAGGTAAGTGGACCACAGTGTCTTGGGAAGAGGGTGTGCACTTCCTCTTTATGAGACTCATGTGTATTATTATGTAATCTTTTTAGCTTTGGCTGCTAAGAAATTTAGACTATTTGTGCTCAATGTATAATACGTATTTTAAAATTGAAATTGACATTTATATATTCAGATTTTTTTAATTATTAGTTTTTACTTTTATTTGCATGATATTACATTATCATTAATATAAGCTACCTTAAATCCTTTCTGAAATGAGCTGAGATATTGAGAAAAATATAAACATATTGGGCTGTAGCAACGACAGAATAGACATATGACTTGGGAATTCATTTAAGCTGTAATGCTACATTACATGTGAATATTATATAAAACAACAGAAATGTGCACAAAAGTATAGGTGTAATACTTTTTAAAAAAAACCAGTTAGAACATTTAAAATAATACTTTTAAAACATCAAAGAGATTATCGAGTGTAAAGAATTAACAGGCAGTAGAGAAGTTGAGCATCTAGACAGCAGAGAAGCCCTAAGCCATCTTCCCCAGAAAGTGTGATGCACTCTCAGAGAACCAGCGTCTGTACTTGGACAGATCAGTCTGAGACGGAAAGAGTCAGAAAGAACAAAGGTGGGGGATCTGGCAGGAAGCCCTTTCCTACAGCAATTTAGGGTCCAAGATCAGAGTAAAGTTAGATGGGACCTGGAACAATCTGGAGAGAATCCAGGGCTGCTGGGACTTTCCAGACTTGATGACTCGTACCCTGGGCACCTGCTCCTGGGGATTGCCCCTGCTGCTGAGATTTCCAGCAGAGCTTCCAGGTTGGTTCTTAAACCCAGTTTCCAAGCATCTGCTTACAGGTATCACATGCTGTGGCCAAGTCAGTGGGGATGGGAGAATGACCCTCTCAGGAGGGACTGAGCAGAGATGACATGAAGTGTTTTCTCCCACTGGGAAGACTGGTCAGCATGGTGTTATCAGGGACGGTTACTTTGATTCTCGTGGGCCAGTTTAGTCACAGGGACCTCAGTGTGGAGAGTTAGGACAGTAAGAAACAAACCATCACTTTAGTGTCTGTTCTAAAAACCCACAGTAGTAAGCTATATATTAATAAAGTCTTGCTGCAGGTAGACATTTTAAGAGACATCCCTGACCCAGGCTGCGTAGTGATTGCTGTGTCATTTGTTAATATTCTGTTTTTTAGCCAGAGTTGCTCTGCATGAAGATGACAATGATGTCGGGCAACCCAGTGACAACGACGAGGACGAGGAAGACTATGAGCCAACAGATGAAGATTCTGACTGGCAACCAGGAAAGGACGATGAGGAGAAGGAAGATGTGGATGAGCTTTTGAAAGAAGCAAAAAGGTTTATGAGAAGGAAAAAGTAGCTTTTCTGCAATGACATGACACTCACATTTGCTTTTTCCTCTGTGGGAAACAAAATTATTTTCCTCTTTTAATAGTTCTTTGCACTCATAACATTGAAACACCAGCTTTCAGTGAAGTAGGTGGAATGTATGTTACTACCTATTTTGGCGCCTGTCTAATGCACCCTTCAGTGGAAGCAGGTAAAGAGGTTGGGCAGACTGATATTTTTCATACATTTTACATACTGCTCATAAAAAGCCATAGATTGTACAAACCTTTGATCTTCTACCCAGAGGTTTTTACAGTGTATCCTGCGAGCTTAGCCAGGCGATTCCAGAACAGCGGGAGAGCATAGCCCCAACTGCTGCTGCAAGAGTCCCTCACAAAGCTAGACTTGAACAAAGGACAGCCGGCAGTGTGCTATGTCTCTAATGTGTTAGATAGATGTGGCTTTGTGATTTCATTTACAGCTTTTGTCCTTTGAATCCTGGGGAAACTATTAACAAATAGATGCTGAAAATGATGCTGTTAACCTACAGGGCAGCAGTGCTCACCTGCAAGGCAATGTTTTTTGCACATCCACAACTACGTGTGCACGTCTATGAGAGTATAAAGACCGCCGCAGAGCCCTTCAGTTGCTCTCACATCGTGCCCTGCTTGATTCCTTTGCTTGCTCTGTGCACCTTTACACCGAGGATGCAGAGAAGCGTCTAGCCAGAGTCTTAGAGGGTGAGAGGCCGAGTTCTCTGCCGTGGATAGGGTTCTGACCTCTGAGGGAGCCTCTGCGCCAAGGAGGGGAGCATCTCTGGTTTTAGGCGGCTTACACTTCTCACTCTGAGCAGTGTGTGCAGACTGGGGAACATCAGATCATGAAGCAGCAAGCCAGAAACTTGTTGTCGTTCTTTACTCGAGGGGAAGTAAAATGCACATCTTAGAACAAAGGGTGTTGCATGTTTTCTTAGTATTTATGAGTCTCTCCATATAATTGTACAATGTTAAAGTTAAACTGAAGAAAGACAGAATAAATATTTCTCTATTATTAGTTACTGTGGCTTGCAAACTGGTTTTCCCTTCTGTATCAGGTTCTCTAGAAGAACAGAACTGATAGGATGTGTGCTACAAGGGATTTATTACATTGGCTGATGTGGGGAAGGCTGGGTAGTCCGTATGGCTGACTTCACCCTGAAGAGACTGAGAACTCGCTGCTGCCCAGTTCATGAGGCTGAGTGAAGTCCTCAGCAGTCCCAGGCTGTCATGATGGCCTGGCCAATTCCAGAGAGCTGCTGGTCCTTGTTGCACATTAGAAAGCCAAAGAAAGATTCCACGTGGTGGCCTAGGAGAACCGAACAGAGGCAGAAGTAGGGCTGGCATGTTCACCAGCACGCAGGGAAGGAAGGTATGCAGCAGACGCAGCGCAGCTTTCCCATCTGCACCTCTGGGTGGCAGCGCCCTCGGGCAGGGCCTCCTCCCTTCCCCCAATTAATTCTTCTGGGAAACACCCTCCAGCCCTGCCCAGGGCACATGATTTAGCTAACCCCAGATCCAGTCAAGTGATAAACCAAGATTAAGACTCACACCTCCTTTTGTCTCTGTTCTTGAGAGGTTGATGAACCTGTGAATCTTTGTACTTCTTTCCATCCTGCACCGACTCAATCTTTAAAGGGTTCTTTAACCCTTCCACTCAGTATAAATCCAAAGAAGTTTAAAACATCTATTGAAGAACTGTAGGTAGCACCTACAGAGCATTATTTTTTGTAGTCAAGCATTACATATGCCAAGTGCCTGTTAGCCAAGGAGCAAGTTAAGAACCTACTAACTGCACAGTGGAATATTTGGTTATAACAAGAAGTGAGGCACTGATATGGGCCACAGTGTAATCCTTGAAAACATGCTAGGAAAAGCTACACACAAAACACCACACGTGATAGGAGTTTATTTGTATAAGATGTCTCAAATGGGCAAATCCTTGGAGACAAAGCCGAGGTGGTTAGGGGCCTTGGGAGGGGTAGGGAGGCTGCTGGTGTGTATGAAGTTACTTTTTAAGAAATACCAAGATTGTAAAAATGAGTGGTGAGAACTGGACAGTGACAGTAAGAAAAATGGAGGACACACATGAAAAGGTGAGTTAGTGTTTGAGAGAGTCTCTGAAGCTGAGAATGGTCTTCAATAGAGCATTTTTTTTTTCCTACATGTCATGGGTACTGGGATTATAGGCATGTGCCATCACACCTGATTTATTCAGTGCTAGGAATTGAATCCTGGGTCCTCTGTAAATACTCTTAATAGCTGAGCCACACTCCCAGCTCCAAAGCAGTATTTTAAAACCTTTTTTTTTTTGAGACGGTCTCTCTGTGTAGCCCTGGCTGTCCTAGAACTCATTATGTAGACCAGGCTGGCCTTGAACTCACAGAAATGTACATGTCTCTGCCTCTTGAATGCTGAGGTTAAAGGTATACACCACCATGCCTAAGCTTAAAAGCTTGCTTTTTTAAAATTAATTGTCCTAAACATCAGTCAAGAATCTTGTTCTCTAACAATGTAGTCAGTGAATTTAAACTGTGTCCCAGCCTTGATCATAGGATGCTTGTTTCCGTTGCATTGTGACATTGAGAACTCAGGGACTGGTGGAAAGGAAGATTTTGAAAGAGGTGATTGTCAAGGAATGAATCTTTTTTTTTTTTTTTTTTTTTTTTTTTTGGTTTTTCGAGACAGGGTTTCTCTTTGTAGCCCTGGCTGTCCTGGAACTCACTTTGTAGACCAGACTGGCCTCGAACTCAGAAATCCTCCTGCCTCTGCCTCCTAAGTGCTGGGATTAAAGGCGTGTGCCACCACCGCCCGGCGAATCTTTTTACTATAGTTGGTATTTAACTTAAATTTAAATTTTAGCTTTTAAAATTAAAATATAATCACATCATTGTGGTAGTTTACATGAGAATGCCCCCCCCATAGACTCATATGTTTGAAGACTTGGTCCCTAGTTGGTGGAACATTTGGGAGAGATTAGGAGGTGTGGCCTTGTTGCAGGAGATATGTTTCTGGGGATGGGCTGTGAGGTTTCAAAAGCCTTCTGCAATCCGCAGGTTGCTGTCTGTTTCCTCTTGTGGAGCTGCTTGTGGGCGCTCAGCAGCTGCCTCCGTGCCCTGCCTGCCTGGCTGCCCCTGTGCTCCCCACCCGGTGGTAGTAATGGACCCTTAAGCTCTGGAACTATACGCCCAAATAAACCTTTCCTCCCTAAATAGCTTTGACCATGCTTTTATCACAGCCACAGAGAAGTACCTGATATGATGATTTCCCCTTGCCTTTTCTTCCCCCCAACCCTATGTACTGACCCCACCCCCTGGTTTTTCAAATTTGTGACTTCCGTTTCTTTAATTGTTATTATGTATATAGTTTTAACTTACATTTATTAAAACTGAGTTTCAACTTGGTGGTGCATTAGAATTCCTTCCAAAAAAGTTTTAAAGGGGAAGTGCTGGGCTCCATCACAGACCTTTGGGTCAGAATTCAGATGAGCACTGGTACTAGTGGCAAACAGATAGATCTTCACACTGTAGTCTGACATCAAGGATGTGATGCTGTTGAAGGGGACAGAGGACAGACAGAGTGAGCCTCTTATGTGTGGTCATCATGGAGAGGTGGGAAGAGGTGGAAGCTTGGGCCATCCTTCCCCATTTATACATTTATACATACCAGTTTCTCCTGCTCAAGGAATGGGAGGAAGGGAAGGAGAAGGGAGATTCTAGATTCTCTTAATAATGTCAATCGCCACACTAATGTGAAATTTTAATCTGAATAAAATCATGTTTGTGCAAAAAATATTAGATGGAAATTTTAAGTTAGAAATAATTACAACATTGTGTGACAAACAAATATATGCTTGATGAATATTTTGTTTTAAATGTATAAGAGAAAATATTAAAAATAAATGAGCTGGGTGTTTTACCTCTAAAGCCAGACAAAAGTATCTATATAAAACCAGGAAAGGCAGGGCAGACTATCGTAAACAATCTTAAGATAGAGGACTAAAAAAGCCTAGACTTAACTAATAACACAAAAAATAGTCTTTGAAATGATCGATTAAATAGACAGCTCTTCACAAGACAAGAGTTAGAAAGGGTTTCAACTGTAAATAGGGGTATTTTAAAGTTTGCAAAGGAGTACATATACCTTTCTGTCAGTTTTCAGATCTACAGGAATATGACTTTTAGGAAAATACAATTGATTAAAATTAACTTCTAGAGATTTTAAATCTTAATAGATCAAGGAATAGGAATAGGAAATATTCAACTCTTAACAGCTGCTCTCACTGTGATGACCACAGAATGCCCTATTGACTGATCGGCTCCCCGTGCTGCAGTGAGACAGCAGACCTGTCAGGGCTTACGCTGCAGATTCAAAGAACTTCAGTGCTAGGAATGTATCCGCATACTCTATCATGTAGCTGGTAGTTTTTAGGATAAAGCCTGGATTCCAGCAGCACCCACAGGTCATGCTTGGCTTCTTGTCCCCTGTGCCAATTACAGAGTTACGACAACAAACAAAAAAAATAAAGGAAAAGATCTCTTCAGTGTGGTGATGGGGAAGAGGGGCAAAGGCATCCGATAGCACCAAATGCAGAAGGAGGAAACAGTTCTTGATCATCAACATTTTAGATATAAGCACTTACAATTCTCAGTGTTAAATGCTAATTGTCCAGATCTTTGTAGAACTCAATTTAATCATAGTGATTAATATTGAAGTATTTGACTCATCTATTCCTATTTTAGGAAACTGTCCTACAGACACATTTGAAGCTCAGTATTAAGATAAATACACCATGAAATATGGCTCCATATGTACTAATTGGGGGAAGGAAAGCAAGCAACGAAATATGGCAAAAGGAAGCTGTAGGCAGAATTTTTTTGCAACTTTTAATAAACATGCAACCTCTCCTCTAGCCTATCACCCAGCAGAGGTAGTGGAAGAGAAAAGTTATTTAGGATATGGGGGAAGTGGACCTGTTCAGTGATAGTTCTTTGGGGGTGAGCTTGACCTTTTTTCTCAGCAGTTCAGTCCAGTAGTAAACACCAAATATGAATCAGCAGGCACAGTCCACTCCTGAAGAAACCTCAAGGCTAACCAACCAGCATGAGGCCTTGGAAGTGGCAAGAGATTGAAGGAACCTCACAAGCAGTTCTTGGCCAGCTTCTTTCAATGGCAGTGTTACCACAGCGGAGCTCAACAAAGCTAAGTAAGGTGAACACATACGTGCCTGTCCTTAGTGAAGAACAGCAAGGCGGAGCAAACCCAACCAACGCTCCACCTCCCACTGTCTGTGGGGTCGTCTTTATACTCCATCATGTGTCCTTTCACGTGTTTGCTATAGCAAAACATCCTCTTGTGTCTGCTTCAGGATAACATTCTTTCATGTGTCTGCTTTGGCAAGACATCCTTTCACCCGTGTATCCCAGCAAAACATCTTTTGACATAACTTACTGTTATGTCCACTTCAGGAAGCAACCTAAAATATCCCTCAGTGGGAGTGGGGAAAGTCATGTATAAAAATGATAGCACTAACTCATGGTGAATTCACCAAGGTGAATAATGAGTCCAGCATAATTATATGCACAGCAGTTATCGGTCTATGTATTTACATATGAATAGAAAATGGATAGAGTACATTCATAACTGCTGTAGAACTGTCCTCCCAATAAGGACGGCCATAGGGAGGGCAGGCCCTGGGGGGGGGGACTGTCAAACTCAGTGAACATACTAGTATTCTGGCTGAATCATATCAAAATGTGTTTGAGTGACACTTGTGTCCTAGATATATGTTTCTGGGCCCTATGTTTGATTCTGGACATGAAAGAGACAGCAAGCCATCTCAAGATGAAGCCCTTGGAGACCAGGTAAACTGTTATTTCTGGTGGCACAGAGATGTTTTTATCAATGAACTGTTTGGCTAAATAGGACTAATGCTCCCCACCCATGCCCTGAAGGGTTCCACTAAAGCATAAAACAAAAGCTTTTTAATTGTTAGAATTTTAGGAGATTTTATGGATTCCTGGAATATCCCTCATCACAGGTTAAACAATGACTCCCCTGGCCCACAGCTGATGCCTGGACTTCCCTTGTATTCCTCAAGTTCCAGGAACTTTCAACCTAGCCTTGTAAGGCAATGTGGGGTGGTGAGTTGGTGGAATTGTGTTTGTGTGTGTGTGTGTGTGAGTGTGTATGTATATGTATGTATGTGTGAGTGAGTGTGTGAGTGTGTATGTATGTGTGAGTGTGTGAGTGAGTGTATGAGTATGTGTGAGTGAGTTTGAGTGTGTGTGAGTGAGTGTGTGTGAATGTGTGTATGTGTGAGTGTGTGTGTGTATGTATGAGTGTGTGTGAGTGAGTGTGTGTGAGTGTGTGTATGTGTTCGTGTGAGTGTATGTGTGTGAGTGTGTGTATGTGTGAGTGTGTGTGTGTGAGTGTGTGTCTGTAGAGGTAAAATAGGGTGAGTCCACCATAGGGTGAGATGCATCTTTACCCCGGAAGCCATTGCACCGTCTGGAGATTTGCTCACTTTCTGTGTGCTCCATCTGCAATGTGACGCCATCACGTGATTGATCATGTTTCTCCTGGATATCTGGGAGCATGAACTCTGCCACAGTGCTGACGTTGCTGGGTCAGCAGTGGACACAGAGTGCTCATCTGTGGAGTATGGCTGGGAGGAGGGCAAGCAGGATACATGAAAGATGAAGAACTTGGACTGATTGCACGGCACAGCACATACCACTCTCTCACCTCAGTGCTTAGGTAGGGGGTACAGAATATTCTCTAATGGTATTAATGCTGGTTTAATGAAAGGTTATCATCAGAACTCATCTCTCTGGCTTTAAAAAACAAGTTATTTGTTCCAAAGCTGAGATTAAGCAAAGCATACCAAGCATCCTTGATTACCTGTCGGAGAGACTTACCTCTTCTGACTGTGTTGGAAGGTAAGCTAATTGGCAGGAGATACAATTTAGGTGCTTGGTAGGTCTAATTAAGAGCCACAGATCGAAGTCTGATAGTCTTCATAGATTCAGTACTTGTTTCTAAATAACAGCTGACATCTCAAATGGTGCTAATCACTATGTCTAAATATTACCTGTGCCCCCTGAAAGATCACAATGTCTAAATATTACCTGTGCCCCCTGGAAGAGATGGCCCTTTCATGGCTTAGCTGTTTTCCATTCTGAATAAAGCAGCTTCTGGGAATTATAAGGATTTCCTCGCCAGGGTACATGCTTGTTGCTGAGGAAAAGTTAATACGGGTCTTTTAGAATATCTCATTAACAATATGTGATGGTCTGGCTACTTACTGAGACAACGTCTAGGAATTTAGGTGGTCATTCAAGCATTTTATCAAATATCCCCCCCCCCCAATTCCAAATACATACAGGAGCTTCATAAGGAAAAGTTCTGTGGGTCTTCAGAGCTGAGTACAGCATGCCGTGCCAAGGTGTTTAGCTCGTTACAGATTTAAATACAGCTGGAGCTGCGGCTGATGGGAGGGAAGTTTTAGATAAAGTTTAGAGGCAATTAGGGGAAAGCTTGACTCTGAAGTTAGGAAGCAGAACAAAGGCCACACAAGTTGGACTTCTTGGCAGCCTGAACCTTTCCTCAAGGATGTCCTTGATTCTTCCAAGCAGGCACACTTGAGACAGGCTCTGGCAACACACACTAAAGACTGGACAGCGAACTCTGCCTCCCCATCACTTCCCACACCAGCTGCTTTCCTTCTATTGTGTGAACTTGGCTCTGCACAAACCCACTCCTGTTCTAAGCTGACCCAAACTCATGTTTGTACAGGGTGAGTAGCTGACTCTTGCCAGCCTGGAAAGTGCTTCTTTCATCCATTCTTTATGCAAAAAATGCAGGAACCAATCTGTTGGGCCCAGAGTCAGATTCAAGCATGAAGGCTGGCATTTCTCAGAGTAGACAACTCAAAAGGAGGGTAAAATGGAGTTCCAGGCAGTGGAGAGGAAGGACTGTAAGAATCGATAGTGTTTATGGCATACATGTAAGAATTTATTTAAAAAATAAATTTTTATATATAATTTATATGTATATATATATATATATACACACACACACACATGGGAGGGAGGGAGGGAGGAGGGAAGGAGGAAGGAAGAGAAAGAGAGAGAGAGAGAGAGAGAGAGAGAGAGAGAGAGAGAGAGCTTGCTTTGTCTTCTATGATGGCAATGTAGTTTATCATCAAGCACAGGGTAACAGCATTCTGTCACCCAGCATGGCACAGGGCTTTATGGCATCCCATCAACCAGCATGGCACAAGGCTTTACAGCATTCTGTCACCCAGCATGGCACAGGTCTTTATGGCATTCAGCTTGAATGATGGAGAGAATCCAAGGCAGATAGGACTGAATATGCTGGTTAATGTTTATTGTCCACTTGGCAGGATCTGGATTACCTGGAAGGTGAGGCACACCAGCAAGGGCTTACCTCAATCAGGGAAACTGAGGAGAAGACTCCCTGAACATGGGCAGCAGCCTGACCTGGGCTAGTATTCTAGATCACATAAGAAGGGAAAGTCTAGCCAAGCACCAGCATTTGTGGCTTTCTGCTTCCTGACTGAAGATGCGATGTGACCCAGTGCCTCCATGTCCCTGCTGCTGCGAGTCCTCTGCCCTCAGAGAATGAACCCTGTGCCAGGTGATGCTGTTTCCAGGGAGATGTGGGCAAATACCTCCCCCGAGAAACAGAATTCACAGTAGGCCAAAGTAATGGCACCACCAAAGTCCAACGAGGTGAACCAGCGAGCTCACCGAGGTTACTAACAAGACAGATGAGGTGTTTCTTACAGGCTCAGGGATAGTTTAAAGACCCTGCATCACCGGAAGCCCACCTCAGCATGAGTGACAGCTCACAAAAGCTGGAGCCCCAGGATACCCTGCACAACCCAGAGCAGTTCAACAGGTCAAGAGTCTTGAGCACTCTACTGTTTACACAACCTTGGTGAAGGAGGGGCCTATGAGTCTGGGAAGATTCCAGAATTTCCTTAAATCAGAGTTATCTACTTCCTAAGTTTTAGTGAGTCTCCTTTTAGAACTTGTAGAGTCCCTCCCTCGAGAGTGGAATGCTTCAATTTAGAGAAAGCTGGTATGCAAGACCCTGACTGTGTGAACCAAAACCAGTCTTTCCTTCCTTGACTGACTTTGGACGGCATTTGTCACAGCACGGTGAGTGACTAAGAGAGAGAGAGAGAGGTGGTGCTGAGAACCAGGACCAAGGTTAACTTCACCATGTGGTTCTAAGGCCATTGGAACTGCCTTGTGGGAAAATGTGGATGTGTTTGCAACTTTGGGTTAGAAAAGTTCTTGAATACTTTAGGCAGAACCTAGTGGGTCATTGTGATGTGAATTGGAAAAATCAGAAGAAACAGAAACATGCAGACTATAGAAACCAGGTTCCTGTGGCTTTAGCAGGCTAGGAACTATCAGGAACTGGGCTAAGGGCCATTTTGTGTGATATTTTAGTCAAGGATCTTGTTTCATTCTGAACATACCTGAAAACTTGAGTAACACTGAAGCTGTGGTATGGCTACTGCGTAGTAGGGCCCTATTCCAAGTCTACCGAGAAAAAGGACAAAAAGTCGGGAAGGTAAATTTAGATTTTTTTTAAAAGTACAGTCTGTTGAAGAGAAACAGGTGTAAAAGAGTTAAAAGTTGAAACCAAGGAGTAGGTTAAAATAGAGACTATAACTGTTAAAGAGAAGGATCTTGCTAAACAGTGGGACAACAGCAAATGTGCCCTCTTGGGCAGGACTGCACTTGTAAAGGGCTCTAAATTGTGAGAACGCAAATTTAGTTGGAAAGAGACGTCTTGAACTGAGAGTATAGGAGAAGGGTCCTCTAAACCCTCAAAAGCAAGTGTCCAGGGAAGTGTTTGCTTGAGTTCAGTACAGGAACGAATACAGCTGTGTGTCAGGCACGCAGGCGACGGCTCCAGCCAATGCTGGACCTGAGCACCATTTATGTAGTACTCGCTCTTCATACACTAAAGGTGCAAAGTTTGGACTGTGGGAAGTCTCGCTCCACGGTTTCAGAGAGCAGCTGAGGCCAGGCTATGTGTGTCAGAGTCCCCTCAGCGAGGCTCTCAGAGGCCGCTGCAGGAAGCTGTAAAGTCGAAGTTGCAGGCTGCTGGAAATGCCAGGACCCTGGGACATCCACCAAGGAAAACTCTGTGCAGAGTGGAGCTGTCTCGAGAGAGATGCCATGTGTGCTAGAGGAGCAGAGCTGCAAGGCTACTCAGGGTCTTTGGTGGACCTCATCAGAAGCGCCAGATGCTCGCTACAGAGCTGCTACCAGTGGTCCGTGTCTGGCTTGTTTCTAGGTTCTTGGCCCTCTAGTCAAGACTTGAAGTAAAATCACACAGATCGAAGAGTCACAAGAAAACTGTTAGAAAAAGAAATGATCATACAGATCAGAAAATGTCATCAGGAGTGTCGTGCATGAGAGTACTCAAAGGTCCAGGTTACTGTCTGTGGTTTCTCTTTATGGGGTTTGAGAGGAGGAGAAAATTGGTTGCTAAAGGATGTAGTGACTCTGGTGGCTGAATTGACAGACTTGGATTGTGTCAACCTCTGCTCATTGTGTGTATCCATTCACACAATGGGTCTGCATCTGATTTTAATCATATATGCACCCAACTATGCATGGGCATAAGATGCTAAAATAGGGGTCTTCTCCCTCAAAGTTCATGTAAAGGACACATTTTACCTTATGTTCTTATCCCGCCTCCAAACCAGTTCAGTCTAGATCAGCCCATCTTCCTCGCTTTGGGATGTGTTCTGAGGCATGTCTGTACAGAAATTACCAAGGGGTTGCTGAAGGGCGTAGCTTCCATTGTTTAAAGCAGACACGTGTGCAGCGCAACACAGGTCGGCGGCATAGGTGGACTGCACTGTAAGAGAAGAGTGTGTTCATAGTGTGTGCAGTTGAGCCCCGTGCACTCCTAGGAGAGGGACGTGCGCACAGCCCAAACCCTGTGGAGTGCCCCCTCGCTGAGCTCAGCATGTGGCCACCTCAGAACCACGGGATTTGTTTCTTTTCCCTGCCGTGCCTCAGCCTTGGTTTGGTGTAACGGTTCCTTGCTGCGCGCCATTGTTCCCTTTGGGAATGGTGATGCTTACTCTGTGCTTTCGTGTATTGTAACCGCACAACTTGTCGTTTGATGTCGTAGATGTTAAGAGATCGCCTTGAGTCTCGGGTGAGACTTCGGGCTATCTTAATCTGTGTGGCTGTTCTTATAGACTGTGGGGACTTTTGGAATTGGACACAGTGCATCCTGCCTTCTATGAGATGACCATGAGCCTATGGAGACAAAGGGTGAAAGCTTATGGCTTGAAAGTGGTAGATTGAGGTGTTGGGTGGACAAGGGGTGACCCTCTGGTGGTCGGTATTGATGTTTAATTTGGCAGGCTCTGGGGTCTCCAGGAGAGCGGCCTCTGAGCATATTCTTGAGGTGTTATCTGGATCAGGGTAGTAAAGGTAAGAAGACCCACTCTGACCAGGGTAGGGACCATTCTCTGGGCTGGAGGCCTGCTCTGCACAAATGAAAGTTAACCAAGCGCATTCACGGCTCCCCGTTCCTTGACTGTGAATGCTAAGTGAGCGGCTGCCTCACACTCTGCTGCAATATCTTCTCTGCTGTGATGGACTGAACCCTAAAGCCTGGAGCCAAGACAAATCCTCTCTTCCTAAGTTTCTTTAATATGATATTTTGTTACAATAACTTTATTTTTAAAATAACTGGGAGGGGGGAGTCTAGTTTCAGAGGGATGGTTTGGATAAAATAATACCGCTTTTCAAGATTCCTTTCGCTTGTGGAGTTGGGACTGGTATCCTGCTGACTGACTCCTTGTAGCTCTGTTAGCAACAAAAATCCCCTGAGCTGCTATCAGGACACCATACTTGTCTTTTCTCAGTGAACCTAGACTTCTGAGACTGGGAGTCTTGTTCCCGGCCTAGGAAAGGTAAAGATAAATGGTAGAAGTGAGAAAGGAAGGGGCGCAGGGGCAGTCAGAGGTCATTCCTTTCCTAAAATATCCCCAGCAGATGACCACATCTAACTGTAACCCTTCCCAAGCAATTATCACTTTGTAGGATAACTAGACGTGGGTGCAAAGGTCTAAATTTCAGAGCGCTAGATTCAGATGTGTTCTCATTTTGAGGCATGCTGTTGATTACTATAAATGAATTTGTGATACGAATCCTGAGCGTTAGAAGGAAGGGTAAGCATTACTGAGGACATTTGCAGATAGGCAAGGATTCCTGTCTTCCTGTTGAGCGCCCTGACCCAACAGGAAAAGCATGGTTGGTTGTACTACCCTGTCAGCAATAGCCTAGTTTTTCTGAGGGTGAGGGCGGTCTTTATTCTCATGCAATACTTAGCCCGGTGCTGGGTACTGAGCCTACTCACAGCCAACTAAGTCCAGGTCCATCTGCTAAGTGATAGATTATCTGCAACACAGGGAACACTGTAAACATTTCCATCATAAACCATCCAGACACCCAGATTACTCAGTGTTAAAAATGAACTCCAATGGAGATACAGAATAGCTCCATGTGTGGCGGCGGGGTGTGTTTTCAAGTGTGCCTGCAGCATGGAAGAGAGCGGCAGGAGACCCCAGACCTTCATGGGTATCAGGTGCGCTTGGCTATTTAATTTTTAAAGTTTCAAAGCTTTTAGTTTTCGTTTTCAAAGTTTTATCGTGTTTATCTAATTCAAGGTAATTTGGAAAGTCAATTTCTTCTGTATACTCATCAGTGTATCTGAAAAAAAATCGTTTTTAATAAAAGCAATTGAAAACGTGATTGTTTGTGCTGTAAGTGGTTTATTAAAATCCTCAAAGGTTAGCTTATATCCCTGAAGTTTCCTCTCAGTAACTTTCAGCCAGACATCAGTCTCAGAAGGTACGTCTGCTTCAACGTAGTGACTAAAGATTTGCCCGGCAAGAGTGGAGGGGGCATTGTCATTCAGTGTCACCTTGACTGAAGAAATGTGATGCACTGTCCCTCTAACGACCTCACAGGTAAAGTATCTTCAAAATCTATGTAAGAGGGCTGGTGAGATGGTTCAGTAGGTAAAGGAGCCGGCTGCCAGGCCTGGCAACTTGAGTTTGATTCTTAAGCCCCACACGGTAGAAGGAGAGAGCCAACACACACACACACACACGAATACATTAAAAAGTGTAAAAGAATATTTGTTATTAAATCATGCAACTGAATACTACAACGTGTCATAGTTAAAGAACATTTAAATTTTATAATATGTAATTGCTTTCATTTCAGTAAAATTAGAGAAAGCAGGCAAGCAGAAGATGCAGCGTACAAACCATGTGCAGCTACTGCTACCGTCACCCCACCCGGAGTAACGCCCCTGGGTTCCACCCGGCAAGTTAGACTAGCGTGAAATGAACTCACCAAGGTGACAAGGAAAAAAATAACGGCAGTGATAGGCTAAAAAGGGCGTCACGTGACCATGACTGCTTCCTCATATGCTCCATAACAGTCAAAGCTAAGGAGCGCCATCCGGCCCCTCCCACTCCCCCCAACTCACACAAGTCCTTTTCAACTTCTGAATCCGACCATAATTAGCGATGTTTTCAGGAATGGAATTAGTACTCTCACGCGGACTATACCCCCTCGGGCCTAAATTTACAAAGTGCCTGAGTTCTGTGCTTTGATTTTGCTTTGAGGCACCACAGATATCTCTGTGGTGGAGAGCTGGCTACCGGATAAAGCAAGCTGCCAGAAAATGGTGAGATGGGTGCCCGCTTGGCATCATTCCTTCAGCCAGAAAGAAAATAGTTTGAAAGAGGAAATTTTGATTAGAGACACAAAGACCCCATTATGGCAATCGCAGCTGATTTCCTGCATCAAAGGTCTTCCTGCTTCTGTTCCTGGCAGTGACTGACAGCTGGCTTAGTCAAATTCAAGCACTGATTGCTTGTCTTGACCTTTACTAAGAAACAAAATTTTGAGTGCTGGACATAAATGGGGTGTTTAATGCGGGGAGAATAATGTGAACATCACCTTGGCAGCAAGGAGATCTGATTAGCTGTGCCGTCTATATCCCACTCCAGAGTGGGATAGGGCGTGTGGCTGGGCAGTCGCGGGTCTCATCCAAGCCAGTTAGGCTGGTCTCTGGTTGAGTTAAGGAGGCCTGTGCCTAACCACTGCTCTCAAGTGATTCCAAAGCCCGTTTATTTGAATCCTCCCAGTTGGTTACAGTTTTCTTTGTGGTGGTTGAGTTGAATAAACTCTACCTTTTTCCTTCCTTTCTTCCCCCTCTCCCCCGCCCCGCTTCCATATGTGCTCTCCGCGCCCTCTCCTGGGAGGACTGGGTAGTGCAGCAACTGAACTGCCACCCTCTCCCCACGTGTGGACTGAAGGCCACTTTCCTCCAAGCTTTGCAAGGATGAGGCCAGAGGATCTTCCATGTGTCCAGCACATGCTTGGTACCTGATGTGCTGAACACGCCACTCTGCAGCTTCTACCTGTATCTATACGATCCATCTTTCACTTACTGTGTAGTTTTTTAAATTCCAACATAATTTCTTGACAGGTTTTTACAGTGTAGCCCTGGCTGTCCTTAAACTATCTCTGTAGACCAGGCTGGCCTCGAACTCATGGATATCTGCCTGCCTCTGCCTCCCGCGTGTT
Organism: Tokudaia tokunoshimensis; assembly: GCA_036184795.1. NCBI lineage: Eukaryota > Metazoa > Chordata > Mammalia > Rodentia > Muridae > Tokudaia > Tokudaia tokunoshimensis. The sequence goes on along the minus strand of BTHU01000002.1, from coordinate 108,770,550 downwards.
GGGATTAAAGGCGTGCGCCACCACTGTTCCGCTCCAGCATATTTTCTAAATCCCTTTATAGACAATTACTTGAGAGAAAAGTTTCCCCTGCACATGAAGATTAGCTTAGCTATTCCAAAACCTGTCTGGGCATTTTCTGGACCCGGTTGTCATCTACTTTGACATCTCCCCAATCCTCTCCTCGGGGTGGTGAGCTTAGTCTGTGGGTGGCAGCCCTCCTCTGTGAACAAAATCCAAGAAAAGTAATCACGAGTTTCAGAAGCCTGTGTTCTGGAGTGCTGGTGTGCACATGACCCCTGTGCAGCCGGCCTAGGCGCGCAGCTTTGTAACATGCGAGACGCTAATGTTTTAGAAGCAAATGCTTTCGAAAATATGTATTTAATAACCAACAAAAGAATTAGATTTTATTAACAGACTTGTTAAACTGTTGGATTTAAACTTTTCAAAAGTAGAAATTAAAACTTATATATGTATGTACAATTTATAAAAATTGCATATTCTCGGGCAGTGGTGGCGCACGCCTTTAATCCCAGCACTTGGGAGGCAGAGGCAGGCGGATTTCTGAGTTCAAGGCCAGCCTGGTCTACAAAGTGAGTTCCAGGACAGCCAGGGCTATACAGAGAAAACCCTGTCTAGAAAAACCAAAAAAAAAAAAAAAATTGCATATTCTGACTTAAGATGACATTAGTCATTTTATTCTTTGTACAGATTCTTATACTTTAGTTTAGCCTTATCTGTTTTTTATTCTGAGAGTATTTTATTGAAGAATACATTGTTGTTGTTTTTTTAAAATATGACCTTAATTTTACATCTTCATAGTTGCCATGTATGAGAAATCAACTTGAAATCATTTTACTTTTCTTTGAAGAACACAAAATTGTTAGTGGATAAATTACCTATAGATGCAGAAGTATTCAGTGACCTGAGAGCAAACTTTGCTAAATAGAGCTGTCCCAAATATATCCAGTTTTGTATTGATAGGAAGCTATGCCAACTCAAACATTTTTATATTTATATTTATAGGCCACTATCTTGTGTCTCTACTCAGGATGCCTTTCTATCATCTATTTTTATACAATAGACTCATCAAACATACGTTCAACGAAGGACTGTGGATGCACTAAAAATCATAGATCTATTCAATACCATCCAATTTCCACACTGGACGTGATTATAAATAGGAGTTCCATCAAAGTTTCTCCTTGGGGGACCAAAAAGTTTCAAGACACAAAGAAAACAGAAAAAGAGACAACGATAACTTCCCCAATCTATAATTACACAAATATAAGTAAGATTAATGTCCCCTAACCATGTGGATGCACAGGTATCTCTGTAGTGGGAGAGAGTCCTTTGAGAGTGTGCCCACGGGCACTATAGAGGGATCATGTGGTAGATCTATTTGCAGATTTTTGAGAAGCCTCCACACTGATTTCCATAGTGATTGAACTAGGTTACGCTCTGAGCAGCAATGAATAAGTGTTCCTCTCTATTTACAATATCTAGAATGGAAACAGCCCAGATACCCATCTAGCCTTGGGCAATGGATAAGGGAAATGTACAACATTTACACAACAGAACATTATTCAGATGTTAGGGAAAATGAAATAAAAATGTTTCCTATGAATCAATATAATCACCCTAAGCAAACTCATCTTCTCTTCAGGAACTTAGAGAGAACCTGCTGATATTTTCTCATTCCCAGTACATGGTTTCTCCATGGATGCTGTATCCTTTTTGCTTAGTGTCTTCTACATCCCAGACTGTTTGCCCCTTGAAAGTTGCAACCAGTCCTGCATTATCTAGTGTCAGATCATTACCATAGAGAAAGTACCTCACCAGTGATAGCCTGGCTTTCAGGTGAGTTCCTCTCATAGATGTTCCTCTTGTAAGCACTAGGCACTGTGAAATGGTGGCCAGGGTTTTGGCTTAGCTCCTGACACCTGGACGGCTTTTGATGTCCATATTTAGGCAATACAGATTAGAATACTCGATGTCTGTGGGAACTTCTGGAGGGCTGATAGAGATTGTTTATTAATCTCATTACCTAGCACCAAAGAGTTCAAGACTACTGGAGGTGACTAATTAATATACTGCTGAGAAAGTAATTACAATGTAGCAAGCATGGCTACAGATACCACTCATCTTTCATTCTGACAAGGAGAATCTGCAAGTGTGTCTTTTCTCTGTTAAAGAGAACTTATTAATTTTGCCCTCTTGTTATATATGAGGGATAATTATGCTTTTAAACAAAGGTTAATTAACATGCATGCTCCCAAATATTATGGGCTCAGCATGGTGTAACTTGAACTACAAACCATTACTTTTGTTTGGTTTTAAATCTGTTCTCAGAATGGGAGAAGGGGGGGGGAACTGTCAAGGAAAGAATGTGGGGGCAAAGAAGAAAGTCAGGCAGCCCAGACGTCTGCCCCGCTCACCCCAATATTCCTCATTCAATGGAAGCAAATCCAATCAACTTCTCCAATCTACTCAGAAAGGCATAAAATCCTTGTCCTTGAGGTGGCATTTTGGGTAACACAGGTTTTGTTTGGTTGTTTGGTTGGTTGGCTGGTTGTTTTACATGTTTTGGGAGTATAGGTTACCCAGTGCCAAGCTTCCTGTTACTTTATAGCCAGCATATAAACTCTTTCTCTATTACAGATGAAACCATTTTCTAAAGGGAACAGCCTACAGTGGTGTATTCTCAGGATTTCTCTGGGTTTAAATATGCTACTTCACTTAAAGTGCCAAATGCCATGTGGTAAGTTCTACATTAATGCCACCTCTCATCTAGAGTTTGAACACCGTGTAAGTCGCGGAAACGGCTGAACTGGCAGGACACTTATTAACCATCTCTGAGGTATGTGAAACAAAGAACGTGCACCACAACAGTAACTAAAACTAGATTATCACTCTACTGTATAATAATTTATGTTGATAAGGTTATGCTAAGGAGAGACTAAGATGCAGCTCAAATGAGAGGCTGGATATCTAGCCCAAATTTATCAAACACCAAGTTCTCATTCTCTCTGAAGTAGGTTTTAATGTTTTCTAGTAACGTCTAATATAAAGTGTATATGGATTTCCTGCCGCTGCTGGAGAGATGGCATTGTATTTTACCCTAATCTAATCGTCTGATCGTTCTTCCTTTTGACTTTCTGAGGGACCTTCTTATTCCTGAAGTGGCTCTTTATCTGAGTCCTGTCTGCAATAGCATCCCACTTGCAAGTGTCTGGCAAGCACTTCTCAAACGAAAACCTGAAAGAGAAGTAATGTGCCTCTTCTGTATGTCAATCCTATTTATCGTGCCACGCACTTCAGGCTAGTGAACACAGTCAAGCAGTTTATGGACACTGCATAGTGTGTACAAACACCTGAGCACCTGATGGACACTGCATAGTGAATAGAAACACCCAAGTGTCTGATGGACACTGCACTAAGATCCAGGTAAGTTCTTGCAAAGGTGTTGAATAAACTCACCTCCATTGCCAAAGTCTTCTGGAAATGACTTCGTCCTGGTGAAGATGATGTTTATTTTTGCTTTGAATTCAGGTGTGACCAACACTCACAGTTTTTCCTTAAAAGTTGCTGACATTGGAAGAAGGTTATTGGCCATTGAGAGATGCAGGAGGGGAGAGTGGGGAAGTTTTCTTTAAGGGTGTGGCCCCTCGTTGGCTGAAGCACAAACTGTACTACTAGGTTTTTAAAAAGACATACATTTGTAGGGAAGGGGAAAGGGGTATGCAAAGAGGGTGGGATGGGAGAGTAAATATAAAATACACTGTATAAAATTTGCAAACAACTGATACAAACAAGAAAACCCTGAAGTTCCTCATCAAGACTCACTTCATACATAAGGATGTTCAAGTGAATAGATTGCTCGGTGTCAGAACACGTGCCTGGCGTGTGAAAGGCCCCAGGATTGACCCTCAGCACAGCAAACGTGAAGAGGCAAAAAAAGAGACCCAGCGAGAATCATGAGTGTCTATACTTATACCACACAAAATAGGCTTTAAGTTAAAGACTGTTAGAAAAGACAAACAAGGGTGTTATATAATGCTCACAAGATTAATTTACCATGAAGATAAAATAATCAACAACACATATGTATCATCTGCTAGAGCCTCTAAATGTATAAGATAAATGTTAATGAAATCAAAGAAAGGATTGGACATGATGTAGAGAACTGTCAGGAACCTTGACTGCCTCCTCTGGTAATGAGTGAGTAACCTCATAGAAGCTCAGTACCCAAGCCAGGGATGTGAGTGATACCAAAGAGCAGCGGCAGCTGGCAAACAAAGGATCTACTCCACAGGAGTAAAATTAATATTATTCTCAGGTACACGTGGAATCTTCTCCCAGATAGACAACATGTTAGGCCACAAACAACTCTCAGCATAGAAAGAAGACTGAAGTCAAACACACTCACAGTGGAATGAGACCAGACCTTGAAAGCATCCAGAAACTGGAAAGCCAACATGAATATTGGAAGTTAGGCAGCATACTTTTAAACAAGCAGGTGACTAAAGAAGGCATCACAAGGAAAATTAGAAACTATCCCAAGAAGATGAGAATGTAGCCGTAGGTCAGGTTAGGGGATAAAGTTTGCAACAAGAAAGAAATTTACAGTGTGTTGACACATTAAAGGAGAGGACATTAAGCAAAAAGTGGAAGTCTGCCCTGTATAGGACTAGAAAAGGATGAAACCAAAGTTCAGATGGGAAATAAATATGATTAAGATAATAATTAAGACAAGCAGGATGAGAATGGTAAAACAATGGAGTCAACAATACAAAAGGCAAGAAATTTGTTTCTTATAAATATCGACAAAACCATTAGCTGCATCATGGAGAACAGAGACCCAAATAACTAAAGCAAATGGAATCAGACACTGCTGCCATTCTACAAGGTTCCAAAGGGTTATAAGCTTATGGAACCTGGCTAGCTAGCAAAGAGTGGGTTAATTTCCAGGAACACATAGTCCGCCAGGATTTTAACTAGACATATAACTTGCCAGGGGCTTGAGCCAGTCATGAAGACTCCACACTAAGAAAATCCCAGTTGCCCTAATTGTAAACTCCTCTCGACACCAAAGCCAGACAAACATAACAGGAAACGTTTATCTTCAATGTCTCCAATGTAGATGCAGACAGAAAAGAGCATTGGACAAAACTGCCCTATTTTTATGGAAAATGAATCACAAAAAGAGAAACAGAAAGAAGTCACATGACTGCAATATAAAGTACATATGAAAGACAGACAGCTAACATTGTAGCCAAAGATGAGGAGTAAGGCAAACTCCTATTTTCATCACCTGGGTTCATCCAGACAGAATAATCAGATGAGAAAAATATAGAAAAGGCAGAAAAAATTAAAAGGGAAGGATCATTTGTATTTGCTGAAAGAAATCATATGTAAAAACCTAGAAGATTCTACATTCACACACGTGCACTCACATGAATACAAGAACCTATGCACAATCCTGTTGTAACTCATAAACAAATCCACAAAATTGCTACATATAAAACAAACACACAAAATTCATCTTCTCTTCATCAATATAGAATAATCTGAGAAGAAAATTAAGAAAGCAATGCAACTTAACATATATCCAAAATAACAAACTGCTTTGATACACAAGCCAGTGACGTACGAAATGAAAGCCACAAAACATGCAGAATGAAGTTAAAGAGAAGAAAACTTCACGAAAAGACCCTGGAAGATGTTATATCGCACAGATGTCAGCACTTCCCAGAAGGATCCACAGATTCAACCAGAACCCCACCAATATCCTGATGGCATTTTTTGGGGTATGATACCACCTCACACTTTTTAGGGTGGCTAGAATAAAAAACAAAGCAAAACAAAACAGAAATTGGCAAGGGTTGGAAAAGATACGAAAACTGGAACATATGGATGCATGGGCGGGCTCAGGGGGTACAGCCGCTGGGCTGAACAACTTAAGATTTCTCCCTGCTTCTCATAGCACTTTGGAACACAGCCAGAAGAACTGAACGGAGCATCTCACATTCATGTACACAGAAACATCCATCAAAACTGCCAAAAGGTAGAGGCGACCCACGTGTCCGTCAACAGATGGCTAGAAGGACAATAGGGTACCACATTCACTATATCCTTCAGCATACACAAAAGAGAAGCTTGGACACAGGTTACATCATGTGAAACTTGAGGACGTTGTGCTAGGTGAAATGATCCAGTCACAAAAAAGACAAGCGTGGAATTCTACAAAGGAGCTGGAGAAATCAAATTCACAGAGATGGAGATATAGATAGAACTGTGCTTGTCAGAGGCTATGCATGTGTGGAGAGCAGTTAATAATGGCTATAGGGTTTTAGTTTTAAGAGGAGATATCTGAAGGTGGGGTACCAAACAACGCAGAAGTGGTCCACATCACCAAGTGGTGCACTTAAAGATGGTGAAAACAGAAATTTATGCTGTGTGGTGTTGATTTTGCCACATTTTAGAAAAGGATTCTTTTCACGGTAGAGAGATTCCGAACGATGTACCATCAGAGTTAAAACTGTGTTGTTAATCCTGCCAATCCATGAGCATGGCAGATTTTTCCATCTTCCGAGGTCTTCTTCAATTTCTTTCTTCAGAGACTTGAAGTTCTTGTCATACAGATCTTTCACTTGTTTGGTTAGCGTCACGCCAAGATACTTAATATGGTTTGTGGCTATCGTAAAGGGTATTATTTCTCTTACTTCTTTCTCAGCCTGCTTATCCTTTGAGTATAGGAAGGCTTCTGACTTGCTTGAGTTGATTTTATATCCGGCCACTTTGCTGAAGTCGTTTATCAGCTGTAGGAGTTCTCTGGTGGAGTTCTTTGGGTCGCTTATGTATACTATCATATCGTCTGCAAATAGTGATAGTTTGACTTCTTCCTTTCCAATTTGTATCCCTTTGACCTCTTTTTCTTGTCTAATTGCTCTAGCTAGAACTTCAAGTACTATATTGAAAAGATATGGAGAGAGAGGTAAAAATGAGCATCTTACCAAAAGTAATACACAGATTCAATGCAATCCCCATCAAAATCCCAACTCAATTCTTCATAGAGTTAGAAAGAGCAATTCAAAAATTCATCTGGAATAACAGAAAACCCAGAATAGCTAAAACTATTCTCAAGAGTAAAAGAACCTCTGGGGGAATCAGTATCCCGGACCTCAAGCTGTACTACAGAGCAATAGTGTTAAAAACTGCATGGTATTGGTACAGTAACAGACATGTAGATCAATGGAACAGAATTGAAGACCCAGAAATGAATCCACACTCCTATGGTCACTTGATCTTTGACAAAGGAGCTAAAACCATCCAGTGGAAAAAAGATAGCCTTTTCAACAAATGGTGCTGGCTCAGCTGGAGGTCAACATGCAGAAGAATGCAAATTGACCCATCCTTATCTCCTTGCACTAAGCTCAATTCTAAGTGGATCAAAGATCTCCACATAAAACCAGACACACTGAAACTAATAGAAGGGAAACTAGGGAAGAACCTTGAACATATGGGCACAGGGGAGAATTTCCTGAACAGAACTCCAATAGCTTATACTCTAAGATCAAGAATAGACAAATGGGACCTCATTAAATTACAAAGTTTTTGCAAGGCAAAAGACACCGTCAAAAAGACAAAGCGGCAACCAACTAACTGGGAAATGATCTTTACCAACCTTACATCCGACAGAGGGCTAATATCCAAGATATACAAAGAACTCAAGAAGTTAAACTCCAGAGAGGCAAGTAACCCTATTAAAAAATGGGGTACAGAGCTCCACAAAGAGTTCTCACCTGAAGAATATCTAATGGCTGAGAAGCACCTAAAGAGATGTTCATCATCCTTAGTCATTAGGGAAATGCAAATCAAAACAACCCTGAGATTCCATCTCACACCAGTCAGGATGGCTAAGATCAAAAACACAGGAGACAGCAGTTGTTGGCGAGGATGTGGAGAAAGAGGAACACTCCTCCACTGCTGGTGGAATTGCAGGCTGGTACAACCACTCTGGAAAGCAGTCTGGCGGCTCCTCAGAAAACTGGGCATGACACTTCCGGAGGATCCGGCTATACCACTCCTGGGCATATACCCAGAGACTTTACCTGCATGCAATAAGGACACATGCTCCACTATATTCATAGCAGCCTTATTTATAATAGCCAGAAGCTGGAAAGAACCCAGATGTCCCTCAATGGAGGAATGGATTCAGAAGATGTGGTATATTTACACAATGGAATACTACTCTGCAATTAAAAACAATGAATTCACGAAATTCCTAGGCAAATGGTCAGAACTTGAAAATATCATCCTTAGTGAGGTAACCCAATCACAAAAGATCACACATGGTATGAAGTCACTGATAAGGGGATATTGACCCAGAATCTCAGAATACCCTAGACACAATCAGCATATCAATAGATTTCTAAAAAGATGGAAGGAGAGACCCCTGGTCCTGGAAAGACTGGATGTAGGGGAACGCCAGGACAGAGTAATGAGAGGGGGTTGAACGGAGAAAAGAGGGAGGGAAGGGGGCTTATGGGACCTTCGGGGAGGGAGGAAACGGGAAAGGGGAAGTGATTTGGATTGTAAATTAAAAAAATAAAATAAAATTAAATTTAAAAAAAAAAAAAAAAAAAAACAAAAAAAACTGTGTTGTTTAAAAAGATTTTTTTCAGTTCTTCTAGTTTTCTCAGGTAGGCAAATGTTTCTGTGTAAGGCCTTTGCTTCTTAGTAACTTGCAATTCTTTTAAAGCTACACAATTTAAGTAATTTTTTTTCTTGTAGTCATTAAGTATGTTTACTGAAAAATTTTAATTGCTTATCTTCAAAGAGAAGCTAAAAGTTAGAAAAACTTAAAATTTTAGTTTATTTATAAGGTATATTAGTTAAAAAATAATCAAAGGCATAAATGTTTCTAAAATCTGACTGATAACAGAATTAACTATCTTCAATTTTGAACTTATCACTTATTTTTTAATGTTACAATAATGTCAAATGTGTTGCTTTGTAAATGTCAACCTTACTATGACACAGAGCGACCAAAACCAAAGTTGATTCTTTGTTGGAATCAGCATGACAGATATTGAGTTGAAGTCATTCATCTGATGGCACCAATATAAAATGCTTCTAAGAAAAATTGATTTTATAGATGGAGCCAACACATCAGTAATTATTGCTTCAGTTGATTGCCACATCAACAAGCGGTGAAGTATAGCAGTTTAGCCTGGAACGGCCATTTAATGTAACTTAAGTCATGTGTTAGAGCTGTATCTCATTCCATAGAGCACTTGCCTAACACCTCTGAGATCCACTTCCCAGATCCCACCACCACCAAAAGGTCACGTGTCACGCTACGTTGGATACAACCCTTTCTAAAACAACATGTGTTGGTTGCACACATGCCAATGCTTTTGTGGTGTAGCGTGTCTCCTAGCTTCTTGGGCTTGGAATTGTCTTATTGTCCCTGAGAATAATCACCAGCTTCCCTCAGTTGCTTGATGCATCTTGAAGGCCACTGACGGCTGGCTTGACAGGAAGCCAGCGCAAAGGCCCACACTTTGCTGGAAGACCTGAAAGAGAGAGATACCCTGAGTCTATCTGCACCTGTTCTTTACAGCTTCACACTTCCATGTGACCTTCCAGGCAGGCATTTGAACCTCTGGTTCTAGAATGTTTTGCTGTCCCACCTCCGTGAGGCAGAATTTAGTTTCTAATTCTTTGATTTATCTAGACAATTTCAAAGATTTCGATGTGCAACAACCTATATTCTTAGCTTGCTGTGGCGAACTCAAAGGCCTGTTCCTGCACTGGCAGTTTGGAAGCTAAGCTGTTAGAAGTGGGTACAGGAATGTGGACCAAGATTCATATTCTGCTCAAGGACTAGCAGAGCAGAGGTGGTCTACAGTAAGAAAAGCTGCTTTGTGTGAGAATCCCCAAGCCCTGTAGAATGCAGTTTAGGGCTAAAGGATCAGCCAGCCTCCCTGTTTCAGGCTTGGCCTTAGCAACCATGGATGTAGAAGCTTGTAAGACAGAATCTTTGCCATGGAATTTACATTCATGACACTGAGAGCAAATGAAGGAAAAGACCTGTTATTTCAGGAGAAAGGAAAAGCTAAGAAAGGAAAAGGTAAGAGAAATAAAGTTGGGCATCAGGAGCTGGAACTGTTTGGGACAAAGATGTCCTTTATGAGGAGACACTTGAACAAAGATGTGGATGAAGGGAAGGCCAGGCTGTTTGGAGACACAAGACCTGTTCCAAGCACAGAGGGCAACAATTGCCAAGACTCACTGAGACATGGGGTTGACATGATCCAGGACGAAAGGGAAGAGCACAGAGGCAGGGCAGAAAGAGCACGGACCACATGCCACACAAGAGAGCAATGGAGGCCAACGAAGTCTGGACACGCAGCACCTTCAGCTGGCGTATGGCTTGAGGAAGCATCTGAGAAATGCCTGCTTTATTTAATCTTGTAAAAATGCATTCACGTGCTTCTTCCATCCTCTTTCCCTCTCCTTTCTCTCTCCCCCCCCTTTGTTCCTTTCTTCTTCCCTGACTTTTGTTCCTTTTCTCTGCCAACAGAGGTGAGGCCACATTTCTCACCTGAGATTGACCCAGAGCCTGTCCCATGGAGGCACACACACATATTTCTTTGCTTGAGAGGGACAACTAAGACCCAGAAAGATGAAATAACATTTTCAAGGCCATGTGCATATTTAGTGGGCCAGCCAGAGCCAGATCTATCTTCTGCTTGTTTCCTGCTTCCTTACCACATCAGGCACATGAAAATCAAAAGCAGATCCGAAGAATTTTATAATTAGTATGTGTGGTTTGTTTCCTGTCACTGACTCTGAACATAATCCAGAGTCACACAGTTACCCACATAGGTCATGAGCTGAAGGTCACTTGCTATCTCATTTGAGAGTACTTACTGATTCGATGTTTTTGGGGTGACTGTGAGTCTCAAAGATGTACTCTTTTGTAATGAAGCAGAAGGTGTGCTAAGCGAGAATAAAGCAACTACGCAATTGGCAGTGTTGGGGACAGGCAGTTTAAGTGCAACTTTTCATTAACGAGGAGATAAAAGATAAGAGGAAAAGTGGTCAACAAAATATTGTCAAAGCAAAACATGTAGCAGATCTAGAGGCCAATGACCAGCCAGAGCCAGAGCACAGGCCACCAGGAAAGGCCACCGGGAAAGGCCACCGGGAAAGGCCACATATTGAACAGGTACAGAGGGAGCGGACATTCTTGTCTTGTTCCTGAACTTAGTGGAAATTTGCTGTATATTGCCTATATTATTGAGGTATGTCTCTTATATCTGTAGCCTCTCCAGGACTTTTTTTTAAGCTTCTTTTTTTATTTTTATTTTTATTTTCTATATTCTTTATTTACATTCCAAATGATTTCCCCTTTCCCCGTTCCCCTCCCCGCCCAAGGTCCCATAAGCCCTCTTCCCTCCCCCAGTTCCCCATTTACCTAAGAATTTCATGAATTCATTGTTTTTAATTGCTGAATAATATTCCATTGTGTAAATATACATGGAAAATATCTCTGATAAAACTCAAGAAATATATAGAAAAACACGTTAAAACTGACTATTTCATGAAAAATTATACAGATAAGATGGTAGGCATAAAAATATTCCTAAATTGATTGAAAGTAGAAGTAAAAACATTTTCTGATAAAATTGAAGATTTACATGGAAAATATCTCTGATAAAATTGAAGAAATTTATACAGATAAGATGGTAGGAATTAAAGTATTCCTAAGTTGATTGAAAGTAGAATTATAAACATTTTCTGATAAAATTGAAGATTTACATGGAAAATATTTCTGATAAAATTGAAAAAATATATGGAAAAACATTAAAATTGAAGATTATCATGGAAAATTATACAGATAAAATGGTATGGTAGGCATACAAATATTTCTAAGTTGATTGAAAGTGAAATTATAAACATTTTCTGATAAAATTGAAGATTTACAAGGAAAATATCTCTGATAAAATTGAAGAAATATATAAAAAATGCGTTAAGATTGAGTATTTCATGGAAAAATTATACAGATAAAATGGTAGGCATAAAAATATTCCTAAGTTTTTTGAAAGTGGAATTATAAACACTTTCTGATAAAACTGAAGATCTACAAGGAAAATATTCCTGAAAAAATTCAAGAAATATATAGAAAAAACATGTTAAAACTGACTATTACATGGAAAATTATACAGATAAAATGGAAGGTATAAAAATGTTCCTAAGTGGATTGAAAGTAAAATTATAGACATTGTCTGATAAAACCGAAGATCCACATGGAAAATACTTCTGACAAAATTGAAGAAAAATACAGAAAAACGTTAAAATTGAAGATTATCATGGACCATTATATCGACAAAATGGTAGGCACAAAAACATTCCTAAATTGATCGTGAAGGGATGTTGGATTTATACCTCTGCTTATATGGCCATGTGATTTTGGTCTTTCAGTGTGTTTGTGTGGTGGATCACATTTATTGATTTACTTATGCATCTCTGGAATGAAGTCAACTCAGTCAGGGTGGATAATCTTTTTAGTGTTCTTGAATTTTGTTTGCAAGTATTTTATTGAGAATTTTTACACCTATGCTCATAAAGGATATTGGTCTACATCTTTCTTTCCGTGTTGGGTCTTGGTGTGGTTTTGCTATCAAGATAAAAGTGGATTCACTGGAGAATCCTGGTATACCACACCTGGGCTTATACCCAGAGGATTCTCCAGAATGTAATAAGGACACATGCTCCACTATGTCCATAGCAGCCTTATTTATAACAGCCAGAAGATGGAAAGAACCCAGATGTCCCTCAACAGAGGAATGGATACAGAAAATGTGGTATATTTACACTATATTCTTAGGCAAGTGGGTGAAACTGGAGAATGTTATCCTGTGTGAGGTGACCCAATCACAAAAGAACACACCTGGTGTGCACTCACTGATAAGTGGATATTAGCCCAGAAGCTCAGAATACCCAAGAAACAATTCACATATCAAATGATGCCCAAGAAAAAGGAAGGAGAGGGGCTGGTGAGATAGCTCAGTGGTTAAGAGCACGGACTGCTCTTCTGAAGGCCCTGAGTTCAAATCTCAGAAACCGCATGGTGGTTCACAACCATCCGTAATGAGATCTGACACCCTCTTCTGGTGTGTCTGAAGACAGCTACATGTATTTACATATAATAAAACAAATAAATCTTAAAAAAAAAAAAAGAAAAAGGAAGGAGAGACCCCTGGTCCTGGAAAGGCTCGATGCAGCAGTGTAGGGGAATGCCAGGACAGGGAAGCGGAAAGGGATTGATTGGGGAACAGAGGGAGGGAAGAGGGCTTATGGGACTTTCGGGGAGGGGAGATCCAGGAAAGGGGAAATCATTTGAAATGTAAAAAAACAATATATCTAATAAAAAAAATCTTACCAAGCACCAGAGAGAGAGAGAGAGAGAGAGAGAGAGAGAATTAGGAAAGGTTCTTTCAGTTCCTATTTTGCAGAATAATTTGAGGAATGTTGGTGTCAATTCTTCCTTGAAGGTCTGGTAGACTTTTGCACTAAATTCATCTGTCATGGGCTTTTCTAGATTGCAAGATTTAAAAAAAAAAAACCAATATTTTTGAATATGTAGCCCTGGCTGTTCTGGACCTCATTCTGTAGAGCAAGCTGACCTCAAACTCAGAGATCGTCTGCCTCAGTCTTCCAAGCCCTGGGACTAAAGTCATGCACAGCCATGCGTGGTTTAGTTACAAGATTTTTAAATGACTGTTTCTATTTCTAAATTTTTTAGTTCGTCTTGATTTAACTTTAGTAGGTAATATATATATCAATAAGTTTATCACTTTCTATCACTTTTTTTTTTCAAGTTTGGCCGAATACAGGTTTCTAAATCAGGTCCTTATGATGTTTTAAATTTCCTAAGTATCTGTTGTAATGTTTCCCTTTTCATTTCTAATTGTTGACAATTAGAAATTAATCTTCTTTCTCTGTCTTTGGGTAATTAGGCTTAAGGTTTGTCAATACTTTTATTTTCTCAAAGTACTAATTCTTCATTTTATTGATTTTTTGTGCTGTTTTCTTTTGTTGTTGTTGTTGTTTCTATTTCATTGATTTCAGCCCCGAGTTAATTATCATAGCTAAAGCAATAAGATAACAGCAAATAGGAAAGGGATAAGCCCAAGTATCTTTATTTACAGATGATATAATGTTACACGCACGCACACAAACACAACATCCTTAGCCATCAGAGAAATGCAAGTTAAAACTACTTTAAGATTTCACCTTACTCTGGTCAGAATAACCAAGATCAATAAAACAAATGACATCACATCCTGGCAAGGATATAGAAAGAAGGAAAGGTCGAACACTTATTCATTGCCAGTAGAAGTACCAACTGGTACAGCCACTATGGGAATTAGTGAGGTTCCTCAAAAGCCTGAAAATTAATCTACCTGAAGATCCAGCTCTTAGCCATATACCCAAGATTCTGCAGAGATACTTGCTCCTCCATGATTTCATTACTGCTTTATTTATAGCCAGAATTGAGAAACAGCCCAGATATCCTTTAACTGATGAATGAATGATGAAAATGGGGTACATTTACACAGTGGGATTGGTCAGCTGTTAAGAAATGTTAGGTTTGTAAGTAAACGGATGGAGCAGAAACATCATCCTGAGTGCAGTAAACTCCAAAAGACAAGCAGTGTGTGTTTTCTCCTATATGTGAACGCTAGCTTTTAAGCTTTAGGATTGTGAGTTTCAATTCAAATAACCATAGATGTTAGGTAGCTAGTAGGGGACAGGGTGCGGAGAGTAGGGATCTTCTAGAGAAGGGGAGTTAGAATATAATATTATAAGAAATAAAAGGGAGAATTTAATCAGGGAATTAAGTGGGGGAGGGGAATGAGAGGACATACATGTGGGGCTGTGGGAGCATCTAATCCTAAAGGCCTTTGAAAAGTCATATGGAGACCCAGTACTGAAGAAGTTTCCTAAAATATATAAATATATGAAAGGAATTTAAATAGAGTCACTATAGAATGGTGGAGACAGGCAGTGCTCTGACTAGACATCTTATGCCACCAAGTAAACCTTACAGTGCCAGGAATAGGTTAGTTACATCTTGTTGAATTGTTGGCTAAAGGAATTGCATAGAGTCCCCCCAAATATGCTATTGTCAAGGGTATTGATTACTCTCTATAACCTGATAGTAAGTCCCTATTACTAAAAACATAACCTACATAAGTCATTGAACATGTAGAAATTGAGCTGGTGCCCAACTAGAAGCTTTATTTCAATTGACTTGTATTCGCAGTACTAAAAGGTGCTTTTTAAGCTACTAGAGGACCAATTCCATTCAGCTACAGACCCTATGACCTCCTAAACCTGTGCTTCTCAATGGCTGAATTATCTTTTTACAGGGGTCACCTATAGCCATCAGAAAACATGGTCATTTACATTATGATATGTTACAATAGAAAAATTACAGTTATGAAGTAGCAACAAAAAAGACTTCGTATGGGACGTCTTTATCCACATCCTCCCCTCCAGGCACAGGGATCTACATGGAGGAGGGGGCAGAAACAATGTTAGAGAAGAGGTGGTGGAGGACTCCAAGGAAAGAGCATCTTCCAGGTACAGCGGGGCTGATACATGTGTGAGCTCACAGAGACCGCGACAGCGTGCACAGGACCACACAGGTGCTAATAGACACAACCCCAGCACTGTGGAGGGGACATGGACACGGGGCTCCGCCCCTAAGAAGTTGTTTGCAATTGATACCTGTTGGGAAAGGGAAAATCGATTTTCTTCCATAGAGTGTCACTGGGAAAATCAACTGCACCTCAGGGCAGGCTCTATGCCCAGGAATGGTTGGCTAACAAAAACACACTTCCTTTCTTCCTTCCATTCTCTCTCTCTCTCTGATGTGTGTGTGTTGTTTTATTTGGTATATTTTGTCTTATTGAATTATGTTTGTATTTTTTGTTTAGAGATTATTTTTAGAGAGAGAAAAGCATGAAGTTGGGTGGATAGGGAGGTGAGGAAGATCTGGGAAGAGTTGAGGGAGGGGGAAGAATATGATCAAAATATAATGTGTGGAAAAATGTAAATGAAAATGACCCACATACTCTAGAAAGAAAAACTACACATGACCACGGACCTTGGCATCTCTTCTGAGATACTGGAAGAAGATCAACAGTGCCTCCAAAGATGTGCAAAAAACTGGGACTGAAGCAAAACTGACAGAAATCTGAAAAACTGGAAAAGAGGATTGAGACTGACGGCCATGACCCATGCCGTTTGTTCCTCCACATCAGCTCCACAGTAAATCTACAGAGCACCCAAGGTGATGATGGAAGGAGTGAGCCTTCTCGGGGAGCAGAGATGCCAGAGGGCAGGGGGTGACTGCTATTGCACAGTGAAGCCAGCCCAGGTCTCCACCTCTGCCGCAGTAGGAATGACTTGTTTGGCTACTTGATGTCACTTGGAGGTGACTACAGTGTGCATACAGTAAATGGTTGGAAGTAAATGACCTGCTGCAGACCTGCAGTGCAGCCCCAGCACTGACAGCACCCCTCCACACACCCACACTGGCAGCACCCCTCCACACACACACACTGGCAGCACCCCTCCACACACCCACACTGCAGCACCCCTCCACACACCCACACTGCAGCACCCCTCCACACACCCACACTGCAGCACCCCTCCACACACCCACACTGCAGCACCCCTCCACACACACACACTGCAGCACCCCTCCACACACACACACTGCAGCACCCCTCCACACACACACACTGCAGCACCCCTCCACACACACACACTGCAGCACCCCTCCACACACACACACTGCAGCACCCCTCCACACACCCACACTGGCAGCACCCCTCCACACACCCACACTGCAGCACCCCTCCACACACACACACTGCAGCACCCCTCCACACACACACACTGGCAGCACCCCTCCACACACACACACTGGCAGCACCCCTCCACACACCCACACTGGCAGCACCCCTCCACACACCCACACTGCAGCACCCCTCCACACACACACACTGCAGCACCCCTCCACACACCCACACTGCAGCACCCCTCCACACACCCACACTGCAGCACCCCTCCACACACCCACACTGCAGCACCCCTCCACACACCCACACACAGGGCTGGAGTGATGATTTAGCTCGTCGATGATCAGCAGTTAAGAGCACCAGCTGTTCTCCCTGAGGATCCCAGTTCAATTCCCAGCACCTACTTGACAGCTCACAACTGTTTCTGACCCCAGTTTGGGGGCATCTGACACACTCACATAGACATATTTCAGGCAAAACACCAAAGCACATAAAATAAAATAAACAAATGACTTTTAAAAACGATTGGACAAAGAG
Source organism: Tokudaia tokunoshimensis (assembly GCA_036184795.1). Lineage (NCBI taxonomy): Eukaryota > Metazoa > Chordata > Mammalia > Rodentia > Muridae > Tokudaia > Tokudaia tokunoshimensis. Next base: position 108,753,127 of record BTHU01000002.1, on the reverse strand, counting down.
CTCACATGAGGATGCTAGCGATCACTTGAAGCCTGCCATTGGGGTGGGCTGCCACGCCCAGCATATCTTGCCATTGGGGTGGGCTGCCACGCCCAGCACGTCTTGGAAAAGCTCTAAACACCTGCTCAAGCTCTTGGAGCTGCAGATGAGCTTGGACGGTGCCAGTGGAGATCTGGAGAAGTGGAGTAGAATAGGACCTGTGGGAACGGCTGGGGGCTGAGGGTGCTTGGCTTTTGTATGTCAAAGTACGTACAACTCCTCCTAACCTATACGCTCAGTAAGCACAGCAAGGACTGAAGAAATGCACCAACGTTAAGAGTACTTGCTTTGCTGCTCTTGCCAAGGACTGGGGTTCCAGCAGCCATACTGTGGTGGCTTGCACCATGTTCCAGGGGATTTAGTGCTCTCTTTGGCCTCCTTAGACACTGTATGCACACAGTGCATTAACAAGTATGAAGATAAAATCTCATATACATAAAGTGTTTAAATGAATTAATTGCCAGGCATGGTGGTGCACACCTTTAATCTCCTGGAAGGCAGAAGCAGATGGATCTCTGTGAGCAGGAGCTCTGGACCCACCTGAGCGTGGACAGGGGATGATGTCATCAGTAGGATGATGTCATCAGTAGGAAGCATGCTGAAGAAGAGGTCCAGGAGTCAGCATGTGCACACTTCAGTGTGGTCCGTTTCAGCATTTCGGGTCTTTTCAAACATTCTATGATGAGCAGAACTACGTTTACCTGCTTTGTAGGCGGGTTTAGTGCTTTTGGGTTGATATTTCTGGCCATTCCATTTTCCCACTATGCTTTAATTACTGGTTAATTAACTTTGAAAGGTGTTTCATTGGGTCAAATACGTGGCACTTGATTAGATTTTGGTAATTTATAAAAGTACTTCTGTGTTATCTTACCCTAGAATTAAAAAGCCATTAAGAAGTCTTTTAAAATGTGTTTCTGGGGCTTTTCCATTTATACATCTACCCATCCCCCCATAACTTGTGTGTGCACGACATGCACACACACACACACACACACACACACATACACACACACACCACTCATTCATGCAACTTGAAAATGACGTACACAGAAACCAGTTTTGTAACTGATTTGGTAGCTATGTAAAAGATTAATTGCACATTTTAAGAACCCCCTGAGTGTCCTTTGAGTTCACCTTCTGTGCATTTCTCTAGACTTCTGTTGGTTCTCAGGGAGTTCTGACACTCCCAAGTGTTTTGAATGATGTCATCTTTCTGGCCTGATGCCTCTGGATGTTTGGCTACTGGCAGCAGCTGAAACAAATGGCAGGCAGACCAAAAACCAGGAGGTGGGAAATGCTGCGTGGAGCGTTCTGAACAGCCGGGATGGCGTGTATCGCAAAGCAAGCGGTACAGACTGAAGAATCCAAGGAAGTTCAAGATGCCTCCAGATTAGATTGTTTGTCTGATTCTTAAATTAAGCTGCTAATCCAGTCTGCACCTTAGTTCATGTTCTTGTACATTTGATAAACCAGTGGTTCCTAGCCTTCCTAATGATGCGACTCTTTAATACAGTGCCTCATACTGTTGGTGACCTCAATCATAAAATTATTTCATTACTACTTCACAACTGTAATCATATTGTAAATGTCTGATATGCTACCCCTAAGGAACTCATGACATGCAGACACACATGCACACACACACGTCATGCTCCCTTAAGTGGTTTTAAGCACTAGACTCGTGTGTGGGGTGTGTGTGTGTGTGTGTGTAGACTGGGATCTGTGTAGCTCTGGTCATCTGAGGACTCACTCTGCAGACCAGGCTGACTTCAAACTCACAAGACTCTGCCTGCCTCTGTTTCCCTAGTGGTGGGATTAAAGGCACTGCCACCACCACCCTACTGCTCATTGTCTTTTTATCACTTTGCTCGTTTATGACATTTAAGTCACCACACAAAGAACAAGAGTCCACGCAAGCATCAGAGAATGTAGATAACTGAAAACATTTGTAGCTTCTCCCCTTGACCTGAGAGTCAGCAGCGAGCATATGCCCTCCAGACATTTCCTGCTGTGGATGTAGGCTGTATTTTCCCTCCAAAAGAAATCAATTGCAATATGCTTTTATAACCTTGATGTTTTCCAGTTAGTATTGTATCTCAACTGCTTCCCACACCAATCACAACTTTACAGCGCTGTATCCTTTTTTTTGAGATACACTAGATGTTTAGAAACATGCACATTCAGAAAGGCACAGTTGGATAAAGTGTTACAACCAAAAATCTCATCTCAGTGGCTACCATCCAGGAATGGGGTGTGGCCTCTACCACAAGGTTGCACAATGCTCCCTGCCCCATCCCTTCACTCTGCAATCCAGCCACTGCCCTTCTGTTCTGGATCTGACAGCCACCGCAGGCTCATCTCTTGTTATAGGCTGCGTCGTGCTCCCCAGAAGATCTGTTGAAATCCTCGGCGAGGACCTGTGAGCATAGCTTCTTTGGAAATCAGGTGTTTGCCCATGCAGTCAGTGCGTGAAGTAAGGGAATGCCTGTTCCAAGGTGTGGTTGAGGAGAAGGGTCATTGTTATAGTAGATCTGAGGGAGAGCAGGGACATCTGGAAGAGTCTTGAGCAGTAGTAGACTAAAATGGCCAGTGGTCTTGTTATGCCCAAGCCGTAAGAACCCCAAAGACCACTGAAAAGTCAATTTCAATGCAAACGCACAAGAGTCTTTATTACGAGCTCACTGTCACAATGGGTCAGAAGTGAGAGCCTCCTTCCACCTCGGGGCTGAACCAGGAAGGCTATAATCAGATATAGAGCCCATGTGAGGACTCTCTTTCTCTGCCACTTCCCTTTGCCCGCCACTGTTCATGAAAAAAAAATATTCCACAAAGTTGACTGCATCGTGACTTCACCCTTCACACATGAGTATGTGCCGGATTCGGCATCCTAGGCCCCTTCTCCCTGCGACCCCCCAGGGTTAAACATCAACAATATTCTGATATTAACAAGTCAGATTTCTTTCCGTTGAACTTTCCTTTTTTTTTAAAAAAAAAATCTTGTTTGCTATTTTCCATTTATTCTTCCAAATAAATGTAGGAACAGTTTCTCTACCTTCTAAAAGAGTCCCATGAAGACTTTGTTTGGGATGGCATTAGAAGAGCAGGAGTAATAAAAGCGTCACCATCCTTTATGTCAGGGCTTCTGAGCCAAGCGCCTGTCGGTGTCCGTCTGCATCTCCTTACACACACCCTCCAGCAAGGCTCGCAGAATCTAAGAGCCCGCTGAGTGGGCTTTGGGAGGCACTCAAGCAGAGCTGGCTGGCTTTCTCTAGAGGTAATTGGCACAGGAGGCAGGATGAGCTCTGAGCCAGCTCAGGACGAGGGTGTGCTGAGCGCAAATCTGAAGAAAGCAGAAAAGGAGCTGATTTAGTACATTTGCCAGACTGGAGGAACTCAGGCCAGGCCCTGGAGCCAGGGACAGAGGAGAGAAGGGCAAATGGATCAGGGAAGTGGCAGGGGAGGGAGTGTGGGAGGACTGGACAGACAGGAGAGGCCAATCATCGGCCAGTACTAGACCAGGGCTTGCAAACCAGGTCTGAACGGGTCCACGGTTTTCTGTCTTACAGCGCTCAATATGGTGCATTAAATACATTGACAATGTATAACCCTCATCACTATTCATTTCCAGGACCTTTTCATCCTATCAAACAAAAAATCTAAGCCCACTCGACATTAAGTAATACCCACTCTCTCTTCACCATTTGACTTCCTGCCTGACTTCACTCTTCCTCTCACATGTGGTAGGATCCAGTGTTTGTGAGGCTTAGTGACCAAAGTGTTTCATACAGCCATGTCACCCATGTGAAAACATGTCAGTAGTTCATCCCCTTTTCTTCCTATTTAAAAAGTATGGAAAATTGCAGGACATGGTGGCATAAACACCTTTAATCCCTGCACTCAGCAGGCAGAGGCAGTTTGAAACCACCCTGATCTACAATTGGAGTTCCAGACCAAACATTAAGAAAAGACTACACAGTGAGACACTATGTCAAAAACAAATAAACAAGTGAACACACAAAAAACAAAAGGAGAGAAAGAAAAAAAGAGAATCATTTGGGGCTGGAGAGAGTTCAGCAGTTGAGAGCACTGACTGCTCCTGCAGAGGACCTGGGTTCAATTCTCAGCACACACATTAGGTGGTTCGCAACCACCCATTACATCTTCTGGCCCTTATAGGCGCCTGTATGTACACAATACACACACACACACACACACACACACACACACACACACACTATACTCAGGCACACACACATAAAATAAAATAAATGAATATTTTAAAATGTGGAAATATAAAAAATAGAAAAGAAAAAGAGACAGAGCCCAGGTCTGGTGGCACACACTTTTGATCCCAGCCCTCAGGAAGCAGAGGCAGGTGGATGTTGGTGAGTTCGAGGCCAGCCTGGACTACACAGTAAGTTCCAGGACAGCCAGGGCTACACAGAGATACCTTGTCTCGAAATACTACAAACAAAACAAACACAACAACAACAAACCCCAAACCTCCAATGGCAGGAGGTGTGTTTGCCATCGTCATCGTCTAGGCTGACCAGTCAGGAACATCGAGCACCTCACTGCTGTGCCCCGCCTGCTTCCCACCACTCACCCTCAGATCTTGTAAAGTTAAAATTCTGCACCCGTTAAGCACTAACACCCCATATTAGTCAGCTTTGTGTCACTGTGACAAATATCTGAGAAAATCAACCTTAAAAAGGAAAAAAATTTTTCACGACTCACAATTTCACAAACTTCAGCCAGAGATCAGCTGACACCTCTGGTTTTGGGTGTGTGGTCAGGGCGGAAGATAATGGTGGGGAGCATTGGGTTGTGAGGAACTGCTCATCCATGACAGCTAGGAAACAGAGGGAAGAGGAGTAGGGTCCCCAAATCTACCTCAAGCACAGTCCCCATAACCTACCTTCTTAGAAGCAGGCCACGCCTCTGAAAGACCACACCTTTCTTCCATAGCTGCACAGGCTGCTGCCAAGGTTTTTCCAGATATTTTGGGGGAAGGCAGACATTCAATTTCCAGCCATAGCGTACCCTGACTCCCCACTTCCCCAGGTTTCCGTCTCTACCCCTCTACTCTCTCTGTGAGGTTGACTCCTCTTGGTAACTCATGTCTGTGGAATCCTGCAGTGTTTATCTTTTGGGGACTGGCATATTTCACTCAGTATAAGGTGCTGGTGGACATAAGCTTACATCCATGCTAAGCATGTGGCGGACTTCCCTCCCTTTTTAAGGCTGAATACTATTCCATCATGCATCTCTCTGCATCTGTCTATACCTCACTTTGCTCTTCATTCTCCCATTCACTGGCGCTTGGTTTGAAGGCTGATAAGTGGGAGGTGTTGCTACTGAAGCCTGTGCTTTGTGGGCCGTTTGAAGTGGTTGACGAGAAGAATTTGAGAGACTTTGGACCCGGGAGCTAGAGAAGCGTTAGAATGGTGTAGTTTTCTTGGTTATTCTGGGGGGGTGGCGTTTGGAAGCCCAGCTTACTAACAGAAATGTGAATGTTGGAGAGCTGGATTGTGAGGTTTCAGTAGAGAACAAGGAGACACTGGGGAGGGGCTGTAGACCATTCACATTACATTTTATCCATACCCTGGGAACGTGAGTCATAAACAATGAGTTGATTTCTTTGGCAGCAGTATTTTGAAGACAGCATAGCATTTGGGCTATGGCCTGGTTACCCCTAACATAATTACATAATTTGCTCAGAACTAGAGTGTGTGTGTGTGTGTGTGTGTGTGTGTGTGTGTATGTGTGTGTGTGTGTGTGTGTGTGTGTGTGTGAGAGAGAGAGAGAGAGAGAGAGAGAGAAGAGAGAGAGCACAGAGATTAAAGTTACAAGCAGGTGCAGTTAAAGTATCTGTAATTGTTAAAGAGATTAGCATAATCCTGTAGTTTATGTTTGGATAATAGGAATTGTCCCCCCACCCTTTAAGGCCTCAAACTTGGGAGGATGTTAATTCATTTGAAAGGAGAGAGCCTGAACTGAAAAGGCCACCAAAGAGTCCCCTTTTGGAAGCAACTCCCAGCTGGCTAGGGAAGTGCCTTTCTAGGATCGGCAGCTAATGTGCACAGAAACCACTGTAGCAGCTACACTGACAGCAGAGCTTGGCTACATCATCTCCTTGGGGCTGGTTTTACAGGCATGCAAAATAAGAGAATCACAGGGTCATGGGGGACTTCCATAGAGTGTCAGAAACCACTGAGGCCCAGGCAACACGCAGCTGCTTTGGATCTTCTGAGAGGCCGCTTCGTGACACTATGAATGGAAAGTTCAAGTTCTGACAGAGACTCCAGGATGTTTGAGGTACTGGGATCATGAAACATCACTGAGGAAAGCGTTGAAACAAAGTGGAACTAAATAGGCCAAGAGAGGCTACACATGCTACGGGGGGGGGGGATAGGGGGGCAGGACTGGAGAAGCAGGGTTACTGGTTGTCAACTTGAATACATCTAAAATTAACTAAAAACCTAAGTCTCTGGACACACCTGTGAGGGCTTTTAGCTAATTGGGTCACTTGAGTTAGGAAGACCCTCCTTAAATATGGACCATTTGAGGTCAGAAAACCCACCCTAAATCTGGGCCACACCTTCTTGAGGCAGTTGTACAGTCTACAAGGCTGGATGTCTCAACTAGTCTTCAGTATAAGCCAGAATTGTGAAGAAGTAAGCTGTAATGACAGTGAAACCAGAGCAAGGGCCAACAAGCCAAGAGCAAAGCCTCCTTCCCTGTCTTCTATATAGGTTTTCAGTTCACAGACAGCCATTATTGGATTAGCTGGACCACAGTCTAGAAAACACTAATATATCCCTCATATATGTGTATGTGTATATGATATATATTTATATGATGTGTGTATATGATGTATATGTATATGTTAATGTATGTATATAGAAAGAGTCATCCCATTAGTTTTAATCCTCCAGAGACCCATGAGGTACCAGGAGTGGGGTGAGTCTTCCCACCTCAAGTGATCTGGATTTAAGGAGGGTCTTCCTAGCTCAAACAATCCAATTAACTAAAAATCCCTCACAGGTGTGTCCAGAGACTTGGGCTTTTTGTTAAACCATGATGTACCCAAGTTGATAACCAAGAGAAGCCATCACAGCCACCTCTGCCCATTGGTAGCCACGTGGTGATACAGCAAGTCCCAGCTGCCAGCTGCCGGGCTGCAAGGTTTGCTGTTTGCTCTGCTGCTGAGTTTCAGTCTTGCTTTATCCATTCTTTACTGTCGCTCTTTGGGAACGGATACGTCTACCTATGCCATTGTAAATTAGAAATATACAACGTGAACAACAAAAACAGGAGCTTACAAGAGAGGGATTGCCCGAGTCTTAGAAGAGACTGTAAAGACTATGAGGACTTCTAAAGTTAGGGTGAATACATTTTGTTTTATGAGACGGCCACAAACCTTTGAGAAACAAGCTTGGAGTATTGTTAATTTTAAAGTGATATATTTGGGCATCAGATTGGGTGGTCTTTTGCTGGTTACTCTTGCTATTATCCTGACAGAATTTAGAATTATATAAGAGACAAACCTCTGGGTATGTCTATGAGAATTTATTCAGGAAGGTGTAACTGAGGAGGAAGACCCGTTCTGAGGGGCACCACCATCTTGTGTAGGCTGAGGACTCAAGCGGAGTGACTCGGAGAAACTAGCCGGGCACTAGTGTCTATCTCTTTCTGCTTTCTGCCTGCAGATGCAGCTCAGCCAGTTGCTGCCCACTCCGGTTGCCACACCTTCCCTGCTGTGATGCACTATATACTTTCTATACAAACTAACCCTTACTTTGACAAGCTTTTGTCCAGTGTTGGTTACAGCAGTGAGGAAAATAATTAATACAGGTGGCTTCAGTGCTACCCACCCTTTAACAGGATTTGCAAACATCTCTTTGAGACCCTGCATTTATTTGATTTTAAGGAATTACCTGGAGTGGAGATGTTGGATTGTAGGGAAAGCCTATAGTATTTCGAGGAAGCACTCTCCTATTTCCCACAGCTGTCAGCCATTTACACCTCTGCCAGTGCCCACGAGAGCTATACCTGTTACAGTTCATGCACATTGAAGGTTTAGTAGTATGCAAAGGCATGCACAGTCTCCTTTGTTTTTCTTGTATCAGTTGATTGGCATCGGGTTGTCTCTGTCCTTTGATGACAGTGACTAGAGCTGCTTTGGTGACCAGTGTACACAGACCTAAGTTCCCACTTTCAGTTATTTTTTTCAGTCATGTATTTTAGATGGGATTGTTGGCTGCATGGTGGTTCATATTTAACATTTGGGAACCTGGTCGTGCTGCTGAGCAGACATGGAATACAGGCTTCCTCCCTGCATCCACTCTCCAGAAAGCCCCAAGAGCCTACCACAGAGGCCAGGCAGCCGACAATGCTCTCAGCTGAGGGCTGCAGAGATAAGCCCAGGTCTGAGCGCTCCTAGCAAGTTTGAGTAGCAGGGAAAGAGATTCTCTGTCCTTTGAAGGCGCCAAGCTCCCGTGACCAGTCCGACCACTCGGGCGGCAGTGGACCAGTCAATTCGAGGTGCCAGGTGCTCAAGACGGGTACAGCCTGATCACACGCCATGCAGGGTCGCCTTAGAGTTGGTGCTCAGTCGACACACAGAGCACCCATTCTGCACCCGGACATCTCAGCAGGCTCAACTCCAATTGACTTAGGGGACTGTCCCCCGTGGGGGGGAAGATGGGGACAGAGGGGAGAGGAAAGTGGGGAGACAGCGGGCGTGGGAGGGAAGTCACTGAATATGGGCGGGAACATCGGGGCGGGGCGGGGCGGGGACAACGTGCTGTGGGCGGGGCTGGCTGGCCCTTGCCTCTTAGTGCGTCTGTCCGCTGAGGTAGCAGGAATCCAGCTGCCACCCGAACACGGAAAGACCCTCAGAAGACAGAGGGGCTCCTGGCCCTTGCTGCAGAGCTCTGGAGGAGCGTCTGAGATCCTCGCTCTGGTCCTCAGGTACCGACAGCCCGGAGACGCTCTGAGAACCACGTGTAGGGTGGACGGAACCTAGACTCCCCCCCCACCCACCACCACTTACAGCCTTAGGTGAATGAAGAGGGTCCTTCGGGACTGCAGCCCCAGCAGCAGAGGACATAGGGTGGTGGGCCGCTCCCCAGAGCCGAGAACAGTTCCAGGAAAGACCAGGGGGCAAGTCCTCCAACCGTCTCTCTTTCCAAGGCGATTCCGGACCCTTTCTTTAAATCCTAACTTTGAGCAGTGCTGGCAGCATGCTTACAGAGTACCCCTTAAAAGGAATGTGCCTGGGGTCCGGGCAGGGTCCGCTGGGCTCTCACCTCTGCCTTAGCTAATGGGAGCAGAGCTGGGGGCTGAGCTGTTCAGGAGAGAAGGACAAAGCCCACCGAAGAGCTGTGAGAGGGCACAGGTGGGACGAACCTCCTGGGATGCAGAGGGACTTCAGCCCTGTCCCCCTTATCCCTGGGCAGCAGGCTTTTGGGGGGAATCTTGGAGGCAAAACTTACTTTCTCCCTTTTCCAGAATCTCAGATTGGGCAATCTTCTTTCCTTCTGATATTTAGGGTGTTTTCCAGACCCTGATCCTCTCCCATATCCAGTTCCCTGGTCCGATGCCTTGGGAGAGGTATAAGGGAAAAGTCAGGAGGGAGGTTCTCTACTGACAGACCCTCTCCCCCTCCCTGCTCTGTTGGATGCTGGTCCTTAGTCCAGGATTTCCTCCCTTCCTTGCAGCTGGCCTAGAGGACTGAGGACTGACTTGTGTGGCTCTGGGGTGTAACACTGCCTCTCCAACAGCTCTGATCTTTACAGACAGTATCGATCTGCCTGAAGGCTGTTAAAACCCTGCGTGTTTAAGCTGTTAACCCGGGGACACACCTCTCACCGAGGGGTTTTGCTCTCAGGTCTCTCTTCTAACCCTCTAGGTTAAGTGACAGCTTGTGATTGTGCCCTTTGACTAGGATGAGCCTTGGCACACACTGTGCCAAGCTTGTAGAGCCACAGTAGATTTTGACAGGGGCATGGGAGGCTTGGTGAGGAGAAGTCCTCCAGTAGGAGGGCTCTGTGAACAGTGGCTCCAGGTTCAGTTCTCTGTATAGAAGGCTCTGTGAATTTGCAGTTGTGTTATGCTGAACCCCAAGACAAGTCCTTTCTTTCCAGCTGTGGGAGGCAGCTCTTGTTACCTCAGAATGGGGCTGTCCACAAGGACGCAGTTCAGGTGTTCAGACAGGGATCGGGGTTTAGAACGGGTTGCCTCTCTGTTCCACCTTCTCACCCTTGCAGCTTTGGTCTTTGAGGAAGAGCATAGCTTTTTGGTCTCCACTGGAGTGGAAATAAATGGAGCTGGAGCCTGTCTTCACGGTCCTCCAGCCTTCCCCGGCTGAGTGGATATGTGGTTTGCATTCTCCTGGGCTCTCTCGCTGGCCCTTTCTTCCACTCCATTATCTGTGTGTGCTGTGAGCAGGTGGCTAATGGGTCGGCATGGGTTTCAGGATGATTTCAAACCCAACCAAGGTTCCCTCCAACAGGTAGCCAATTGTGCGTATGTCTTTCAAAGGTTTCAAATGGGACTCGGATCCTGGGCCCCTCAGATGCTGGCTGGGAAGGTCTAACTCACCTAGGAAGAGCCAAGTGCCTGCAGGGAGGTGTCATCAACCTTGCGGATGCCAGTGGAGCAGCTCCAGGGGCGTGCACCTGCCTAGATGGAGACCACTGTGCGGGCTCCGGGCGAGAATACAACGGACACTTTCACCGACTTCTTTTCTGCGCTCGATGGCCATGAAACCCAAACGTCCCCATTACCATTCACATTCAGCTATGGTGATTATGACATGCCCCTGGATGAAGAGGAAGATGTGACCAATTCTCAGACTTTCTTTGCTGCCAAGATTGTCATTGGCATGGCTTTGGTGGGCATCATGCTGGTGTGCGGCATTGGCAACTTCATCTTTATTACTGCTCTGGCCCGCTACAAAAAGCTTCGCAACCTCACCAACTTGCTTATTGCCAACCTGGCCATTTCGGACTTCCTTGTGGCCATTGTGTGCTGCCCCTTTGAGTTGGACTACTATGTGGTACGCCAGCTCTCCTGGGAACACGGCCATGTCCTGTGTGCCTCCGTCAACTACTTGCGCACCGTCTCTCTCTATGTCTCTACTAACGCCCTACTGGCCATAGCCATTGACAGGTGAGTACCACGAAGATGAACAGAGAGGAGGGGCTGTTGGCTTTGTCCCTTTCCTGTAGTTGTGTACTGATGACAGGTGTCTGTATTACCCATAAATGGGAACCATAGGAACTCAAAAGCCCACTGGCTGGACATCTAGCGGTAGTCAGGGCTGGAGGCAGCTGAAGCCTGAAGTTGGGCAATAGGGAAGTCTTTGATCACTCTCTGTGGATGTTCTCCTAGATGTGCCCGGTCTCGACTTAGACAGGTAGGAGGAAGGGTTGAGGGGTAAGACTAGGTTATAAGGAGTTACTTCTTGCAGGGCTGTGAAAATCTGGAGGGAATTTCCTAACTCATCTAGACCTTCTCCTAATACTAACTAATTTTTAAATAAAATTGAAGGAGTTGGTTTGAATAAAAAGGTGGGGGTGGAGGAGGACAGAAAGAGAGCATGTGTTTGCTGACTTTTGTTAATAGTGTCTTAATCCCATCTCACCCCACAGCCATCATGCTCTAGTGATGGGGAGAGAGATTGGGAGAGTAACCTCTGTGTCTTTCTTTTTTAAATTAATTAACTTTCTGTCCCGACCACAGTTTCTCCTCCCTCCTCTCCTACCAGTCCTCCCACCCCCATCATCTACTCCTCCTCCGAAAAAGGGAATGGCTCCCATGGATATCTACCAGTCCTGGCTCATCAAGTCTGCATGTTTTTCTGGTTCCTAGATGTTTCACTTTGCATACACTTGTGCTAATGAGCCAGGATCACCATGCTGTTAGGGAATCTTTGCAAGCTTCATTGTGCTTTTAACTGTAGGTACAAAGCACCTTGTTATGGTCTGCAAACAGCTTCCCTGCGGGGCTAGTCATGCTTCCCCCGTACCTTGAGTGAGCAGTTTTCCGCTCATCCAGGGACCCTAAAGCACAGGTTCTCCTTGTTCTATGGCCTTGGGGGCCTGGGGTGCTGGACCTGGGCTCAAAGACAGAGCAAGGGAGCGAGTTTGCTGCAATGCAGCTGGGTGTAAGATGGCCTGAGAACGGCCAGCTTCGAAGGAAAGGGACACCAAAGAACCTGGCTTTATGACCAATGAGGAGAAGAGCCCCTGCCTCCTTTCCCCAGAGAAGGATGTCAGAGAGTCAGCAGCTGTCAGGACCTTGGTCTGTTGAGGTCCTCAATACAAGTCACTCACCCTGGGGCGTTGGGCCACTTAGGCAAGGAATCTAAATAAGGCTAGTAGAGGATACAGTCAGCCAATGTACCTGCTTCCCAAGTGACTTTCAGAGCTGCCCCGGGCAGACTCCTTCAGCTTTGCCTCCCTGATCTTCTCTGAAAAGGGAAATGCTGCCTTGTCCCTTAGCCCAGGAACAGGACAAAATATGTGGGATCCCTTCCTGGACTTTCACATTCCTGACGAAGCTTTACTCGGGATGTGCTCTTGGCTATTGGAAGTGGGATCAATGAGAGTCTGTCTGGTTCCTGCCTGAGATTCACCACTGAGGGGCGACAACGGTGGGGGAAAGAAGCCAGGATAAGCCAAGGAATACTGGGGTATGGATATTGATCAACCACAACACAGGACCAATAGCCTCAATACAGCTCAGGTGCACATTCCACTTTCACTCCAAACTCAGCTGCTTTGAAACACGGTGTATGTCTCTCTGCAAGGTGCAAATGAGACACACTGAGAGAGGGGGATCAGGTCATGCTTCGCCCTGGGGAGAGCTGTTGTGCTTGGAGTGGGCTTCTGATGGGACATTTGCACACAGATGTGGGAGAAAAGACCCAGCTGCTGGACCAGGCCTTCCTTACTCTTAGGTGACTGACTGCTCCAGCACATTAAGTTTTTGTTGATTAAACTGGTATTTGTATCTTTACCCTGGATGGTTTTTATTTTACTGTGTTGTTATCACCTAATCTCAGTTTTGTGACCCAGGAGTCATTGATTTTTGTATCGGATGCTGCTCAAAACCCAATGACATTTCAGGTTTGATTTTTCTTAGCTTGGGGCAACTAAATTTTTACCCAATGTATAACGAATATATACCTCGTTGTTAAAATGTTTTTGTTTAATGAAAATTTTGCAGGAATAGCTAGTGTGTACTTGATCCAAATTTCTTGGTGTTCTCCACTTACTGTGGGGCCTCCCCTGGGTTATCTGCCCTCTTTTTGCCTTGGGCTTTGAGGGCAGTAAGAGAATCTAATGTTCTGGGTTGCTGTGAAGGTAGAATGCAAGTCATATCTGCAATACAAGGTATTTCTTTATCTCTCTTGGTGTTTTGGACTGAATCTCATTGTGATGCTCAGAAGGGCTTTGAACTCACAGTCCTTCTGCCCCACACATCTGAATGCTTGGGTCACCGGCATGTGCTGCCATGATTGGATGGAACAATGAGAGGTCAGAGTAAGTACCGAATAAGGAGTGGCTATCACGGTTCTTACATTAATATTAAAAGACCAAAGTGACAGCAAACCTGAATAAGCTGGGGTGTTTCCAGTGGGCTGAGAGTTATTTTATGATGTGCAAATCATAATGTAAGGCTAAGAAACAAGCCATGAAGTGTTGTCTCACAGAACAGTTCTTGCTTTCACTGTCCCCCTAGGCATCGAGGCTGGGAAGTCTCTCATCCTGGCCAGTCTCTCCATCCTTGAGCATTTGATCAATTGTCTTCATCACTCTTGTCCCTGCAAAGGTTCACTTCACTGAGTAGCCCCAGCCTCCTCTACTTTTGACCGTCTGATTTCAATGTCTCTTCATTCTGCCCAGCTGCCCCTGTCAGATCCATCTTCCCTTTCAGCCACTCAAGTATACATACATTCTTTCAAAAAGAGTGTCTGTGTAGAATGACTACTCAGTGTCAGGTACTATTCCAAAGGCTGGGGATACAGTGGTAAGCAAAATAAAACATCTAGCTCCGGATGAAGCGATAGCAAAGGGATGAAGAGAGTTCTCTATCAGGAAAAGAACCAGTGAAGGTAATTTCAGAAGTGAGAAATACAAAACACAAATGCATCCGTAGAAACACCAAAAAGTGCCTGTCACCAAAAGTGACAGGTCAGGAGAGATGTCTCTGAGAAGACATTTGAATGATCCGGGAGTGAAGCAGAGAGTTCATGTTATGAGGACTGAGAGAAAGTGTCTCAGATAAAGGGACTTATAAGCACAAAAGCCTGGAGGCAGGAGCAAGCCTGAGGGGTTCCAGGAACAGAGAGAAGGCCTTGTGACTTAAGGAAGGCGAGCGAGGCTGTCAGCAAATGGCTTGGCTTGAACGTAACTCTGGTTTCTTGCTGAAATAGCTGAAACGTATTCCAAACTTTGCAAGCTGAGGACAGGAGTGAAATGTCCTGTCCAAGGCAGCACACCCGACTGGGCCACGCTCAGCTCTAACCTTCCCACTGCATCCCCAGCCATCAATTGCTTAGCACTGCAGCTCACCCCAGGCGCAGGCTAAGAAAACGCATCTCCATCCTCTTTTCCAAAAAAAAAAAAAAAAAAAAAAAACGATTGTGGTCTTTCTGACAATGAAAGTTTCTGTTCACCCAGTGTCAAACCATTGACATTAAAGTGTTATTAATTGTTAAAGCTAGGTGCCCCAAACTCACTAACAGCAAAGTGAGAAAAGGCGTAGACAAGATCTCTCCAGACGAGGAACTATACTGGTTAGATGGTTAAATAGTAAGCGAGGGTCACCTTCTCAGTGAAGTTTGGAGAAGGTCGGTGTAGTGGGTAAAGGAGGCAGCTCAGAGGAGGGAGAGTCTAATGGACATGATTATCAACAAAAGGGAGGAGAGGTCTTCTAGGAGGCGAGGCCAGGAGGCGAGAATGCTTCCAGCCACTGCAGAACCTTGGGAAAGCATGTGAACCAGGAACAAGATCTTCAGAATAGTGTTCAGAAAGGATGGGGCCATTGACGAGAGGAGGACCACCCAAAGGAGGCATCAGGATGCTGCAGGAAGGTCTCACCTCCACCCCAGCCCCAGGGCAGGACCTCTCAGCCCCCTTTCTGATGTGGAAACACTGTGATGCCCTTGCCATGTATATAACCCTGTCTGTTGCCTGCAAAATGCTGGGAGACTCCTCTTCTCTGGCCTAGGGTGTGGAGGAAACCAGCCAGGGTCTATGTCCAATGGTGAATCATGTTGTCCAGGCTCTGAAAGCACAGATGCCCCTGATGAGCTCATCAGCTGGGGTTGGCTTTCCATGCTCTGAGCAGTAGAAGCTGCTACAACCATTGTCATGGCAGGCCTTTGATGAGGACAGGCACGGAGTCCCACACTCTGCTGAAGCACCTAGCCCTCGGTTATCGTACAGCCACTGCAAAGCTATTCCTTTGCTGGGGAGCCTTTATTCCTTGTTCTCTGGGAACTCTTGGCTTTGAGTGGGTCAGAACGTAAACCACTGTGGTTATGGACACAGAGCAAGTGAAGCCATGTTCATAGAGAGAGAAAAGGGGTTGCGAATGGTCCGACTGCTTCGAAGAACATCGTTGGTAGAAAACAAGACTGTGGCAAAGAGAAGGGTTGCTAAGATTTGGTGACGGTCAGGAAAGGGAGCATGCCCATCCCTGCTGGAAATGGGGGCAACCTTTGCCTCTCTATCAAATAGGCATCTTTGCTCTCTTAGTCCTTCAGAAAGGTTGAGATGACATAAATGAAAGCATGGGCTTGCACTTGTAAACTTCTTACTAATGTACAGTCCCAGAGCGAAGGCTGATGGACATCTCTGGGGCAGTTTCCTGCCCTTTGCTTGTTGCTGCGTGTCTCAGTGACTGTCACTGTTAACTGTGGGTGTGATCACTGCCTGGGTGAGGATCTTGGACTATGTAAAATGACTAATGCAGTCTGAGCATTGGTGTTTATCGCTCTACTGGCTGTGGATGGGATGGCTGCTTCAGGTTCCTACTGCCTTGTCTTTTCTGCCACTTCAAAAACATGACTGTCACCTTCAACTGTGAGGCAGAATAAGCCCTTCCTTAAGTTGCTTTTGTCAGAGTATTTTAATCAAACTCAGTAGTGCTCTCTCTCTGTCTCTGTCTCTCTCTGTCTCTCTCTGTCTCTGTCTCTCTCTCTCTCTCTCTCTCTCTCTCTCTCTGTGTGTGTGTGTGTGTGTGTGTGTGTGTGTGTGTGTGTGTTGTGTGTGTGTGTTGATGTGATATGAACCTAGAGCCTCTTCATGCTAGACCGGTTCTCTACCATTGGGCTCTGCTCCAGCCAGCATCAGGGCTGCTATAAAGGGACCTTGCATGTGTGATGTCAACCATGCACACAGCCCTGTTCCAGTTTTTTCAGCACTGAGGAGTTGCCTAGAGTTCCAGGGATGTATGCTGGTGGCCAGCCAGCAGCCATCTGGGGTGTCCGGAGGGTAAACATGCCCCATCTAGCTTCTTTAAACTTCTGGAGCTCAAGAGAACAGGGGTTTCCACCCCAGTGATCCTCCAAGTTCACCCAGTGTGGAGTGATTACTTGTGAAATTAAATCAGAAAAACACAAGAAGGGATCTTTCTTCAGATCAAAATCCCAAGAAAGATGACTTCAAAGGGGCATTTATTTATCAAGGGAACAGAGCCGTTCTGGCTTTCTTTTTTGGCCCTGCCATGTTGCCACCCACTCTGCTGGGATCAGCTATGGACACACAAGCGTTTGTCTCCAGTGCTGACCAGTCCTTTCCATTTCACCCCCATCCTTCTCCCAACCCTGCCGGCTGTGCAAAGCCTTCCGGGAAGCTGGAGCTCTCTGCACAAGTGTGCACTCTGGGAAGGGCGTCATCATACCACGCAGGTGACTCACGCCCCACAAAGTGTTCTCTGCTTCCTGGACCACTGTGGTAACAGTGTGGGCTCTCTGGGAGAGAACAAAAGCAGCATCTTACATTGCCTGATGCTTTGTGGTTAAAAAAAAAAGAGCCACGTACACACTAATTGATTTTCACATCAGCCCTGTGAGATGGAGTCTAAATGCATTCTGCCAAGGGTCTTGTGGCATACAACCTTGAGAAAGTTCCTCATCTCTTAACAACCAGTATCTTTCCAGGTGGAAAATGAGGTAAACATATTCTTCTTCTCTGAGTGCAGAACAATGCTTTCTGAAACGTGGAATGAAAACAAAACTTTGGCCCATGCTTCGGTTGGAAAGGATGCTTTTTCCCCGTCAACTCTTCAAGGTGGAATTGTCAGGCTTACTTAACTTTGAACTTTGCAGGCTTTAGGAGACATGATGGACCAGTGCCTGGCAGAGACCTATGAGAAGTATAATTACCACATTTAGAAGAAATTTTCTTCCCAGTATATGTCAGATTTAAAACTTAGCTAGGAATATGGTATTCATTATCACGTGTAATTTTTAAACCGTCTAAATACTTGGACAGATGAGAAAGGCAAGATGGGAGAAGGAGTTAGAGGTGGAGTTGAGGCTTGCTGCAGAGCCCTGGACCTGGGCATCACCCTCAGGTCACATTCTGTATTGCTGTAGTGTTCCCGGAGAGAAGTTCTCACAGGCAGCTTCCTTGAAAAGTTGACGCCTTTTCTGTTCCTGCTCAGGTATCTGGCCATTGTGCACCCGCTGAGACCGCGGATGAAGTGTCAGACAGCTGCAGGCCTGATTTTCCTGGTGTGGTCTGTGTCCATCCTCATCGCCATCCCAGCCGCCTACTTCACCACTGAGACCGTGTTGGTCATCGTGGAGAGCCAGGAGAAGATCTTCTGCGGCCAGATCTGGCCAGTGGATCAGCAGTTCTACTACAGGTCCTATTTCCTTTTGGTCTTCGGCCTCGAGTTCGTGGGTCCTGTAGTCGCTATGACCCTGTGCTATGCCCGGGTGTCCCGGGAGCTCTGGTTCAAGGCGGTGCCCGGCTTCCAGACAGAGCAGATCCGCCGGAGGCTGCGCTGCCGCCGCAGGACGGTACTGGGGCTCGTGTGCGTCCTCTCTGCCTATGTGCTGTGCTGGGCTCCCTTCTATGGCTTCACTATCGTGAGAGACTTCTTCCCCTCCGTGTTTGTGAAGGAGAAGCACTACCTCACCGCCTTCTATGTGGTGGAGTGCATCGCCATGAGCAACAGCATGATCAATACGCTGTGCTTTGTGACCGTCAGGAATAACACCAGTAAGTACCTCAAGAGGATCCTGCGGCTCCAGTGGAGGGCCTCTCCCAGCGGGAGCAAGGCCAGCGCTGACCTCGACCTCAGGACCACGGGGATGCCTGCCACTGAGGAGGTGGACTGCATCCGACTGAAATAAACAAAATGGTATCCCAGCGCCCGGGTGCACACAGCAACCATGAACTTAGTTTTCTTCGGAAGGCAGAGGAAAGAGACAACCACTTAGACACACTATTCCAGGCCCGCTGAAGTGTGGAATTTCTGAAATGGAGACCTGAGATACTGTCACTAGTGGTCAGGGTTCACTGAATATCTAATTTTTGTAAAGAGTAGACACCAGTGAAAATCTTTTGGCAAAGTGAAGTGGGGATCATAGCAAGGAAATATGGTTCGGAGTGTCTGGAAAAGGCCATTTCCAGAGGGAGGCAGAGCAGGCTAGATAGGGCTCTCCTGTCTGTGCTTAGGGTGGAGTACCGGGGCTCTATGTGGGCCTAGCTCACCTCTGCTGTACTCTTAGGCTTTTGTTCATGTCTAGCATAAGCAAGAGTACAGAAGAGGTTCCCAGCTCTGCTGTGGTCCTCTGCTCACCTCAGAATCCCCACTGAGAGGGGAATCGAAGACATGAGTGGATATTCCAGGACCCATGGCTAAGTTCTGAGCACCCACCCTTAACCTATGGTCACCTCTTAGGCCTAGGGCTCTGCACACAGACAGTGTGTGTGTGTGGGGGGGATAGGGGAGCAGGGGGTTTCCCTCTGGAGCATGGACTTGGGGGAGGAGCCACATGGACTCTGGGTGCCAGTCGGATAGGGAATTTGGAATTTGGGGTTCTGAGTGATAAGTGGAGGGAAGTTTGAGCTCAGGTGAACATGATTCCCTCACTTCATGGTCTACTCACTGCAGGGGGAAGGAGGTGAAGAAGGGGCGGGGTGGGTGGGACCTCTGACAGCAGGTGTGCAGATTAAAGGTTGCTGCAGCTTCATCAGCTTCTGTGCCCTGGACCACTCCTGCTTCTCGAGTCTTCATGCCTCTGTGCTTATGGAGCACAGAAGGTAAACATAGCACCTCGATTTCCCATTCCCACTAGCTCTCAGACACAAGGTGTTTTCATCCCAACCAGCCTATTTGATCCGGTTCTCTCACTGGTACGATTGGGAGCAAGATTTCTTAGCCACTGGTGCCTACCTCTTGACCTGGTCATGATCCTGAGAATTAAGACTTGCTGCTCTTCCAAAATGAAGGTGACCTTGGAGAAGTCACCACATTTCTGCACTTCAGCTTGAATGAAGACCTGCACATCAGGGGTGCAGCCTAGACACTGGGGAAGCAGAGGTTGGCCAACAGTGAGCTCTAGGGACCCCACGGGCTTATGAAAGTCTCGTGCCATGTGGTAGCTCGCCTTCTTAGTTTGGCATTTAGAATTCTGGCCTGAGAAAATCTGAAGCCCAGCTTTGACTAAGTCATCTACACAGACCTGAGATAAGACTTTCTGAAGACAAGGGTAATACTTAAGAAACCTTGTTCGAATTGTTGGGAAATCAATCAAGTAATGTATGGAAGATATGCTGGTAACTATCTGAATAGTAAAGTATCACCACACCACCACCACCACCACCGCCATCACCACCATCACCATCTCCACCACCACCAGCAACACCAGCAACAACAGTGAACTAGCTACTATGAGGTGACTGGACAAAGACAAACTTGTACATATATCTTGTTTATGACTCTGTCAGTCTAATCAACTTCTCTCAATGTTCTTCATATGAATTATGTTCTTATGCTTCTCAACACTGCATTGTGTCATAGTACATTGGTACAAACAAGACCGAGGAGAACTTTCATGGCAGGTACATAAAGGAAGTGATCCATGGTCTCCAGTCACCACACAAGCACCAAGCTTTGCAGTTTCCAGATCAGAGCATCCTTGTTACAAGGAGAAACTGTTCCCACACGTGCTCCCGGAATCAGAACATCCTCACTGACCGCCTTTCTACATATGTCCCAGCCAGCACGAACAATGTCCCTGAGCTGCTTTTATTCTGAGTGTGCAGAGCAACAGAGGGGCCGTGTCCTTTCCCTCAGATTTCATTATAGGACAAGGCATTAATTAAATTAACCTGTGTTATTTTCTCTCCGAATACATGCAACTCTATTTTTGACCACAAGGTTTTTTTATTTAATGGTCTATTTCCCAGAAAACACATTTCAAAGACCCATTTATTTATTCTCATTCAGTACCCAATAGACTCACTTTACTTTAAGTCAGAATTCTCTTAGAGCATAAAAACTCATTAAAGTACAAACCTAAACCAAACACAGAGGAACAAAACCCCTATGATTTATTTTAAATTTTATTACAAAAAAATTGCAAAAATGGAACAAAAGAAAACCACACACCAAATTAGTCAGACCAAAAGACTCTTATTTTATATATATATATATAACAAAAACCCCATATTGCATTATAAAATGGCTAAGTTAGTTTGGGGTTTAGAAATGCTTAGATGATATAATTTATTGGGATCATGTTCACTGTTACTCCTACTAAGGCTAAATAAGAGTTGACTCTGTTAAGTACTTATTGTTTTTTAAAACTATGACAAGTTTTCTTCTGCCTTTTCTCTTAAAATGTGTCCAAGTTTCACTCACCTAAACTGTCTGTAATTCTTCTAGATATTGATGTCTGCTTGTGATTTCCCAGTGAACGCTTGTTATCAAATGGAACACCAGTAGATGAACACATTCAGTCACTAACTGCACTGTGCCTGTCATTTCTCCTGGGCCCCCATCCTTTCCCAAGCTCTAGTGTGATGGTCTTTGAGATAACATCACTAGAGCCCATGATCCTAGGAAATGTGAGGACAGCACTGCCTCCCACTGCTCTTGCCAAGAGCTTCTCATCTCCACCAAGAGTTGTGGCTGATTTATGTGCCTTCTTCCCTTGAGTCTGGGCCGATGGAGCCAAGAAGACTTTTGAGCATCTGAGTCTTTAGATTTGATGTCTGTGGACCTGTTTATGCCAACTCTAGGAGTAAGCCCAGTGTCTAACCGTGCAGACAGGATGAGGGAGAGACTGAAGATTCGGTGCTGCATACAGGTTCCCTGGGCTAGCAGCTCAGACAACAGACTTCTCAAAAACAAAACAAAACAAAACAAAACGAAACAAACAAACTCTACACACAAAAACCCAACTAGTGCTAAGCCCAACAAGATGAGACTTATCACAGATGCTTCTTTTTATTCTCTAAATACTTTTAGTGGTCAAAGAGATAATGCATACATCCCATGCAGAAGGACAAAGTGTGATTTTGCAAAATCATACCATTTCCATAACTAGGAGAGGAAATGAAACATAAATTCTCAAGTCAAAAATGTTAAAACAGGTGATTGTGGCCACCACAGCATGCTCTGGACCATGAAGCAAGATTCATGTCTGTAATGGACGAAGATGTTGGGCAGTGGTGGCACATGCCTTTAATCCCAGCACTTGGGAGGCAGAGGCAGGCAGATAGATCTCTGGGAGTTTGAGGCCAGCCTGGTCTATAGAGCAAGTTCCAGGACAGCCAGGGCTATTACACAGAAAACCCTGTCTTGAAAAAAAAATAAACAAACAGAATAAAATAACAGCAACCAAAAAGAAAATAAACGAAAAACACAATCTTTTATAACCTGGTCTCAGAGAACAGTCCACTATTCCTTCCTAGAGTGTGAGGATGTGATGTTCAAAACTCAGATTCTACAGTTATAAAAACTGAAGTACAGCAAGTGGGGTAGTGTGGGGGTGAGGTGGGGGAGGGTAAGAGTGAAGTGGGGGAAGGTGTAGGAGGGTAGAAGTGAGGTGGGGAAGGGTGGGAGTGAGGTGGGGGTGATATGGGGATGGGGTGGGGTGAGGAGGATGAACATGATGGAGTTTAATGTTACACAGTTGGACACTGTGAGAGCCAGTTAGACCTCAGGGCTCCTGAAGCTGAGTCCAGCATTCTTCTATCACAGAATTCCTTGGTGCAGGGTGCATAACATCTGAGAGAGGGGGATTCTGTCCAAGAATCCTTGAGATGTCTATTCAATCTACCTGGCCCTCTCTGGAGACCCCTAAGGAGTTTAGCAGAGACATTCCTGGCTCCTTTGCAAGCCAAGCTTTAGCTCATTCTACCCTCTGGACCTCACAGTCAGCCACAGAGGCCCCCAAGGCCGGGGGGAGAATGGCTTAGAGCTGTTCCTGATGGCTCTATTTACCTAGCCCGAGGCCCCTAGGAATGCAACCAAAAGAAACTTGGCTTCCCTTCCCTAAGATGCAGAATGAGCATGACTCTCTGCTTGCCTGAAAGTCCACACTGCCGAGCAGATCCTGCACGCAAGAGTTAAAATACTGCACAGAGCCAGTTCATGCCCTTCCCTGGGAGGCCAAGAATGGTGAGGGGTGAATGATGCAGCATTTGAACTTGAGGAGCTAAGCCCAGAGAAGCAAAGGAGAACATTGTGTCACAGCAACAGAAACATCTTTTTTTTTTTGTTCGTTTTTGCTCCAGTTGACCAAAGGTGTCTCCCACATGTTGAAACTGTCCCTGGGAGATAAAAGATCAAAACCTGAAAAGCACATAAATCTAGTAAAGGTCCTCAAGGTCTCTTCTCTTCTCTTGTGCTACTTTCAAAGACTGGAGTGTGAACCACTTCAGAATACGTGGGGGGAGATACTGTTCTTTTTGGAGTTTGTGTGATGATTAGTTTTAACTATGAATCAATTGTATTAATAAACACTTTGGTTTGTCTGTGACAGATTTCCAGAGGGGGTTAGTTAAGGAGGGAAGGCCCATCTGGAATGTGGGTTCTTGGGGGCCTGGACTAAATAAAAAAGGGGGAAACCAGAAGGCTGGCTGAGCCCCAGCACCCTTCTCTCTTGTTCCTCTGCTCACAGAGACTCTCACACTCCATGCGCCGCCAGCTGCCCTCCCTGCTTGACCATGATGGGTTTTCTTCTCCCGAACTGCAAGGCAGAATAAAGCCTTTTATTCTTAAATCGCCTTTGTCGTGTATTTAGTCACAGCAATAAGTTCAGTGATGAATACAGTCTGAAGCAGCTGACATTTGCTTCTCTCACATCTGCCTCTGCTTCTGTCCATCTGATCATTTCTTATTTCGCTATATTTGGTGATATGCTTTCTTTGCTGTATCTCCCTAAAGAAAATGTAAACACTCATGTGCTATAAAACAAAACAAAACAAGACAAAAAAAACCAACCAATCAAACAAACAAAACCTATTATCTTGGAAGGTGTCTTAGTGTTCTATTGCTGTGAAGAGACACCGTGGAAACTCTCATAATTTTTTTTTTTAAATCGGGGTTGGCTTACAGTTTCAGAGGTTTAATCCATTGTCATCATGGCAGGAAGCACGGCAGCATCCAGGAAGACATGGTGCTGGAGAAGTAGCCGAGAGTTTTATACTTAGATCCAAAGGTGGCAGGAAGGGAAAGAGCTACAAGACCTAGGTTGGGTCCTTGAAACCTCAAGGACACACTTCCTCAGCAAAGCCATACCTAATCCAACAAGGCCATACCTCTTATTCTTTTTCAAGCAGTGTCATTCCCTGATGATCAAGCATTCAAGTATATGAGCCAATGGGGCCATTCTTACTCAAACCACCACAGAAGTAGTAGTGGTCAAGACAGAAAGCAGAGAAACCGAGCTAGAAGCAAAATAATAAAAGAGATGGTTGGAGTGGATCTTGTAGGGGTGTCTAGCTTTTTGACATGGCCATAGGATGCCATCATCTACAAATGTGTTGGACTCATTCTACATGATCTTGTGGTATATACTGGCCATGAGCTATAGTTGGACATGCATAGAGCTTTAAATTCAAATGTAGGCTAAGTGAGGAGGAAGGAAAGGATTACAACATTGTTTGAAGTCTGGGTAATTGGAACTTCTGGGATAGGAGCTGACTTAGGAAGCATACAAAACATTTAATATTTGATATATTGATTGCGGTATTGATAAAATATTTAGGCTGCACTTCCAACAAGTAGGTAGAAAGAATAGTTAAGAACTCAGAAGTAAAGTGTAAGTTAGTGCAGTTTCTCTGCAGGGGTCATGTTGTTAAATTAGACTCACAGGTTAGAACAGTTACACATGAAGCTGGTAACATCAATCTCAAGACATGCACCAATGTTGATAAAGCAGAGGTCATCTGGTACAATCCAATGTCTCCTAGGTCTTCTCATATCAGAAACAATCTTTACTCCAAAATAAAAGATGAATAATGCAAAACTGTCAAATAAATTGAGGAAACATTTGGTTTATAAAATCTCCTTTTTAAAAAAAGCAGAGCATTTCAGGAGTTTACTTAAAACCATAGTCACTTTTCTTTGCATGGTAGACAAATTCCTGCAAGAAGCAACCTAAGGGAAGAGTGGTTTACTTCAGCTCAGGGTTTGAGGGGTGGAACCCATCATGGCAGGGGAAGCACAGTGATAGTGTGAGGCAGTTGGTTGTACTCCACCAAAGATCAGAAAGGAAAAAAATGAACGTACCAGAAGTCAGGAAGCGGAGACCTGAATGTTGGCATCACTTAAGATGGCTTTCCCACTTCATTTAGTCCAAAACCCCAGTTCATGGCAGGGTGCTGTGCACATTCAAGGCAGTTAATCCTCACTGGGAAGATAGACATGCCCAAAAGTAAGCCTCACTAGTGCTGGGGAGATTGGGGTTCCTATTCAGCCAAGTTGGCAATGGAAATTGAGTACTACAATAAGTAATCCTGAGAAAGGCTAACTTGCTAAGAGAATTCTGTAGATAAGGACTCATATCAAACCATCAGAAAATTCCAGAAGGTCCAAGGGCCCACAAGTTTCCAAGGAAATAAGACCGAATTACCTGGCTTCCCACCCAGACAGATGCCCTCTGATCAAGTCTGTGTGTCCCTAGATACTCTTCAGTAGTGATCCACTGTCTTAGTTAGGGTTGCTACTACTGTGATGAAACACTATGACCAAAACAACTTGGGGAGAAAATGGTCCTTTTTGGCTTACACTTCCATCTCACTGTTCATCATCTAAGGGAGTCAGGGCAGGAACTCAGTAGAACAGAAACCTGGAAGCAGGAGCTGATGCAGAAGCCATGGAGGGGTGCTGCTTACTGTCTTGCTCCCCTTGGCTTGCTCAGCCAGCCTTCTTATAGAACCCAAGACCACTCGCCCAGGGATGGCATCACCCACACTGGACTGTGTCCTCCTCCATCAATCACTAAGAAAATGCCCTACAGCTGGAGTTTGGGAGGCATTTTCTTGACTGATGGCTGAAGCTTGTGTCAAGTTGACACAAAGCTAACCAGTATAGCTATACACTGCCTTAATACCTTCCTCCTTATGTAATATAAAGAGTGGAGTTTATAGAACCGTTTGAGAAACAGCAGGAGATAGGGGAACCAGGAATGGGAAAGAAGAAAAAATACTTTTAAGAATTTTAGAATGATTGGGAAATTCAACTTCCTTTCACTACCCAGTATTCTATTTTTTCTTGGTATAAATAAATCAACTTTTTATTTCATAGTAGAGATTGTATTTCCCAGGTTCCCTTGTTGTAAGGGTGATTACAAGTTATTTACCAATGAAATCTAGGCAGTAACTTAGTAAAGTATTCCTTTCATCAATAAGAAAGGAAACTGCTCAAATGGATGGAACTAGAAAGTGTCATCCTGAGTGAGGTAACCCAATCACAAAAGAACGCACATGGTTTCAACTCACTGATAAGTGGATGTTAGCCCAAAATCACAAAATAAGCAAGTTACAATTCACAGACCACAGGAAGCTCAAGAAGGTGGAAGACTGAAGTGGGGGTGCTTGGGTTCCTCTGAGAAAGGGAACAATACACTTACAGGAGCAATAATGGAGGCAAAGTGTGGAGCAGGGACTGAAGTAAAGGCCACCCAGAGACTGCCCTACCTGAGAATTCACCCTATAATCAGTCACCAAACCCCAACACTACTATGGACGACAAGAAGTGCATATCAAAAGGAGCATGCCATGGTTGTCTTTGGAGGGGCCCTGCCAGAGCCTTATACATACAGAGGCAGATGCTAGTAGCCAACCATTGGTCTGGGAGTGGAGTCCCCAATGGAGGAATTGGAGGGCAGTCTGAAGGAGCTGAATGGGTTTACAACCCCACGGGAAGAACAACGATGTTGACCACCTAGATGCTCCAGGACTCCCAGAGACTAAACCAGCAACCAAGGGATACACATGGTTCCAGTCAAAAATGTGGCAAAAGAGTGCCTTGTTGGGCATCAGTGGGAGGAGTGGTCCTTGGTCAGGTGAAGGCTAAATAGATGCCCCAACAAGGGGAAATTGATGGGGGGGGAGGTGGGAGTGGGTCTGGTGGAGGGGCATATACTTGGAGGCAGGGAGTGGGAGGAGGGGGTGGGTGGTTTTGGGGAGGGGGGAAACTGGGAAAGGTTTTACCACTTGAAATGTAAATGAAGATTATATTCAATATATATATATGAAAGGAAACTGCTTAATTGTTTCTTTCCAACTTCCTGCTGTTTAGAGTATAGTTGCGATGGCTGGAGCTCTAGCAGCCATCTCTGATAGTTAAAACAAGGCTTGACATAAACAGTGGGTCAGAAATAGCCTACTGTAATTCTGTGGTATCCACACCAACACTGACCTGACCATCTCAGGCAGAAGTAAACTTTGTTTGGTCATGGCACTTTCTCAGGAGTTCTGTTCCTGGTGACTTTCCTGGGGGGAATTCTCTGCCACTCTGAATGACTGAGTTTCAGCTAGTTATCATGACATTTTGTCTTCCATGGGATCGTTTTTTTTTTCTTTTTTCAACTAAAGTTATATTGTCAAACCAGATGGATGGGATATTAGTATTTTCCAGAATATTTGCACCTTAATGAAAATCTAGCTAGGACAATTCCAATTTAACTTATTTTTTTCCTATTTTTTTTTTAGTTTTAAGCTTCTTTGGGTTCTGGACCCTTTGAAATCCATTCAGTCTATTGCTGGGAGCCTCCCAGCCTGGAACAGGTTGAAATGAGACACAGAGTCAACTCAGGTGGAGCATTAGAGGCTGATGGTCTCTGGATATTCTAGCTCGCTAACCATACTGAATGCGGCTGATAACTTTTTAAAAGTCCTAAAAGCTTTCTTGCTTATTCTGAGGGTTAAAAGCAGCTGGCGTAGGTGATTAACACCTGTAGCCTAAGTAGGGGGCCCGGGTCGGGGAGATTAAGTAATGTAGCCTTTGTTCTATCTTGGCAGGAGGCAGGAATTTTGAGGCTCTAACTCTCAGCTTCCCAGCTGAAGTTGCAGGAAGAAAAAGGGACACTTTGAAAAGTGATTTTAGCATTTATTTCTAAGTTCTAAAATGTTTCCGTGAAAGTTCTCTAAGAAAAAGGAGAAAGGAGTTTCTAAAGCAGGACAAGGAGAATTCTAAGGAAAGGGGAATAAGGAGAGCGCGTGTGTCCTCTTCTCTTTTCCCTCAACACTTCTATATCTTTCAGAGTACATGATCACATGGTAAAAAGTTCATCACAAGTTTACACACACATTCAAATCATAAATCGAGTAAGAAGTTTCCAACAGAGAAAGTTCACGTCAATATTCATTAGGAGTAAATATCTGTTTCTCCACATCCTCGCCAACAACTGCTGTCTCCTGTGTTTTTGATCTTAGCCATCCTGACTGGTGTGAGATGGAATCTCAGGGTTGTTTTGATTTGCATTTCCCTAATGACTAAGGATGATGAACATCTCTTTAGGTGCTTCTCAGCCATTAGATATTCTTCAGGTGAGAACTCTTTGTGTAGCTCTGTACCCCATTTTTTAATAGGGTTACTTGCCTCTCTGGAGTTTAACTTCTTGAGTTCTTTGTATATCTTGGATATTAGCCCTCTGTCGGATGTAAGGTTGGTAAAGATCATTTCCCAGTTAGTTGGTTGCCGCTTTGTCTTTTTGACGGTGTCTTTTGCCTTGCAAAAACTTTGTAATTTAATGAGGTCCCATTTGTCTATTCTTGATCTTAGAGTATAAGCTATTGGAGTTCTGTTCAGGAAATTCTCCCCTGTGCCCATATGTTCAAGGTTCTTCCCTAGTTTCCCTTCTATTAGTTTCAGTGTGTCTGGTTTTATGTGGAGATCTTTGATCCACTTAGAATTGAGCTTAGTGCAAGGAGATAAGGATGGGTCAATTTGCATTCTTCTGCATGTTGACCTCCAGCTGAGCCAGCACCATTTGTTGAAAAGGCTATCTTTTTTCCACTGGATGGTTTTAGCTCCTTTGTCAAAGATCAAGTGACCATAGGAGTGTGGATTCATTTCTGGGTCTTCAATTCTGTTCCATTGATCTACATGTCTGTTACTGGAACACTCCTCCACTGCTGGTGGAATTGCAGGCTGGTACAACCACTCTGGAAAGCAGTCTGGCGGCTCCTCAGAAAACTGGGCATGACACTTCCGGAGGATCCGGCTATACCACTCCTGGGCATATACCCAGAGACTTTACCTGCATGCAATAAGGACACATGCTCCACTATATTCATAGCAGCCTTATTTATAATAGCCAGAAGCTGGAAAGAACCCAGATGTCCCTCAACGGAGGAATGGATTCAGAAGATGTGGTATATTTACACAATGGAATACTACTCTGCAATTAAAAACAATGAATTCACGAAATTCCTAGGCAAATGGTCAGAACTTGAAAATATCATCCTTAGTGAGGTAACCCAATCACAAAAGATCACACATGGTATGAAGTCACTGATAAGGGGATATTGACCCAGAATCTCAGAATACCCTAGACACAATCAGCATATCAATAGATTTCTAAAAAGATGGAAGGAGAGACCCCTGGTCCTGGAAAGACTGGATGTAGGGGAACGCCAGGACAGAGTAATGAGAGGGGGTTGAACGGAGAAAAGAGGGAGGGAAGGGGGCTTATGGGACTTTCGGGGAGGGAGGAAACGGGAAAGGGGAAGTGATTTGGAATGTAAATTAAAAAAATAAAATAAAATTAAAAAAAAAAAAAAAGGAGTAAATATCTGGCTAAACATTCATCACCTGTCACTGCTCCACAGGTTCATGGAGAGTTAAAAACCATAATTAAGTTATTAGTGAAGTTTTGTATAGATAAACCCAGTCAATATTTTATCTTCTGTCCTAGCTCCTATAATACATCATTAGTCCCCTTTTTATGGCCTTTGGTTAATGGTTTTACAACCTTTTGGAATGTACTCTGAGTAGTAGAATGCCTGCTTACTATCTCAGAAGCAATTAACTTGTGACACAAAAGACTGGTAGAATTTTTATTGCAGTTTTGACTATCAGAGAGGACCTAATAGCAGTCCCATTATAAAAGAGCTTAATAAATACTGATATAATTTTAGGAATTCTTATAGGATCATCGTTGAGAATTAAGAAGTCATCTATTTGTCTATATAGCATCACTACAAGATGGTACATCTTCATTGTTCTGCAGAAATATGCTCAAAAGAGTGAGCTAATACCTAGTGATTGTTATATATGTTTAATAATAATAACAGGAAAAGCATATTAATAGCAGGAATCCTTCCTAAAATGGATTTCACTTGGGCCTTGTCTGTTGGAGTGAATCTGTCATGGATATTTTTTTTAATCCAAGGTGGACCTATCTCAGGAAGATCACCTGCTAGTTATTAGCTTGTTGGCTCCTGACAGTCTATGCAGTATTTTCCTAGAAAAATACATCTATAACAATGAACATAATGCATAGCAGACAGTGACAGGGTTTTGAAAGATCTAAGAGCATAATAATGAAGACATAAGTTAAGTTTCCAATTTAAAGGAAATTATGGAATTCTCTTTTGTGGTTTGTGCAAACTTTATAGGAGTTTTAAATCAAGAAACATATTCTTTCCCCAAATCCACCATACTCAATGCATATAGAAAAAGCTGGAATTGCCCAAGATACTGTTGAGTAAGCTCAGTCTAAGAGGAGCTGTTCAGTAATGAAAGATAAGGCAGATTGGAAATCCTCCCTATCTACTTTCGTCAATGTCACAAAGATGCTAGATGTATGATTCTTATTGATTATGGTAGTTGAATAAGTTAAGTACATTAAGAAATGAGGAGGAAGACTCTAAGCAAATGCAATGTAAGATGAATCTGCACTCTAGCTGTTTGCTTGTCTTTTGCAATAGATTCATTTTGTGGTTCTTGGATACTTGCTAGGTTTCCTACAAGAATATAAGGATGGATTTTATCCTAATCACTTTAGTATATAGTGCCTAGGACATGTTCAACTTGTTTCTGTCTAATAGATATCATTGTACTTATAGTGTATTAAATGCAGGTCAAATTTCCAATTATTAATACACTCAACATATCCAGTTTAATTTTTAGCAAGCCTATAAAGAAAACTTTTATTTTAAATCTGGCACTAAAGTGTTTCTTCTATCAAAGGCAAGTTTTTCTTTCCTTTCCTATTGCATGTGTATGTATGTGCATGTGTATATTGTATGTGTGCATGTGTGTGTAGTATGCACATGTGTGTATGTGTGTGGTGTGTATATATGTATGGGGGTGTAGCTTCATATTTCTTTTGTTTGTTTGTTATTAGTTTTGATGTTTTGGGACAGAATCTTGATGCAGAGCTCAGTTTAGCCTTCAATGCCTATAGCCTAGGCTGGCTCTGAACTCAAGATCTTCCTGACAGCTGCATACCATTATGCTCAGAGAGGTTCTCTTTCTTTAAAATTCCCTAAATGCCCCATTTTTCATTCATCTTGGATCATAACACTATGCTGCTATATTGGCTCTGGTTATCTAAGTGTCTTTGTACACAGTATGCATACTCCACAAGCATGGTGCCATTGAGCAGTAGGAACGAGCTCTAGAAAGCTGCTGGTCTAGAGAGGGCATCAGCTAACAGGTGAAAACCAGGTGTGTGTGGCTCCAGGGTGTGATATCAGTAAACAATAGTATCTGCAAGAGCCTAAGATGGAATGGAGAAAAGAGGGAGGGAAGGGGGCTTATGGGACTTTCGGGGAGGGAGGAAACGGGAAAGGGGAAGTGATTTGGAATGTAAATTAAAAAAAAAAAGAGCCTAAGATGTCTTCCCTTTTGTACATAAAAAGACAGTGTTTGGAAAAGATAAGTGTTGTGGGATTGGAGTGCCCTTGCCTGGCCTTTTATTTCTTCTTCCTTCATCCAGTGTCTATTAACACTCAGAAGAGTGGTTGAAGGTGTGGATGCTGTCCTGATATGGATTCAGCAAAAGCACTGTTTTTCCTGGAGTTTCCCTCCATCTATAATGTATAAAGAAGGGACGATGGATGTAATGGTATTGTAAGCCTCCACACACCAAATATCAGAAAAGATACAAGCTGGCCACTGAGTGAGAGCTCTGGGGTTTGGATTCTAGATACTGTTATCACAACTGCTCTCTGAGATGCTTTACATCACTAACCCACATAGATGGTGTGTTGAACATAGGCTTGCAGAACCCTAGGATCAGAACAGTTTCCAGTGTGAGAATTGTGTGTGTATGTGTGGGTCTCTGGCCTTTTAATTTAGGAAGTGGCCAAGAAAAGTCTCCCATGAATTTCTAACAAGAACAGCTTGAACATCAATAAATTTAAAGTGACCCAAAAAGTACATTTTGTCTATGAATAGCAGAGGAGAAATAAGGAACAATAAAGGCCATCCCATGTGGACATACACAGAAACTTCTAGAACCTGTGAATAGGAACAACCATTTGCCTTCCAGTGACATTCTGTACTTTTGTAATCATCAAGAGAAAAACAGTGTCTAAAGACCTCCAAACTGGAAGTTTGCAGAACAAACCTCAGTCCAGGTTAAAAGAGGGTACAAGAAGAGCATTATATATTCAGATAAATGGCTTCAGGAATCAATCATTGTACACATGATAACATGTCTAACACATCACAAAACTGTGGAGGCATATTACTGTCATCCTATATTAACCTCAATAATGAGCAGGCATTGCTATCACATGTACTGAACTCTCACAGGTCTGTAATGTAACAGGAAGGTCGGACACCCTATCCACCTTCCATGAGTTACTGAGGCTTCTGAGAAAGGTCCAGGATTTGTAAATGAGTGCTTGGTCTTTACCCATTGCTTCTGACAAGCAGCCTGCGGCTTGGGATCCTCTACAGGAGGCTTTCCCTCTAGAGCCACCTTGAATTTGTTTCCTCTAGAATCAGGTCTCTCTCTCTCTCTCTCTCTCTCTCTCTCTCTCTCTCTCTCTCTCTCTCTCACACACACACACACACACACACACACACACACACACACACACACACCACGTTACTCTCTACCTTGTGATGGGTAAAACCTTGACCCTGGGATATTTCGTTATAAATTCCAGGAATCTATGAATGCTGCTTCATGTGGCCAGTATGATTGCATTAGCCATCACGGAGTCTAGAGAAGGATGTCTACCCAACTGAGTCCTGCAGCATCAGAAGCCCCCTTGCAAATGGAAGGTGAGTTATGTGTGATTTTAGGTGGTTGTGATGTGACTCTGGAATCAGAGGTTGGGGTTATGTGTTTTGATACTGGGAAAGGCATCACACATAAGGCAATCGATGCTCAAGACATCAGGCCAACTGCTCTCCCTGCACAGCCTTCAGAAGGAGTGACCCACTCTGTTGTGCTGCAGTGTGGTGGCTCTGGATGTCTGACCTCCAGCGCTGAGGACAGAACTCCCTCAGGCCGGTTGCTGAAAGAAGTTTGCACAGCCTCAGCTCCACTTCCAGACTTGACAGATAGGTTTGTTGCTCCTCCATTTAGCCTCTCTCTGCTTGGGCTAACAGCTGGGCTCCCCAGGCCAGTCTTGCTCTGTTGTGCTGAGGACACAGGCCTCTCCTTGGGGCAAGGCATTTTTGGGGAGTGAGGTTATCATTCATGATGAGATGAGTTATTTAGATTACCACAGGCTCTCTCCTTGTTCTCCCTTATCCCTCACTGTAGCAGAGATAGTTCTTAAGAGCCGCAGTCAAATTGCTTTTCTCAGAAAACCCTCTTTCATGGTTTCAAAACATCCCCGCCCCAAACTGTGGTCCTCAGGACCTGGAGAGGTAGGTCCACTGGGGACCTTGCTTCCTCCATAGTGTTCCCTAAGCCCTTGGTCAGGAATCACTTTGCTGGCCTGGATAGGGCTCTTGTGGGTGAGCAGACCCCTCCCTCTGTGTTGTCCTGGTGGGAGTGTTGTGTTCTAGCTGACTTCAAGCCTTGGATTTGTTTACACATTCAAGACAGCTCAGTGCTGTGTTACTCCCTCTAGAGCACAAGGAACTGTGGGTGGGTGGAGTCCTGGGGCTAAGAGAGCTGTTAGCACACCCTCTCAGCCCAGATCATCACTTCTCAGTCACTCCAGGGCTAGTGTGTGTGGGAACAAACAACATGAAACCGATTTCCTTCACTTACCGCAAACTGCTACTTTTATTATTTTGCAGATTAAAACATTTAGAATTTCTATGAAAATGGTCTTTATTGTTACCACCCAGCATTAGTCTGTCATTAGTTAACAAACGTCTGTTTAGTGTTTGCTGTATATTAGGGAATACTCGGAATTCAGCAATGAACAAGGCAAGTCCGTTTTCTTCGTGTAGCTCCATGAATTCTACACCAATCAAATAACCCAAAGAAGAGCGTGCACAAACAGAAATCTCTAACGTGTGTGTGTGTGTGTGTGTGTGTGTGTGTGTGTGTGTGTGTGTGTGTGTGTTATGAAGGGGCGGGGTGAAGGGCCAGCATGTGGCCATTGGAGGAATGAGGCAGAAAGGAATTGGAGGTGGTTTGGATTCGGGGACAGTGGGGGTTTCTTAGAGATGAAGACGGAGAAGCCAGCCCCCCCCACCCCCCCACCCCCCGCAAAGACTCCGGCAGTCTTTCCCAGTGCTGGAGCTTGCAAGAACAAAGGCACAGAGGACCAAGGAGCTGAGGTGAGGCACAGCAGGAAGCTCTATGTCTGGAACTAGGAAGAGATGTGTTGAGAGGCCACACACCTGACCATCCAGGGCCTCACAGGCCTCAGGAAAGAGAATGTTGAGGGCTGCTGCAGTTCCGAATTAGTGTCTGGCGTTGTGTGTTTGGTTCACTGATCTTAGAACAGTGAGTTGGCGTGGGAGGGGAGCCAAGGGTATCAAGCCAGGTACCAACCTGGGGATGAGCTGCAAAGCTTAGACTCCATTTCTGGAAAACCTTCATCCCTTTGAGCTTTCCCCAAGTATCCCCAGAGCTTTGGTTGCTGAGACTGGTGTTTCTCTAAGTATTTCAGCTTATAAAATTTTTCCTGTTTGGTAGATATAGCCCCTTCGTTTAGCGTATGCAAGAGAATATTACTTTTTGAAGTTCTCTTAGTGGTCTTTATGGATAATTAGTATGCTTTACTTAATTTATTGGCCACTATATTTTAGGTCATGTGCTGAATAATTTTATGTCAACTTGACCCAGGCTACAGTCGTCTGAGAGGGAATCCTAATCAAGAAAGTGCCTCCATAAGATTGGGCTGTAGCTTTAACCTATAGAGTATTTTCTTACTTAGTGGTTAGTTGGGGAGGGCACAGCACTTTGGAGGTGGTGCCACTGCTGGGCTGGTGGTCCTGGGTTCTATAAGAAAGCAGGCTGAGCAAGCCAGTAAGCAATGCTCTTCCATGGCCTCTGCATCAGCCTCTGCCTCCAGCTTCCCATCCTATTTGAGTTCTTGTCCTAACTTCCTTCAGTGATGGACTGTGGATGAGGAAGTATAAGCCAAATAAACTTTTTTCTCCCCAACTTGTTTTTGGTCATGGTGTT
The DNA here is from genome assembly GCA_036184795.1 of Tokudaia tokunoshimensis. NCBI lineage: Eukaryota > Metazoa > Chordata > Mammalia > Rodentia > Muridae > Tokudaia > Tokudaia tokunoshimensis. The sequence continues at coordinate 108,718,035 of BTHU01000002.1, read as the reverse complement.
CATAGCCCAAACAAAGACAGGTTGACTGGTTACAAGTCAGATTACCTAGTTAGAATAATAGCTTTGCTTATAATGTGACTTTAGGCAAGCTCCTTTGTGACTGTATGACAAATTCCTCTTCTTTCTCAATGGAGTTAATAATACCATTAATTTCTGCAGACATGGTATCCCAGTCCTATTATCCCAGCACTCTGAAGTCTAAGGCAGGAGGATTGTGAATTAGAAACCAACCTCTACAATACGGTGAGATCTTGTCTGAAACATGCCAATAGACCAACAAATACCTGCCTACCTAGGTAGCTTTAACTTAAGTGGGTTGTGAGGACTGGTTCCATAAACTCTTGGGCAGTCCTTAGCACAACATCTGGCCCTAGGTGTGCACCATGAAGGTGATTTTGCTTATCTTTCATGTTTTCTTTGGTCTGTCTGTGGCAGTACATGCTTTTGTGAAATGTTGGGACTTCTTCATCTTTGATCATGCATAAGAAAGGACATCTCAAAGGTATCTTGGAGGCAGCCATGCTGTGGGTGTGGCTCTAGGGTCCTCAGTTGAGCTGCATTCTGAGGCTGACAGCCTCCTTCAGTGCTCCCACCTGTGCTGGCCAATTGCACAGAGAAGGCATTCTACTCTCCCCTCTGCTTTGGCTCAAGAGCTTTCATGTGACCCCTTGCTTTATAGGGCTATTCCCCCCATTAGATGTTTGTGGCCCAGATGGAGAATCCTTTGGCTTAATCATTTCCAAAAAAAACCTACCTTCTAGTTTTCTCACAAGAAGGTCAGAACAGGCATCCAGCTCATTGGAGACGGGAGAATCTGGAATCAATAACTCTATTTTACCTTAGGCACTATCCGTCTTCCAGTTTTCAGTCTCATCTCTATTTCCAAAGATCCAGCTTAACAGATGCTTGGCGCTATGGGGATCCCATGGTGCAAGCACAACTTCTCATCTGTCTACACCGACTGTTGAGATTTAGCTTTCTTGGACAGTAAAGCCCATTTGGTTTCCAATTTCCCAACTTTATTGCCAAATTTCCCTTCTTGATTCTTTTGTTTAAAAAAATGTTCCAGAACAGTTATTCTTGTGGGTTTAGAAAGGGTCAGAGATACATGTTTCAACATGTCATGTCTATCTGGGGGCACAGCTCTTTGTTACATACTGGAGGCCTGAGGTCCAGGGTAGCCACACAGTTGGTTGAAGACAACATAGAGAAGAAATAGGTTTCTCTGATTTATGGCCAATTCTCTTCTCGAAAACTTAGCCTGGGAGCCCTGGCATAATAACACTGGACATATTTTCTTCCTGACCTCACTCCTACAGAAGGGCCCTAGAGCCCCAGAAACTCATGAGATTGTGACTCTTCATTTTCCCTAAGTCCCCACCTGGAGGGCAGCTGGCTGTACCTGAGGAATGACTAAAGGTTGTATAGCAGCTACCCCCTGACAGATGCGCCTTATTTTAATAAATTACTTTCCATAAATAGAGAAAAAAAATTATGACACTTGAGTAACATGATGGAAATTTACCCTCAAGAAAAGCAAATGCCACTGCAGATGTATCGGCGACTTCAAGGAATCAATTCTCCATGGATCTGAACTCCGTCTCGGCAACTGTTGCTGAGGCACCCTGAGACCAGACCCCACCCTTCCTCCTTGGACTATGTAGATATTCTTAGCTAACACGTCAGTCTAAAAGCACTTCTACTGCTATCCATGTGGCTGGAACTTGAGCAGGCTAGAGGTCACAAGGGAGTGAAGAAATGACCAACAGGCATCCAGAATGCTGGAGTCAGGCAGGCCCTGTGTGCTCTGGTGGAGCTGCACAAACAACCCAGGACTTCCGTGTGTTAATCATGTGCAGTACAGTGGGGAGGCTTAGGTAGTCTCCATGGGTGGTCTCAGTAGGTCAGCAATGTCAGGATGTAAGCATCCAGGAGAAGGAAGCTGCCGCTGGCTGCTCAGTTTGCCCACATCATCAGCCTTTGCATGCAAAGGCTGTGGCATCCCTCTGAGCCTGATCTGAAGGAAAGGCTTTGCTGATTCCTTGTGGCTCCCAGGCCTTGATCCTTAACTCTGTGCCCACGTCAAACAATACATATCCACTCAGCCCTGCAGCCACTCCTTACACATCAGGCTTCTGGGATCCCCACACACATCTATGAAACTTTTCAGGCCCACATATATAATACACAATCAGAAAGAGACCTTAACAATGACTTCATCTAAAGGCCCTATTTTCTTGGAAAGTGTGGTTTGGACCTAGACATTAGCTCAAGATTGCACAAACAATTATAAGTTTTTTAGAAAAAAAATGATCCCTTTTCATACAGGATATCACTGATTCGAAGACATCAAACATATTCACTCCATATTTACTCTGGCACCAGAGCTCTAAGCACTGGAGATCTCGGGATGAACAATCACACAAAACTTTGACTTCACAGACTTTATATTCTGGTTGGGCTAGGAAACTTTTCTTTCTAAGTACACATGAATAAATGAATGAGAGTATGTGTGTGTATGCACACACATGAGCATGTATATGCACACACCCATGCTATAGAACATGATGAAAAAAACAAGGAGCAAACAACACGGAATGATGGCTTCTACGGAATGATGGCTTCTAAAATTATTGACACAGTTTTCTTTGAAGGGGTGACATATGAATGGACATCTTAATTTGAGAGTGAAAGTGCTGATATCTGGGTTAAAAAAAAAATTCATGTTGAAGAAACAGAAAAAAAAAATCCCTGAAATGAGAGTGGAAGACCAGGAAAGGAGTGGAGACTAAATAGAAAGGAACAACATGGACCACAGACAACGGGGTGGACAGCAGACATCATAGAATCTTGATGGCCACTGAAGGATTTCGAATGTTATTCTCAGTATGTAAGAAGTGCCTAGGATGTTTTTTGAGTAAAAGGGTGACCAAAGTAAGTTGCCTTTACAAGTGTTCCCTTGTGAAGAATGGACTATAGTAGGCAAGAAAAAAAAAAAGACAGACCTAGATAATAAATACGTTGACAGTAGGAAGACACACTATTATGAACAAGTTTATGGCAATATACTCTAAAAGCCTAAATGCAAAATATACATCCAATAGACTTGCCTAAGTAGACTATTTCCTGGCCCATAAAGCAAGTTTTAATACATTTTAAAAAGCTGAAATATGTTCTCTGAAAATGTTATTAGATTACAAATTAATAATAAAGCAAAAATAATTCTCCAAAGTTTTGAAATTGAGCAAGACATTAAAAAAATGACCCAGCGAGAACCCCATGGGAAAAGGGACAGAGAGATTGTAAGGGTCTGATTGAGGAGGAGTCACAAGAAAGGCTGTGCCCTGCATGTGACAATGTCATGTAATAGTGAATATACAACAGCAGTGCCACTATCACAGGGCTGGAAAGCAAGAGAAGGAATGGTTTAGAAGGAGAAAGGGATCTTTAGGAGCAGGAGAGGAGATAAGAGGGTGTGACAGGGTGACTATGTTTACAGTATATGGCATACATGTATGAAGTCATCAAAAATCAAATATAAAAATAATTATAAAAAAGAAAAAACAAAATGAGCCAGTAAAGAATTACAAGGGAAATTTAAAAATATTTTGAGTTAGATGTTAATGAAAGAATACATCAGTATGTTGTGGGATATAACAAGAGCATTTCTTAGAGGTAATTTGTAGTAATAAATGACTATTTTGAAAAGGGTTTAAGTCTGATATCAGATTCTACAAAGATGCTAAAAACTGAAGAGAAAATTAAATTCAAATAACACAGAAGAAAAAAGTCAATTATGAGAATGGAAGGAAAAGAAATAAAAATAGATAAAAAATGAGAAAAAAATCAAATTAAAAGACTGCTTTTTTAAAAGACTAAAAAAAATAAATACTAAAATTTTCTTTGCAAGACATATCACTATAAAGCAGGAAAAAACCCTACACTCATGCAGTTCCAGGGTGAGACAGACTTCAGGAGACACCCTACATAGATTCTACATATTAAAAAAAAACCATAAAGGGTGCAGATTTTAGTCTAAGTTTGGAATTCAGATAAGTGACAAATTTCTGGGTAGATAAAACATAACAAAAGTCACCCAAAAGAAAATAGAAACAAATCTTAATAACTTCTTATCATTCAAAAGTTAAATTTGCAATAAGAATTCCTGTCCTCTTTTAATACTTTTCCACCAAAACAAAAACAACAGCAACATGGCAGTCACCAAACTCTAGTCCAAAATATGTGACAAGTCAGCAGTCTGGTGGAAGTTGCGTAATCAAAGGAAATTACTGGCTACTGTCCCTACTGTTAATCTAGATGAGAGATTTAACAAAATCATATCCTGAAATTTATCTCAGACTTGCAAGATTGACACAGCACTTACAAATCAACCAACTCAGCTCAATGCATTAACAGAATAAACGCTAAAACCCTGTGTATGATCAGCTAAATAAAACATCAGTTATTGATTTTTCAGGTTCAAGAAACTGCTGACAGAGGGAGCAGCCGCATCCTGCAGAAGGGCTTCTACATGAACAACAACCTTTACCCGTAGACCAGGATCATGACCTGGTTGTCACCTGCTCTTACTCGTTCTACACAACACTGCGCCACAAGCTTCACTGAACCAGGACAATTCTTATAAAAGGCATCAAGTTTGGGGTGTGGGGGAGAACTATCATTTATGTGACAGAGTGAGCTTTGTCCGTAGGAGTCTCAAACAACCTATAAAGCAACCTGTTAGAGTTACTAACTGTATTAGTTTGGGTTTTACTGCTGTGAACAGACACCAATGACCAATGCAAGTTTTATAAAAGACATTTACTTGGGGCTGGCTTACAGGTTCAGAGGTTTAGTCCATTGTCATCAAGACAGAAGCATGGCAACATCCAGGCAGGCATGGTGCAGGAGGAGCTGAGGGTTCTACACCTTTATCCAAAGGAAATCAGGAACAGACTGGGCATCTTCAGGCATCTAAGAGGAAGATCTCTAAGCCCAACCCTTCAGTGACACACTTCCTCCAACAAGGCCACACCTTCTAATAGTGCCACTCCCAGGGACAAGCATATACAAACCATGACACTAATTCAACTCAGGGAGTCTGCAGATTGTTAGACAGCCTGAACGTAAAGTCAGTTAAGTGCATAGCAGCAGCAAGCGATTAGAAAACAAATATAAATATTAAAGTACTATGTCTATACAGCATTGAATTTCATCAGACATTTAGGAAGAAAAATTGTGTACCTGTCTACGCTTATAACCACAAAATTCTCTAATCATTAAAGGGGAAATGAAGTCTAATCAAGAACAATTTTAATAGGTACATCTGATCAACCAGGTCAATGTTTGAAGATTAGAAGACTCGGTTTTGTTAAGAGTTACACTTCCCACTTTTTGTGAATTCATTTAAGTGCCATTTAAAAATCTTAGTAACTCTTTTCTATAGAAACTTTCAGCTTTGTGCAGTGGCAGTATCCGAGGTTTATCCAAGGTGTGATTATTGCAAATTGAAAATTTCATGTTCAGCCTCAAGATTTATTTTTACTGGGATTTTGACTTATGTGAGTCTCTGTTCGGGTCTGTGCACAGGAGTGTAGGTGCCTGTGAAGTCCAGAGGAGGGCGTAGGATTCCGTGGAGCTGGAGTTAGAGGCAGTTGTGTGCTGCCTGATGTGGGTCCTGGGAAATGGACTCCAGTCCTCTGCTAGAGCAGCACACTGAGCTATCTCTCCAGCCCTTAAAGGCTCTTTCTAAGACTCATACAAATGTCTGTGGCTCTAGATATTGGGGGAATTAAAGAAGAGAAAGAGTTAAAACACATGACCACACTAATGAATAGATGTTGAGATTTGGTGTAAGTTAGGCAGAGCATCAGGGAAGGCAGGAGGTCTAGAATGAAATCCACACATGTCCACGTAGGCAATTCATTTTTGAAAAAGTACCAAGACAACTTAAGGCATAAACTAGATTTTTGTTTGTTTGATCTTCAGAAAATTTGCTGAAACAGCTGGAAAATCAAACAGAAGGAAATTGTGATGATGGTTTGAGTATGTCTAGCCCAGGGAGTGGCACTATTAGAAAGTGTGGCCTTGTTGGAGTAGGTGTGTCACAGTGGGCTTGGGCTTTAAAACCCCCACAAGTATTTGCTGACCAGAGCCGGATATAACTGTCACCTGGGAGGCTCTGCTAGTGCATGACAAATACAGAGGGAGAAACTCTCAGCCAGCCACTGAACTGAGCACAGGGTCCCCAATGGGGGAGCTAGAGAAAGGACCCAAGGAGCTGAAGGGGTTTGCAGCGCCATAGGAGGAACAACAATATGAGCCACTCAGTATTCCCAGAGCTCCCAGGGACAAAACCATCAACCAGAGAGTGCACATGGTGTTACCCATGGCTCCAGAGGCATAGGCAGCAGAGGATGGCCTTGTTGAATATCAGAGGGAGGAGAGGCCCCTGGTCCTGAAAAGGCTGGATGCAGCAGTGTAGGGGAGTACCAGGACAAGGAAGTGGGAGGAGGTTGATTGGGGAACAGGGGGAGGGGAGATGGCTTATGGGACTTTCGGAGAGGGGGAACACCAGGAAAGGGGAAATCATTTGAAATATAAATAAAGAATTTGGGCATATACCCAGAGGCTTCCCTTGCATGCAATAAGGACACATGCTCCACTATGTTCATAGCAGCCTTATTTATAATAGCCAGAGGCTGGAAAGAACCCAGATGTCCCTCAACGGAGGAATGGATTCAGAAGATGTGGTATATTTACACAATGGAATACTACTCTGCAATTAAAAACAATGAATTCACGAAATTCCTAGGTAAATGGTCAGAACTTGAAAATATCATCTTTAGTGAGGTAACCCAATCACAAAAGAACACACATGGTATGCAGTCACTGATAAGGGGATATTAACCCAGAATCTCGGAATACCCTAGACACAATTCGCATATCAATATATTTCCAAGAAGATGGAAAGAGAGACCCCTGGTCCTGGAAAGACTGGATGTAGGGGAATGCCAGGACAGAGAAGCAAGAGGGGGTTGAATGGGGAACAGAGGGAAGGAAGGGGGCTTATGGGACTTTCGGGGAGAGAGGAAACAGGAAAGGGGAAATCATTGGGAATATAAATAAAAAAACTTAGAAAAGAAAAAAAAGAAAAAAAGAATATATCTAATAAAAAAGTAAAAATAAACAGTAGGCCAAATATAAAACATAAATATATGAGTTACACTGCAAATCTTCTCTCTAAAGAATCAACAAAATTAGATGAATTAAAGATTTAAAACATAGGTAAGAACTGCAAAGAAAATATCAAGGAACATCTTTAGAACCTTAGGCATAAGAATCAAATTTACCAGACAGAACATAAAATGTTGAACAGAAAATATACTTTTGATATATTAGAATTCCCTGAAATCAAGTTTTTCTACTCATTTGAGATACCAAGAAAAAAAAAAAAAAACAAAAACAAAAAACAGGCAAGCCACAAAACAAGAGAAAATATTTGTCATATGTATCTCTGAGAGGATTTTGAAGAGTGGATCTCTTGTGCACTGTATGAATATATCACCTGTCAATAAAAAAATCCTGTCTCCTAAAGGAAAGGTTAGAATAGAGGTGAGACATCTGGTAGGCAGAAAGGATTCTGGGATAGAGCCAAGCAAGTGGATGCAGGGTGTGTGTGTGTGTGTGTGTGTGTGTGTGTGTGTGTGTGTGTGTGTGTATTCACCCCAGGACAGGAAGGAGGACAGACGTAAAAGCTGAGCAGAGGTAACCGGACTTGTGGCAGAACTTAGATTAGAATAAACATGTTATTAAGCTATGAGCTAGTCAGGGAATGTGCCTAGCTATATGGCCTAGGTATCTGTAAATATATTTGAATCTCAGAGTTGTTATTTCTGGTAAAAAGGGCACAGCTTACAGTAAACATTCCTCAGCAGGTTTTACATCCATATATTTAAATGGCTATTAAAAATTGAAAACAAAAACTAGACAACAAATAAAACAATCAAAGAAAAGACTTGGATATATCGTAAATGAAAATATAGTACAAATAAATAATTTGATGGTGCATCTCAAGATCTTAGAGAAACAGAATAAACTAAACACAAAACCAGTGGAAGTAAGAATATGAATAATAAAGATCAAAATTGAAATTAATGAAACATCTAGAAGAACAATACATATGAAGTACAAAGGACTGGTGAACTGAAAACTTGTTTTTTTAGGGAAGATTAACAAGACTGACAACCCCAAAAACAAGTTAGAAAAGGGAAGGAAAGGGGCTGGAGAGATAGCTCAGCAGTTAAGAACACTGACCTTCCAGAGGTCCTGAGTTCAATTCCCAGCAACCACATGGTGGCTCACAACCGTCTGTATGTAATGAGATCTGATGCCCTCTTCTGGGGTGTCTGAAGACAGCTACTGTGCACTCAGAAACATAAAACTAAATAAATAAATCTTTTAAAAAAAGGAAAGACTCGCCGGGCAGTGGTGGCACACACCTTTAATCCCAGTACTTGGGAGGTAGAGACAGACAGATTTCTGAGTTCAAGGTCAGCGTGGTCTACAGAGTGAGTTCCATGACAGCCAGGGCTACAGAGAGAAACCCTGTCTCGAAAAACAAAAACAAACAAACTAACAAAAAAAAAAAAAAAGGAAAGACTCAATAGAACTAGATATGGAAAAAAAAAAGATAAAATAGCAGATACCACTGAAACCCAATGGATCATTAGGATATTTGGAAAACTTATAGTTCAATAAACTGGAAACTCTAGAACTGGATAAAATTTTAGAATTTAGACCTTTAAGAAATGAACCAAGAAAGTATTTCTTAAACAGTCGATGAACTGATGGAAATTCTCCCAACAAAGAAAACTTCAGGGGAGAGGAGTTTGTGGTCGAAGCTTACTACATCAACACACCAACGTCCCTGAAACCCGTCCATAAAATGGAAAGAGAAAATGATCTCGAACCCATTCTCCAAAGCCAGCATTGCCCAAACCAGACAAGGACTAGGCAGGAACAGAAAACGTAGACCAGTTTCCTTGATGAACGTAGATGGAAAAATTCTCAACAAAAATCTTGCAAACTAAATTTGACAACACACTTGAAAGACTGAACCCCGTGAACAGGTTGGTCTCATTCCAGGATGAATGACTGTTTCAATAAGTGCGAATCAATAACCGTAATGCAGCAATAAGTCAAACCAAGAACCAGCTTAGCAAGCAGAAAAGTCACTTGAAGAAACTCAACAAACTTGTGCCAAACTCCTGAAGAAAGTGAGCATTCGGGGCTGTCTCCCAACAGAGGAAAGCCCCGTGTCCCGAGCCTCGGACCAGCGACCGCTGAGGCTGTGGCTGATGCAGATGATGCAGAGTGCCCGTCAACAGCCATGGCGGTACTGACTGATTTGAAGGATGTACATGGCTGAACTGAAGGATTTGCTCCATTGTCAGGAATGAGACCTATAGAGAAAGAAGAGGTCAGATTATTCCCATCTGAAGGTGCAATGACTCTGTAGAAGACCCTAAAGATGCCAACAGACTTGATAAATTCAGCAGAGCAGGAGGATACAAAATCAATATAAAAAGAGTCACTGGGCTTTCTTTGTATATCAATCTTGAGCCCAGTGAGAAAGGAACCAGCAAACAATGGCATTCACGACAGCCTCAGAAAGAATAAATTAGCTAGGAATAAGCCTTAGAAGGAAAGGAAGACCTTTATAACACACACACACACACACACACACACACACACACACACGCGCGCGCGCACACACACACACACACACACACACACACACGCGCGCGCGCGCACACACACGTATATAAAATACACACTACATAAAAGACAACTTCTTTAATAAATGATGCTGAGAAAACTGGGCACACACATGCAAAAAGATGAAAAGAGGTCCCTATTTTTCAGCTTGCATAAAAATGAATTAAAAGTGGATCAAAGTCCTAATTACAAATATGAGGTTAATGCTGCAAGGTCAAACACTTGTGGTCAGAAGCAGGGACAACAGCTTTCTGAAGAAGATTCCAACAGTGAAGGAAGTAACAGGACCAACCAATTTGATTGGATCAAACTAAATCGCACATTTAGAGAGACAGTCTACAGAGCAGGAGGAAATTCTCTTGTAAACTCTTCAGCCAATGTGAAATTGATACATAATATACATAAAGAACTTTTTAAAAAGTACTCACTAAACAAATAATCCAACCAACAACTCAAGAACTCAACTGAATGGATGATTTTTACAGGAATAGAAACCACTAGTAAATGGGTCGGGGATCAAAATGTGGTGATGTCTCCAATGGCTGTCATCGGGGAAACCAAATGGCAGATGGTGGGGAGAGGAATACGTACTACATAATCCTGCTGTGTGGATGTAAACTTGTGCTGCCACGATGAAAATCAGTATGGAGGCTTTACAAAAATTAAAAGTAGTACTGCAAAATGACCCTGCTTTACTGTTCCTAATATATTCCCAGTGAAATCAGAGTCAGCAGACAGTAGGGGCAGTTGTCTGTCTATCAGTACACTGTTCTCCATGACCACTAAGAACTGGAGCCGGCCTAAATGCCCATCAGCATGTGAACAGGTACAGAGAGTGTGGAACAGATACTCAGTGAACAAAGAGAACAAAATGAGTGCAGGAAAATGGATGGAACTGGAGATTATCATAGTAAGTCTGACTCAGAAAGATACTTATCATGTGCTTTCTTTCATGTGTGGAATCCAGGCATCTATGGGCAACGTCTGGGAGCAGAGGAGCCTAAGGCAAGGCAATAGTGGGTTGATTATGATCAAAGCAAGTTATGCACAATATGGAAATGTCACAGTGAAACAGTTGATATGTGCAAACACAGTGCTCCCAAAGGAAAAATATGAACTGCTCATGAGTACAATAAAAAGTCCTTAGCATTATTATTAGAAAAGGAATGCTAACTAAAATCTCAAGGAGATTCCAGTTCTCACAATCAGGAATGGTTAAAAGATAACAAATACATTACCAAGACCATGAGGACCAGCGTTCACATACTGTTAGTAAAAACACAGAACGGTGTGGCATCTCTGGCAAGATGAGGTCTTGTGATCCTTCTCTGTAGCTTTGTATAGTCATAGTCTCCCAGAAAAAGTGCAGTGTGGGGCCCAGAGGATGGTGAGGGAGGCTTCCATCCTCACTCTAATAGTGCGAGTGTCCATGTCCACTGGCATATGGGGTGACACAAAACAGAGTATCCAAGTGGAACCTCAGAGTGGGGACTGGGACTTCTTTTTGGATGTCCACTGGGGTGCTGGTGGCCTGGCATCTCCCCAGGGTGCCAGTGGGATGGTTGGTTACTCCAGAGCTCCTGTTGATTCCCTATTGGTTCAAAGTCTGTATAAAAACACTTGCCGCTGTGCAATACAGTAGATCTGCACCTCAATGCTAGTCTCTGGAGTCTATCTCCACAGTACATGACTCCTCCTCCCTCACCCCCTCCTGGATCCCTGTTACTACAAAACACATACCCATTCTTCTGGTTAGCCATTCATGTCTCTATTATAGTCAGTCAACTTGATGCTGCAACCTAGAGTCCTTGGGAAAAGAGCCTCAGTTGAAAAGTCACCTTGATCAGATGGGCCTGTGACCATGTCTGTGAGGAATTGTTTTGACTAATGATTGATGGGAGAGGGGCTACCCACTGTGGGCAGCATCATCCCTAGGCAGGTGGGTCTGGGCTGAACAAGGAAGCTAACTGAGCATGAGACAGTGAATGAGTTAATAAGCAGCATTCCTCCATGGCCTTTGCTTCAGTTCCTGCCTCCACATTTCTGCCTTGAGTTCCTGCCCTAACTTCCCTCTGTGATGGACACCCTCTCCTCCCCAGGTTGCTTTTGGTCAGAATGTTTGTCCATAGTAACAGAAAAGACAGCTAGGGCAACTGTCCCTGAGTGTCCTGTCCCTGTCCCACCACATGAACTTCTTAGCTATGGTGCATTTGGTAAGAAAAGAGCTAATGCACAACCAGATTCATGGCAGTCACTTAAAAATAAGATCAAGCACAACTCTCCTGCCTTCTAGCGTTTTCTCTGTGTCCTTTCCTTTCATCTTAGGTCATAAACCCTTCCTGTGTTCCCAGAGCCCAGGCAGTGCTGTGCTGCACCACAGTGAGGCAGAGGAAGCACGGTTTGTCACTTTCATGTGAAACTCACATAAATGGGGAAAAAAGGAATTGGTTAGAAAATATTACATTATTCGTGTATCCCAAAGCAATTAAAAATTCTAATATGTATTTATGTGAATGTTTGTGTGCATGCATGTGTGCATATAGTATGTGCACTTTTGCCACGGCATGTGTGTGGGGGTCAGGCATAACTTGCTGGAATCCTCTTTTTCCACCTTGTGGTTGCTGGGGGTTGAACTTAGATCATCAGGCTGAGTGGCAAGCCTCTCTTCCCGCACAGCTGAGCCGTTGTGCTGGCCCACCAAGACAATTTTGAGCCATTATTTTCTACTTATTCATCTAATGAATTAGAAGGAATATCACAAATCCATTTACTGCCTAGCAACCTAGCAGATTGGACATCAGAAACTAGAATTGTGTTTTATGTGAAAGTTTATAAGAAAACTGATGTTGTAGCTGCAGTTGAAATAGCATCACGTTTTAAATAACAGGAAAGGGGAATTTTGTAAGGAAATATGTCTAGCACGATAACCAAGAGTTTATCAATGACATTTGCAGGCAGCCATTTTTAGCCAACAAGCTATTTGCTTTGCATGCTGGGTTGCTACCAGGTTTAAACCTTGGAAATGTCAGATCATGGGAATGCATTTATGCCACAAAACTCAAACTGCCTGGGAAAGCATCTTGGAGCCCACCTCATCCAGTCTGCTTGCTTTTCAGTTGAGGAACACATTAGGAGATTAATCATACAGGCAAGGATCACACAGCTAGTTTAGATTTGGAAGACTTGTAGGTCTTGCAACTCTCCAGTCTTTCTGTTACTACTAAAAGAGGAAAAATCACAGCGTGAGTTATTGGCAGGGTCCTGGGGGGGATGGATGTCTGGGAGAGTTGGTTAATCATAGAGCTTTCAGAAGCATCACCCCTCAGGAATCAACCCCCAGCCTCTGCCTTTCTCCCATCTGCACCACCCATGGGTGCTAGTTTGGGTCACAGAGGTGGGAAAGGGACTGGAGACTGAGATCCAGAGAAACTCGAGCTCAGCCAGGATTCCACAGAAACTGAAAAGAGCTGCAAAAGGAGGCGTTCGTAGCTGTACCCATTTTCTTTTTTTTGTTTTTGTTTTTGTTATTTATTTATTTATTTATTTGCACCCATTTTCTTAGTGAAGAGGTCTGTACTATGTACAAACCCATCTGGTCTGGTCTGCTGCAGCTGATTTGAGTGTTGCGTTTAATGATCTCTGGGTTTTTCCTGATTGTCACGATGTTATCATTTTACTGACTAGTAAGTCAAGCTAACAGAAAAGAGGTTTGAGTGATGAGCAAATTCAGACAGGAAACGAGGTCACCACTCATGGTTCAGCCATATGGCTCTGGCTCTTATGGAAGTCCTTCACTGGACGATCTTTCCACTTTGAGTGCTGTAGCAGGGCTTCCCGTAAACACGATGAGCCTTCATTATGAATACATTCTAGCCAGATGAGAGCAAAGCCTGGGCCACTTTGCACTGTCTTCTGAGTCTCCATCTCCAGGCTGAATCAGTCCTTCGTACTGAGTCGGGGTAGTGCTGACTGCGGTTCACCTGGTCTAGTATAATAGCGCCCAACAATCAGGAAGGGCTTGTTGGTTGACCAGCTTGTCAGTTGGCTCCCAGGATGGGGACACTGTTCTTTTTCTTTTTATTAGTTAATTTATTTATTCACTTTATATCCCAGTCACGGCCCCCCTCCTTCTTCACCCAGTCCCACCAGACTGGGACACGATTCTTAAGAAGCAAAATATAGCCTACCCACTATGAGCACATCATGAACTGCATGCACTTCTGTTTGTTTCTGCAACATCAGACTTTAATGACTAACCAATACATTTACAAGCTACAGTGGTTGGGTTGGCTGCAGTTTTCTAAACAGTCATGACTTCCCTTGATGGGTGGCTGTTGGCAAATACAGATTCCAATCTTAAATACTAATATTAACTCTGAGATAAAGTATTACCCACAACAAAGTAGTTATATCTACATATGTGTGTACATGCAGGTCACAGAATGACTACAAAAGGTTCCGAGAGGTCTCAGCATTACATGGAGAGCTGAGGATTGTTCCCAGAAAATAATTTCCAACTACAAAGACAATACAGAGCTCATGCTTTGGATATTTCCTGATAGGATAAGAGGGTAGATCCTCAAAAGATAAAATTTGTATTACCTTGAACTGCTTCTAGTGAATCAGGGGGCATTGTCTAGGGCATGGGCGGCGGGGGAGAGGTAATTACAGGGCTGTTCGTTAAGCTGTAGACGCCCTGCCTTCTGAAAAAAGGGATGCTTCCTTCAGTCATCAGCCACCTGCAGATGCTGCTGCAGAGTGCTGACTCTACCTCTCTCCAAACCAATACCTAAAGATCTGTTTTTATTCATATTTAAATTCATAGAATACATTTTACTTTTATGTGTATGGGTGTTTCCTGTCCATATATGTCCATGAGCGCAGTGCCCGTGAAGGTCAGAAGAGGGTGTTGGATTCCCTGAAATAGGAGTTACAGGTTGTTATAAGCTGTTGTGTGGGTGCTGGGAATCAAACCCAGGTCCGCTAGAATAGCAACCAACGCTTTGAACAGCTGAGCCACCTCTCCAGCCCTGAATGTATATTTTGTCACTTCTGTCTGCTGCAAGGACATCATCCTTAATTGCTTCCAGAGCACTTGGCTGAGTCGGGTAGAGAATGCCACCCCTCTGGGTTCCAACATCCAATCAGATTCTACTCTGAGAGGGAGAAAGTGTGAGGGAGCACATGAGGTGGTAGAGGTGCTGTGGAATGAACCTCCGCACCTTCGGCAAGTCCTACTGAACTCAGGAAACAATGCTGACTCTGAATCCACGTCCATCAGGACACAGTGTGCACCCCAAGAGAACAATAGAGATCCACAGAAATCATAAAGAGCTGGCTTGGATTTCAAGGGCGTGGGACTGAGGACTTTAGATTCGTTTTGCCCATATCCCCCAGAGAGCTGATGTTGGGTTTCCAGGAAAAGCAAGAGTTTTAGTACACAGTTGGGGAAGAGCTTTAATATCTAAGTAACTGGAAGGAGATGACTCAAGGACGCAGGTAATCACAGGGGTGGGGGCGGGGGAGATGAGGAACCAATGTCATCCTTGAGATGGACACGTGGGTGTGGGAGGAATCTGAAGTGCGGAGAGGAGGAGATATTAGTGAGGAGAGCAGGCAAGGAGACGGATGGTACATGGTACGTCTGCAGCCAGGCTGATCACTGCAGGAGATGTGTGGAAAAGCCCTGTACAATCAAAGGCAAGTAAGCGGCCTCTCTGAATTGCTATGAAGTCACACACATACACAAAAGTCTCAAACTCCATACTCCATCCCCAAATCCCAAGAACATGAATTAATTTGCACACTCCTTTCATATCTTATAAAAAAAGACTTAAAAGGGCTGGAGAATTGGCTGAACTGTTAAGAGCACTGACTATTTCCTCAAAAGACCCAGGTTCAATTCCCAGCACCCACTGTCTGTAACTCCATTCCCAGGGTATCCAATGCCATCTTCTGGCTTCTACAGGCACCAGGCATGCATGTCCTGGGCAGACACACCTGTGGGCAGAACACTCACGCACATAAAAAAATACAAATATATTTGAAAATTGGATATGAGTACTTAAGATTCTGTGATTGATTACAATATACACACCCTGAAGTTAAGTCTCATTTTCGCTCCCTTATGTTTAACTCTTATCATCTCTTAAAAATTAAAATTTTTTTATAAAATTTTCAAAAAATTTTTTTATTTCCCTAAATTACTTCTAAAGATAATTTTCTGACTAAATTATTTGGCCTTTCCTGTTCTTGATATTGGATACATATGTCTCCAGTATCTCACCACTCTGGTGAGGAAGCCCTATAAAATTAATTTAAATGTAGTGATTTCAGTTGCACCTGGAGCATCTGGTGCTGCTTGGTATTTTCACAGATCCTTTGGGGGAAGCATCTCTCTGATGCAAACCTTGTCAGAATAGAAAGGACAGCGGGAGGTGCAGCTCTCTGTGAAGACATATGTCAGGTCAGCTGGAGACCAGACCTGACAGATGGGGGTGAGGAAAGGGGTCTTCCTATTGGTGCTCTGTGTCCTGTGGGGGGTGGGATGGGGGTGCGGTCGGTCAGGGGTTCAGACACACTTGGGTGTTTCCAGTGAACTGGAGGGACACTGAGGAACTGCTGGGGAAGTGGTGTCTGAGGGAGGAGTCACAGAGGACTCGCCCTGTGGAAAGGTGTTTCCCCAGGGAGATAGGAACTGAAAGAACACGGTGGCCGTTGTCGAGCTCCCCCTTAGCTTGCCATCCCTCGTCCAGGAAGGACCATCCTCCTTCACCTGAGCCCCTGGGTCCCCGAGAAGTGAAGAAGACTCACTTTCCCCTTTGCTGTGGGCCGGATTGGATTTCTGTGTGGCACCAAACCTGGAACCCCATAGAAAAAGCACGTTGAAAGTCCAGCAGAGGGCGCTAAGAAGCAAGAGTCTTCCTTCTGCCAAATAGTCTCAGCAGTGACAGCTACAAAACAACATGGCTATAATCTGCAACAGATTTGAATCGGCCCAGAAGTCCTGTAATTTGGCCAGTGCTCCCGTGGCACTTCTGTCTTGCTTTGCCAGGCCCTCTTCCCTGAGGGTCAGGAAGACAAATGCAACACAGGCCAGCTGACATGGACACCTGCCCTACCGCATGAGCCTCCTTGGAGACAAAGAGAATAGAATTCAATTGAACTTTGGATTATAAGACTAAATGGCCAATGCATTTCTCATCATGCTTCCCTCCTAATAAGCTAAACAATGGCTTCCTTTAAGGTAATAGCATTATGCTTTCTGAGAGATGTTTCACTGGAAGTCTTGTGACAAGGCCGGCCATCAGGTCTGTAAAGGAGGCAGCTGGTTACCCAGAATGCATTGTATGAGTTGATTTTATGTTTGGGCACAAACAGTCCAGCCAGTAATTGAGACATGAAAAAGGAGAATAGGCCACAGAAAATATGGAAAAAGAGTAATGCAACCAAGTATCCTGTCTGTAAACAGACACAGAAATACTCCTAAAAAAAAAAAAAGACATGGTTTAAACTATAAAAGAATGTTAGAAGAAATAGATGAACAGAATACATTAAATTCCTAGGTGAATGGAATAATAATGAGTTTTTTACTAACGGAGGGTTTACAGGTTCATTCCTGGGTATTAAGTGAATGACTTACCAGAGCCTAATAGAGCCTAAGTAGCATCTGAACCAGTCTCTGCTCCTCAGATGGTAGGAAAATAGTGACTGTGGAGTGAATCTGCCTGAAAGCAATCACAGTGTTTTTATTTACTCACTGGAAACTCTCTCAAGAGGTCACATTTAGCTTTCCTGGCTAGTTGTACGGGTGAACTCCAGCCCAGAGGCTCTCAGAGTTGTTCCTGCTGAGCACACAGTGAACCGTTAGCCATCAGTTACTTCTAGTCCTGGTGACTTTGGACACAGCGGATGCTCCGCCCTGTAGGCTTCCAAACAGGTGCCTCTGCAGCAGGTAGACAGCAGGGCCTTTCAGGTCACACTCCTTGGGTTGACTGGTGACCTCACCAGGCTGCAGCATGTTCTCCCCATACAGACTTGTACAAGAAGGAGTCAGACAGGATGGAAATGCCTTAAGACGCAGGTGGAAACGTCTTTGCACTCTCTAGGAACTGGCCCTTGGTGGATAAACATCCTGATCAATGCAGTTAGGGTTTCCTCTGCCTCCTTGGACTCCCACATCCTTGTGTGCTGTCTGGACCATCTCCTGTCATACTTGAAACTTAACTTCTTAGTTTCCACCACAACAAAATGACTTGCACAGGCTACAGCCTTCCTTGTCCCTCTCCCTTCCCTTCCCTGCTCCTGGTGTCACAGGGGTCCAGTGCTACTCTCTGTTTGCAGGTTATTCAGCTCCCCCTCAAAGCCTGGCACTAACCTTCATGGTGGTTGTGGGAGGCGTAGAGGTGAACTTACCCTCTAGACTTTCTCAAAGTATTTTTCTAGTGGAGGTATATGTCTTTGTAAGATAAATTTTGGGGCAAGTCTTAAGTCAATATTTTCTCAGTTTTATTATAACAAGTCTAACTATTTTATTATAACAAGTATAACAAGGTACCTTTGTAAGAACATTTGCTCTCACCTACAAAAGCTCCACCCATATCTTTGATCTTGATGTAAAGAAAAACTCAAAGAAAAGAAAAAAGGAGAGAAAATTCCTTAATAGGAAAGTGTGTACTACGAAAGTATTTCTTTTTTCTCTCCCTCTCCCTCCCTTTCTGTCTCCCCTCCTCTCCCCTTCCTTCTGCCTTCTCCCTCTCTGTCTCTCTCTGTCTTTCTGTCTCTCTCTGTCTCTTTCTGTGTCTTTCTCTCTGTCTCTCTCTCTTCCTAGGTAGGTAGGCAGGGTTTCTCTGCATAGCCCTGCCTGTCCTGGAACTTACTCTGTAGAACAGTCTGGCCTCAAACTCAGAGATCCACCTGCCTCTGCCTCCAAGTGCTGGGATTAGAGACATGCAACATCATGTCTAGCTACAAAAGTATTTCTTTCTTTTTTTCCCAAAAAAGGTTTATTTATTTATTTAATGTATGAGTATACCATTGCTGTCTTCAGATACACCAGAAGAGGGCATCGGATCCCATTGCAGATGGTTGTGAGCCACCATGTGGTTTCTGGGAATTGAACTCAGAACCTCTGGAAGAACAGTCAGTGCTCTTAACCACTGAGCCATCTTTCCAGCCCTACAAAAGTATTTTTAACCAAACAGATTAAAAGAAAAACCTCATCCACTCAGATAGACATAAAATGGCAGCAGAGTGTCTCTCTGCTTCTCCTTCCTTTCCCACCAGGGGTCTTTTTCGAGTACTTCAGCATGCAGCTGTTGTGTCAGTTAAACAGTGTCCCTGACCAAGAGCAATGACTAAGCTCTGAGCACGAGAGCAGGAAGTGTGTACCACGGTGCACAACCTGAAGCTTGTGGCAGGAAATCAGTTCTTTGAAATCTGGGGAAGGGGGTGGGCCCTTTCACAGCTGGGCCCCTCCTTAGAGACAGTTCTCAGACCTGTGCCATCAGCATAGCCTGAAAGCCAATCCACTCCCCTGCTCCAGACTTAGCTGAACTTAGTATGAAGCTAGCAATTCAAGATCTTGTTTTGGATTCTGGGGATTAAATGCTAGGTGAGAGGAGAGTGTGATTTTGATGCTATTTGATGCTGGGTGATTTTGATGCTGTTCTCCAGTGTGAGAAACACTGCTATAAGACAATCTCCTTCATCCTGCAGACAGCTCATTTCTCTTGTCAGCAGTTGGTTTCTGGGTGGGCACGTGACCTTATTCTGGTGGATGAGACTTTGTAGAGGGATTGTTCTAAGATCCCTCTGGGCAAAGAGTTCTTGCTTTTGGAAGGGGTGGTAGAGGATGATGCAAGAACTGCCCCGCCTCAGTCTAGCTGGTTTCCTGTCTGGCTGAGGACAGAACTCTTGTCATCATGGGGAGAACTAGAATATTGAACTAGTCGACATGAAATGGCATCTGGAAGTTCCTAACATTAATGATATGGTAGCCACACCACTTGGGGACTTTTTGTGTTATATCCATATGGTTAATATGAAAAACCAGTGGAATTCAGTATAAACTTGTATGACAAAATTCTCATCTGGGGTTCTATTGTCTCTGAGTATATGGACAAGTGACTGCCAAGACTTGCTCTCTAGCCCGTGGTTGGAGCATAAACTTACTAAACTTACTGTTTCTTACTGTTTCTATACCCCAGGGTTCCCACAGCAAAGGACTGGGTTTCCTAAAGCCATGAGATGTATCTCTACATAGATTCTTAGCAGGCACTGGGCTGTTTGTGGCAGAATTAGGGGTGTAGAATGGCTGTTGAGGTGGGGCAGACATACCCCAGTCTAGGTCAGTTTCACAGTAAATATATTTATAAACTCATATGAAAGAATGGGAGAGGCAGCTAGGAAAAAGAGCACCCTCAGGTTCAGTCATTCATTGCTCTCATTTCTGAGGTCAGAGACGTCTCTGACTCTTCACCACATCTCAGCCTTTTCTGAGCCATGTTCTAGGCTGTTCTCCCTCTACTGGTATTGATCCTTCAGTAGAATCTCAGACTCACCCTTTAAGGTCCTTATTTTTCCTTATTTCCATTTAGGTGGGATTTGGGGAAGTTGAATAAAGGAGTTTGCTGAGCCAAGTTGGCCCAGTCTACTGTTTGCTTGTGTTGCAATATGGCGCTTACTACCCTTGGTAACTCATTTCAGAGAAAGGAGAGATGACATCATGGAGAAAGAACAGTAAGTACAGGTGCTATGAACTGACATAATAATTATTCTTAACCTGTATATACACAAAGATACTTCAAGGTAGACCAGAAGGCTGCAGTGTATCATCTGGATAAGGAGTGGCTCCCAGACTTCTCTATCTGTAACAAGTGTAGCTTGAATTAATAACCTTCTCAGGGACAACTCAGGAGATCTGGAATGTGGTTCTCTTTACTTTCACAATTCTATTTTAAATCTTAAGTTTCAGTTGTCTGGTACAGATTGAGGAAGAACATCTATGTAAGAAATGTGAGAGGAGCTTTATACAAACCTTCCCCATTTGATGTGGTGGCATCTTTAGGTGACACACTGGTGAAACTGCCATAGTCTCTAGGGCCATACCAAATAGCTATGTGCATTCTCCTTTACAGAGTCTTGGACCCAAACTTCCTTCAATCCAGTAAGATTTTGCTTCAGCCTGCTTTTCTCTTTGATTATAGCTATACAACACATGCATATCCTTCCCTCTCCCAATCTATGGCATTCTGTGTGTCCAGTGCTAAGTCCTGTATGATCATGAAAGGGATGGCATGTCATGGTTCAGGATCATGGAACAGAGCCAGCTGGGTGTGGACTTCCACAAGTATTGACAGTTGCTGAGGATGAGACTTGTTTGTATAATAACATATATATGTATATATACATTATATATGTATATATGTGTGTATATATGTGTATATATACACACATATACACACACACACACACACACACACACACACACACACACACACACACACATACATTCCTCCTTCAGGAAATATTCTCCCTGTCAAGGTTATCAGGTTATCAGGCAATGTCCTCTCTGTCATGGTTAATGATAATCAGAGACATAATGTCCATGATAATCAGAGACAGTATGAGTCTGGGAGGTGAGGGTGTCTCTAATGTTTCAGCAAAATGGTAGAACGCTGCATCCTTCAGGACAGCCCTTAAGGCTGTGGGAAATAACTACGAAAACATGAGTTCAAAAATATATAATTTCTCAACTATGTAAAATATAAGGATGCAATATGAATTATATGAGGGACTTGATGGAGCTGAAAGAACAGAGGCAGCTGCACTAGGAGCCAGCTTGTTAGAAAGATACTAAGGAAGGAGATAACGAGATTTGGGGAGTGGAGATCCAGGGGAAGATCCCATCCTGCTAAGCTATTGTTCATGCTTACAAAGGAAGGCAGATTCCTGAGTTCAAGGTCAGCCTGGGACTGAGCTAGTTTGGGCCCAGGCTGTGGTGGGAATAGTAATCTCAGGATGGTATTGTCCCAGCTATTTTATTGTCTGTGCTTACTAAGGCAGGCAGATCTCTGAATTCATTTCCAATGCTAAAAAAATGTGCTTGTGGTCTCTTCCTAAGAATGGAGGGGCTGGAGTAAATGACTGAATTGGTATGTAAATAAAATACTGGGCTTTGATATGTAAATTAAAGACCCAGCTCTGCAGAGCTGAACTGTCTGGAGAACTCCAGAGAGTCCTGTCTGGAGCGGAACACAAGGCTGTCAGCTTGTACCCCATGACTGACTTTGAGTCATTCTTTTTGCCCCCTCCTTAGAACCCCTCTTCAAGCCGAGGCTGGTCCTTGGCAGCGGCAGGATTTCTTTGTGTGTATCCCTCAGTGCTTCTGTTCTGGTTAGATGTATGTTAATTTAAGTTCCCATTCTATGTGTAACCAAGACCACCTATGTAAAGGACGGAGACTCCAGATCTGGCTCAGGGCCAAGGCACGGATGCTTTTATTAGTTGTACAACTAAACCGATTCATCGCTTTCTTTTTGTGCATGAGCCTCTATCCTTGCAAAAGACCAGAGATTAATCAGAGTCTGGCAGATTTTGCATGTCCTCAGCTCACATCACTGCCCCAGGCTGACAGCAATCACTCAATCTTTCACAGTTTAATTTAAAAATCAGATACACACTCACTCTTACCATTTCCCATGTGCAAACTGCATCCAGCAGGCACTGGCAGGAAAGTGTAGGCTTCTTTACAGTGTGAGTGAAAATTGAGACACGTTTTTAAGTACTTCCATGTGTGGAGATATTTTCTTACCTGTGTGTGACAAACCTATTTCACAGTGATCTGCATTTCTTCTCTTTTTTTCTAAAGTTATTACCTTGGACTTCATTGAAAGAGTCCCACTTTCTTTGCACTCACGTTCACTGACTTAAGTGATCTACTTACAGAATTAGAATGGGGAGTAATGGATTTTACCAGGAGAAGCGTTAGTTGGGGATCAGATACAGCTAAGTTCATTTGGGCAATCCATATGGTTCATTTGATGGGAAGAGAAGGGAATTGCTAACCACTAGCTGTAAGCACTACTTGACATCCAGGTAGAAGTTTTACAGGGGAGAACTGGGGATTTAAAGGGAAGATCTGATGGATATCATTCTTCAATACTGTTGATAGTATCCCTCTGGTCTGGGCACCAATGACATCATGCTATTTGGGATATAATCAATCATGGGCTGCACTCAGCCTTCTTGAAATAGAATCATCTTTCTTTCTTTCTTTCTTTCTTTCTTTCTTTCTTTCTTTCTTTCTTTTTTCCTTCCTTCCTTCCTTCCTTCCTCTTCTCCTCCTCCTCTTCCTCCTTCCCTGCTTTTCTTCCTCCTTCTAACAAGAAGCCCGATGGTTCAAATGCACAGAGAAGCATGGGTGTAATTCTGGGTAGCTCTTACTTCACTAAATCTGTGATAAACCACCATGACAAAAAGCAACTTAAGGAAGAAGGTTTGGTTTAGTTTATGGTTCCAGAGAGTTCGAGTCCATAATGGCAAGGAAGGCACGGCAGCAGTTACAGTCTGTGTGCACAGGAAATAGAGAGCACATGCTAGAAGTGGGTGGGGTTAATTCCCAAAGCATTCCTAGTGACATACTTCCTTTAGCAGAACACCAAGTCCTAACAATTCTATCACCCCAGCAATCATCGCCAAGGTGCCATTGGGGACAAGTGAACCTATGGGACTGTTTCTCATGCAAACTCCCACAACTTGCCATTGAACCTTAATTCTCACTGTCTGCATCTTCCCCCTTGACAGACATGCCAACTTTTGAATTTGGCACAAAGTAAATATGTCACAAGCATAGGACAATCTTGTTCTGAAGAAAACTGAAAAGTGTTTTGTTGGAAGTTGCCACAGGGACCCTTGAAGCAAGTTAACTTTACAATGTTGTATGAGCTTCTACCTATCGCATCAACAAAAAAGCATAAACTGAACATCTCAGGCCACAGCTTTATTCTCTGGTAGATCTGGACACTGGATGTTCAAAGTTGGTCATATGGGCTAAAGTGAAGTGTTGCTGGGGCTAGCTCCTTCTGGAGAACAGGAGGTGGGAAGCATTTACTTGTCACTTTTGGCGTCTAGAGTCTTCTTGTCCTGTTTCTTTCTGGCATCTCTTGGTCCTCTGTTCTGCCTCACACCTTGTACTTTCATATTCAGATGTCCTGTTCCCCTTCATAAGGACCTGTACAATCACCATCAGGGCCCAGAGGATGTGTGTGTGTGTGTGTGTGTGTGTGTCTTTTCCTGGTTCCTGGCAAAGTTCTAAAACCCTCTGTTCATGTTGTGGAAGATTATCTTGATTAGGTTAATGGAGATGGGATGATCTCCCCTTTGTGGACATCACTCTTTCCTGGGCTGGCAACCTAAACTTCATAAAAACTAAGAGGACAGCAGTGGGCGTTGTTCCCTAGGAACTGCTCTTCTTGGTTTTTGAGCCGATGTCTTTCTCCAGCCTGAAGCTCTCTAGGCAAGCTAGGCTGTCTGGCCACTGAGCCCCGGGGATATACTTGTCTCCGCCTCCTCAGCGCTGGGACTAGAAGCGAACGCTGTTTCTCCAGCTCTTGCACATGGTCTGGGATTTGGACTCAGGTTCTCAGGCCTGTGTGGTAAGCACTTTATCAAACGACATATCCCTGCAGCTCTTCAAACCCTTCTGTGGGTTAATAGCTATTTCCCCTCTTCCTCAGGCACATCTATCTAGATCCACTCTTGAAACTTCTTGGGAACAATTTTAGCCAATGCAACTTAGGGTTCACAAGAGAAATCATTATGTTTCAAATGAAGATGAACGCGAGTTTCAATTTGATGACCACTTCAAACTTCATAAACAGCCTTTTCGCATAATGGATAAACTCTGGGGGGGGGATTCTTTTATCAAAATGACCAAATGGCACTTTCTCTTTTTAACCATCAGAATGAACAATCACAAGTTAAATGCCTTTCCTTTCAGAGTATATTGCATGATGTATGTTTCAGGGGTCACACTGAACATTTTAAGGGCCCCAAGAATTTCTCCAACAGAATACAGATTTCTGACCTGCCTTATAAACAAACCGCTCTTCTGGTCCAATGGTCCTGTAAGGTTCCAGTATCAGTATCATCACACTCAGGCTGTAGTGAGTAGGAAGCAGTGTCTGTGCCACTCTCTGCTCCTGCTCATCCCTCCCCTGGCTGCTCTCTTCTGTGTGCAGTTACTCAACTCAAACCTCAGAGTTTCATATCAGCTCTGGAATCAGCTGTTGTAACTTCCTGTTCTGGCAGAGCTCTGCTGTGAAACTCATGACCTCAGGACAGTAAAGTTGGTGCTGAACAGTCCAGATTTGTCTTTAAAACATAGTTCTTGGGGTTGGAGATGGAGCTGAGAGCACCCGCTGTTCTTGCAGAGGACTTGGGTCCAGTTCTCAGAACCCACATGGTGACTTGCAACTGCTTGTAACTCTAGTTCCAGGGGATTTGGTACCCTCTTCTGGCCCCCAAAGACACTGAGCATGTGATAATATGATAATGTGATATATATATATATATATATATGTTTATATATATTTCCCCCCCAGTCAAAATCTTTTAATAAAACCAAAACAAAAATAAAATCTACCAAGGTTGTTCTCTGGAAACTGGGGATATAGCTTAGTTGGTAAAATGTGCACTTAGACCATTTGTCAGAATGGAATTGCAGTTCTCCAAACATCACAATGCATTTCCTCATTGTGGAGTCGAGGGGGGGGGGTGGAACTCCAAGCTTGCATTTCTGCAGCTCAGGTCTCTTTCCCTTCTTTGACACACAGGGCTTGACTTTCTCCTTCCTGACATCTCACATTCTCTCACCCAATATGCCCAAGTCAATCAAGTTGGGCGTGTCATTATCTGCACATGTGCTAGGCCACTGGGTAGTCAAGGAGGGGGCCTTAAACCACACCAGTGGTTTGTGGTCTAGAAGTAGCCACCACCTCAGCACCTCAACACTACTGTGCTTTGTGATCAGACAGCGCCCTTCCTCTTTCCTATATCAGGCCTTCTGCATCTGGTTCAGAGTGACTTTGATGGGAAAAAGGAAGAGGAAGACTATTCCTCCAGTTAGAGCAGAGATGGCACACTGTAGCTTGCTAGGGAGGAAGTCAGTCACATACAATGGAGCTCAAAGGGATCTTCATGATTCACAATTTTACCAATGAATATTATTTTCTTCTCTACTGTGCATTAAAAACTTGTTAATATGCTAAGTACTGTACTTAGTGTTTTTTTGTGGAATATATCACTTGACCCTAGTAGCTCTAAGACAGCGGTTCTCAACCTTCCTAACGCTGTAACACTTTAATACAGTTCCTCATGTCATGGTGACCCCCAACCATAGAATTATTTTTGTTCACAACTTCACACTTATAATTTTCTACTGTTATGAATTGTAAAGCAAATATCTGTGTTTTCTGGTGGCCTTAGGCGGTACCTATAAAAGGGTTGTTTGATCCCCAAAGGGTCATGACCACTGCTCTAAGAGCTAACCAACTCTCTGTTGCCCAAGACAGCAATAAAGCTTAGAATGGTTAACAAGCATCTCTGTGTCCTGCTGGGCAAAAGCCGAGGGAACAGAGTTTGAGCCCTAGAAGTCTGTTCTCAGACTCCTGCTCCCTGCCATTTCTCATCCTACTCCAGGTTTCTGAATTTGCAACCTTTCCAGATTGCCTGTGGGCTCAGTGATACTTAAGTACAATTTTGCAAAGCGCTGTGCAAGAGTAGACAAGGGCAAGTATAACTTGGTGCAGACACTCACAAGCAGGCCAACAGACACAGAAACTCCTTACTTTCTAGCCAGGGAGAGGCATTTTTGGCCAGGGCTTCTCCAGTGGGACTCTGACACCTCCTCTATTCCACTGTGGTCAAAGGTGATGAATGGCAATTTCAGATGATGGTTTCTGAGCTGGCAATTTTAATGCTTATTTACATGCATGGACATGTGGATGTCCCAGAAGGAATGCAGACTAAATAGAAGACCCCTTGTGAAACCGATCACAAACCACTTAGCTAGGGGGCAGTACATCTCTGTCCATCAGATTCCTTTGGGACTTCTTGTCATTATATTTGTGTTGGTCTCAGCAGGAATTTTGCATGTTTCTGCAGGCTGTGGTTGGGTGTACTATGGGGCTGATGCCTCCAAAGCCTCCTTAGGTTTTCGTTATTCCGATTGCTTTTCTGATCCTTCACCCCTCTGAGGAGCATAAGCTCACACTCATGGCTGAGAGGCTAGAGTTCACAGGTACATGCTGACTCTCTGGCACCTGGTTCCAGTCTTTATAAGGACTGTTACTGTCTGTTGTACCAAGGTGTGCCAGTGTAGAATGGATGGTGCCCAACCAAGAACACAGAAGGAGATGGTAGACCCACCAGGGTGGAAGATGGCTGATACCAGGTCTTCCCCTTTCTCTGCTCCAGACATGTGGCTGGCCTCCTCCACTCTCCCTCAAACACTCCAGCTTGTGTCCACCTCTTCAAGAACGCCTGCCCCTTGCTCTGGCAGAAGGTTCATGCACTTATGTCTACCTGTCTCACTCTCTCTTCTGGTTTTTCTCAAATGCTCTCTAGTCAATGAAGACGTCACCATCCAGCTACTCTAAAATGCCATGTTGCCCCTCCCCCACCAACCTGACAGGCCTCCATCTTCACACAGCACTTTCCACTGCTTAAGACACCCTCGGACTCAGTTATTTGATTGATTGCCTGTCTCCTCTCACTACAACAAGCTTCCCGGAAGGAGACTTTGCCCTCTCGATGTCGGCTGCATCCTTAGCACCTGGGCAGCGCCTGAGGCACCACAGGGGAAAGATTCTCTTGGCACTTGTATGGCTGCATTGCAGACAGCCCAATCTCACTGACCATTGCGTATTTTGAGAGAAAAGAAATTGCAGGTCAAAAAGCTGTTGAGTGTGGGCTGTATTATGCAACCCATAATAATCTGTTCAAGAAGGCCGTGGGGCAGAGGGATTTTCATCATTTTAAAACATGGAGATCTTCACGTCTCTTATCAACCCTGCAATCCACAGAACAGCCTTCTAGAAGACTATCATCAGTAGAAGAAATGCCAGTCTTGCCTTGCAGACCTTCACATCTCCAAATACAGTTTTTCTTGGCTATGGATTAGTTCAATAAACTAGAGTTTAATTTGCCACAAAACTAACCAGACATTAGATCCAAAGCAGGAAAAATAGTGGTGGTCAGCGATGACTTGGAACACGGGTAGGGACAAGGCTTTGTGGCAGAGCAGAGGAGGCTAGTCCCGGTGGCCACCAGTGCGGCAGAAATCTTACTCTGCAACACGGTCTTTTTCCATTCAGCCAAGGGAATAGCAACCCTGGGCTTCCTGCCATAGGATCCCAGCTTTCTTAAAGCTCAGCTGCTAAAATCCAAGTGGAAAAAGCTTTGGTTTTGGCATCTCCAACACATTTTAGAAGACAAACGCTGTGCAGTCTGCAGTCAAGGTGCCAGAAGCAGCTGCTGGCCCCTAACACATAGCGTTGGCTCTAAGGTTGTGTTCCCCACTGTCCGGGTCTGCACAACACCGGAGCCACATTTAATCCCTGCAGGAGACAGGCGTGAACTACAACGAAGCTGGGGCACTTGGGTGGACTCGCATCCACAAACACTTGGGTTTGGTCCTACTGCATTCCACAGCAGAGTACATTTGTTCACTCTTAGTGAGATGTGGGCACAGAGTTTTCACCTTTCTTACATGATCTCAAAGAAAACAGCAGTGCATGCCCACAGGGACCCTTGGCCCCGCCTCCCAGGAGTGTGAGGGTTTGACCAGTTAGGGACCAGCAAGGTCAGCCTGGCTGTCTCCATCAGCTGTAGCATTGTGTGCTGTGTTCAAGACGCTGTCAATCATTAATAATGGCTGCATATAGGAGTGGGGACAGTTCTGTCATAGTTGTCCCTACTCTGTGGTTAGGGATAGTTGTTAGCTCTCACCATGCGTCATTCATAAACTAGACCTATGGTAAACAAGTATATAGAGAGTGAAAACACCCTGTAGAAATAGTTACTGCTGTCTGGAGTGTCAGGAACTTGGTGAGGGTATTGGACTTAATCAAGAGGGGTCACTATACATGTGAAGTAGAAACGGCCAGTTTTGTTTATTTAAAATATTGAGAAAGATCACTCGGGGGATTCTAAAATCACAGATTCAAAACTCCCAGGGAAAGGCATGGCATGTTTAAAAGTTTTGTCATCCTGCTGGGCATGGTAGTGTATGCCTTTAATCCTGTCACTTGAGAGGCAGAAGAAGGTGGATCTCTGTGAGTTGGAGGCCAACCTGGTCTACATAGTAAGTTGCAGGCCAGGTGGAGTTGCACAGTGAGATCTTGTGATCTTTTTGAAAATAAATAAATAAATACAAACATACAAACATACATACATACATACATACAGTTCTGACTCCCCCCCTCCCCAAATTCCGGTTGCTTCCCTGATTGCACATGGAGGGCAGGTGGCATGTTTTAATGGCTACTGCTGGACTGTTTCTTTTGTGGACAGTGTCTTTCTCCCTGCTCCCTTGCTTCTTGACCACTCTTGTGGTAGCATTTCCAGGGAAGCTACCCTGGCCCCCAAACAGACCTGGCCACCGCTGTCCCCATCCATAGTCTATGAGAGTCCCACTTCTGTCCCTGGCTCCACACCAAGTTCACAGCTCCTAATCCCCAAGCCTGCATCTATTGTCTTTGCACATCCCCTCTCTGTGGTGAGAACTGCTATTGCCACAGTTACCAGAGTCAGAGTCAGGGTGTCTCTGTTTCTTGTGTAAGACACCCCCCCCAAACAGGCTTCTCATCTCCACTGATGTGTTTATAAAAAGATAAAGAGAGAGGGGATGTGTTTCGGTGGAGGTGTAGTCAGGTGTAGGGAAAGGAGTCGCCTCTGAGGGTCCCATCCCTGAGGGACCAGCCACATAATGGTATAGTATAGAATAGAATAGAGTTTATTTAGGGCAGGGGAGGGAAGTTAAGAGGGTGGTAGAGGCAGGGAAAGGCAGAGAGAGTACAGGCTGGCCAGGCCATGAGCATGAGAAGAGAGAGGGGGGAAGGGAATGGGGAGAGAGGGCTTAAGGGGTGAGAGGACAGAGCAAGAGCAGGAAGGCAAGAGCAAGAGAGAGAGAGAGCGAGAGAGAGAGAGAGAGAGAGAGAGAGAGAGAGAGAGAGAGAGAGAGAGAGGAGAAGAGGAGGGGAGGGGAGGGGGCAAGCAACACCTTTTATAATGAGACAGGCACACCTGATTGATGCCAGGTAACTGTGGGGTGGAGCTTAGACAAAATGCTACCACCCACTCCTATGTGGCTTCCCTTCTTTTTGCATGCAGCCCTCACTCCCTCGTCCTTCCGGTCATTCGGGATGCTGGCCACAGCCTCTTCTGCCCAGCTGAAGACTCCTCGGTGGTGCCCATTTCCCTGGAAGTCAAAACTCCACCAATGCTTCCTGGACCCTGCATACAGCACCGTCTGGCCCCAGCCTGTCTTTCCTCTAATGCACCCCTTCTAAAGGTCAGAGATGTACAGCAGAAGCCACACCAAGTTTCTACCCCCACTCACGGTCTGACAGTGCATTAGCCGCTCTAGAGCCCATTTTATAACCCTCAGTCTCCCCATCCCTCCGTTCCTCTTCCTTTCCCCACCAGTTTTTCTCTTTTCTTCCTTTTTTCTTCCTTCCTTCCTTCCTTCCTTCCTTCCTTCCTTCCTCTCTCTCTCTCTCTCTCTCTCTCTCTCTCTCTCTCTCTCTCTCTCTCTTCTTTATTTTGTGATAGGCTCTGACTCTTGAAGTGCAGGCTGCTCTTAAACTCAGGGCCATCTGCCCACCCCAGCAGGTCCTTTTTGAAAGCTTTGCATCTCCTTGACACGTTTGTCAAGTCAGAGTGTGAAAGCAGCTGCTTCAGGAAGCCTTCCCTCTTTCTGCAGTCCCGCTCAACGCCCCTCCCACATGAACTTTCACAGCTCTGTTCTTCCTCAGCATATCCCGCCTCCTGTTATATTTAGCTGGTCACTGAACTGGGCTCCTCCTTCCTATTGGTTGCATCTGGGAGGTGAGAGGAGAGAAAAGAAGGAGAGAGATTGAAATCGAGTTGCTTGTTCATGAACTTTCCTCCAGCAAATTGTTTGTGTCTTAATGAATGGTTAGGATTAATAAGCAAACACACGGGTGTTTGCCTTCCTTATTGCTGGTGTTAACTCAGTCTTTACTATTAGGCATCCAGTTCTTCATCTTCTAAAGGTCAGAGATGTGCAACAATAACCACACCAAGTTTCTACTCCCCCTCAGGAGTTGACACCCACCCACCCTGACTCAGGATCTGATACCCAGCACCAGCCTCTGAGGGCTGCCATGAGTGGCCTTTCCAAAGCTGCTGCTTTTGCTGACTGACTTTCTGAGTGTGCACACCAACTTCCCCATGGGTCATATGTTTTTCCAAGACTCACAGGAACTCACCCCAAAGAGTCCAGGAAGTTCCCTATGTGTCTCTAAATGACACTTTCAGAATGTTGTCAGAATTCCTAAGTTAAAGGTCCCAGGACTGAAGCTTTGGATGTTAAGTGCCCTGTGGAGCTGCTACAAGGATGGTGCTCCCAGGGGTGGGGTGGGGGTGGGGTGGGGTGGGGGCTATCAGACAGAGAACAGTGTCCTGGGCCAGGCAGGAAGTCGTGTAGATCAGAGACTCCAAAGTCTCTAAGAGCCAGAGCCAAAGGTAAGGAATCTGGTGGCACTGGGTGGCAGCCGGGTAAGCTAGACAGTCCCTTGTCTCTCCTTGCTGTGTGTGCTTCCGGTCTCTGTGACAGTGTGCTTGCTCATGTGACTCATGTTGGCCAATGAAATATAAGCAGAGAAGATGAGCACAGAGGCTTGAAATACATTTAATGGTCCATGGAATCCTTTAGTTCTCAGTGTGAAGGATGTGCTCAGGCCTTGGGTGTTCACATGACATTAGTCTGTGATGCCTCTTAGAGATGAAAGCAACAATGTATGTAACTTGGAACTCAAAAGTGGTCTAGTCTGGAAACATCCATACATTATATATGTGGGGTATATGTATGTACACACACACACACACACACACACACACACACACCGTTATCTATGTGGGGTAACTAAAGTCTTAGGGCAGCCACGCTCATCAAGATGATAAAGATGGGGCTGGAGAGATGGGTCAGTGGTTAAGAGCACCGACCGCTCTTCCGAAAGTTCTGAGTTCAATTCCCAGCCATGGTGGCTCACAACCATCTGTAACAAGATATGACTCCCTTTTCTGGAGTGTCTGAAGACAGCTACAGTGTACTTACATATAATGAATAAGTAAATCTTAAAAAAAAATATGATGGTAAAGATGTGTAAGGAGCCCACTGGTGTAATCATGACTTACAGAGAGAGAAAGGAGAGAGAGAAAAACCAGACATAGACACCAAGAAAAGAGGCAGTAAGCCAGGCAGTCACAGGCCCTGAAGGGTGGATGGAGAGCGCTCAGAGCTCTGCAAATTGGCAGTGGCCACCTATGTCCACTGCTGATAGGGCTGAGAGGTGAGGATGGAGCCCTGACCTGCTGGTTCAGTGACAGAAAAGCTGTTGGTGTCCATGAGAATCCATTCTATGGAGTCCTGGGGGCAAAAGCTTCAATGGGAGGAATCCAGGGAAGAAAAAGAGGAGAGATCACAGCAAGTCCAACAGTTCTTATTAAAAAAAAAAATTCTCAGAAATAGGCTATAGCCAAAGGAGGAGATGGTATCAAGAGAGACTTTCTTTTCAGATGTGAAAAAAGCATTGTAATGCTAATATTGATTTGACCGATCCAAGAGAAAGTAGAAGGAGGAGATGGAGTTGAGCTGGGGGAGAGGGGAGGTGGATTGTGTGGCAGGGAACCGGAGGCTGGGCCACCTGCCCGTTGCCTGTGGGAGGGGAGGGAAAGCACAGTTATCCAAGGGAAGCAGCCCAGGCATATGGTGCACCTGGTGATTATGGAGTTCTTGGAGCCTGCAGTCTGCAGAACCTCACAGCAGCCCTGTGAAGGCGCTCCATTTACAGATGAGGGACTAGGAACAGATAATAATCAAGGGGCTGTATCCAAAGTCACCCAGCCAGAAGGTGGTGAAACTAGGATTTGAACACAGCATCTGGTTCGAGGGCCTCGAAGCTTAACCGCTAGCTTAAGCTGACCCAGTTAAAGATGTACAAACCTGACAGAGGCTGAGCTAAATAGTATGAAGGTCAACTCAGTGCTCCTGGGGTGACGACTGTGTGTTAGAGTCTGTACCATGGGCCTCTGCAACAACTCTTCACCCTACCATTGTTGAGGGTTCTGTTCCTCTGAAGAAGACATGGAGGCCCAGGAAGATTCTGTTAAAAGGGGGAGGAAAACTGAGTTTTTTACACATGGTGGTCTAGTTGTAAACACCACAGCATACACAAAGGGGAAGAAGCAGTGACCCTCTGTGTGGTTCTGCCTGGCTGGAATCAACGGACCTGCTGTGAGCATCCCAACCCATCAGGTGGGGACCACCGGAAACCTTTTACCCATGCAGGCGTGAGCTATGTGGTCCTTACACAGCAGGGATTTTTAAAGATGGTAACTTGGGCAGAACGCTGGCTGCCTGCCTGGCCACTGTTAGCCGCCAAAAGCTTGAGGCGAGAAGGAGGAGAACACAGGAGTTGAGGCACACGACGAGAGCCTTAGGATTCTCTTTCTATTTAATTAAAACCACAGCCTTGTAACACAAGCATGTGCTAGCTTTACAAAAATTTCTAAACAACGTCTTCTGAAGAAAGTGTGCTCATAACGCTACAACGCTGAACAGCCACCCACTTCCTCAAAATGCAAGGAAGCAGACAGTTTAAAAAAAAAAAAGCAGTTGTTTATCACAACTTGACTTCAGTGAGGCCTGAGATTCTTTCGAGCAGGGGCTCTGCTTCCCAACAGGCGGTGTCAACTGGGATATTTCTGGTAAATCTGAACGCAAAGCAGGGTGCCAGCCCCTGGGGGACTGTGGGTGGGACTTGGGGAGTTTGGGTGCCATCCCCGACTGACAGATGGATGGACGGCTCATGTGAGAGAAAGGAGGAGACACGTGGGCAGATCGGTCTGGAGCGTAAGGGTGCCTGCAAAGCAATCAACAGGCAGAGAAGGCAGAGGAACCGAAGGGAAGATCAGAAAAGCAAGAAGGGCACAGCCTGTGACACACCGGCCACTTGACCAGCTACTCACCCAAATCGGAAGCAAAATGTCCCTGAAGTTGCCAAGAAACTGGGATTTCAATTTGAAAGTGGAGGCTTCGAAAATAGGTAAGGTCAGGCTCCAGGACTTTCCTCGGGAGGGGAGTTCTTATGCGTGAGCACCCACTATTCGCATGGTGGGTTGTGGGAGCTCAGTGGGCCAAAGCACACCACACAGCAACACGGAGCTTGGCAGAAATGTGCATCCAGGTGGTTGTGTCCTGTGAAGTCCCAGCATGCTGGGAGGGGCTCTCTTCTCCCTGGGGATAGGCTGCGTGGGTCAAAGAAACTTCAGATGGTGTTAGGCTGTGCATTGGACACAAAACTGAGATTCTGTTCTCATCGCCAGGGTTGGTTCTGCCTGTCGTGGAAAGTCATCTGTCTGTTGGATGGCTTTCAGTAAGAGGACAGAGACTGGAGTATTTTGAAGTGATTCATCTGTGAATGAATTCAAGGGAGTGTCACATTTTTGTGAGCCCAGAGGCCAAGGAGGGGCTACCTACAGTTAAAAACAGACAAGGGGAACAGGGTGAGAGTATAGAGGCTTTCGAAGTATAAGAACAGTATTCTAAGGAACAGAATGTGGGAGAACTCAGGAGACTTGGAAAAGGTAGATTTTAGTTATTAAGGATAATTCGAGGTGCTCATGCCATTTTCCTCTAACAGTGGTGATATATTGCTTCAAATCTATTGTTTGTTATTATATAGATGTTTTGCTTTCTTGCCTTACTCCCAACCCGTGGATTCTTGCTCTGTAGCTCTAGTTGGCCTGAAACTTGATATGGAAACTTAGATTCACAGACACCCACCGGCTTGGATTATCGGCATGGCCTGAATACCTGATATTTCTTCTGTTATTAAATTTTATTTTTAAATTGATCATAGTCAAATGAAGCACACACACACACACACACACACACACACACACACACACACACACTGTCTACTCAGTGAGATAATTTATTGATTTTAGACTTTATAGTGTTGAAGTGCTTGCAAACAGCGTGGAAAGATTTTTCTTAGAAGAAAGTTTTGGATGGATGGTTCACGGTGTGTTAAAATAAGTAGCCCACTAAAAATTCACAAATAAGAAGCGGGTCAGAAAAAGGGGGGGGGCTTTGAAATGAAACTGAAAGTAACCAGTGAAGCCATTTGTTTTGGTAAATAATTTCCAAACAGAAGTGAAACTGTGTGCTGAGGCCAGTTCCAAGATGTGAAGCAGGGAAGAGCCTTCTCTCCTGCCCATACCAACAAACATGGTTAACTCTCACTCTGTCACCAGATTCAATGTTAAGGTAGAATATCTATCTCTCTGCTCCTTGGTAAGTGTCCCGCCTCTCCGCCGTAAAGGCATCCTGCTCTCTCACCTTCCATATTTCAGATAAAAATGGGAAACTTGAGAAAATAAATGCTAGATTTTTTTCAGCGATATAGAAAATCACCACATTAGATTCTCAAGCCTGGGATTAGACTGAGTGGGGTTCCATAATCTCTTTGAGTGGTTCTTACAGGTGACCCCCTGGATCACTTACTGTAGAACACCCTATATTTCTGACTGAAAGCATAGACTCTCAGAGTCCACCCTACTGTGAAGGCAGACTCTCAAGAGGGGACCCAGGACCCTGCCTTTTAATGAGCATCTCTGTCTGGTGAACTGTCAGCCCCCTGAGCTAAGTGCAGCAGGCTTGGTCACTGTGCAAGTAGCACAGCTCCTAGCATAGTCCTGGACCCACTGGGCAAACAATGCTTGAAGTCTGATTGCCAGAATTCAATATTATTTAGTATCACTTAATAACATATAATAACAAGTACATACAGTTAAGAAGATTCTTTGCTGTTACCTATGCCATCTCCATCTGTCACCACGTAGCAGAGTGTCACATGACCTGGGATCCAGAACATAGGTAGAGCCCCCTGAGGAGAAAATACCTGACTCAGTTACAAGATCTCCAGCTCCTTCTCCCACATTTCAAGTCCAGATACAGATGTAGGAATCGGTTTATCAATATGCCAGAAAAGCCACTTCCAGAGGAACAGCAGTGTAATTGGGAATATCCACAGGGAAGCTAGGAACTGTGGCTTTCTAGCCTGGGTAGTATAGTACAGAAGGATCAGGCTTCTCAGCCTGGTCACTGTTGGCATTTATGACTGGATAATTCTTGATTGCAGTGGCTTTTCTGCACACAGTAAGACAGCAGCAGCCCTGGCCTCTACCCTCTAGAAGGTGGTAACACCTTTCTACCACCACCCACTGTAGCAACCAAAAATGTCTCCAAATGTTGCCAAATGTCTCCTGGGGAGAGGAGGCAGTAATATTTTCCCTAGACCACTGTACACAAGTGTTGCCGTTATAAGGTCATGGGGGGTTGGAGCCCACACATCACAATTCACTTTCTAGGTCAGTTTTTAGGAGGCTCTTATTAAGGTGTGATTTGAAGGGGGCAGGAGAAAGCTTGAGTGCTTCAAGAAAGGCTCTTGATGAGAAAATACAAGCTCCTCTCTATCCCCCCTTCTCCCCCTCCCCCGTGGAGCCCAGCAGGGGGCCTACTGGTCTGTTCAGTTCCTCTAATATTGAGTGCTGAGCCAGGGCTGGGAAAAAAAAAAGCCAACACCTCCTAGACTTGTGGGAGGAATCTCTTCCTCAGAGAATGGCAGGTACCTTCAGAATACCAGAACTACCAGGGGACCACCAGCATGGCCTGAGTGCTCCTGGTGCAGAGACGAGAGATGGCGAACCAATCCACCTCACATCTGACCTGTCCATCCTGATGGGGAGCAAGGATTAGAAATAGAAGGTTTGAGGTCACCAATCTGGGCTTGAGGTGGGACCAGGAACACGTCTTTCTTCCTCAGATGTAGTATTATCCACCATTTTAGTGTAGCAGAACACTTAGAATAGTCCATGTGTGAGTACATCTCGCTGATAGTCTTTTCCCATAGTTAACCAGTGTTAACAAACTTTGCATGATTTGATGGTTTGCTGTCCTGGATTTGGTGTTTTGGTTGTTGTTGTTGTTGTTGTTTGTTTGATATACAACCAGGTATGTGGATTGCTGAGCTAGGACCTTCAACACCACACAAAGGTGGTAGTAACATTTGTTACCCACCCATTTTAGTCTAGAAGATACCTATGAATAACTGGAAAGTATGTAGAAAACACAAAGAGTAGTACAAATACCAACAAACATGAAAATATACACGGAGTGTCAGGGAGTGCAAATGAGAAGCCTCGTGGAGCATTCGTTCTCATCCATTAAATCAAACAACTGAGGAAATCTGATAATTCCAAGGGTTGTCCATGATGCAGTGTAAGAAGGTCTCACAAGCCAAATATGGTGCCATTGTGGAGGATGGCTTGACAGAGC
This sequence comes from Tokudaia tokunoshimensis, assembly GCA_036184795.1. Lineage (NCBI taxonomy): Eukaryota > Metazoa > Chordata > Mammalia > Rodentia > Muridae > Tokudaia > Tokudaia tokunoshimensis. The sequence goes on along the minus strand of BTHU01000002.1, from coordinate 108,680,606 downwards.
TCTCCTGATCGATTCCCAAGTCTTACTCTAGTGTGCTTCTCTCCTGAGACCATACCCTAGAGAAGAGCTGTGCATGCCAGTGGGTTAAATCTGCAGAAGTCTACTTGTTCATCAGCAAGGGAATGGGTTAATGCTCAGTAGCATCTTTATAAGATGGAACACTTCACAAGAACAGCGTATTATTAATTAGTTTATGCCCAAGTGAAATGGAGTAGCAACAACTCAATATTGGAATTCTCAGAAGGATAGAATGAAATTCATCCATATTAAGTTTAAAAACTACACATGCTTGTAGCAAAACTATAAAGAAAAACAAAGAATTGGATCATAAAATTCAGGGTTATTGCTCTTTGGGAAGAGAAAGGATGGAAAAAGCATTTGGGAAGGTCCTATCTCACCAATCCACACATGTGGTTATATATCAAATGAACAACAAGACAAATTCAGGTAGATACACACAAACCATCAAAACCATGCAAGGTTTGTTAACAGTGGTTAACTCTAGGAAAAGACTGTCAGTGAGATGTCCTCCCACATGATACAGTATTATTCTTCGGTATTAAGAACAAGTGTTACTGCATTGATAAAAATGCCCAAAGCTAGCACCTGTTCCCAAGTGCTTGACCAAGCAAACTAGCCAAGGAGCGTGCTCTCCCTTAGTGACTCAGCAGCTGGCTCCAAAGCCCTACGTGAGCTGAAGAGGCTCCACCCAGCTAGGACCTGCACTTGCTGTTCCGTAGATGTCTGTCCACACATCCCACAGATGTCCCAGGTACATCATCCCCCATCATTCCCAAAGCTGCATCATTCCACAGGTACCTGGCCAGCCTGCCTGGGTCCACCTGGACACCCGAGTGCTGCTGCCCCCCAGTGAGGCACACTGTCACCACACAGTCTGAGGTCACCAGAGACCAGCATGTTCGTGAATTCAGTTTTCGAGACTTTTTACACTTAATTGTCAAACTTAACATGTGCTAATCTGGACCAGCCTGGGTCTGGGCCAAGGTAATCTATTTCCCGAGGCTCTTGTCACTGTGTGCAGCCCAGTGTCCCTACTGGGTGACGATTACCACCCAGGCAGCAGAGCCACAGCTAGAAGCACACGGTCCTTCACTGACACTGAGCAGGTACTCCTCGGGCCCACACCCGTCTTTCTGTAGAGATTACGTCATCGTCCCTTATTTGAGTAAAACTGTTTGTCCCTAGGAAACTGTTAATTTACCTTTAAATTGTTAATGTTAAATGGGGGACATGTCCCCCACTGTCTAGGCTGAGAGCCTTCTGGTCACTTGGGGAATGAAGGCTGAATGTCCCCTCTGGGTTTCCTGTAGCAGCAGCAGGGAGAAAACCAACTTTAATAGTAAAAGGAAGACATGTTTTCTACCCTTTCTACCCGCTTGCATACTGAGTGCTATCTGCAGACACAGGGCAGTCTGCACTTCATGCTAGATTAGTGGCTGAGTGGCCAACTGAGTGGTTTTCAGAATCCAAGTCTCTTAAAATGGGTCCGGGTTGAGATGGCTTTGGCCTGGGCATACACAGCCTTAATTAGCTAATAGGTTCAGTGTTGCTGTGTCTGGCACATGAGTATCTTCAGAGTGTTCTCTAGGAGAACTCCATGGAGATCCACACAGCTCAAGGATCTGCTGGGAAGGATATGTCGGGGACAACAGTCCTTCCACACACAGGATAGCTCGAAAGAGAAAACTTCGCCTGAGATAGCACCATTTGGGGCTACTTAGGTAGCATGAGATAGGACAAGGGAGAGCACAAAAGGCTTGAACGGGGCCCCAGCTGTGGCCATAGCAGCTGAGGCCAACTGCACCCCGCGTGGAAGCTGGGAAATCGTGGACACGACAGTAAGGCACAAGCCATTTAGGAGGGCTCTGTCACAGAAGGCAGAGGCATAAGCTTTGCCCCAGGAGGAACTGAGATAAGAAAGTCACAGAGAGAAAAGATGATTTGCCTCCCCCCTTACACACTATTACTTTTCTTTTGGAAAAAAATAAGACTCATAGGATTAGCAGGCAGATATAAAGGCGACTGGCCTATTTCTCTGGAACCTGCAGAAGTTAGGTCTGGCTCTTCCTCCCAGCCCCATTCTCCTAGAAATAAGACCCAGACTCAAAATATATTTACAAATACCTTGGCCATATAGCTAGGCTCTTCTCTGAGTAGATCATAACTTAAAATAACCCATGTATTTTAGCCTACATTCTGCCACGTGGCTGGTTACCTGTGCTCAGGTACCATGTGTCTGTCGCCACATCTTCTCAGGTGAAGCTCCCATGCCTCGCTCTATCCCAGAATTCTCTCTGCCTTCCCATGCCCCGACCTTCTTTCTATTCTACCCTTTCCTATAGGCCATAGGTTGTTTGAATTGACAGGGGATGTGTCCATTCAATACACAAGATAGTCTCTCTATAGGAACCCACAGATAAGTAGAGGCAGACAGGGAAAAAACTACAAGATTGTGCCAAGAACAGCTACATAGGTCCTGGGGGATACCACTGACCCGGAAGTCTTCTGCTGCCATCTTCCCTGTCTAACAATATCCTTCCATAAAATACTGACCGTTGTTTCTTAAACTTTCTCTGATTAAGATATTTTTTTAGTCTAGGGAATTTTTATACAGCTCCAGGTAAATAGGTATTTTAAGTTGCTATACAAACCTATTTTTATTGGTAGTAATTTATAAACAAATTTTTAAATAAGTCAGGTAAGTCTATAATTTTACCACTTGTTAAAAATGAAAGCAAATTTACGCACTAGCGAGAAAGATGTATTTGCTTATTTTTTCACTGAGAATTCAATCTTGGCTGAATATTTAATATTGCAGACTATAGGATCTTCAAGGGTTTTTTTTAGAGATGATTAATATTTTGATTTTATAACTGTTAGTGCTGAGGACACTACTTTACATAAATATATCATATAAAATGACATTCGGTGGAGAAGATGGTTAAGTGGTTAACCAAACCGTCTGCTCTTGCAGAAGACCCAGGTTCTCTTCCCAGCATCCACTTAGCAATTCATAACCATTTGTAACTCTAGTTCTAGGGACTGAGTACCCTTTTCTGGCCTCCGCAGGTACCATCCATGTACATGGTACACATGCATACTTGTAGGCAAATACTCATACACACAAAATAAGAATAACAAATATACATAAAAATAAAAGCAAGATGACAAAAGAGCTGTTTCAGAAATTGTTAGAAATTCTGCCCCAGTTGTAAGTCAAAATTTCACAAAATAATTTCTTTTAAATGAAACTCAAGTCAATTCAAACAAAATTTAACCCAAAGATTCTAATCCAATTCAGCCCCAAAATATGCTAATTTGATACTTACATGACGAGGACTGGAGGTAGAGAAATATTTTTTAATCGAGCCATTTTGCTACTATAGAAGGGGACATTTTTGTATGGTTATAGAATCCCGAAATGAGTAACCCGTGACAGTGTGGACAATGAGCCAGGCGAGCTGGCAGTGTGCGCCCTGTGATGTCAGGCACAACGCAAAGTGTGCACAGTGTATGTTCAGAAGCAGGACTGGGGGAAAACCCTGGGACAACGTAGGCAAGTGCCAAACCCCTCGCATTCACCATGTGTTTGAGTTAGAATTAACTTTTGGTCATTGCGTGTTCAGAAACCTCTTACTGTTGCTGTAATTTCCACAGCTCCCACATCAGTCACGGGGACTCCAGTAGGGCTGCAGCCACAGTTTAAGAAGGTCTAGGTGTGCATCCTTCAGCGAGTCTCAGACTTCAGTTCCATCTTGTGTTAATTTACTGTGTGGCATCTTGTGCATATTTTATGTTGTTCCTTTTTCAAGAAAGGAACCAGACTAGAAGGGCTCGTGATGTAACCTGGCAATAGCCGCCCCTCTTGTATTTCCCCAGCACAGCACGCCCATGACAGACCAGCTGACTTCCCTTGACTTCCCTCACTTCTGGCACTGGCACTGGGTCCGTCAGGAATCAGTTAGTCTCTGGAAAGAGGGTATGATAGTTCTTTACAAACCGTTTCAGCAGAGAAGCTGACTCCTTTGAGCTGATGTCTGTGGATGCTTCTGAGCTTGCGTGATGTGACTCGGCCCTGACAACGAGTCGGCCGTTTTTTATCGCAGCAGTTTTTTCCTTACTCTTTGGACCTACGAGTGAGGAAGACCCGAAGTTGCCTGGAAGAGTTGGCATGGACGTGAGAGATGCAGAGGGTTGTATTATCTGTTGATGACTGATAGACCAGGAGGAGGCCAGAGAGTCGGGAGGGGTGGAAGGGAATGACCTGGGTCTGCTGATGGTTTGATGACACATCTAGGACACATAGATTATTTTGCAAATAAGAATCATAACACCTATGTGTTATGAGAGAGGAATAAAGTCTTTCTGATACATCACATATGTAAGGTGCTCAGCAAATATCTACATCCTTTGTTTATGGACAACCTCATCTTTAAGCTCAGATCAGACCAGCAGCCTTGCTTAGGCGCCTCAGAGGGGAAAGCCCACGGAGCATGCTTTATTTAGTGTGGTACTCTCCGGCTTTATTTTTACTACAAGACTTGCTGAAAGTTTGCTGGTTTGGAAGCAAGGACTGGCATGTGCCATCAGCTCCCTATAGAACTCCACATGAGAAGGTTTTCTGAGTTCCCAGTGCTCAGAGATTTACCCTATGCACTCCCTCCTGATAGGGCACCTGGACCTACTATGTTCCTCTTTCCATCTCTGCTTCCAGGAAGCTGAGTCCACACCAAGGCCTGCCCGTGGATTAGCATTTATTAGCATAGATTAGCATATGTGCCTTGTTGTGCACTATCATAATTTACAATTTTCTTTGAAAGTGATTGACTATGTGAACACAAAGATCTCATAAACCCTTCTTTGAAGGCACCATATAAGAACATGCACTGTATCAATACCCCTATGGGCAGATTTAATATTTTTCAGTAGCAACTGAACACTATGATCTGTCTAAGTCTGTCTAAGATGAGTTTGGAGAGCACGTTGGTGCCAAGGACCATTTCTTCACAGATCCGTGCATATTCCTCCCACCTTTAGAATTCCACGGAGCAGTGCTACCTTCAGTACATTCAAGCCAGTGATGCCATTCATTCACCGCTCACGTCTTTGCTCACATCAATCTGTTCACCCTATTTGACTGGCGCTTTTCAAAGAATGTTCTTGGCTGTCTGCCGTGCCTCTCCTGTGGAAAGCACCCCCACTCCCTTTCTGAAGAACATCTTCCTTAACCTCAAGCCTGTCACAGTTTCCATAAGCTGAGCAGATTAAGTCCCTAGGACTGACAGGCTTTGACGAGCCCTGCCTGCACTCCTCAGCCTTCTCAGATGGGCCTAGGCAGATCTTGTTTCTAGATGGTTCCAGATCCCTTGCTGCTGGATTCTGGTCTCTGCAGCCAGTCCTCTCTGCACTTCCTTACATCACTAATTGCAAGTTACCATGATAACAGTTTACCTGTCACCTTGAGATTGTCTCAGTCTGAGTGCCCTGTGCTCCTTCTGAACCCACACTTCATCTTTATTTTGGCTCCTAACTGGCGCTGAGCATTTCAAGTTCTCCCTTCCATCAGCTGGCCTTGGGGTGCGGACTGTTCAAGGTATTTTGTGTGTTTGTCAGATTGTCAGATTTTCACAAGGCCATGGCATTTGGGGGTAGAAACAGAGCTGGGGAAAACATCTTTAAGCCAGGAATCATTCTTCCTAAGCTCCGAAAGTCCTTCCAAATCTTTTCTTAGCCTATTTGAAACCGTTGCCGTAGCTTCTTCCATTTGCGTTAAGAAATCTTTCCTTCTGCTCACACGTTGGAGGCCACATCTGTCGCTGTGTTGCAAGTCTCTTCCCAGAATCATGCAATACCCTTATGTATCTATCCTACATCCAGTCCCGAAGTTTGCAATCCTACTTTTTGGGTGTTTTTCCAACTCTGCCCCTCCATCTCCATCACCATGTGGAATCAGTTCCCCAGGAAATTGTTCCAATATGTATCTGGTAGATACATATCATTGGGTGTTTATTACATGCTGGACAGTCTGCTCAGGACTCTTGGAGATAAAAAGATCATGATTCTGACAGTTTGTAGAGTACAGCTGCTGTGAGTGATTTCTGGTCACAACAGGGATGCTGCACACGTGCACTTACAACAGGGCTGACAAGGTCAGCTCAGCCACAATTCCAGCCTGAGTCTGGGAGGGACTCATGAAGTCCCATCCTTACCTGAGGAGCTAGTGACTACTGATGGCTGCTGAGAGAAAGAGAGCCTGTTTGCTTCATAGGCCCACATGCCGGTAGATGATTGGACATATGTGCATGTTCTGGCAGCACTAAGTGGGCTTAGTGGGTTTGAAAAAGAAAACATGAATCTGGCAAGTCAAAGTGGGGGTGGGGAGAATGGGAGGGGCGGGGTGGACTCGATCAAACGTCTGACATTTCTCAAAGAATACAATATGTTTAAAATATTTCAACAGTGCCTTTTATCTGAGGAAAGAGTCATATCTCACAAGAATTCAGACATAGCATAGAAGTGTGACTGTCATTACAACATTTAAAGAACCAACACGGGGTTTGTTCTTTATGGCCCTAAAAGTTGATGTGTTATCATTCCAGCTTATCTGTGCCTAAGACACCTTCCACTTCCAGACTGCATTCTCATTTACAGCCAGCAGAGGACGCCCACAGACAATGTTCTGTGGTTCCATTGCTTCAGGGAAATTTCATGTTTTCAATATACTTCTCCAGAAAGCCCTGGATTTAACCAGTTCTCTGAGCAGCTTAAAGCTTCCACAAGGTTCATCCTTCTATGGCCTGAAATGCCCAGAATTACGATGAATGGAAAATGTAAAGGCCTATTTGTCTTTTTAAGTAAGCTTCTAGATTAAAATATTTCTTGAATGAAAAGAAAAACAGTTCTTGATTTGGGAAGCCAGTCCTTGCGTAGTCATGGGGTTTGGATGGAATTTGAGAATAGAGCCCTTTTTTGTTTGTTTTGTTTTTTGTTTTTGTTTTTGTTTTCTTTGAGACAGGGTTTCTCTGTGTAGGGCTGTCCTGGAACTCACTCTGTAGACCAGGCTGGCCTCGAACTCAGAAATCTGCCTCCCAACAGCTGGGATTAAAGGCGTGAGCCACCCCTGCCTGGCTGAATAGAGCCCTTAAGGACACATTTACATGGCTTAGATTACAAGATCAGCCCTTTGTCACCCCTGACTTTGGACATTACAGATCAGTGCCTGAAGGCGTCACTCTGTTTCTTTGTAGGTAGTTAGAGCCCCCCACTCCCTATCACAGGCCAGTTACTACACATTCCGCCACCTCTGTGACCCCCACGTCCTGTGTACTCAGTTTACCTCTTCTCTCACTCCAGCCCCTGCTACTTTGAACATCCTGGAGAAAGTCTAAGCATTGGGCCTACTGGTTTTACTTCCAGGTTATGCCCATCACCCTATGTGGGCACTCACAGAGCCACTGAGACCCCGACTGAATTCTCTGTGCTACAGTTACCTATAACTAGTAATGATAGAGTAGAGATTTGCACCTCACAGTGCTGCAGGCTAGGAAGTTCCAGGGGGTGAAGGTTTTAGCATTGCTGGGAGTGGGGAAACATATTGCATATACATAGCACTACCACAGGCCTGATGGGTAAAGAAGATGTGCACTGTGGCTCCAGAGGGTAGAGGAGCAGAAGAGGGCAGATCCATTTCCTCAAAACACTCTAGAAGAGCCTTTGGTCAGCTAGCTGTTTGCTGCTGAGACAAAGTACCCAAGAAGGTACTTGAAGGAAAAAAAAATACTTATTTTATCCCTTGTTTTGAATGTCTCAGTCCACTGTCATTTAGTTCTCTCTCTCGTTCTCTCTCCCTCTCCCTCACCCTTAAGACAGGGTTCCTCTGTGTAACATACCTGGCTGTCCTGGAACTCACTCTGTAGACCAGGCTAGCGTCAAACTCACAGAGATCCACTTGCCTCTGCCTTCTGAATGCTGGGATTAAAGGTGTGGCCACCATGCCTGACTAGTGTTATTTCTTTTGGCATAAAGTGAGACCAATCATCATGGAAGACAGCTTGTAGCTGAGGAAAGATGGTAACGTCTAGCGGACAGGAGAGAGATGGGGAATATGGCAGAGATCAAGGACAAAATGTGCCCTTCAGAGTCTCCTCTACATTCTCCACCAGAATCCAGCTCCCCAGAGCCCACCCAGCTTTCTGGAGTGAGTGGATTAATCCACTGTAAGTTCAGCATCCTTAAGACCCAGAACTTCTCAATAACACTGCAAACTAGAGACCAAGCCTTCAGCGCAGTGACCTCAGGGCATAGCTCGAACCATTAAAGGCCTTAATTCTGCTCTGGAGAATTAAGAACTTACTTAATAACTTGCTACAGTTACTCAATAGCTTGCTAAGGCATTGCTACTTTGGGGATTGAGCTTCAACATGAATTTGGAAAGACTATTCCTCTCTCAAGCCACAGAATCTATCTACCAAAGTTTCTTTTCTTTTACCCCAAACTCTTGTCAGCCTGAGTGGATCCTGGGCCCCCAAGATGAGATAAGGAAGGTACACCTTTGGCTGTGTCTCTGAAGGAGTTTTCAGAAAGAATCAACTAACAGGATTATCTAGTTTGTCCTAGGAGCCCAGAAGGAATTAAAAATGTGTGTGTGTGTGTGTGTGCGTGTGCGTGTGCGTGTGTGTGTGTGTGTGTGTGTGTGTGTGTGTGTGTAGAGAGAGTTCTGAGGTAAAGCTACCTTCTCTCTGCTCCCCGGCCACCATGACTGTGTTACCCTGCTGCTCTGTGTCCTCCCCCGTGATGGATTAAAATCTGATACCGAGAGCCAAAGCAAATCCTCCAGTTGTCTCGCTAGCTATTTTAGCTATTTATCATGCTTTTCTCCTTCTCAAGACCTTAACAGTTCCTCATACTCTTGTTCAGATGTTTATATTTCAAAGTGAAAAATGTGGGAGCTAAAAGAGAATTGATCCCCCTTTCCTGTCGCGAAGAGATTCCATCGGCTCCTTTATCTTTACCTCCAGTTCTGCCTTCGGACACGAACCGCGGGTGCCCATCCAGAGACCTGCATATTAGTGAGCCCCCAAGTCTCCTCAGGTTGAGGAGGAAGCCAAGGGAGCCCGTGACCACACAGTCTCTGTGCCCGGCACACCTCTGGGCATCACGATGCCATCAGACATCGTTACCTTGGGAACGGGCTTTTCAGGGCTCATTTGCTCTCACACCTTCTGGTTCTCTGTGATTTCAGTGCTCACTCTTTCTGAGACCCTTCAGCTGTATGCCCTCCTCCATCACACCTCGTAACACTCAGGTGTCTCAGGCAGCACTGGCTATGTCGTTCATGGGGAGAGGTCAGGGTTCTTGTTCAGAAAGAATTAAGAACCACAAGATGGCAGCAGCTGAGCGTCAACCCGGGTGCAGGACCCTCATCAGAGCAGGATCGCATTTGACCACACAGCCCCGGGCTGCCTGTCTGTGAAGTTGGCCTTGACCAGGGCTTAGTGCCTTGGTCTGCTACTCATTCACTAGCTAGGCGGTCTGAGGCCTTCCTGTGACTTGACTTTCCAGCTGCCACTCTATTGTTAGCTGTGATCTCTCTTGTGGATTCAGCATAGCTCAGTCATCTGCTTGGAAACCTTAGAGGCTTCTCTCCCCTACTTTGGTTAACACAGGATCCTGGATTTTCTTCCCAGCCATTTTATTTGGCTTTAGTCAGAGGCTCTACCCTTCACATAGGTGCTGTAGCCAAACACTCAAGAGTTGGCTTCATTCTCTCTTTTTGCTCCCATCTCACACAGAATCCGCTGATGAGGCTCTGGGCTCACCAGCCTGTCTCTGGTCTGACCTCTTAAAAAGAATCAAATCATGTCATTTGTTCCTTCAAGCTATCAATATACTTAGAATTAAGTGAAAAAAAAAATCAGGGTCTCCATCTGTAGACTAGGCTTGCCCTTACCAACCTATCTGCAAGGACTCTGGTCCTGCTGCCTGTGCCCAGGCACACCGACTTACAGTTCCGGGAGCACTCTGTTTTTGGTTTCTCAAGGCCAGGCCTCTGTTCTCCTTGAAACACCCTTTTTGAGATTTTACCATGTCCTATTGATTCTTGTTCAGCTATAGAGAAAACATGACCTTTCCAGAGAGCCTTTGCCTGAGCATAGTCTGATGTGCTCCAGCGTCTCTGCATCCCACCTCTGTAGTCTCTTCCTGACAATGTGATGATGAGTCTGAAATGATCTCATTCATTTGCACAAGTGCACTGTAAGTTCCCTAAAGTCAAAGCTTGTCTATTTGATTTACTTTCAGATCCTCCAGGAATCAGTATGCGCCTTCACGTGGTCCCTACCACCGAAAATGCTGTGTGATTGCTGGGCTTTTTCTGACTTTTCTCCATCTTGGGGACATTAAATTAAAATGAGGCCAAAGCATACTTACATTTGTTGTCTCTAGTCGCTGTTATTATGACAGAACAGTGGCCCGATCTAGAGGTTTCTGGCTTCCGTATATGTGTGTGTATATACAAATATATGTATGTATGTATGTATGTATATATATATATATATATACATACATACATATATATATTTGAGCCTATATATATATATACATATATACATATATATATATATATATATATATATATATGTATATATATATATATATATATATATAGAGAGAGAGAGAGAGAGAGAGAGACAGAGAGAGAGAGAGAGAGAGAGGTAGACTTTTGGTTTTAGAAGATAATTTGAACACTAGGGAGGTGACTGAGAATTTGGATAGTCTCAGTTCCAGAGCCTCTACGACTGGCTAAGATCACAAGCAATACTTCTTGTTCTTATCATCAAAGTCTTCCAGAGTTCAAACAAGGAATTCCTCCACTTGAGACTCGAGGACTGGGTCTGTGGGCGTTCTTTTCATCTGCCTTCCCTCCCCTGCTCATCTCTAACTGGGCCCTGGTCTTCTTCTTTACTACCTAGGAAACAGCCATAAACTGAGGGCTACGGGTATGATGAACAATGTAGCTTAATTGTCTTTATTGGAGAAAAACCCAATTGGCATTCACTATTGAGGATGAGAACAGTGACCCTCAGGAGGTACAAATACTGATGCTGCAGAGCATTTTTGTAGTAATTAGGATTAGTTAGCATAATTGAGCAAGTGAGAGGAGGAGTAAGGGTGAGCCAGGGAGAGGAAGATGGGGAGAAGGGAATGAGTGAGCAGAGCAGGGAGAGATCCAGCTTATGATGAGTTAAAAAAGGAAACCAAGATGGGGAGGGGGACAAAAGGGAAGGGTGTGATGTGGGCAGAGGGAGGGGCTGCTGTATGTTATTTTTCAGCAAGACCAGTAGCTAAGTGGAGCTCATCAACTACTTTTTCATAAAATAACTCCGTTGCCTGTCCATTACTGCTGACAGCATGATGGCTACTCTAGACACCTCACTATGGCTTCACTCCACCATGTGGAAAAATTGGAAAACTAATCAGGGACTCCCTTGCAGCTCGGATTCTGGAACCAGATTGCTTGTGCTGATTAAACTAGAAGATAAGATAAGGGAAGGTGTGTCTTCCTGAGGTTCCAACCATGGTTGCTGTGGATAATGCTGGTGAGCCAAGCAAGAACTCTCAAGATTTCCCAGCAGCTAAGCCTCAGATCAAGCCTTGTATCCAGGCCACCAAAGTATTGGCAGTCATCTCAATGCTGAGACAGTTTCTTCTAAGTGGCCTCGGACAGGCGGGCAATGTAAGAATCAAGTGTTAAGGCTTGGGGAGGTGTTCTAGGGGATAAAAACTTGCTCCTTTAGTCCTCCAGACATTTTACAATCGCCTAAGACTTCTGTAAGTCAGTTCCTTCTTCTTTCACTAACCTCTCACTCCTACACTGCTGCTGCATGCTGCCTTAGCAGAAATTTTGTCATAACTCTCCTCTTCTCTACCGAGATAAGTCCCCCACACTTCTACAAACTACTTCCCCAGAGTCATGGTACTCCGGTCATCTCAATACCCAGTCAGTACCTACAGTCTCAGCATCATATCTGTCACTCAGAACATTTGCTTATGAGTAGAAAAAAAACTACACCAGTCCAGCCAGCATGTCTGTGGATCTTTATATGGGAAGATCATTAATAGGTGGCCTTCTATGTAAGTTACTTTTTTCATTGGTGTTACAGAGCAAGCTTAAGGTAAAGAAAGTTTACTCTTATTCATGGTTTTAAGAAATTTCAGTTGGTTTTTTTCAGTGTATTGGGGGAGGTATAATGGTACTAGGGACTTGAGCTGGGAGTGCGCATAGCTTTCAAAGGCCTAACTTTAGGAACCTCTTTCTGTCCAGCAGCCTTCAAAATGGTGCCATAGCTTGGGATTGAGCGTTCAAACATCAGCTTGTCAGGACATCTCAGCCTGAAACGGTAGCACCTTCTGCCCTAGGTCATCTCAGATACTCCTCTCTGTAGGTCTCCTTGTTCCACTAGGAACCCAGATCTTTCCACAATGTGAGCTTCATGGTGTGCATCCAGCTCCACTCTGCAGGACCCATGCTGGGTCTTTTGTTCTCTTGCCATTGTCTCATATTTCTCCATAGTTTCCAAACAAGAGACTGTATTTTCATTTAATAGCAAGTCCTACAAATTATACAGACAATCCTGATATTCTTCCACGTTCTTCTAGAAACTGGGTCATCTTTGAGCCTGCCCTTGACCTTAGGATCCTTCCTACTCTGATTAGTGACTATCGCTCTTAGGAATTCTCACTCCCTTCTCTCGCCACACTGGTAGCCTCTGACCACCTCTAGCCTATAGTGTTTATACACTTTATTATTTTTTCCTGTGAGAACCGAAGAGCCTGCTGTGAATTAACATTTTCATGGTTCAGTGTAATTACCCCTGGTTCCAGCAAATCAAGCAACAATGACAGCTTTAGGCTGAGGAAATTAGCACCACCTCGCCTCTGATTAACTGGTTTGCAAATTTGGCTGCCCTGGGAGCTTAGGTAAGTTTACTTTCAGGTTTCCGTGCCAGAGATGCCAACTGAAGTGACCTGGGGTAGGAGCTAGAAAATCAGAGATTTAAGAATTTTAAATTGATTGCTATTGTGTGGATGGGTGAATGGATTGTGCCACTGTAACATACTTTCTTTGGCGGATTCCATTCCCTGTTAGCAACTTTCCTCAGCAGGTCTCCCATAGCTCTGATGTCTCCAACATTTTGGGGTTTCCAAGGCAATCCAGGCCTCACCTTCATTCACAACTTTGCACAATAGCCTCTCTAGGCCTCCATGCAGGGACCCTGATACAGGCCTGGCCTTGGCAGCTTTCTTTAGTCACAGATTGTTCTATAACCCTTTTCTTCTATCCTTGACTCTACAGCCAGAATGTGGTCAAAGCTGCTAGGTTCTGCAGCTTGCTGGGGCTCGAACATGGCTCCCTTGTTGTGTTGCATCTCCATCAGCTTTCTGGTTTTGGGGTTTCCTTCCCTGCCTAAGCTTGACTGTCCTGAAACTCATCTGTAGACTAGGCTGGCCTCAGACAACCTGCGACCTGCCTCTGTCTCCAGACTGCTGGGATTAAAGTCAGATCTGGTGCTAAAAGCTCTTTAATTCCTTTTATACGATGGGGGCCTAGCTGTGTGGGTTCTTGCCCAGAGGCCACCACTCCCTTTATTTCATTTAACGTCAGGATTTTATCACCTAAAACGCAGGACTTGGCTCCTTTCCACTTTCTGGTGCCCCTTTCTCCTCAAAGTGCACATTTTGAAATTTTCCTCACTCAATTCCTTCCTTTTCACCATAGATCTTCATAAGAGCAAACATTAATAACCATATTCTAGAGTTATATTAGGCTGCTTTGAAATTTCCTGTGCTAATATAGTCTATCCAGAACTCTTCAATTTAGCTTCAGGCAGACTTCAAATAGGGCAAAAAGCAGCCACATTCTCCACCAAAATATCACTAGAATGGTCTCCAGGCCACATACTAATATTCTTCTCTGAAGCCTCTTGGGCCAGGCCCCTAGTTCAAAGACATCAGTATCTTCCATGGTCCTACTAGTATGGTCCATTAAACCCCACTTAAAGTGTTGAACTGCTTTTCTAACCCAAAGTCCCAAAGTCCACATTCCTCCAAACAAAAACCCAGTCAAGCCTATCACAGCCATACCACAGTCCCTGGTACAAATTTCTGTCTTAGTGAGGGTTTTATGCTGTGAAGAGACACCCTGACCACAGCAGTTCTTATAAAGGAAAACATTTACTTGGGACTGTCTTACAGTTTCAGAGGTCTAGTCCATTATCCTCATGGTGGGAAGCATGGCAGCATGCAGGCAGACATGGTGCTGGAGAAGGAACTGAGAGTTCTACATCTAGAGCTCCAGGAAACAGACAGAAAACTGCCACATTGGGTATGGCCTGAGCATCTGAGACCTCAAAGCCCGCCCCCAGTGACCACTCCCTTTAGCAAGGCCATACTTCCTGATAGTACCACTCCTTCTGGGTCATTTTCTTTCAATCTACCACCTGTATGAAGGGACAATGTCACTGAACCATGCATGTGTCAACAGGTCCAGGGAAAGGAGGAGGCTGCACCCCTTCTCTCCTGCACCCCTTTCCCTCCTGCACCCCGATTCCTTCTCTGGCATTCTGCTCACCTGCTTTACCCATGAACTGACTTCTGAGAACCACAATGCACGCTCCGCTTAGGACTCTTTCATTGTGTCTCACTGGTGTGCTGGCTCTGCACCCTAATCATAGGGATTGAGACAGGTTTGTCCTCAGTTGCCCAGAGAAGACTGAGGCTTGCTTACACACTGGTAGGTCAGGGCTGTTGACTTCTTTTTCTGAGTTTGTTTGGTTTTCTCACTCCCAATCCAAAACCTCATGGCCAAGGACTTTGGATGGACACAAGTAGGGAGTGGGAGAGACCAGGAAACTCCAGTGTGCAAAACTGGAAAGTGATGCTCAGGGCAAAAAGGAAAGATAGAGGATTCTCAGCATGAATAGACATAGCTAAGAGCCTCGCTGGTGTCTGGTACATCATAGAGCCATTAAGGCAAGTTCCGACCCTAATGGGCAACACCCTTCCCCTTCATTTTCATACACATCACCTGCTAGCTCCTGTTCTGTTCCAAATGATGTCTGAGTAGCTTGCAGGATCCCTAGATAGCATTGATATCAGGCCTACAATCAGGATCTTCCCTTTGTGCTCCTGGCTGGTTTCAGTGAGTACACACCCTCCAGAGGTTGTATGAAGAAATGCATATGAACACACATTCCCAATGAGGTCTGTAACCTCACAAAAGTTAAAAACACTGCTGTATGTTTTTCAGTGCAAAGAGAGCCCTTACAAGCTGGACAAGTGGCTGTCATCTAGGGTGTCTTCTGGATATTACATGAAAGAGAATGCAGAAGAAAAGACCAGGCTGGTGAAAAAGCATGACATGGCTTCCCTAGCTCGGTCTATGTTTTTCTTGTCCAAACTCCATAGACTGGACCAATGCAAATGATTACTAGTGGAGGAAGTTCCTAGGACTGTTTGAGATGCTTTAGTTGGTTGATGGACCAACAGGTTCCAGTTGGCCTCTGGTGGCAGCCTCTGTGAACCCATGCTGGCAGGAGCCACCAGTGGCAGGCTGCGCAGGTGGCCAACAGCATCTTCGTTGGTTCAGACATTGCAGTAGTATAGGCTTGAATTTTGAATTTCATTTATTGTTGCTCTTCCTCACTGGTGAGGGAAGGGAGTGTACTGCCCTCGAGTCACATATTTGGTCCTTATGAAGGGCAGGTAGAAAAATCACCCTCTGCATCTGCACATCTAGAAGAGAGGGGTTGTTTCTAACTGATAGAGGATTTTTATTATTATCCAGCATGCTGGGGCTGCCCTGCACATGGACACAGAACGACACACACTCTGGGCTGCGCGGTCCTTTTATACAGTTCTCGGAGGGGCAGCTGCCATTAGGCACAATGTGATTGGCAGAACAGTGTTACCTTTAAACTAAGTGGTTGATAGGGGATGAGGACTCTGGGCCTTTCCTAGTTGCAGGGACCACCCTGTGGTTTGAGGAATGTAATTTAGCCTCTCCCTGTTGGGAGGAGCCATTGTTCTATGACCTTTTCAAAGTTTCTGAGTTAACCCTTTCATTCCCTTCCTCCCCCCCCCCCTTTTTTTTGTGCATGCTTCAATCCTGAAGCAATTGCTGGTGTTCTGATCACTCATACTCCTGATCTTCTGTATCTAGTTCTTTGTATCTCTGCTTTAAGATCATTAGCTGTACTGTACCTACGTGTGTCTTAACAATAGCAACTAAGCAGTTCAAAATGTAGGGGCCAAAAGTCAACTATAGCTGGAGAACAATTAGGAATCCTAACAGGGTTAACAACCCTGAATGGTCTATTTAAGAGCAACACCCCTCAGCGAAGGCAGCACACAGCCCTCCTATCCTGCAGTACTACTTCTGATAACGAAGTCAATAATTCTTGAAGGTGACTGATGGAAGTTTCTCTTTTCTCTATATCTAAATCAATGGCTGTCCTCAGACTGTCATAATTTTTCCCCTAATAAGACCAGAGTGGAAGTCCTGGTGGCTGCCCTGGCCATCTCTAACCCCAACAGAAGGGAGACAGTGAGTGCCATAACAGGTTTGGGGAACGGGCACATAAGAAGGCGGGGAAGGAACCAGAATCCAAGGGTACCACCAGGCAGTCATGATCAAGGTCGAGTGATCTTGAGCTTGAATAGATTGTCTGTCTTTTGTACCGTACAGTGGGGGTCTCTGGAGAGTGGGGTGTCTTCAGGTTCCACACAGGAAGCACGTACCCAGGCCACAACACTGTCCACCCTGAGGCCTGTGGGAGTGACTAGCAGTGCCAGGAAGGGTCCCATCCATCATGGTTCTAGCGACTGTCCCCGAAGCCTCCTTACATAGATCCAGTCACTAGTCTGGAAGCGGTGAGGAGTCTCTGGCATCCTTGGAGCATTTACAGCAGACAGTTTGGGCCAAATCTCATGTTGTGGGATACCTCCTGGGAGGGCCCAGTGGACAACAAAGGAGTTGGGGTACCAAGGAGGATCTCAAAAGGGGTCAGGTTAAAATGGCAGGGGCTGTTCTGGGCTCAGAACAGGAACAAGGGGAGGGATACCACCCAGCCTGAGCCAGTCTCCAAGGTCAATTTAGTTAAAGGTCTCTCCTAGGGTTTTGTTTATTTTCTCTACCTGCCCTGAGCTGAATATCTACCTAGAGGTTTTCTGTGCCTATTATGAATCGTCTCGCTGAGGTAAAATGTTGAGGAGTGGGACACTGAGAAGTCTGAGTGTCTCTCTGCGACGCTTGCCAGCAGTCATTTGAAAAATGGAAGCACCACGCCCTGTCTGACCAGCTTCCTAAGAAAGCGCCTGCTGCTTCTTGCTAGCCAGTCCTTGCTGTAAGGCTGCCTTTAAAATTTACTGTATTTATTCTAATGTGTTTGTAACAGTACCCCACTGTGGTTTTATTTTACACATCGTACTGGCTAATGATATATAGCATCTTTTCATCTGACAAAGTGTCAGTTCAAATATTTTGGTCATTTTAAAAATTGGCCTGCTTTCCCAGGGATGAGTTTTGAAGGCGCCTCTCCTCCTCTCTCCTCTTCCTCCTCTTTCCCCTCTTCCTCCCTGCCTCCTCCCCCTCCTCCCCTTCCCCCCTTCCCCCTTCTCCTCTCTTCTTTTTTCTTTTTTGAATTATATTTTATTGAATGTGTTGTAAGAGAGCAGCAGGCTGGGATGTAAGTAGATTACCACCTACAGTCAAGAGTATCAAAGTTGAGTGATCTTGAGCTTGAATAGATCATCTCTGTGGATTATGGTTTGAGTGTCAGGCATTGGTCTTGGTCATCTTGGCCCAGGATACTCTGAAGAAAAAATATATTCCATAAATATTAGGGATTCTGAGTTTTTCCTTCAGCTACTTCCTGCAGTGGCTTATAAACATCTCCTTTCATTTTTTCCCTTACTGGTACTGCCCACAAGAACACACCCACAATCAGGCATAACAAATATGGATTTCCTGTCTGACCTCTCAGCCTTCCGTTCCCAGGCCTTCCAAAGATCACAGAAGCAGCATTTTCTAAAGTATCTTTAATCACTTAGATGGAGTAGCCAGTGCAAATTTTATGGTGGAGCACTCTGTAATATCACTGCATCCTCTGGAAGCTCATGGCCCAATATCCTATCTCCAAAATAAAACAAAACAAACAAACAAAAAAAAACCCTCAGTCACCTATCAACTGACATTTCAGATTTTAGGCACCAAACTGTTTGTTTATATTTGTGTCGTGGAAGGACCTCCTACATACTAAAAGAACAGATATTTTTAGAAGTTTTTTTTTTAATCTAAGTGCAGCTTCATCCTCCTCTTCCTCCTCTTGGATCTGATTTTAAGCCAGCTCCGTTCACAGCTGATGTAAGAAGGCAATGCCAAGGAAGAGAAGGAGAGGAGGCAGTGGCTGAGGGAAGAGTCAAAGGAGGAGACTAATGATTCATCCAGAGGCATAGTTGCAACTTCCCTTCATCTTATTCTCAATTCACAAAAAAATATTTACTCTTGGCATCAAGATGGCTCCTTGGTACTTGCCGCATAAGCCTGATGAGTTGAGTTTGACTTACATCTAGATTGTACAGAGGAAGAAGAGAACAGTCAACCTCTGACCTCCATTTATACAGATATACACTGTGACAAGTACACAGATGCTCACACACATGCACGCGCACACATTCATCATACACACAAAATAAATAAATAAATAAACACACTCTTGCTGTTTTTCTAAATTTATCCAAACTCAGTTTATTATAAAATACTTAAGCTGTTTTATTTTTGACAAATTTCTATTTTTTTTTGGCTGGATTTAATTGAATGGAATTATCTCTAAAACATAAAGGAAACTGGGCCAATGACAGGAGCACCAGAAATCTGTAATCCTACCTGGGGAATCAACTTTGCAGAATCTACCTAATGCAACCATCTTGGAACTCTGGTGTTTCATGGAGGTTTCAGTTTTCCAGGAGAAGGTTTGGGTGGTAAATTGCGTTTAATTTTGGTAAATTCAAGATCTTGAAACATGAGTATTGTCTTAGTCAGGATTCTCCAGAGTCACAGAACTTGTGGAATGACACTCTCTCTCTCTCTCTCTCTCTCTCTCTCTCTCTCTCTCTCTCTCTCTCTCTCTAAGACAACTTATTGGAATGACCTTCAGGCTTCAGACCAGCTCATTCAGCAATGGCTAGCTGTGTGCTGAAAGTTCAAAAGTAGTTGCTCAGTCCCATAAGGCTGGATGTCTCAGTTGGTCTTCTGCATATGTTGGGATCTCAAAGAAGTAAGCTCCAATGTCAGTGAAGGAATGAATGTGCTATCAAGGGGAAAACAAACAAGCCAAGAGAAATCTTCCCTATTCTATGTCCTGCTTCTAGCAGAAAGTGTAGTCCATATTAAAAGTGTGTTTTCTGACTCAAGATCCAAATCAAAGGTGTGAGTCTTCCTGCCTCAAAGGTCTTGACTAAAAGTGGATCCACCCACTTCAAACCAAGCAGAAAATCTCTCACAGGTGCTCCCTACATTTCTTGATTACAGTTCATTCCAGATACAGTCAAGTCTACAACCAACAATAGCATCACAAGTAACTATGTGTCTCTCATTGCCACCCTGTGTCAGGTGTCTGGGAATGCATACCCTGAGTAGCTTGTGCTGCTTGCTGGAGCCAGGGTGGATGAAGAACTAGTTCATTAAATGACAGAAATCTGTGCCCCAGGCAAACCAGGAGCAATCATTTCTGTTGACTCTATTCCACTCCAACATTGTGTGAGCTCTGCTTCTTTGATTATTCACTTTCAGAAAAATTTTAAGGTCCATGCCTTTGATTTGACTTTTTGAACTTCTCTCTTTTTTTCTGCAAATGAAATAGCCTGTGACATTCACAACAGACAAAATTTAAAAAGCCAGAAACCTCCAGAGAGAGGGGAAAAGCTGATTTCCAGAGTTGTATTATTAAGTTCAAATGTGAGTTTGTTCTCTCTCTCTCTTTCTCTCTCTCTCTCTCTCTCTCTCTCTCTCTCTCTCTCTCTCTCTCTCTCACACACACACACACACACACACACACACAAACACATCAAAATAACAAAGTATATGAAGAAATATTAAAGTATGGTCCATTCAAAGGGGGAAAAATAGATCAGCATAAACTATCCATGAAAAGAAGATAGAAAACATAAAAGGAAATGAAAAGAAATGCTAAAGCTAAATATCATATATAAATGAAATGAAAATCTTACTAGAGGGTTTCAAAACCAGATATGAAGAGGAAGAAAAAGAATCTGCAAACTCAGAGGTGGGGCATTGGAAATAGTCAAGTCTGAGGAATATAAGCCAGATTAGAGGAAAGTGCTCAGAGCCTAAGGGATCTGTAGGACATGAGTCAACAGAGAAATACACTCATTGTTTGAGTCTCAGAGGAAGAGAGAAAGGGGAAGAGAGGATGTTTGAACAGCAATAACTGAAAGCTTCCCACACTTGATGAAGGACATGAATATAAAGAACCAAGATGCTGAGTTAACTACAAGTGTGATGAGTTTAGGGCCCACAAAGATGTCTTACAGCCAAACTTTTAGAAAACAGTGATACAGAGAAATTTAAAGCAGGTGTAGAGAAGTGACTGATTACCTACAAAAGATTCTCAATGAGAAATTTCTTATCAGAAGCTTTCAATCTGATGATTAATTCAACCTTCTAGAATGAAGAGGAACTGTTGACCAAGAATCTTATACCCAGCAAAACTACCCTTTAACAGTGCTAACTTAGCTCAGACAAAGGTGCTTGCTACCAAACCAGATGACATGAGTTCAATCCCTGGGACCCACATGGTGGAAAGAAAGACCTGATCACTGAAAGTTGTCCTTTGACCTTTACATGTGCTCTATGAAGCTTGTGTGTGTGTGTCTGTGTGTAATAAAACAGATTTTTAAAAAGTAATAGAGAAGGTAAGACATTCTCAGAGAAACAAATGCTAAGGGAATTCATTAGTCTCATCCTGCAAGAAGTTCTAAATGAGGTCCTGAAGGTCAAAATGGAAGGTTGCTAACCAAAACTCAAAAACAACAAAGACATACAAACCTCAAGAAATGTGTGTGACCTACAATTATTAAAGCAACTTAGAACAGTGCTATGAAACTATACCCTTATTTCTGCATAATTTGAAATGTTAAAGATAACTCTAGATACTATCATAATTGCAATTTTGGCTTATAAACTATACACTTTTCTTAATCATTTAAGGGATTTAAAACTTTTAAAAAAGAATTATTTATTTATTTTATGTATATGAATACATTGTAGCTGCCCCCAAACACACCAGAAGACGGCACAAGATCCCAATATAGATGTTTGTGAGCCACCATGTGATTGCTGGGAATTGAACTCAAAACCTCTGGAAGAGCAGTCAGTGCTCTTAAACACCGAGCCATCTCTCTAGCCTGGGATTTAAAACATTTAAGATTAAAGATTTGTAATTTTCTTGGAATTACAAGAAAACATGCAATTTGATGATATTGAAGAGCTGAAGACAAAGGGGACAAAGGCATTAAAAACAGCATTTGCATATTATTAAAGTTAAATTGGGATAAATCAAAATTAGACTGTTTAAATCAAAGTTTAGACTGTTAAACATAATTCCAATTATAGCCAATATAAAATAGCTGAATAACATATGCAAGAGAAAATAAGAAATCTAAACCTTTTGCTGTAAAAATTCAATTGAAGAAGATAGTCCTTCAGAAAATGAGGGACCAGATACTCTAAGGAATGTGAGAAATGAATAGCAAATGCACAGAATTAAGTTCCTCATCATCTATGATTATTTTGAATGCAAATGACAAAATAGAGATTTTTCTGAATGGAGAAGAAAACTTGACCCAATAATGTGCTGCCTGTGTGCACAAAACCACAGTAGATTAAAAGTGAAAGTTTTAAGTTACCTTCCCTGCAAATGCTAACTGAAGTGTAAGGACAACTGTACTCACAGCTGTCAGAATGCTCTGGACCTGTAGAGGGGCCATAGAGGAGCCAGAGCAAGGACTCATCACTGAAATCAAAACTGGAATTGGAGACAGCACCACCTGTTTCACAGGCACACAGATAATATAAGTTTGTACATTGGACAGATACGTACCAGCCAACTCGATAACTAGAATAGGTGGAAGAGCATCTCAGACAAGCCACACTACTGAGACTCAGCCCGGAATAACTAAGAAATTGGAATAAACTTACAACTATGGTCGAGACTGAATCAACAATTGCAAACCAGGGAAAGGAAGACCTGATACTTCACCAATGAACTCCATCAAAGTATTGTATTTACATTTATTTTTATTTTATATTATGTGTGTTGAGTGTTCTGCCTGCATGTGTGACTGTACACCCAGTACTCTTGGAAGCCAGAAGAGGGCATCAAGTCCCCTAGAAGTGGAGTTATACATGGTTGTGAGCCACCAGGTGGGTGCTGGGAATCAAATCCAGTTCTTTGGAAGAACAGCCAGTGCTTTTAGATGCTGTATCATTTTCTAGCTCTCCTCCCCCCTCCCCCATCACAATCTCCATTCAGAAAAATGACTGACATCAATCCTCTTTTCCAGAGAGGGGGGGAGGGGGAGAGGGAGGGGGAGAGGGAGGGGGAGGAGAAAGGGAAGAGGGAGGGGGGAGGGAGAGGGAGAAGGAGGAGAACGAGGGGGAGGGGGAAGGGGAAGGGGAGGGGGAGAGGGAGGGGGAGAGGGAGAGGGAGAGGGAGGGGGAGGGGGAGGGGGGAGGGGGAGAGGGAGAGGGAGGGAGAGAACAACTTTCCAGCTTGTTTTATAAGCTAGCCTTACCCTGAAATCAAAGCTAGCTAAAAATACTACAACAAAACACAAACCATTATCCTTTATAACATTGTTGCAAACACTCCCAACCAAGTACTATCAAGCTGGAATTCACAGTGGGAATGGCCGTGGGCTGTCATGATGAGATTCTTTACTGGAACCCAGGATGACTCAGCCTTAAAACGATGATCAATAAGACAAACCAAATAACAGAAGGAAGGAAAACTACATGATTATAGATGCTGTGAGCAGAGCAGAGCTCCACTCCACAGAACACGCTCTTCAGCACCCGAGCCGGAGTCCTCCATTCTTCATTATTCACTCTCAATAAGGCTGATGTTGAACATATTGAGTACAAGTTCACCGTCTTCTGAGAACATTGAGCTTTCCAAAATTTGTCTCAACTATGGATAGTATAAACCAGTTATTTAGTTATCCTTGCATTCATAGAATACTCTAGACATTTGGCATGGGTGAAGATGGACGAAGCTGTTTAACTTTGTGGACTTTGTATATAAAGTATTTAGCTTTATAAACCGCATTGGAAACCATTCTCTTCTCCATGTGGAGGCTATTCTCCTTCTCCACGGTTTCCATTGTATTTTGTGTGCAGTAACCTCTCTCTCTCCCTCTCCCTCTCTCCCCATCTCCCTCTCTCCCCCTCTCTCCTCACCTACACTTTCAGATTCTCTTTCACACTTTTCAAATTTCCTTCTTATTGTTGCTGAAATAACCTTGGTTGTTTTAAAAGGAGAGCTGTCATTGGAGGTCAGAGACACATAATGGTGAGAATAGTCTTTGGGGTAGGAAAGCACAATGAGTTTCCTTCTTGAGTTCCCCATGCTTTAGAAGAGTGACTGTTCAGGGAGCACTCCTCATACCAGGAGCTCAGGGCTCCCCATTCATTATCCGGTAAAATGATGGAGACAAGGGAGGGGAGCAGGTCCATCTGAGGGAAAGGTGACCTCTGGGTCATCTCAGTGATTCGAGGATGAGTAGTAAACATCAGGGTCTGAAGATGCCAACTTGATGCAATAGCCAAGATGAAAGTCAGGGCAATGGCTGATTGTTGTGGGATGCCAGGTTTGGGGGATGTAAACAGAATTTTGAAAGAGTGAGTGTGCTCCCCCACGTACATTCCTGTGATTTCCACTTTTGAAATTCAATGTTTATTGAGTTTGTTGCCTTTGAATCTATTCCTTTCCTTCTTCTTTGCTAAGGTATTTTAAAGCTAATTCCACAATCAAAGTAACCCTTTGCTTCTTGCTAAAGTAAGTATCTTTGGAAATGCAGAACTACATTTCCTAACTACATTGCTTTGATCATGCTTAACAACACTAATCAATATCTTATGTCATCAGACTTCTGATCAAAGGTAAATCATTTCCATTTCTAGTGGGACATAGGATCCTTTTGTGAGGTTGTATCATTCATTGGTCATCACATCCAAAGTATTGTCCACTCATTGGGTAGAGTTCAAAGCAAAAATTAATCTTCCCGAAGACCAATGGTGGTATCTGGAACTCACTAAAGCCATGTCTGAGGAAGAACAAAGACCGGTGGCCTCCAGGTCTTTATTTTCTTTTTTTTTTTTTTTTTTTTGGTTTTTCGAGACAGAGTTTCTCTGTGTAGCCCTGGCTGTCCTGGAACTCACTTTGTAGACCAGGCTGGCCTCGAACTCAGAAATTCTCCTGCCTCTGCCTCCCAAGTGCTGGGATTAAAGGCGTGCGCCACCACCGCCCGGCAGGCCTCCAGGTCTTGATGGGCCTGGAGTGTTGTTTCCCTGGAGAGACTCTGCCAGTGGATGGTAGGGTTCTCACATGTATAAAATGCAAATACTTCAAGCACTCTAACACAATATTTATTAATGAATGGCTCCTCTTGATGCTGGGGGAAGGGTTTAGCTCTCTTTACTCTTGTCACTCGGTATGTCATGGCTCTGATTGTCCCCACAGTCCCACAGATGTGGATCGTTCTTCCTCACATTCATGCAGGGGAGGCAGGTAGCTTGTGGACAGCAGAGACATGGCCACCTTGTCTGCTCTGCTTCATGTGTCACTTGTTCCCAAATCTCTACTTGTCTGCACTGAGGAAGAGGCATGGCTCAGTAGGAAGTGCTTACAACTCTGCAAAGCTTCTTGTTATTACACTTGGTTTCCTGTTATGCAGAGATGTGGGGGGAGAGAGAGAGAGAGAGAGAGAGAGAGAGAGAGAGAGAGAGAGAGAGAGAGAGAACCCCAGAGAGCTGTAGCAACTGAAGCCGACCCAGAAGAAGCAATGGAGCTCTACAGTCCTAGGAGACGTGAAAGCCCCAAAATGTGAACAGTTCAAAGGGGTTCAGGGAGGCACCATTGGCTAAGAATTTTCCTGAAGTCAGGAAGATTTTGGAGACTGAGGCTTGTTCCTAGCCTGGGTTTCTAGAGCTGCTAAATGGATAAATGAAGCAAAAAGCCAGGCCCTCCTCATCCCTCCCCACCTACACACACACACATACACACACACACACACACACACACACACACACACACACACACACTTCCTCTTTCTGTCACTAACCCCCATGTTACCACAGAGACAATATCTGTGTGCCTGGCTCTTCTGTTAGAATTCATCACTATCTATACCAAATTCCTTTCTATATGGTAGGCTCTGCTCTTCTCAGTCGTCATGGTCACCTGACTAACATGAAAGACATTTCCATCAGACCTAGAAAGTAAGGTGCACTCCAGTCCTGGGCAGTGAAGACAGGCATTCAGAGAACAATTGTAGGTGCTCCATCAATCTGTTCTTAGGGCGAGGGAGTGTCTGGGGAAGGTTCCTGTGTGAGTTTAGCGCACAGAGCGGAGGTCCCTGTGCTACCTCCAGTCTCACAGCTCCTCCGTGATGTTCTTCATACCGAAGTGAAAATTGAATTGTCATTATGTCCTTCGCTGTTTGCAGCAGGAGGCAGCAAGGACTTTGCTGCTCAAAGGGTACCCCAGAAGCTTCCTCTCAGCCTGCGGATGGAGCTGGGTTAAGCTCAGCACTCTCCTTCCCACTCCACACCCACAGTAGGCATCAGTCAGCATCTTTATGGTTCTTCTAATGAGTTGGGGCAGTGAGCTGGTAAGACCAGCAGGATTGCCTAATATGTCCATCTTCCTGTTGGTGTCAACAAAGTCTGGGTGATAGGTTTGAGGTTTCAGTACTATTTTTCTGTCGGTGTTTTTTTAAGGCCTGATGAGTGTCACATATGACATACCGGGCGGAAGTAGAAGCATGAGGTTGTTTATACATAATGCTTGAGGTGACCTGGGTAGAGACCAATGGTTTGAGTCTGTCCTCCAAAGTTCACATACTGGGAATTTAGTCTGTAGTGCAGCAGTGTCTGGAGGTGGGGTCTTACGTCACGTGGAGGGATATCTTTATCTGGAGATTGTTACAAAAGTAGCTACAACCCTCTCTTGTTTGCCTGCTCCTTCCTCTAGCCCTCTCTCTCCGTGGGGCATTGTAGCTCAGAGGCTGGTGCCCTGTGCATCCTTCAGAACCGTAAACCAAGGGATCTCTGATCCGGGTGAATTACTCAGCAGCGAGTGCTCTGTTAAGCAGCAGAGGCCAAGACCAGGAGCTTCCTGTGGTCTGTCCTCATGGCTTTGCTTCTACCCAGATGAAGGACGGGCTGTCTGCCCTCCGCATGCTTTCCTACTCTATAACCGCTTCGATTTGTAATGTGGGCAGCTCTCTTCACCACAGGGTGCTGTTCCTCTCTGGGTCTTGTGACCTGAGTATGGATAGCTGGCTTTAGAATCACTAGCTGGAGATAATCCCTCTAGCTCTGCTCTGCTCTGCCTTTAAGGTGGAGGTCGCACTCAGGTGCTATCTAATGAAGGACTGGTCTGTGCACAGAAGTAACAGAGACCTGCACCGCAGCAGGTACTTGCAAGGACTTGCAAGGGGTTAAGTAACTGGGTGTTAATACTGGAGTAGGCATCAACCCTTCCATCAGCCATTGCCTGCATTGGAACACACCCAGAAGTCCCACTAATAGAAAAATTTGTCATTATTTGTTACAAATATAAAGCCCCTTGATGGTAATTGACAACACATCCTAAAATGTTTATTCATTCACTAAATAAGAACCATGACAGTCTGCTGGCCAAACCCTTTTTGACAAGCTATATAGCATTCTCACTGTGTGACACTCACTCTTTGGCACTCTTTGTGTGACACTCACTCTTTGGCACTCTCTGTGTGACACTGTCTCTGTATGACACTCTCTCTATGTGACACTCTCTATGTGTGGCATTGTTTCTGTGTGGGACTGTCTCTGTTTGGCATTATCTCTGTGTGGCACTCCCCGTGTGGCACTGTCTCTGTGTGGCATTGTCTCTGTGTGGCACTCCCTGTGTGGTACTATCTCTGTGTGGCACTATCTCTGTGTGGCACTCTCTGTGTAGCATTGTCTCTGTGTGGCACTGTCTGTGTGACACGGTCTCTGTGTGGCATTGTCTTTGTGGCACTGTCTCTGTGTGGCACTCTGTGTGGTACTCTGTGTGGCACTCTCTCTGTGGCACTGTCTTTATGTGACATTCTCTGTGTGGCACTGCCTCTGTGTGGCACTGTCTCTGGATGGCACTCTCTGTGTGGCACTTACTATGTGGCACTCACTGTGTGGCACTCTCTATGTGGCATTCACTGTGTGGCACTCTGGGTGGCACTCTCTGGGTGGCATTCACTGTGTGGCACTCTGGGTGGCACTCTCTGGGTGGCACTTTCTGTGTGGTACTCTCTATGTGGCACTCACTCTGTGGCACTCTCTCAGTGTGGCCTTTTATCCTTCACTTTCCTCATCCCTTCATCTCATTTGACATTAAATCAACTACATATTTATAATGATACTGTTTACAGCACTAGCTTCTTTTCAACTTTTGTGTTTTAGAGATAGGCACTAGCTGAGGCATGTCCACTGTCATTGTTAACTCCTGTGGGTTAATCAGCCCCAAAGTACTTCTGACACTCACAGTCTCAGGGAGGAAGAAACAAACCGTAGAGCAGACTGAGACTCAGCTGTGGCCTCTGTCCCATAAGTCTGCGAGCCTTTCTACCTCATCCTGCTGGCTCGTCATTAGAGGCTGCACTGGGGGCCAGCATATAAGATGAGCGGGGACAAGCGCAGAGGCAGCATCCTTGTCCTGTTACACTGCAAGTGGAGAGGGAGACGGGGAAGAAAGCTGCCGGGCATGGTAACAAACACTGAGCCACATACCTGTCCCCGGTGAAAAGGAGCCAGGGCTGGAGAACTATACGTTCAGATACTGGGTCTTCTCATGGAGGTGTGGCCTGACTTGAGTCTCAAAGGGTGGGCAAGAACTTTTAAAAGGAAATCACAAGGACTCCAGGTATTATATGGGCAGTGTATTTAGGCTTGATCTTCTAGGAGAGAGCCATAGAGGCTCATGGGAGATTTGTAGTCAGAAGACAAATGTAAGGGTTGTACCTAAGAAGGTCGCGGCATCAGCAATCTCATCTCTGCTGACGGCAGGAGCCACAGCCTATTGGGTCAGTCATAGAGACAGTCATAGGACTCCAGCTCTAGAGACCAGAGAAAAACAGGCTGGGATGTGTTTGTGAGTACAAGACAGGGACGGTAGACAGTAAGAAGTGGGAAGGGTGGTGAATCTGACGAGCAGTGTGGTAAACTTGAGAATTTCCCTCCAGTCCCCGTAAGCAGCCAGGTGGATGGGTCTGTGACTTATTAGAGAGGTCTGGAGGGAAGCCGTAGGGATGCTCCTTCCCTTTCTAATTCGTTCTGACAGGTTTCCACAGTGATGCTTAGGTCGTAGTGAGAAAACACCAGCAGCCCCTCCCAGCTTCCCATCCCCGGGAGCCCCCTCCTCACATCCACAGCCACCCGATGCAGAGCCTAGACCAGGGTGACTGGAAAGCATCTAGCAGAGGTCCTGCAGAGGGGCCCTAGGAAAGTTTGTGGTTATTTTCTCAGGTCAGTGGGTCAGCAGATGGGAAGATGAGGAGGAAGTGACATGTCTCTGAGGCGACTTCTCTGTTCATACTTCCTTCTTTAATTTTCTTTTGTTCCAACTTGGGGCAAAAATAAGCTAGCTTCTACTGCAGAAATAAAACCCGAGGTTCATAGTGCATCGCCTGTTTCCCTTCTCTCACTGCCGACCTGGCTACACAGCACATCTTCTATTTCTCTTTTACTGCACGGACAATCTAATTGCACATCATGTTTTTTTGCAGTCCCCCGGTGTCAGTGACGTGTAATGGCTGCCTATTTCCTCTCAGAAGAAGGTTGAAACTTCACTCTACACCCAAGGCCACCTCTGTAGGGCCACTAGTCCTGTCAGCTACTGAGTGCTTGAAGTATGGCTGATGTAAATGTATATTTACTTAATTCTATTTATCTTAATCCATTCACCGGCCACACCCACCTCCAGTGACTGCTGTGCTGTCTAGCACAGTGCTAGCCAGGGCTCGGTCTTCTCCTCTCTTCTAGGGTAAGGGTGTGTCTCTGGCCTCATCGAAACCCTCAACCTGCTTATGCTCCAGGGAATTCTACAAACACCGAGTAGCTGCAGTGTCCGTGTTTGTAGAATTGTTCCTTTCCCTTGTCCCCCTACACCCTGCTCTGTAGCCCATGCCTAGTTCATTCCTCTTCCCTGAGGGGATTCCTGACCAAGAGTGTGAAGACCAATTCACAGCAAAGTTCGTCACTGTGACCGTTGTGATTCCAAGGAATTAGCCATCGACAGTTACAGATCACCTACGAAGAACGGCTGTTCAAAGAAGTAACAAAAAATGTGAGTCAAAGCCAAGACCCACCAGGCTGCTTCTTCCACACTTGGATCATCTTTGAGAGGCCTGCCTGGTGGGTCAGGACTGGGGGGTAAGCTGAGGCAGGAAGCTCCTCTGCTGAGAAGCTGGCTCACTGTGACCCAGTTGTTTTGTTCCCCCTGACTGGGATGGACTTCCAGCTGTATGTAATGTGTACAGATCTCTCCACATGCTCTAACTTACAGTGGGCATATACCCTGGACGTATGCTCATACCAAGGATGGGGGGATGACAGCAGGCACTAAAGAAACACTGGCTATATGGTAAATATATGGTGAGTGATGTCACTTTAGGCACTGCCTTGGTGCTGTGCTGCCTTCCTGTCACATGGCTGTCACGTCCTCTTTGAGTCATATTTAAGACCACCAGGTATTCACACATCCTTCTGCCTTCTCCAGGCCATTCTTCACGGAACAGATGTTTTTAGGGGCGATCATTTGGGGCTTGGTTATTGTTTGTTTTCACCATAAAGAATCATGAAATTTCCTCAGAACTAAGTATAGAAGAATACCCTAGCCGTTCGGTTCCACGTTCATTGAATCCCCTCCCATCTATAGTGTCTTTCTGGTTTCTGCGAATCCCTGTTTCGTTTCTGGATGTTTCTGATGTCTTCCACTTCTCTTGCCTCTAGTAATGATTCTAATAAGGTCTGTGAGATTCCAGGAGTGGCTCAAGAGACCTAAATCCTCATAGACACCATGTGGCCTTTACCTGATTTTTTTCCCTTCCCATGTTGGTTCTCTTTGGTTATATGGATGCTCTTCATTACTCTGCTGCAAGAAAGGGGTCCTCTTCCCACTCTGATGGGTGGCCATAAGAGTTGCACTGGGATGGGCTTACACCAAGGCCATTGTGGCAGAAGAGAATGCCCATTGATTGCCTCATTCTTCATCTTCTTCAAAAGTGTTTTATGTGAACAACACACTCCTTTTTGTCCATGTATACCTTCTCCCTAGTACAGAGGAGATTTTAAAGATACACTCTGACATAGAAAGATACAATGTTGCACGGAGTCTTTAGTCCTTCATTCAGGACTACTCCTTGTTGCTCCACGGCCACTGCCTATTCATCATCTCACCACCCTGGTGGGTCCTTGGAGTAAGTGGTCAGCCCTAGGGAAAGACTCTGGAAATAGTAGATAGCTGAGAAGAAAGATTGGAAATACAGGTTTAGGGATTTTGGTTTGTTTTGTTTTTTAGGTGAGGGTGTCAAGACTCACTGATATAAAATGATTTCTTTACAAATCAAATGTCCATTAAGCTGACAAGTTATCTTCCACGACCACTGTCTATATGCTTTGCCGTGCTGATGGCTGTCCAATGCAAGGCTCAATCAAGCATGTGTTGCAACTCTTCCAGCTCCCTAGTGGGGGTTAAGGAATGAAGCTGTAACTGTCTTATAGGAACACGGAGTGGTTGCAGGGGCGGAGGGCCCAGTTGGGTGGAGTACTGTGCACACAGCCCTGTTGCCCTCTGCATTATACAGAGGACAGCTTTTGATACACCTGGAGTCAGTGGAGAAAAGACTACCATCCTGTGTGAGGTTCTGGTGCTTAGAGGATTCCGTGAGCATGGATAAAGGCTGAAGCCCGTGGGTCTAGGAGGCAGGTAAACAGGAGTCAGAAGCACCAGGGAGAAGTTTCCAGTTAAATGTGCTAAGGGTGAGGATGAGTGAAGATGGGAAGTTTGAGCTTGAAGTGAGAGAGAGAGACTGAGGACACGCTCAAAGATGGTCTCCATTCTTATAGCTGGATGTAGTCACCTGTTGACCGAAATAAGAGCGAGCACAGGCCTAACTAAGTGTGGTCAGTGGTTTCTGTGTGTTATTGTTTAATCTTCACAATTCTACACTGTAAGGACTATCACCAACAGTTTAACTAGTATGGAAACTGAGGCCCGGAGAAGCATCAGTCAAAATCAAGGAGAGAAAGGACAGGTCTTTCTAGTCAGGTAAGACAAAAGGGATGAGGAAGCACTTGATAACTTAGCCATGCTATTCACGTCTCAGGGATCAACTGGAGCTAACTAAGGAACAAGAGGCCGAGGCTTTCCTTCCACAGCAGGGCAGAGCAGAGCATTGGCACTTGGTATCAGCGAGGACAGAGCATCAGCGCAAGGTCAAGGCTCTGAGGAGCAGTACCTGATTGGAAGGTCACTGTTGAGCTGGATAGAGGAGAGAGAAGGCAGGTGTGGGAAGAAAGGGTTGGCTGGAAACCAGGGAGTCACATTGGAGTGACAGGAAGGAAGGAGACAGTTGTTCTGTGTGGGGGTCACCATGGAGGTGCAGGTCAGGACCCAAGCAAATAACAGAACTCTGTAGGAAGCAGAAAGACAGTATAGCAGGCAGTGGGTAGAAGGATCTGGCCTCAAGTCCTGCTTCTGCTTCTGTTTGTGGTGGCAACCTAACTAGAAACATAAGACAACTGTACCATCCAAAGCCCTTGGCCCAGCAAAGTGAGGCAAACACAGTGGGCAGGGGACTGGAGGGCATGAGATGACACTTGGCTAGAAACTTTATGAGGTGCCAAGCCCTTGTAGGCTGACATGTGAGTATGGTCTGCTGGAGAGACCGTGTTGGGTAGAGAGGTCCAAGCTACAGGCTGGCTCCCCAGAATGGCCATAGAGCAAAACCAGGCACTTTCCAGTGGTCTCCGCAGCTGCGTGGGCCTTACTCTAAGCACAGAGTGGGGCATTATTTTGTCCCCTGTCAGATACTCCCACGCAGGAAAAGGAAGCACCTTCCGTCAGATGCTGTGGCCACTTCCTCTTCAGAGGCTCCAGCCAATCTCCGTTTCGCAGCACGCAGGGCCGGAGGCAGCTGGACTTCAGGAGCTGGTCGTCGTCCGTTGGGCTCCTTTCAGGAGCAGGACCCTGTGGGGTGTGGGGGACAACAGGGCTTCCTCTCAGCCCCCCCCCTTAACTGTGAGCTTCGTTTCCCTCAGTCAGCCTGCCTGTCTGTTCCTCTCTATAGCTCGGTCGAGGAGCGTGATGACCGGGGAGCAGATGGCGGCCTTTCACCCACCCACCACTCCCAACCCCCTGGAAAGGCCAATTAAGATGGGCTGGCTGAAGAAGCAGAGGTCCATTGTGAAAAACTGGCAGCAGCGGTACTTTGTGTTGAGAGCTCAGCAACTCTACTACTACAAGGACGAAGAGGACTCAAAGCCACAGGTACCTGCTGGGTGTGTGTCCCTGCCTCTGTCCTGCTTCAGGGCCTGCTTCAGGCAGGGGCCCACTAGCTGTGGTCACTCCTCTAGGCCCTGGGGTCATACGCTTCCACCTGGGGTGGTACTGTGGTCTTGTTGTAGTTTTCTCTATGTTCCCTGGGTGTGAGGATGGTAGAAACATTCTCACTAGTACAGTGTGCTTTCTGGGGCACCCCAAGTCCAGGCTCACACTGTAATGGTGGGTGGCACTGAGATGGTCATCCGTCATGGTAGCTTAAGAGAACTGATTTAGGCATTTTTGGGGGAGGAAGGCTCAACAAATATGTATTGAACAAATATTATATTTAATTCCAAATGCATTAGGTTCTCATACCATTTACGATTGTAGACCCTTGAAGTAAATCAGTGTGTAAAGTGGGGGAAAGATCTGCTGAACGGAGCAAGAAATAATCACACTAAGTAAGGGGAGTGTGCAGTTGTTAGAAAAAGATGAGTTGTGGGGGAAAGGACGAGAATCTGGCGAGAGAGCCGTTAGGAAGACACGTTACCATCCTAAGTGGGTTGTGCAGACTGACTTTATGTAGGTGGTGGCAATGCTAAGGAGGAGGTTGCTTGGTGGATCTCTGGGACAAGAACCTCCTGGGCAGAGGGAACAGCCAAACAGGCTAGAGGGGCACGTGTGACCCGTGTGGGCAGCCCCGGAGGGTCTGGTGGGTGGGAACAGAGGGGGAGAGGTTAGAGAAGAGAGGTCAGGTTGTGAATGTCACTGAAAACACTCAGGCAGTTACACCGAGTGTCACGGGAGCCACTGCAGGGTTCTGAACAGAGGAGAGACAGCCGTTAGCTTCTGCAAGCAGATGGTTCTGTGTGTCCTAAAACAAACTGATGTTGGAGCTGAGAGCACAGGGCGCAGGTGATATGGATAAGCGCTTACAGAACTAGGAATGCCAGAGGGAGCTAGCGGCTGAAGGTCAGTGGTCACGTTCAGGATATACTTCGAGAGTAGGGGAACAGAGTCTCCCATGAGGGCAGGGATAAGTCTGCAAGACAGCTTTGATCTCCATCTCAGGCCTGGGGCTCTTCTCCCTCCCTCGATGTGATGCTCATAGTGGGGAGTGAGGAAGGGACAGGCCACCCTAAACCATGACTGTGGGATCCCCAGTATAAGCTGAGGTCTCTAACACCCGGCTGCGGTACCCGCTTAGAGTTCACATCTGTGATGATGGAAGTGGGGTGGAAGGGCTTTACTAGAATTTACTAGAGAGAGCAGACTCCAACAATTAGGAAGGCGAAGCTAAGGCATATAGGGATGATGGGGTGGCTGAGCAGATGAATAGACAAGCAGAGGGGTGGAACCAAAATGAAACAGCCACCGAGACTCCACCGAGCCAGGCTTTTGCGGACATCTGTGTGTGGCGGCTGGACTTCCTGTTCTTAATAAGCAACTCTGAGAGGCAATGGGGCTTCAGCCGCCCGAGCCCGCGGAAAGGGCCGCTGGGTAGTGGTTGTCTCCGTGCAGTGCGGAAAGCGAAAGGTGTTTCCCAGGGAACGCTGAGTTCTTTTCCTGGCGCTGCAATTCCTGTTACCTTTCACGGATCCCCTGTTCTTGTTTAAAACAAGACAAAACTGCCTGTGTTTGTCACAGATCTAATAACGTAAAACACACATGAAAACCTGTTCTGAACAAAACAAACTAGTAACAAGGGGTAGAAGAGTCACGTGCGAGGACTGGCCCCTGCCCTTGTAAGAAATCCACAGCTTCTCGGGATCAAATTGACCAGGAATGAGTAGGCAGTGTTTTTCTTCAGTCCTCAAGGATGGTTTGTTTGTGTGAGATCTGTGAACACTGCAATCAGAGCAAGAAGGCAAGCAAGGAAACTGCATGGCCCCCTTCCAGAGGGGCCGATAAAACAAACACGCTCATTAGAGATCTAAAACTAAAAATTGTAGGGATAGATGGTTACTCCTTATAAAGGATTTATTTTGCTGTGTGTTGCTGCGTATATTTGATTATAAAAGCTATACTGTGTATTGTAGGAAATTTAAATCACCAGAAAAGGACAAACAAAAAATTATTCATAATCTCATCAAGAGATAGCTGCCTCAATCCAGCATTCCCTGTCAACAGATATTTAGAAAAATCATTCTGTAAGTGTGAAGTAAGGCTACGATTTAGTAAAAGTGGCAATAGGTCACAAATATTGTTCTTTAGTGTTGAATATTATTCTACAATGTAACCAATAATCATGGCAATTAATATACTGTATAAAGTTTCTGAAATTAAAAAAATAATTTCTTATTGTTAGAAAATAGAATCCATGGTCACATCATCACAAACAGGATCTGACGGCTATCTTTCAGTCTTTATACAATCTTCATTATCTCATTAAAATAGAGACAATCTATTTAATGTTCTATTAACTACACTACCATTTGTTACCACTTTGGGGAGTCCCAAAAATATCTAGAAATGAACTGGAAGTTATAGTTGCCGGTTAGATTATTGAAAACAAGGAATGCTCTATTTCCACATTCCTGAATGTGGGTAAAGAAGACTTGACTGGGAAACACACATCTGCAGAAATAGCAGACAAAACGGCACATGTCCACATGGGCTTAAGGGAGCTGGGATTTTAAAGCAACCAGGAAGGCACAAGGGAAAGACTGGCTTATTTCATAATTAAAAGTCAATGAAAGAAAATAAAAGTCCAAATAATAAATGGGAAACCGTGTGTGTATATTTGGTAAACAAATGTTCTTAATATTTAAAGTATTCTAAAATCATAAGAAAAATTCAAACCAGTTGATAGGAAAATGGCCAAATTCACCAAAGAAATGCAATGGTCAATAAATGTGTATTAAAGCGTTGATCTCAATAATAATAAGTGTTATACAATGCTCATGAAATACAATGTCATCTCATCAAAGTGGGAGAACACCGTGCACAGCTGGAAGAGTATGGTGCCCTTACCTTACAGAGGACCTTTGTCCCACATCTCTATGTGCAGGAATTTAACCTAACAGGCCTGAGAGTGGGGTGCTAGTAAATGCTCACCATTAAGAATAGACTCTTTGATGGCAAGTTTGTTTCTGTGTAGAATTTGCCAATTTCTGTGGTCTAAATGTTCATTTCACAATTAATTCTAAGTGCTGCATGAGGGCTGAGAGATGGCTCAACAGAGCACTGGCTACTCTTCCACAGGACCCAAGTTTGATTCCCAGAACCCATGTGGTAGCCCACTGTAACTCCAACCCCTCTGTCTTGGTCAGGGTTTCTATTTCTGCACAAAACATCATGACCAAGAAGCAAGTCGGGGAGGAAAGGGTTTATTCAGCTTACACTTCCACATTGCTGTTTATCACCAAAGGAAGTCAGGACTGGAACTCAAGCAGGTCAGGAAGCAGGAGCTGATGCAGAGGCCATGGAGGGATGTTCCTTACTGGCTTGCTTCCCCTGGCTTGCTCAGCCTGCTCTCTTACAGAATCCAAGAATACCAGCCCAGGGACGGTACCACCCACAAGGGGCCCTTCTGCCTTGATCACTAGTTGAGAAAATGCCTTACAGCTGGATCTCACGGAGGCATTTCCTCACCTGAAGCTCCTTTCTCTGTGATAACTCCAGCTTGACACAAAACCAGCCAGTACACCCTCTTATGGTTCCACAGGCAGCAGGCATGCATGTGGTGCCCAGCTAGCTATACACGCGGGCAAAACACTCATGCACATAAATCAAAGTTAAATTAAAAAAAATCGAAGTACCACGTATTGTCAGTGTTATATAAAATGTCTACCACAGAGATAAATCACGCCACAGGCATAATAGAAAGATGTGTAAAGAACAGGAAATGACAAGTTTGGGATAACATCTTTTTATCTCCTTACTTTTAAAATGACCTGGGGGAGCACATGAGTACAGATGTCCAAGGAGCCCAGAGGCACCAGCCTCCCTGGAGCTGACATTATGGGTCCCTGTGCTGGGAACCAAAACCTGATCCCCAGAGAGCAGTAATGAGCACTCTCAGCTGCTGGGCCCTCTCTCCAGCCCCAACTTAACGGCTTCCTAGTAAAAAAGCTGCTCATTACATAAAAATATAACCTTTGGTCTTTCAGGGCTGCATGTATCTGCCAGGCAGTACAGTCAAAGAAATTGCCACAAACCCTGAAGAAGCTGGGAAATTTGTCTTTGAAGTTATTCCAGGTAGGTAGCCTGCATTTCCGTTCCACGCTTAGAAGTTAAGGTGACGGTCGATCGTTCAACCACGTTATGAACTCACAGTGGCTTTTCATATAGTTAGGAAACTTATCCCAGGTGACTGGCTAGCATCGAGGGCTTAAGGGCTGCCCAGGACAAATGGGGGCCCATTTGGTGCAATCCCAGAAGTGTTCCAGGAATCTGGCTGGATACAGGAGCTGCAGCATGAGGCTCTGGGACCTCCCTGTGAGCAGTCATCATCCTCGCTCACACACACTGCAGAATACTACAGCTGAGATGTGCTCTGAGTGGTGGGATCACCACTGGATGAGGTACAGTGATCACGTCAGTGGTCCTATGTGTTCCAACAGTACCTAATGAGAAATGCAAGTCTCCGCTTTTGAGACCTCTAAGCATGCCAGGCGCTGCCTGCCCACTGTGTGCGCATGGGCTGTATGCTGGAAGGTGCCTGTTCTGAATGAAGGACATATTAGGAGCAAGGGAATTTGGCACAAATCCTGCACCTTCCACCTTGGGGCTGGTTTTTCCTCCCCGCCCCACCCCCGCCCCATCTCTTGCTCTGAGACAGCCCTAGACCTGCCAGGAATGCTGGGACTGCTAGACTGTCTGGTGGTCACAGCCTTGATCCCAGCAGGGAAGGTCATGAGGCCCTTTCTTTAAGACCTTTCCTTGCTCACATGGGTGGAGAAGGCAGTGTGTCGAAGGAGAAAAGTGTCCTGCCTAGAGCCGTCCTGCTCACACCCAAATCCTGGCCATGCCTCCCGTTGTACTGCAGCCCCTCTAACTTCTCCCTGACTCTCCTGATTCACCTGTCATGAGGACCAGGATGACAGAGAGCTTTATGTGGAGATGACAGGATAAAATGTTGGGTTTGATGCCTAGTACATAGTGCCAGGCAAATGTTTGATACTGGGGACATCTAGTGGGAACTGTGATGCAGGGAAAAATCCCAGCTGTCTCTTTACTCCAAAGGAGAGGGAAGATGAAGTTCAGGTGGTTTTCATGGGTTCTCTCTTGTACTCTAATCTGAAGGTCCAGCCTCCTCTTCCTGCCATTCCAACCACTCCACCTATCTAGGAAAACCCCACCCCTCTCCCTCCTGAGCTGTTCAGTCTGTAGGATCTCCCTCTCCTGATGCAACTCCTGGAACATAACCACCCACAACAGTGTATGTCCCAACGGCTGCATGCTATACCCACAAAGTTCCATGGAAGGCTCCAGCGGAAGATGCATTGTGAGCTTTCCCCATAAATTGCCTAGAAGGCCTGATCTGAGGGATGGGAGGGAAGAGCCTGTCTGTCCCTCTTCATCACCTTGTGCAAATATACAGCCTCCTGCAGGAGCTCCTAGGTGCTGCTCACCTCTCTCTCTCTCTCTCTCTCTCTCTCTCTCTCTCTCTCTCTCTCTCTCTCTCTCTCTCCCCCTTCTCTCTGCCTCTCTCCCTCCCTCCCTCTTCCCTCCTTTCTCCTCACTCTGCCTCTCCCTTGCCTCTTTCTCTGCCTCTCTCTCTCTCCCTCTCTCTGCCTCTCTCCCTCCCCATGGCTCTCTCTTGCTATCTATCTTTCAGTCTCTCTGTCTTTCCTTCTGTCTCTGTCTATTCCTGACCCAGCATCTTCCTCTAACTGAATCCCTCATACGTACAAATAATCACATAGCAATCCCAAACTCGGAGCCTCCGTTCCTATAGCGGTGCTCTTTCCAATGCTCCTTCCAGCCTGGACTGAGATATGTACAATTTTCAGTTCATCTCTTTGTCTTCCTCTTTCGGAAGGTCATGCTGCCATAAGAAACAGGGTTTCTAATCAAGCCCCCCCCTCAGAGGCCCCAGTTTCAGGGGCACACATAGTGTGTACTTGCAGTTGTACCTTTGATTTTGACTTCAGCAGGGTAAGCATCTCCTCTCTCTCCACCTCCCCATCCCCTCTGACCTTTAGCTTGAGAACAGGTGTGGGGGCTGCTCCCTCTGTTGTGTGACACATCTCACTCAGCCTTCACATGGCCGATCAGGATATGCAGCCATTCGCTTAACAGTATTTGTTAAGCATCTGCTAAGAGCCCATGAAGTTGTAGGTCTTGTGGTCAGCAAAGAACAGAAACGGCCACACACAACCTAAAATCCAGCCACATACCAAATAGCATGGGTGGACTGCATAATTTCCCTGATGGGACAGAAAATTAAGGCAAAGAGAGAACATGTTCTGACTGAGGCAAGATAAAGGTAAAACTGCTTTGTCACTGATAGTGGAGTGGACAGAGGATGTGTCACTGAGAAGTGTGGAATTGGGGTAAAATTATGAAGACACTAACAGAGAAAGCTAAATGTTCACCTGGAGGAAGTTTCCAAGGACAGGGATGGCCAGGGCAACGTCCTCAAGTCCCCATGGGTCAGAGGATTCCAAGTGGACCCATGTGGTCAGGTGACTTGATTGTAGAAGTGGGGAGGTTTGACAGGCACTTTTTAGCAATTATAAACAATTGAGCATCTATGCTAGAAGGATGGAAAGCCACTGGGAAAGTCTAGGCACAGTGGCATGATATGACTCATGTTTAAGATTCATGTGAGTTGAGAATAAAATGTAAATTATAGAACCAAAGACAGAGCAGGGTACCAGTGAGGAGGTTTGCGCAATGAGACATCAGAGGCAGTGACTGAAGGAAGCATTTCCCAAGGACCTTCAGGAACGGGTAAACCAAGAAGATGTCTTTTGATGGTACAGCAGACTGAAGTGTGCTTGTGGCAGAGAAGAACACCATATAGATTCTGCCCAGCAGGACTTCCACAGGGAGGAAGAGAGCAGCAGACATGCTTGGTGTTTGGCTAGACCTCATTGGGTAGAGACCGGAACTTGCTCTGTAGACCAGGCTGGCCTCGAACTCAGAAATCCGCCTGCCTCTGCCTCCCAAGTGCTGGGATTTGGGCTTCAGTCTTAATAACTCTGAAGTCGGTAGCAGCACAACTTCCCATCCCATTTCAAAGGGACCATGTGGTGACTCAGGTAGTTTTTGGTTCTCTCCTGAGCGTCTTTTCTTTCCAATTCTACCCCTGGAGATATCCACAGGAAAGGCTTTTATGAAGAAGAGACAATGACAAGCTCATGGCCAGCTCCCAGATAGAGATGGAGGAGTGGGTTAAGTTCCTTAGGAGAGTTTCTGGAGCTGGGTTGGAATCAGCTCACCTCAAACGATGAAAGACAC
Source organism: Tokudaia tokunoshimensis (assembly GCA_036184795.1). Taxonomy (NCBI): domain Eukaryota; kingdom Metazoa; phylum Chordata; class Mammalia; order Rodentia; family Muridae; genus Tokudaia; species Tokudaia tokunoshimensis. The sequence continues at coordinate 108,640,314 of BTHU01000002.1, read as the reverse complement.
TTGGCATGCTGATACCAGCTAAGTGGAGGAGACCAGAAGCACAGGGATTGGAAAGTTAGCTTTGGCAGGAAAATCCAGGACTAGGCTCCTAGGACAGCAGGAGTGGGCTTTCTGGAGATGAGCTGTAGGAAGAGCGGGCTTCAACAGCCTCTTGCAACTGAGGGGATTTCTGTGGGTTTGTCCCTTCTAACACCTTTACCACTAACACCTTCACCAACTAAAAAAAATCTGTATCTGCAGATTTCTGTCTGTGAGGAGGTGTAGGGAGATGTCAGGTTCCTTCTTTCCCTCATGTCTTCCTTTGCCACTTCCCCTTATTTTTGTGCCTTCCCGCCACTTCTTTCCTCTCTGTCTTTTCTGTCATCGTTTGCTCATTTGATACATTTAAGCTCTACTCAAGTTTAAAGTGACAAGGTGAACCTTCACTGTAAGGTCCTGCAGATCTCCATGAGTCCTATAATTAAGTATTGGAAACTCACCCTCTGCAAGTCTCCGTGTGGTCTGAACATTCTCTGACAAGAGATACCAGCTCTATGAGACAGACACTCTAGTGCCCTTTGTCCTTCTTGCCTGGGGCTTTTGTTCCTTTCCAGATCTCCACGGCTCAGGCTGTCTTGGGAAGCATCCATTGTGGGTATGGAGACCAGAAGTCTCCCTGAATGCCTAACTGAATGCTGCAGTTGCTCTTCCTGTCAGTAGCAAATGGCTTCTGACCTCTGTGGAAGCCATTCTCTGCCAAAGTCAGGGCGACGGAAAGCCCCACATTCAGTGACTTGTCGATAGAAATTTGTCATTGGCTAAAGCCACAAAAGTGGACGGAGATCCAGGGCCACTGAGTAAGGTTAGATAGCACAATTACCATCCATGCTTCACTGAACTAAGAAACAAGTCAGATTCAGCTTTTGCCCCTCCCCCTGACTCTGGCTCCTCCCACTCTATAACCTGCAACTCTTTCCTCCAGCCTCAGGTGACCAGAACCGCACTGGACAAGACTCCTATGTCCTCATGGCCAGCTCCCAGGTAGAGATGGAGGAGTGGGTTAAGTTCCTCAGGAGAGTTGCTGGCACGCCCTCTGGAGGTAAGAACTCTCACAAGTCTTTCCAAGCAGGCCTCTAGGGAGGAGGAGGAAGCGGGCTCCAGATACCACCTCTCCAGTGTTCAGAGAGGGGAGATCAGAGCCCCCCTGGGGTCATTGGCCAGGTCCTCTGCTGAGCATGAGGAAAAGAGGCTTCCACATAAGCAGCTCTCTTTTACACTTACCTCAGAAGGCCAACTCCAGGTCAAATCGAATAGAGAACCTCGACACCCCAAAGTGGGCTTTCTCCACTTTGATTGAAGCATTCTCTTTGAGATGAGGAGCTTGGGCTAGCCCTGGGTCCCGGGTGGTGTTGAGTCCTACTGCACCATGGGTATGGCCATTATGTACCCAAGAGGGCTGATGACAAGATTTGCAACCAGGACGGTCAAGAGAGAGGACAGCTGCCCTCTGGGATGGGGTAGGGGCCTCTGCTGGTCTTACAGCTGTGTAGTAAACTCTGCGCATAGGCCTTTTGCAGGACGTACAAGGTGTTTGAGTGAGGAGTCTGGCAATGTTTTTACACTTGGCAGTGGTCTGACTACAAACAACAAAATACTGATGCAGATTATATATGAAATCAACACATGTGAATTTAACATGTTCTCTTCATTTTATAAAAGCACAGAACAGCTCAAATAGATAAGTGCACAAAATACCACTTTCCAAACATTTTAGAAAAATGAACTACTTGTGTTGACTACAGGAAAAACAATAGATATGTAATTAATTATTGATGTCTCTTATTTTAGAGCTCATTTATGGGAGCATTCATGGTTAAATATTGATTCGATTTCCCAACAGTTTCTTTCAGAAATTATAAGAACACCAAAATAATTTTGCGTAAAATTGAAAAAAATTAGTCATTCGAATTATTTTAATGCTTCTTTGTTCCAGCCAGGGTTGCATGTTCCTATTTTTTTCCTGAAAGATAAATGTAGAATGTATAAAATTTTATATGCCTTCTAACTTAGTGACTCTATGTTACTATAAAATCTTTTTGAAGGTTAATTTTTATTATTTGTGTATATGTATGCGTGTGTGCGTGCGTGTGTGTGTGTGTGTGCATATACATGTGGCACTGTGGAGGCCTGAAAAGGGCATCAGATCTCCAGGCGCTGTAGCTATGGGCAATAGGCAGCCCATGGATGCTGGATCCATACTCTCACACTCTGCCAGATCAACTGCCCTCTTAACTGCTGAGTCATCCCTCTCTTCATTAGCATAGGATCTTACTGAGTCATTCCAAGGATTATCTTAATGCAGAATAGAGATCATGCCTAGTGATGTTAAGGCGCAGAAAGGGTCGCTGGGTAGATATACCAAGGACAGGGACTGCCATGGGCCTCACAGGGACAGGAACTGAGAAATGGAATTCGTATCCATTCTCCTGGGCCTGTTGACTTCCCCTTGCACACCTGCCTGCTTCTGACCAGCCAGCAGCACCTCATGCCCACCCTTGTCCCACATATATTCCTGCGCCAGCCAACGTCTCTCTGCCTCTGCTCCCTGCACTAGCTCAGCCTCTGCAGCCCCACTGTTAACTCCTGAGAAAGAGGCTCCACCTGCCTCAGCCGAGGTCAGGATTCCATCTGGGGACCTGGGTCCTGTGCCTCACCAGGCAGGGGATTAGAGAAAGAAGCCATTAGAGCGAGCGTACGTCTGTCGTCTGTCGAGGCAGTCACTAACATTTGCACCAGCGCCAGAAAACTCCATGATTTCATTGGCTACTTCCCAAGTCCTAACACATGCTTTTATTAGGATAACTGTGCCAAGAAGGTTCTTTTCTTTTTTATCATGCAAAAGCTTGATCCTGTGCTTTCCGTCTGGAATAGCTTCACCATGACCTTCCTTAAGCCATGGACTGCAAGGCCAAGAGCCTGCTGACATGTCTTTTTCCCGGCCAGGGTCATGGGTGCTATCTAACTTTGCATCTGCTCTGTCTCAGGATTATCTCTGTGCTCTCGCTGGGACCTGTACCTTCTGCCAGCCTTGTGAGACTTGCCTCGCTGATCTGCTGTGCTCTGTCTTCAGACTCTAAGGGGTCCTCTCATTGGCCACCACCCTGAGAAGGAAGCGAGGAAGGAAGGAAGGAGTTTAAGGAGTTTAAGTCCTGGGCATGGGGCTGGGTGGGGGTGCGGGTGGGGAGCCAGGGACTGCACTGTGGGCTTGTTTAGGGAACAATGTTAGCTCTGATGTGAGGACTACTCACTGGACCAATGTGGCAATGTCACAGAGTAAATTAAGGGAAACTGACCCTTGGTGTCATTTACTTGAGACTGAAGAGTTCTGATCTCTCCTCCTGAACACAGGCTGCCTCTCTATTTATTGAACAACATAGAGAATAGAGCATCAAAAAGGAATGAGGAACATTTGTCTTGATCAATCTTTTGTAGGAGTCTCAAGGGGAGGAAATCGTTTCTGGGGTCCTACTGACTCCAGCACACAAAGCTACGGCTGTCAGTACCAGTCTATACCTGTGTGCTATTTGCATCTTTTTTGGGGGGGTGGGTGGGGTGGGGTGGGGAGAGTATTGCTTTCATGGGCCTGCCACTCTCAGCAAATGGTCCTCTGTCTAGTCACCCCATCTTACACACACACAGTTGTTCTGAGTCAGGGGCATGGCTGAGCCTTGAAGGAGAAATAGGTAGCATGGCACCTCAGGAGCCCAAAGCACCATAAGACCAATTAGGTTGTTTTCCTTAGAAGTCAGCTGATCCTAAGCAGGCTGGGGATACAGTATGGATGTAGGATGACTACATAGTTCTAAATTACCTCAAAGCCATTATCAATTGGATGCAGGTGAGGTAAAAGTTTGATTTGTGGAGGCAAGTATCGTACAGCATTTTTTAGAAAAGTCATTCCCACGGACCAAGCGGAGGCTGCAGACCACAGCGCTTCACTGCAATCCGGGGCATCACTCATTGGCTCTTCTCAGGTTAAGGCAGGGACCTTAGTCTTGCAGGAGTAGATGGCAGCCCCCAGGAGACTTCCTGGAGAGGGGCAGGGCCAGGGCCCTTTGTATAGCTGCAACCCAGTCAGTTCAGATGTTCTCCTAAAAACAGTGATGTCACCAAGTCACATTGCCCTCCTTCCAACCAGAGGGCAGCTCTACGTTTCCCACGGCCATCTCGACCCATTTCTCATTGCCTTCACTCCTCTACCTGGTCAAGAAAGACTCTTCCCTGCTCAAACCCCCCACACTTGCCTAAGCTGCCTTATCTGTCCTCTGTTACGCTGATGTCACTTCATCAGAGTGATCCTGACAGCTGTCATATCAAGGCCCCTCTGCTCAACCCTTTCCTTCCCTTCCCTTCTCAAAGTAAAAGCTAAAAACTTTATACTAGTTTGCAATGCACAATGTTCCCTTAGTTACCTCTTTGTCCTTGTTTTCTAGACCCTTCTTTCATGCCTGTACCACTCCAGCATCATCATCTGTACCATCTTCAGCCTCCTCATACACCACAGGCATGCTCCTGCCTTAGGGCTCTTGCTGGTTATGTTGTTTAGAATCCTCTGCGTGGCTTGATGGTGTGTCTGTGTATCTATGTGTGTCTGTGTGTGTGTCTGTGTGTGTGTCTGTGTGTGTGTGTCTGTGTGTGTCTGTGAGTGTGTATGTATGTATATGTCTGTTTGTGTCTGTCTGTCTGTCTGTCTCTCTCTCTCTCTGTGTGTGTCTCTCTGTGTGTGTGTCTTCTGTGTACCTGCATCCCCCACACTCCTCTCCTCTCAGCATGGAGATCACATCCTCAGGTCCTCACGGTGGAAATCTGGTTTCTGTGCCCTGGGAACAGGCAGTCCTGGCTGCAGATGGGGTCTCTGTTGACTGTTCTCCCTTCCCTCTGGATTCTTGCTCAGTGGCTTCTGGGCACAGGAGTTGTGTGTAAAGTTTCATTCCCCTCTCAGCTCCTTTGTTTAAGTGTCTTTGTGAATTTGCCAACCCAAAGCGCATGCCACATAAATATCTACTTATTACGAACCTCAAGGAATTTTTCTTCCTCTGGCCTTTGTTTTTTTTTTAACATGCTTCAGAACATGATTTCACAATCCACAGCTCAGTGCAATGTGTGGGATGTGCAGTCCTTGCCAAACACGCTTCTGTGTGACCTAGTCTTTCTACTAAGCCTGATAATTCTTATTTATTTCTACTAAATATCTCATCTTCCCTTGCCCCAGCTCCTAAATGTAAGCAAGGCACATATTTATTCATTTATTCTAAAACTCTTAATTGATCACATGCCAACACAAGGGAGTAAGATCCAGGGGTCTTCCCCATGTGGAAGAGAGTACAGACACTCTCTCAGGAAACTCCCAGTCTACTAAACAACACAAAAGTTAACTTTTAAAACCCAAAGTCACAGGGCTGGAGAGATGGCTCAGTGGTTAAGAGCACTAACTGCTCTTCTGAGGGTCCTGAGTTCAAATCCCAGCACCCATATGGCGGCTCACCACCATCCATAACAAGATCTGACGCCCTCTTCTGGGGTGTCTGAAGTCAGCTACAGTGTACTTACATATAATAATAAATAAATCTTTAAAAACAAAAAACCAAAGTCACAATATAAAATTATAACTTTGAAAAACACCATGAAGCCGGGTGTGATTGCTCACTGAGACAGGAGGATCCTGTGAGTTCAAGGCCAGCTTAGGCTACAGAGTGAGTTCCAGGTCAGGCTGGGCTAGAACAAGAACCTGCCCTTCATAAAATAGAAACCAAAATGTATTACAGAAGAAAAATACACGAAACGAAGTAAGTCTTTATGAAGAAGGTTGAGGGAGGCTTCCCTGGATTAGAAACGATTCCCCAAATAGCCAAGGCAGGTGAACCTGACAGAGAAGCAGGAAGCAGAATGCTGTCTGCATCAGAGGGGACAGCAGCTGCAAATGTCTTGAGACAGAAAGGTGAGTGTGGGGCTGGGGTGAGGGTAGCCGAAGAGGCAGCTAGTGGTGGTTACTAGGAGCAACGGGTAGCCATTCAGGAGAAAGTTTCAAGCAAGAAGATGGTAAAGTCAGATTATACTGAAAAGATCACTGTAGTTGCTGTGTGCATCACAGCCTGGGCTGGAGACAGCCAGTTACGGAGAAGGCAGCAGTAGGCCAGAAATGAAACTGGAGCTGTATCCAGGCAAGAGCGCGTGGGTGGCAGCTTGTACAGGAAGGTGGCAGAGGAACTGGGAGAATCAAACAGGTTTGCACAGCCTTCTAGAGGTGACTCTGCCAGGAAGTGGGTGTCAATTCCATGTGGCGGAGACGGTGGTGTCAAAGAGGAGTCCTGATTCCTGTCTGGGGAGTGACAGAGGGATGCTTGGTTGGCAGTGTGAGACTGCCCCAGGCCCTCCCTGGCATGGCTCCTCTTGCCTGGATCTCTGTGAGGGTCTCTAGGGTGCTGGGGTCAGTTGCAGGAGGTCTGTTCCATCTTCCTGACAGGAGGGGTGGGAGCTGACTCGCTTCACCCACCAGCCTACCTCTGAGATCATTGCCTCAGAAGACCCTGACTGAGCCATGCACGTCTCTGAAAGCCTTTCCAGGAGAGGGTGGGCCGGCTTCATAAAGGCTAAGTGCCGTTCTGTGTTCCTGCCAGACAGCTTGATATACGGCGCAATGCTGGTAAACGCTTGCGTGTGGGATTTTCTTCCTTTCTCTCTTTCTTTTAACCCACCTCAGAGCCGTCCCCTGAATGGCGGCTGACAATTAGCTGCTAAGTAAAAGGAGGCACTTATTTTTATTGTGCTCTGACAGCTTTATGTTTACTCTCTGAAAGCCAAGGGAGCCTCTTGTGTGTAAAGGTGAGTGGGGAGAAGTGTTGGGAAAGGGCCGGGCAGGTGCTGACACATCCTAGGATTCCTCCCGGAGAACCTTTGCGAGCATGTGCTGATCTGGAAGCCAGCGAAGACAGTTAGCTCTTGCAGTGCAGGAGAGGCCAGACTGGCTCCTCAGAGGCAGAGGGCTCAGCAGCCATGCCTCACGTCCCCAGGATGCCACACTGGGAACTGGGTTGTGGCTTTCCCACCTTGGCGCTGCTTTTTTGCTGGGACGTCAGGAAGAGAGCCCCCAAGCTCCGAAAGAAAGGTATTTCTTTCCTGTTCTATCATTCTTCCGTGATAGGAAGACTTTTCTCAAATGCTCTTTGCTCTCACGTCAGAATAGGGTGTGCATCTGAGACTGAGCCCTGGGAAACTGTGAAGCTACTGTGGGAGCTATGCTGGGGTCTGGCTGCGGGAGGGATTCAGAGAAGTTCAGAGATAACAGAGGGGGAGCAGGAGGGCGAGGCTGAGCTAGCCATTTTCACTTCCCTAAACCGGTGGTCAGTGCCCTGGGGTTTTGTAGCCACTCTGGGGAGGGATCTTTGGCTAACCTTGGAAGACAGAAAGGGAACAGTTGGCGGTTCTGTTGTCTGTGGGAATGAGATGCCACTGTCCTGGGACTATTCAGGACAAGGCTCTTCTGTTCAAAGACTTAGGTCTGGGGATTGGAGGAAAGGTGAGCACGGGGTGGGGGTGGGGGCTGCTGGTGGTATGAGAACAATCAATGGCACAGTTAGAGCACTGTGCAAGAAGCACCAGGAGTTCCTGTCCCCTGAGCCTCCCTGGGCATGGATGATGTCTCAGTTATTATTACAGTGGCTTTTAGGGCGAGAGTGCACTGTGGTGTGAAACCCAGAACTTTATGCATGATAGGCAAATACTCTGAGAAATATTCCCATCCCTTTTTTAAAATTCAAGAGAGTGTTAGTGTGTGTGTGCGTGTGTGTGTGTGTGTTCACGTGTGTTGAGTGAGTGCATGGACATGGGAGCCAGAGATCACCCTTGGGTGTCATTCCTCTGGAGCCATCCATCTGGTGTTCTGAGATGTCCTTTCTCACACATCTGGAACTCAAGTAGCTTAGGCTGGTTGCCCAGTGAGCCCCAGGACCTGACAGTCTTCACCTCACTGGGACTAAGACTGATGATCAGGCTCTGGTACCTGCATAGCAAATGCTTTACCCACTGACCTATCTCCCCAGCCCCAGTTTTGGTTTCTTAACTTAAAAAAAAACCAAAACTGTGGACTGATATCCTACTGACCTTTAATAGAAACAGATTAAACTGCCGCCTTGAGGGTACAGGAGTGGGGGCATGTAGTTTTAGGCAAACTCTAAACCCAAGTTCAGCTTCTCAGTTTCCAGCTTCAGATTAGTTCAATTAAATCAGTCAACTGTCACACTTAAGAATAGCCAGGCCCAAAGCCTTGTACAGGCTTAGTGAACGGATGATGTACAGTTAGAATTGACATTTGTCAACTGACTGACATATGGTCTTAGAAAAATTCCTAACCTGGGCCTGACTTTGTTTGCTTGTTTTTGTTTTGTTTTGTTTTGTTTTTGAGACAGGGTTTCTCTGTGTAGCCCTGGCTGTCCTGGAACCTGCTCTGTAGACCAGGCTGGCCATGAATGTAGAGATCTGCCTGCCTCTACCTCCTAAGTACTAGGATTAAAGGCGTGCGCCACCACCACCCAGCTGGAATGTGATATTCTTATTTGCAAGTTTTAAATGATAAAGTTAAAATAAACCAGTCGATTGCTGTGAAGATCATATTGCATTTAGCAATCATAAAATGTACGCTGCATATGATGATTGCAATTAATAGGTTGAATTTTTTATTGTTAAGACAGAAGTATTTCCGCTGATTGGTTCAAAGTGGCAATCTGCTCCTGTGAATGAATTGATTAGATATCAATTCATTGCTGCCAAGGGCAGAACTATGGAGCTCAGATGCCCTGAAGGCGTGGGCACAACCTGGACAGGCCAGGATACTGTCTTTGATCAACACCTGCCCCACAGTCTTCTTCCTTCACTGGCCTCAGGCTTTTGGCCTTTGGGCCGCCTCTGCTTCTGTCCCCATATCCAGGCTTTTCCATGTGTACCTGGAAGCAAAGGTACAGACAAGGACCCAGGGAATGAGATCATTGCAGCGGGTACAGCTCAGTGGGCATTGGGGGGAGGGGACAGGCGTCGGATTCCAGGGGCTGCTTTGAATGCCACTCTCCTATGTGGTCTGCAGAGGGAAATGGCACAACCTGACCAAGACAAGCATAGGGTGCTTTGTTTCATGGAAGAAGGGGCACAATGGCTCTCAGGTCTCGGGGCTGTGTGAGGAGGTCTCCCTAGAGGCAATGGCTTTGGCTTAGTTCTAAACTACAGATAGGCAGTTTGAAGACGCTGTCCTGTGGATGGATTTCAAGGCACGGGTTTCTAGGACAGGGAAGAGGGTGCCTGGAAGAAGCTAATGCGTGAAGGTCAGGGAGAGAGGAAGAAGCCTTGGAGGAGGGTGGGAGCAGACAACGGTAGGAATGTGGAACCAGAGAGGGTAGTTCCAGGAGCCACGAGAAAGCGTTGAAAGAGGGGGTGTGACCCCCTGTGCCCCCAGTTGCTGATGGAGCCACCGAGAGGAGCTCTAGAAACTTAATTCCTGAGTTAAAAAAATGTAAAGGCCATTGATCTCCTTGACATGCGGCTGCGTGGAGAAATGCTGACCAGAGGGGTTGTGTGGAGAGCGGGAAGATGGGAGACAGCAGGTGGAATGTTCCCGAGGACTAAGGCCGCCTCTGTGCCAGGAGATAAAAATAGAAGGTGAACCAGACGGGCTGTCTGTCTCCGAGGCGCTCACAGCCCAGTGGAAGAGTGCTGTTTAAATAAATCATTGAGAAACCACATAGGAGGGGATAAAAGAGGGGCTTTCTTGGGAGGTCTGCGGATTCAGAGAGGGCTGCATCTCCTCGCTGAAGACATCCAAACGCGGGCAGATGGGTGGACAGGAGAATCCAGGCATGGCCTCAGCTTGAGAGTTTTAAGCACAAGGGTACTTTTTACTCTAATAAATGAATTGTGAATTCAGCAGAAGAAATTGCAAGAAGCCCAGTTGTCCCTCTCTCCAGATTGTAATAATACAGACAGTAGTCGTGAGGATAGAGTGAATTAGAGTGTTTCAGAGGCGGGCAGTGGCCTATTTGGAGGGAGAGTGTGTTTAGGGATAACTTCAATGTGAGGCTCTCAGTCTTGCGAATTGGTTCCGGTTGGGTTAGGTACCTGATATCAGAGGCTTCGTGGTCTCACGGCACTTGGCACTTCATTGACTGTCTAAATGTTGAGGGTTGTAAGGAATGCTGTGGGGGAAGCAGGGACTAAAGGGAAAACAGGAGGGGTTGGAAGAATCATTAGTCTACACATGGACTTTGGGGAAGAGAGGAGGGAGGGAGAGGAGGGCCAGTTGTAGTGGTTACTAGTTTTTAGGTGGTACCCAAATGTGTGGAGACAGGAAAAGGAGGTGCAGGGGAGCCGTCAGGATGAGAATGAGAATTTTGTAGGCACATAAAGAAGTATTAAAAGACAGGCAACACTATCAGTGTTTGGAGGAGACTGGCAGGCGTGGGATCACCCAAAGTAGGATTTTGTCATTCAGAAATCACTGAGTTTTGAGGCAAAGAATCGGGCTGTGGAAACTAAATCCTGAGGGGCTGAGAGGCTGCGGCCTGAATAAACTCCATGATCTGGGAGGGAGAGAATAGTCTCCAGAGGGAGACGGGCATTTTGTTGAATACAGCAGTGAAAGAAAAGGAGGCAAGAATGGTTGGTGTTTGGAGTTGAGCTAAAGGATGATTCGTTATAAATTGGCAATGAGCTAGATGCGCTTGACTCTTCGTATTCAAAGAGAAATTTTTATCACACAGAGTAAGTCTTGGACAAGGTGGAAAGGATGGAACTGATGAGGTGAGAAAGTAGCACATGCGGGAGGAACACAGAGGAATGGTTCTGTAGAGGAGGAGGGCTGAGAGGAAGGGCCTGGGGAGCAAGGGTAGGGAGCAAGTGACTTCCTGAAGGAGTCACTTGACTTGCTGTCTTAGGGAGTTACAGCTGGGAACAGACACCATGACCAAGGCAACTCCTATAAGGACAACATTTAGTTAGGGCTGGCTTACAGGTTCAGAGGTTCAGTCCATTATCATCAAGGTGGAAAAATGTCAGCACTCAGGCAGACATGGGGCTGGAGGAACTGAGAGTTCAACATCTTGTCTTGAAGGCAAACAGGAGAAGACTGACTTTCAGACAGCTAGGATGAGGGTCTAAACACCCACACCCACAGTGACACACTTCCTCCAACAAGGCCAGACCTACTCCAACCAGGCCACACCTCCTAGTAGTGCTCTGCCCTTGTCCAAGTATATCCAAACCATCACACTGGCTAAGGCAGGGAGGAGGGGAAGGAAAGTGAGCACAAAGGGGATGGGGCTTAGGAACAGCAGAGTTTCAGAGCCAAGGTCTCATGAAGACTGGTATGGCACAATTCTAGGATATGGCACTGTCCCTGTATGATATGGCACCCTCATAGTTCTCAGTAGCCTGACCAAGTCAGACATTTGGGTTGTGGGAGCTGACAGGGTAGGAATGTTAGAAGGAAAAGTAATATTGAGAAATGAATATCCTGGTAAGAGCAACATGAGAGTGGCTGAGAGTGCCGAGGGGACACAGACTGGGGAGGCTGATGGACATGCAGGAAGAGAGTGGAGGGAAGGCCTAATCGGTACACAGGAAGAGAGTGGGGGGAAGGCTGGATGGACACACAGGAAGAGAGTGGGGGGAAGGCCTGATCGGCACACAGAAAGAGAGTGGGGGGAAGGCTGGATGGACACACAGGAAGAGACTGGGGGGAAGGTTGGATGGACACGCAGGAAGAGAGTGGAGGGAAGGCCTGATCGGCACACAGAAAGAGAGTGGGGGGAAGGCTGGATGGACACACAGGAAGAGAGTGGAGGGAAGGCCTGATCGGCACACAGAAAGAGAGTGGGGGGAAGGCTGGATGGACACACAGGAAGAGACTGGGGGGAAGGTTGGATGGACATGCAGGAAGAGAGTGGGGGGAAGGCTGGATGGATACGCAGGAAGAGAGTGGAGGGAAGGCTGGATGCTCTTGCTGGTTATAGTATGGTTCTTTCATTTTCATAATGGGAAGTTGGCTAACTGGAGGTAATGACAAGGTCTTTTCCCCCTTGTCATTCCACACAGCTGCTGTCAACCCTTTCAGAACACTTGATGACTGTCAGGGGGGAAACTGGAGTACTTTCCATGAGAGAGATGACTGCTAGTGTTTCAACCAAAGAAATGCCGAAATAACCATGAGCTATTGGAAAACACTTGGTTATAGATATTAACCTACCAAGTAATTCAGCAAAATCTGTTGGCCATCTTCCTTGTCCCAGGCCTGCTGGTGGAAGAAAAGAGACCTTCCCGGTGTTTCCAGCCATAAGAACTTATGGTCGCATGCCCAGACACAGACAGACATAGAAGTTATGAAAGCACAGTGTGAGTCTGGTGGAATGGGCAGAGAGGAAGAGAGGATGCATATGGGATGGGAATGTAGTCTCTCTACCTGAGAGCAAGAAGGCCTGGCAGAGACGATGATATTGGAAAATGCCCAGGAAAGACAAATAGAGTCCCAGACACAGAGAAGGGTCAGACATGGGAGGGAGAAGAGCTTTTGAGGATGCAGGAAGTGAAGAACACCAAGTTTTAGGGCCCTCAGGGTGAGGTGCTTTTGTTAGTGGGTCATACATGTTACACATGTTAGTGGGTCATACAGAGTGGCAGGTGGATGTCAGGCCAGCACTGAGATGCACTAAAGTCAAATAGGCAACATCTGGGCAGATTTGGGATTAGAGATGATACTGCCAACTCCCAGCACCAGATACCAGAGGGAGGAGCCATCAGGCACTGGGCCAATAGAAGAACACTGCTGTAGTAACTGGGAAAGAGGTGTAAGCCCTCAAAACCAGGGTACTGGTGCTCAGACAGACCAGTGGGCTGGAAAGGTAAGCAGCAGATGGTTCGGAAAATGCCAGCTACTGGAGCAGAGACCAGGAGTCGGGAATCAATACAGTACTTTACAGATGGAATCCATATTAACTAGTGTCTGGGTAAAGGACAGCCAGAGAGTCAGACAGAGAACCAAGAGACTTCACGAAGGACCAGCCTCTAGGACAAAGGTTTGGACAAAGCTAAAGTCATCGCCTTCTGAACCTGAAGAGTACAGAGGAGCCTGGGTGCCTGCAGGAAATGCCCGTGGGCAGTGGCTGTCTTCATTCAGATCTAATCTTGTCAGGTAGAGGGGTGGGGAAATTACAGAGCCCGGTGCTGACAGGGCCTTGGTGGAGCTCGCCTACTCTTGCTTCGCTGGAGGCTGTGTAATTTGGAAAAATATTTTTACAAAGCAATTTGAATGCCACTGGGTCAAACCACTTGACCCCCTGGTTCAACATGCCAGAAAATTGCCCTAAGAAAAATAGTTTGACAGTATGAAATATCTTCACTCATCTATCCAAACACTAATTAATTAATTCAACAATAATCAGATATCATGCCTGTGGGTGTAGACATTCCAGTGAGTGTGTTTGCTGTAGCTGTGCTTTTGATAGTAGAGCAAACAATCTGCATTCTAAGAAATGCCATAAAGGCGTAATTCGGTATGAGATAACCTAGCGATGGGCCCTTGTCCTTTGATGCTCCATGATGCCAGCAGAATTCAGTCCTTGATTTTTTTTTCCTGTACCACCTTTAAAGAGTTTAGGACAATGGCATTAAACAAGACCCAAGAGACGGATCGCTTGTGCTTCCTGATCTGTCTCTTGGGGCTGTTTTCTACCAGTCTCCATTTCTGGCCCACATGTTCCCATATTTGGGATACCACCTAGCCTCTACTGAGCATCGTGTGCCAGGAAGCTTGTCGGCCCTGCTTTACCTTTGCTCATTCATTTCATCTTGACAGCCGCCCTGAGGTCACAATCACTTCACTGTCAACCACCCTGAGCCTCAGGGGCGTTGGTAAACTTGCCAGATCAGTAGCTGGGACAGGGCATATTCAGAAACCACACCCAGGCAGTGAGACCCTGGGATGCTGTGGATTGTCTGTCGTAGCGTAATGGAAATACTATGCTTGCTCAGTGAGAAATCAATCCACCGTCCCAGAGATGAAGGAAAGCGCTTTAATAGCGTGACTGGAGCTAGTGGCCAACTAAGAGTCGACCCCCCCGCCCTGAAGATTTTACTAGCTTACATACATCTTAGGCTTATGCATTTTGCACGTGCTGCCATCCTTAAATCTCTTTCAGGTTCCAACCCCAGGTTACACTTCAAATAATTCAAACAGGGATAGGAGACTGCAAGTCTGGCCGCTTAGGCAGATAGGAAATTTACACAGCAAAGATATTACATATTGCCAGAATTATTTTAAGCACACAACTGTTGTTCTTTCTCAAAGTGTTATTACCCAGGGTCATCTTACCTGGCAGAATTACGTTTTTCCTGATAAGAGCACAGGGTACTGAATGGTGGTCCAGGGTTTAATAACGGGGAAGCCCTGCCCTGCCCACCTGGAGCAGCCCCTTAGAGGTGCATCTTAGTTACTGATCAAGTGCTGTGAAGAGACAGCTTGACTACTGCAACTCTTATAAAAGAAAGCCATTTAACTGAGGTTGCTCACAGTTTCACAAATTTAGTCCATTGTCGTCAAGGTGTGGGGAGCATGGTGGCGTGCAGGCAGACACGGCGCCTGAGGAGTACCCGAGAGATCCACACTGGGATCAGAAGGCAGCAGGAAGAGCAAGCCACTGCGCCTCACTTGGGCTTTTGAAACCTCGAAGACCACACCCCCTCATCCTTTCAAATAGTGCCACTCCCCACTAACAAGGCATTCAAATGTATGAACGTATGAGGGGCATTTTTCTCTCAAACCCCCACAGAGTCTAATGACTAAATCCTGGTGAATAAACATTTATATCCTAGCACCCTAAATGTCACTTATCTCTAACAGGCCTGGTTAGAATAATACTTTTTTGAGGGGTATTTTGAGGCAGTGCTCCTCTATCTAAATTGCACTTGTGTGACTGAATGCCTCTTAAGCAAACCTATTAGTAAGTCCTCTATCACTTTGAGTTTCTGCTCCATCAATGATGCTCCCCACAAGAGCCATAGACTCTCTAACAAAATCCCCAGTGCCAGGCATAGAAACCTCCCTTTGAGCTATTATAGGTCAGGACAGTGGAAAATACTCCCCAAATATATGCTATTGCACTGTTCTTGGTTTCCTCCCGGGAGTTAAAACTCTATTGCTGAAGACACCACACTCACAGATATAAGACAGACGAGTTGAGCTGGAACTGACTTGGAAGCCTCTTCCTGAGGACTAGCTTTCTTAGTACTGAAAGGTGTTGTGCAACCTGCCAAAGGAGGGAAGTAATCAATAGTTCTGCCCATCTGTGAAGCCACAGCAGTGAGCAGGATGGCAAGACATCCCCACGGGTGCAATAATAGCCCTCATATTTTGGGGGCAACCAACAACTGTCTAATTGGATTGAAGACCTACTCAATAGGAAGGAATTCATACCTGATAATATAAAGCTAGCCAACTACTGATGGCCAGTGAGGTATTGGGCCCTAGAGGGAAGCCTACTACAGCCAGTTTCCTAAACCGATCCGGTTTCTAACTGCATCCTAAATACTTACCTTTATACCCGCAGATGAGTGTAGCTCTCACCCCTTGCCAAAGAAGCATCTTTTTGCAGCAGTTGGAGATTATTACAGAAGTCCACATCTGTTCCAAAATCCAGAGAACAACTGACTATGTGTTGCCCAACCCCAACTAAGACATCTAAAACACAACTCTGAAGCTATGGGAATGTTGTGAAGGAGGGGATCAAAAAATTGTAAGGGTCGGAGGACTAGGAGCTCTGCTGTGCGATAGTGTCTGCTGTATATAACAGGGACTGTGTACCCACAAAAGCTCAAAAATATCATCAAATAAACATGAACTGAACAACGATGACAACACCAGCTGTCATGCCAGTGTTGGTGGAGGAAGTCTCACAAGAATCTTTTCCTAGACAAAGAGCTACTGGCAATCGATCAATGGCCAATGAGAAAGAGGGAGAGTCAGTGTTCCCAGGAACAAGCCCCCCTGATAGGTTCTGCAATCCCAAATGGTCAGCCCTAAACACATACACAGAGCAACACTAATGGATTAAGTTGGATGTGTTTGTGTGTGTGTGTGTGTGTGTGTGTGTGTGTGCGTGCGCACAGGCATGTGTCTGAAACAATAATTAAAGAGGAAGCGGCCATGGGTCTGAGGGAGGGGCAGGACACATGGAGAGAGTTGGTGGTGGAGGAGTGGGGGTGGAAAATGATGTAAATACAATACTAACGCATGAAATTCTCAAAAGTTAAATAAAAAAATCAATAACATTTTCAAAGAAAAAAGAGTCTGGAGAAATGCCTTCGTGGTTAAGAATACTGAATACTCTTCCAAAGGAACTCTTGGATTTGATTCCCAGCACCCACAAGGCAGCTCACAACCACCTGTAACTCGGGTCCCATCTGGTCTCCAAGGACATTCATGCATGTGGTGCCCAGACATACATGTAGAAAAACACCCATGCATGTAAAATAATAATAGCGATGATGATAAAAATAATTAATAATATTTTTTTTAAAAAAATAGAACCAATGTGCAAAGCCCTCAGACTACCCACTGATTCAATGAAGGTCAGAATAACTCAGGGACTCCATGTTTCTTCTTCCCAGCGGTGTTTGGCCAGCGACTGGATGAGACTGTGGCCTACGAGCAGAAGTTTGGCCCTCACCTGGTGCCCATCCTGGTGGAGAAGTGCTCCGAGTTCATCCTGGAGCATGGTGTGAATGAGGAGGGTATCTTCCGTCTGCCTGGGCAGGACAACCTAGTGAAGCAACTGAGAGATGCTTTCGACGCGGGGGAGCGGCCCTCCTTTGACAGGTATGCTGTCCTTACAGGCCTCTGTCCTGTCTGCCTTTGTCCAGCGGACTGGGGAGAAAGGTCCTAGTGGATCCAGGGAACCTCCACAGGGGATTCAGAAGCTGCAGATCACAGTAGAATGAGGGGTCTGTTCTGCTGGACACTCTGGGTTTGTGGGCCTGAGCACAGTTAGGAAATTGTGCAGATGATTTGGGTGAGGGTATGTTCTGGGCAGACTCAAGTGATGCTTAGGACGTGAGGGAAGGGGCGTGCAGAGCGCACGGGGGAAAGCTGAGGCTTCGCCTAAGAACATCCTTGTCATGCAGACGAGAATCATGAAGAACAGCGCTAGCTACATAAACGTGTGAGAGAGGATCACCATATCCGTGTCTTCTCCAGCATTCCAGATGTGGCTAGAACTAGTAATTCTCATATATGATTCTGAACTCAGCCATGAGCCTTTTGACTGCAGTGTACACACATGTATACACATGTGTACACACACACACACACACACACTGGCAACCTGGCATTTGCTCTTACCCTCATCAAAGGTTTCCAGCCCTATTTGGAGCACAGTTCATCTCCTTCTCTAGGTGCCCAGCAAGGATGTCCTCTGCCACGCTTAGCTGTACAGCCCCACCACACACTGCATGCTCTGTTGACTGTGCAGTACCTAGTTCCCTGCACATACTTGTACTGCTGGCTTAAGACCAACCACTCTTTCCAAATTAGCAGCTCACCAAACAAGATCTGGTACAATGGGCCTGAATGCTACCCAGTTTACAAATGTTGAAATCCCCTAGAGTTACTGAGTACAGAGGGGAACGTTATGGAGGTTGAGTCATTCTTGTGCAGGAGTCTCAGGCTCTTCCCTTTCAGCCTCCCTCTGCTCACCAACACAGCCTGGCTTGCTTTCTTTGTTTTTCACTGAAGCATCTCTGAGGCCATCTGTTTCTCTCCATACCCATTCTGTCATGGTCTTAATTTGATCTGCCGTAGGACTATCTCTCCTGCCCTTAGTATACCATAGGCTAATTTCTCACATAGTTTATGCAAACAGAAGTATAGTTAGCATTGGAACTACAGCAACTTATGGGTCCTTTAACAGCGCGGTCAGCTACATTTTATAAGCAGGTGCCTACTCTAGTATTCTCACTGTCACTGTATCCGGTTTCTTCTGAATTTTTAATTATATTAGA
This sequence comes from Tokudaia tokunoshimensis, assembly GCA_036184795.1. NCBI lineage: Eukaryota > Metazoa > Chordata > Mammalia > Rodentia > Muridae > Tokudaia > Tokudaia tokunoshimensis. The sequence continues at coordinate 108,622,245 of BTHU01000002.1, read as the reverse complement.
GTTGATCAAAAGATGCGTGTGGGTCATTGCTTGGAAAGTAAAGTCTGTTATCCAAAAGGAACGATACTATTGCTGGGATTTCCCAAATGACTGCTTCGATGCCAACTTAAATTCGGCCAGGTTGGTGTGGGTGATGGCACTGCGGCCTTTAATTCTCATGAAACTCAGACAGAGAGACAGAGAGACAGAGATGATAGACAGAGAGACACAGAGAGAAAGACAGAGTCCTTCTACGGCCAACTCTTAGGCCCATATACCACTTGAGTGGGCAAATCTTACTTGGAGAAGAATGTAGAATTCTTTTTGTTCTTGTCATTTAACTGACTTCCATTGTATTTGGGGCCAAGGTTTCTTCAAAGAGTATGTCCCAGCACCTATAGATGACCAGGGCTTAGCAGGCTTTTGCCCCAGGCATAGCTGTGTGATAAACTAAACCTTTCCTGTAGTTTTAGCTCTTCTGAACCCTAGTCATGATTTTTTATCCATCAGTGAGATAGATACACAGGGATTGTAAGGCTAAGAAGCCCCTGCCTGGCATCCCGACCATAGGGCCAGTGGCACCACCTTGATCTTCTACAAGGCCATATACTTGGTTCGTCCAGTGGTCTGCTGCAGTTATTCTCACAGGAGCAGAGGGAGCGCGGGGCTCTTGCTCAGTGAGATTCTAGTGCAGGAGTGCATGGTTCTCACCAAATAGAGGAGGGTGGATGTAAAAGCCTCCTTGTAAGACTAGGGGATGGATCCACGTTAAAGAGCTTCCCACACAATGAAAGATGAGGGTGCGATTCAGATCCCCAGCAATAAATGGAAGGTGGGCATGACTGTCTGTAATCCCAGTCTTTCAGAGGCTGGGACAGGAGATTCTCCCAGAGCAAGGGAGAGCTACATTGGACAAATTTCTGAGCTTTGGGGATCAAGTGAAGAACTGTGTCTTAAGATACATAAGGTGGGAAGAAACCAAAGAAGGCATTCATGTCAATTTCTGGCCTCCACAGAAACAGTCATACATGTACATGTACCCATATGCATGTGAACATGCACACACAGGTATGTGCACCCACATGCATGTGAACATGCATGAATACACACATCACACACATACTCATGCAAAAACAGTTTTTTAAATGTCCTCGTCAGGTTTTACTAGACTTGGATGTCTCCTGGGTACACACACTGATGTACCTTCCATCCCTGTGCCTCTCTGTGAGAACAGACAGCCAGGCTACATGGCGTATATGGGGCTCCGAGGCAACGTGGCAGGGCCAGCTAGATGGCTCCGGACTCAGAACAGACAAAGGTTGACCCTTTGGTTTGGAGGGATGGCCAGCTCAGGAGAATGATCCTGGACTCTTAGACCCTAAGGGTGATCCTGGCATCAGCACTAACATAATGGGGTGCCCCCCCATACAGAGAAATCAGCACCAGTTTCACTGTGTTAGTACTAAAAATGACAACTAGAGATAACTGAGAACTTAGAGAAGGAGGGCTTGACACGGTCTGGTAGAACTCAAAAAGTCCCCAAGAAAAAGGACATTGATGATGAGACCCAATAAACCATAATGAGCAGTTAGCTAACTAAGCCCAGGCACTGACAGCATCATTCTTGTCAAAATTAATTGGGCTTTCTCATAAGACTATATAATATAATCTTCAAACTACCGCTGTTGTGTCTGTGGCTATAATCCCTTTCCTTTCTTTCCTTTCCTTTTTTCTTTCTGTCTTTCTTTCTTGATTTTTTTTTGAGACAGGATTTTTCTGTGTAGCCCTGACTGTTCTGGAACTCACTTTGTAGACCAGGCTGGCCTTGAACTCAAAGATCCACCTCCCTTGGCTTTGCCAGTGCTGGGATCTAAGGTGTGTGCCACCACCACCAGGCTCCCTTTCTATTTCTAATGTTGAGTATCTTTGCCATCTTCAATCTCTTGCAATAAATAGTCTTTTAAAGCTGAGGTTTCTGTTTAAGGGTCTCTTTTTCCTCTTTATTTCTGATGTCTGTGTTTCTCACTGAAATTTTTCGTCTCCATTTGTCCTATGGGTGTGTTCTGTATGTCGGGGCCATGCTGGCTGTGGATAGGATGCGTAGGACAGGGGCTGGGAATGGTAGTGGCTTTCAGATCCAGAGTGGAAAGAGGAGGCCCTGAGGAGTTCATCTGAAATGAAGGGCTAGGATGCAGGAACTCCATTGCAGATAGGGTAGAGCAGAGGCCACAAACACGATAAGGACACGGTGCCAGGGGACATCTCAGAATCTTTCCCCTGCAGATTGCCAGGTCACAAGTCTTCTGTCACCTGCTCAGGTGCTTTCATAAAAGGTTTTCCCCACCTGGGTTTTTCTCAGGGGTGTTTTTAGACAGTGACTCAATAGGGTAGAATATTTTTGAATATCCATGTTAAGGGATCATTTCCCAGCCCAAATTTCCTGCCTTGGAGTGCAGATAGCTTCCTATGAAGCTCTGTGTTCTTTTTCAGAGGTAGCAAATTCACAGGCTGCAGAGGCAGGGGTGGAATTTATTGAGGGAGATAGGAATGAGGTGTGGTGGGGTTGGGTTGGTGCAGAAGTCAGAGTCAAAGTTCTTGGCAACCAAGAACAGAAACAAAGACAAAACACACACATACACACACACACACACACACACACACACACACACACACGTCTTGGTGTTCATGTTTGTAACTGCCTCAAATGCTTCAATTGACAGACCGAAAGAGTACTTCCCATGTAGCTTAGGAGTAGAGCAGCCTATCCCACCTGGGTCTATGAAAATCATATAGTGACTAAATTACCTAATGGCACACTTCTCAGAACACATCCCCTTATTAAGTAGCACATTGATGTGTGGCGGATCCAGATTTAGTTTCTCTATTAGCAGAATAAATGCAATCCCTCTGACAATGCAGGGACAGCAAGCTTTGCAGGCTGGGCCGTGGTTACATCCGTAGGCTCTTCAGATTAAGTGGCTTTGTCACCCTTACCATTCTCTCACAATAATGAAGCAATGGCAGTATGTAAGTGAACAAGCAGGGCTGTGTTCCTCCAAAGCTTATTTTATTGATACTATAGCTGCAAGTACGTATAAATTTCACATGTCATGAGATAGATGGCTTTTAATTTTTTTTCCCCAAGCACTTAAAAATGTAGTAATAATTTCCAGCTAGCAGCCTATACAAAAATGCAGATTCTAGGCCAGATCTGCCTCCTAAGTTGAGGCAACATTTGCTATAAACATCAGAAGCTGAACCACAGAGCCTCGCCTTGCCCACACTCAACTGAATATCATCTCAGACCGTCGGGGGCAGGGCACCACTCCTAACTCTGAGGGACACAGCTGCACTTTTCAGCTGGAGAGTTACTTGTGTCTCCCAAGCTGTCCCTTTCTACACTCTGACCTCCTGAGTTTGCCCTGGGCTTCTCAGATCCCAGCACCCACCAGTGTTTGGTAAAGTGTATATTCTCAGTGCTGTGGCCTGAGGGTACTAGGTACATCCCTCGGGTTTAGTACTGAAATCAAGAAAAGACATCGCTAATTGTAAGGTACTAAGTGGTCTGAAGAAAGCAGAAAAGATAAAAAAAGTTAAAGAGAATGTAATGAAAAGGGGAACCTTAATGTTGCCTTTGAGGCAGCTGAGGGGACACAGAGGGAAGTGAGTTGGAGTTGTTCTGGACACTGGTGTCTGGGGCAGCTTCAACTTTATCAGGCTCTGGTCCTTTGTAACCTGCCACTCTCTTGTTAATGCTCTGACCCCCTGGTCCCTCAAGGGCAGGTAGGAGATCCTGTCCACTAAGTACAGCTTGTTTTCTTTCAGGGACACAGATGTGCACACGGTGGCCTCTCTATTAAAGCTCTACCTCCGAGACCTGCCAGAACCAGTGGTCCCTTGGAGTCAGTACGAAGGGTTCCTGCTCTGTGGGCAGCTCATGAATGCAGACGAGGCAAAGGTTGGTGACTAGCTGACTGCTTTGCTTGGAAGAAATCAAAAAAGCGGTTAATTTTCTAAACAGGGCTCTAGTAGGGGAGAGTGGGGGCCACCGCCCTTGGTGGGATGCTTTATCAGACTAGAACTCTGCCTCAGCAGTGCCAGGCCAATGTGCCGTTCTCACTGGTAAAACACCACAAAAGACTTGGATTTGACTGCCATGCTTCCATTTGGTAAATTACACAGTGTATTAGTTACTACCTCATTGCTGTGGCAAAGTGCCAGACAGAAGCAACATAAGGAAGTCTCGACTTCAGGATACGGTTTGTGGTGGTGGAGAAGGCATGGCAGCAGGGGTGCAGGGCGCTGGTCATGCTGCATCTGCAGTCAGGAATCAGAGGGAGTTGGAGGCCTGTGCTCAGCTTGCTTTCTCCTTTTTACCAAAATCCCAGACTATGGACTGCTACCGCTCACCGTCAGAATGGGCCTTCCCGCTGTACTCAAACCTCTCCCGAAACACTCTTGTAGATGTATCCATTGGTCATTCTAAACCCAGTCAGGTTGATAACTGAGAATAGGCACCTCATGCATATTCTATGAGACTCAGAGTATTTACTTAAACCGATAGGATTTCCATGGTGATGTAATCTTATCACTGTTCCATGTGTTAACCTCTAGCCACAAGTGATGTCACATCCACAAAATATGGCTACTATACCAGAAGTGCCAAATTCTTGATTTTATTTACACTTAATACCTACATGCAGCAATTAGCTACCACATGGAGCAGCACAAATTTCAACCATGTCATTGTCTGCATTGCCTAGGAGTGTTCGGAGGAGCGAGGCACATGAAATGAATTTGTTACTTTAATTTTGTTGTTGTCGTCGTTGTGCAGTTTCTTCTCTGTTCTTTGGTGTTTGTGATAAAGCCCGAGTCACAGACACCTGGGCCAGTGAGAAAATAGATATTGGAATTTCCTGGACTGACTGCTGGTGGGAGCCATGGTTATAAGAATTCTGACACAAAAGACTATTCTACATTTCAAAGCTAGGACAGGAAGAGAACAGATAGGAAGACAGCAGCAATGATTCAGCCAACAGGTGTAGCTGTTTTTCCAAGAAAAAAACTAGGCTTCAGAGTCTGATGTGGGCATCTGAGTTGTGGGTATTGTAGGGATGACAGAAGATATGGAAACCCTTGATTCACAGGGGCATTTCAGATCTCCCTTGTGAAAGATAAGGCTTGAAAACCATCTAAAGAGAGTCATGCTACCTGTCATCAGAGGGTGATCACAGACTCTGCAGTCACCGTGGCCGGCAAGAGCAAAGAGTCCTCCTGTCCTTCCTTTCCCTGGCACATGTGACCTTCGAATGGCCACATCTGAAATCTATAGCCATCGTAGAACTTGAGCTGCCCTTCCCAGGGCACACCTTTTGGCATGGCCAGTCTGGCCTGCTTCCTAGAAGTTCTCAGCAGAATCATTCGCTCACTACTTCTAAGGCAGCTTTGATTTTGGTTTGATTGTTTATTGGATCATTGTATCTCATTTATTGAGAACATTATCACCAGTGTCAGCTATCAGATAGTCCGCACTTACAGGAGCTCAAGGTCAGGTAGGAGGTCAGGAATGGGCGGATAACAATATTACAAACAGACTTTTTAAATGTGTAATACAAAATATATATGGTCGCTGGGAATAAATCTCAGTAGAGTGCTCGCCCAGCATGTACAGAGCCCTGGGTCTAGTTCTCGGCCTGGCACAGACTGGCTGTGGTGGCACACTCTCCAGAGGTAAAGGCAGGAGAATCAGAAGTCAAAGTTCACTACTAGCTACATAAGGAGTTCAAGACCAGTCTGGGCTTCAACTTTCTTGAGAGTTCATAGTTACTTTCAAATATTTTAACTCACAAAACTGGAAACAGAAGAGACAACAAACATGTTCTGACTATACAGACACACCAGTGATGCCTCTACACTCATTGCTGACAAATGGGCAGTAGCTTTGTTTACCAGTGCCAAAACTCTCTTCCAGGCTCAGCAGGAGTTGGTGAAGCAGCTTTCTATCCTTCCCCGTGACAACTACAACCTCCTGAGCTACATCTGCAGGTGAGTCTCCTGGTGTAGAGTCACAGCTTCCGGCCACAGCAGGAAGCAGCCCCTGTTAGAAGAGGAAGCTTTCGAAGGTCACGGATTCTGGTCCAGAACTGTAAAAGCTCAACTCTATTTGCATATTATTGGCAGAGGGCTCATCAGGAAGCCCTACAAACCTGCACACAGAATGCATGTTCCCCTTCCTTCAGACCTGTCCCAGGGCATGCAAGAAAACCTGGAATGTTGGTTATCCCTGAAACGAACACCCTGAAAACATTCATTCTAGGCCACCATTTATATTTTCCTGCAGCCCTTTCTGAGGACTTACTGTGTGAGGTCCTTGTGGCAACACCTTACAGGTGGACCAGCCCAGATCTTCTCTGGTGGACACCTTCACCCCATACACACCTCAATTTTGTCTTTTTCAAAAATACTGCGATGTAATTTGCAAGTTATAAAGATGATTCTGACTTAATCTGGAGACCACAAAGAGACAAGAACTGTAAATAAGATCCAGTACTACATGCGACCCCTCGTCCAGCGATGCCTTCCTTCTCTGGGGTGTTTTCTCTTCTGATGGATCTTTTCTCCTGCAGTGAAACTGCAGGAGACTGGTTTATATCCACAAAGAGCATGTCCTTTACCATAAAATAAATTATCCCATAATATCTCATAATTTTCATCATTTGAACATATGATTTTTATTTCTCCTAATTTTTATAAATAAAATTCTTATGAAATAAATTTTATAAATAGCCTAAATTTTATGGTATTTCAGTCTACCCACTTTTAAATCCTTTTTGAAAATATCCAGACTTCCTTTACTGATCTGTTCAGTGGTTTTTGTTTCAGGCTTCTGATGGGTGGAAGTATAGTAGAACTGAGCAGCTGCTGAGAGTGGGAGCTGCTATGTTCCTTCTCCAGTCTGAGGGTGAGGGTGAGGGGGCCCCATGGATTTGCTCACCGTGTCTAAGACGCCCTCACTGTCTCGTCTTTCCTCTCGGGAGACATGGGTGGGATAGGAACTGAGAAGCAAGTGATAAAGGCAAGTAAATCACTGAAGCTGTCGGACACTCATCTGAATCCTTAAAGTCACCTCTTCCTCCCAAGCAACCCTTGCTGTGAGATTCTCCACCTCCAGCCTGCCCCTCCCCCGGCAACTGAACAGTCCACGGCTCCCCATCTTTCCTTGGTCTGCGAACTTGCAGAAAGTCTTGCAGGCAGAGGCAGCTCACTCCATTCCAGAAACAGGGACCCTGGGTCCAGGAAGTACTCTCTCTCCCTCCCTCCCCCGCCCCTCTCTCTCTCTCTCTCTTCCCACTGTCTAAGATGAGGTTTCCTGTCGCCCACAGATTTCTGCATGAAATTCAGTTAAACTGTGCTGTCAACAAGATGAGCGTGGACAACCTGGCCACTGTGATTGGAGTGAACCTCATCAGGTCGAAGGTTGAAGACCCGGCTGTGATCATGAGAGGTACACAGGCTGATCCTGCAGGGGAAAGGCCCGCTGGGAGTGACAGCGAGAACACTGCCCCTAGTGTCTGCTTGATGTTCTGCAGCTTACCGAACTCGCCGCTGACTTAACCTCTTCTGACTTTATTAACAGCCCCCATGAGGTCAGCAGCATAGGAATCACAGTCCCCTGCTCAGTAGTCACTGAGCACAACAGTCTAACCTCAAGCCAATTAACTAGTGTTTTCCCATCTTTTTTTTTTTATGACTTTAACATACCCTTAGCAAAGAAGAGCAAACAGGGTTTTGTTTTACAAGCTGGTTTCACAAAAAGGTTACTGTAAAGCTAGGCTGGAAAGCTTTCTAAGGTTGTGCCTCGCCTCGGCTCAATAAGAACAATTCCTGGCTGAGAGGACTCGTGCATGCATGTGGGGAAGAAGTGTTCCTGACACCCATTTGCTTCAGCAGTAATAACAAGACAGGACCACAGGAGAAGAGAAGCATATCCCCCTCCACCTGTTATTATTACACCTACTGTCTGATAAAGTCTGATCCAAGGAAATGTGGTAGAAAGTATCCTCAGGGGCTCATTGTTCGCCCCCTTATATATCCTTATTTTAGTACGTCCTCTCACTAAAAATATTCTATCCTAAACAATTAAGAAGGGTCCCATGAGAGCAAAAAAAAAAAAAAACCTATAGTTTTAGGGCTGATGTGGAAATACCCTATTGGTGGGCGGCAACCCTTGGGTGCTTCCGGGCGCCGGCTCTGTGAAGCAGCATGGCAAATCTCTTCTTTCCTTCAGGGACTCCTCAGATCCAAAGAGTGATGACCATGATGATCAGAGACCACGAAGTCCTCTTCCCCAAGTCTAAGGATGCACCGCTCTCACCCCCCGCCCAGAAAAACGATGCCAAGAAGGCGCCAGTGCCACGAAGCTCTGTGGGATGGGATGCGGCCGAAGACCCGCCCCTTTCCAGGACAGACAGCTTCAGTAACACAGTAAGATACCTGCTGCCCCTCAGACTCTTCCTTTAGTCTGGTCATTCTGAGGCAGCAGTTTGAGGAGCGATGGGTGATTCTGGGGCCACGTGTAAGAGCTGGCAATGACCTGTCAGAACACATTGGGAAAGCCTGGGCTGGTGACATGTGTGAGAACTGCCCTGCAAGCTGGGTCTTTGGGTCTTTTCTAAAATCATCTCCAAGACAAACACCCACGGAAGTTTGACAGAGAAAATAAATGCAGCATTGCATATGTTTGGGTAAGAGCTGCTGCACATTCTGAGGGAAAGTCCAGAGGGCACGGGTGTCCTGCTAATGATGAACGTGATTTCTTCCTCAGAGCAGGGATGCGTCCGTGTAGTCTTTCTCATTCCCTGATAAGCTGCCTCGGCAATGTCAGCCCCTCGCTTGGACAGAAGGCTTGGAGCTCACGTTCACAGAGTCGTCAGACTCTGCAATCTCCAACGTGTAGGCTATTAGAGGGCCCCAACTCACAAAGGCCAAATAGTATCACAAAGGTCAAATATTTTCATGTATTTATAGGAACAAATGTTTTTAAAAAAGAATCTCTAGATTTTATAGCAGCTTGATTTTTTTTTAAAAAGGGGGGGGCGCCGAGTAATAAAATTCAAATTTCAAGTTGACCAACAGAACTGCCTATGACTCTATTAAAGATGGGGGTTGGGGATGGGCAATAAATTGTGGTGGTTGTAGTTTTCTTTTAGATGGGTTTTGTACAGCCATAGGCATCTTACTAGTGCTCTAAACTGAGGTACGATTTAAAGTCTTGTTAGTCAGTTACCCACAGGCCTTGACAGCCAAGGCTCTGCTCCTTTGATGTGTCCTGTAACGACAGGACAACAGTCTGAGCTGAGAAAGTAAATGGATCAGCCCTGGGGTCCACACTCCAACCCCGGGGGACAATGCATCGCGCACTTTGGTTGAGGATCTGAGGCAGGAGAGGTTGACCAAGGCATCAGCACTAGCATACTCTAAAGCAGGACTGCACGCCCCAGGTCCTAGTCCCACTGCAAGACCGCATGCTCCACCCGAAGCACAGGATGGGCTAGAAGATACCTCAGCCCCTGACTTTCCCATCTTATGTGGAGAATGATTTTTTTCTTTTTCTTTTCATTTTTTTTCTCTTTTTCTTCTCAATTTGATTTTATATACAACCACATGGTTTAAAAAAAAACAAATAAATCATAGAAAGGAATTGGCTAAGGCTACTTAGGAGAGGAAAGGTTTGTGGCAGCGTGTGGTTGGAGGTTACAGTCCACAGCTGCAGGGAAACCAGGGCAGCGAGGGCTCGAGCCGCTGGGCGCAGCAGCTCCACGGTCAGGGACAGAGAGATGACCGCTGTCGCCCAGCCCCCATTCTCTCTTCAGTCCAGGATTGGTTCTGCCCACAGGTAACATGGGTGGTCTTCCCGCCTCGGTTCCTCTAGACATTCCTGGCTACTGGCCCCAGGATCATTTCTGTAGTGATTCTAGATTCTGGCAGGTTGAATCTCTCCTCGAAGTTCTTTGCCCACTTCTTCCTGGTCATTGATCTTTTCCTTTCCAATCAATATAAGCTCAGTACAGCACAGGGAGTCACCGGCAGGGAACCTTTACTGCCCGTGGAACACGGTGTGAAGCATTCGCCAGCTTGCTGCAGCTGCTCGGCTTCTCCCTTAGCATGTGTGGCATGTTTGCGTGGTTTTGTTCTTAATTTTGGAGGTCACAGAAATACATTCAGTGGAGTTTACTGAACGTCCCTTAAGGGTCTTGGGCTCTGAGTCACAACTGACAAAACCTCCTAAGCTCATGAAAGGATCCTAGCTCCGAATGTTCACACCAATCAAGCAAATGGTTTTAGTCTGTGCTTCCTCTCTAGATCTTGAATGCCTAGAGTCCCTGAACTATAATAGTCTCTTGGCAAATTATCACGCAGAAAATTAACTGAGGTAACGTACTGAGGGTGTCACAGGTGTGTGACCAGGAAACACTTCCTTCCCAGTCTCTAATTCTTATCCTAGGAGCATAGCACACAGAAGAAAAAAAAAACCTTATATAACATCCATGGCTATTTTTTTCAGGCAAGTAGTCCTGATGCCACCAGCCCCACTGGACCACAGCCAGGTGACCAGCATCAGGAAGACAGTGGAAAAGTCCCCAGGGAAAACTCAGGAGACTGGAAGATGCAATCCCGTAAAAGGACTCAAACGCTCCCCAACCGGAAGTGTTTCCTGACATCCGCATTCCAAGGCACCACTAGCAGCAAACTAGAAATCTTTAAAAATGAGTTCTGGTCTCCATCTTCAGAGGCTAAGGCAGGAGAAGGGCACAGGAGAACTATGTCTCAAGACTTGCGCCACCTTTCCAGTGACCAGCGGACTTCTACCTATGATAATGTCCCCAACCCACCAAGGTCCCAAGGGAACCCAGCAGGTGCACTCTCTCCCCCTGCCAGTGACTCCAAGAGAGATGCTCTTGTCAGCACAGACTCTGAAATGGAGTCTGGAAGCAAGAACTCTGGTGAGGATGACCTTGATTCTTTGCAGAGGATGGTCCAGCACCTACAGAAGGAAATAGAAACCCAGAAGCAGATGTATGAGGAACAGATTAAAAAGTAAGTCATGTGCAGAGGGCCAAGTGCACTTGACTTCTGTGTTTAGAAGGGAGGATACTGTCCTCACCTTCTAAAATGTCATAGTGTAAAATATTTCAGGGGACAGAGCAATCTATAGCAGCCAACTCTAATAGAGGACCAAGGGAGAGAGATGTGACAGGTAAGTTAGTGAGAATCCTACGCTTCTGATGAGGTCCATAGAAACGTAAATATGAAGCCCACGTAACCTTAAGGGTGAATATGCATAACTAAGTTGGGGAATTTCCTTGTGCTCCATATTAGTGTATGTTATCAGGGCCGACCATCTGGTATTGGATAACAGTTGCTATGCTCTTCTCTGGAAACGACTATTTCTCCCACTCAAGATATCCCTAGGTGGCCTGTTGTTCTTGAGCACGGTTGAGGTCTTGCAGACCTTCCCCCATTCACATTGCACGTTTACATTTTGGCAGCCATGTTGGTGAGGCTTTATGGCTGTAGCTTCTGAGTGGTAGGAAAAACAATGCCCCAGCAAACTCCCTGATCATCTGACTCTTAATCTTTCTGCTCCTTCCACCATAATGTTCCCTGAACCTTAGGTGTGGGAGTGTTTTGTAGATGTATCCACTGGGTTTAGGACCCACAACTCTGCTTTTTTGATTGGTTGTAGTTTTCTGTAGTGGTCTTTGTTTCAAAGAGGGAAGCTTCCTTGATGGGGTGTGTGTGTGTGTGTGAAGACTATTCTTACCTGTGGGTGTAAGGACAGATTAGATTATTGTTAAGGATTATGCTGGTTCAGTAAAGTAGTGGTTGTAGGTTTTCCTCCACGATCCATGACTTTACTAGTCATGAGTAGTTAGCTAGGTTTCTGTACCAGGCAGGGTTTCCCTCTTGTTGGGTGGGTCTTACAGTTAATTAGCTGATGGTCACTGCCTAAGTGTGTGTGTCACTACAGTACCTGTAGGGTTGTCACACCACGTTGGTGGTGTTGTGGTCCCTCCCCATTTTTCTTTCAAGGCAAATTCTTTCTCAGAGAGGTAACCTTCTCCAACTTGAGACACAGGAAACTTGTCATAATGAGTATAATAGGCTTTCATATTTATGGATAATTTTATTAAGATTCAGGTACCAGAAAGAAAGACTACTGTGAGTCTCCATCTGTTGTTCCATATAGGGTGATGGCCCTCAAGCAAAACATGTTCTTTGTTTAATAACCTGAAATCAATCATTTGTGGAGTTACACGACTTCTGTGACATCTTATCAGGTAGCGAATCAGTCCCAGAAAAGGCTCTCATTGTACCCTAGCCTGAATGCTAGTGAGGACCAGGAAAAGGACTGTCATAGAGATGTCTGTTTTTCCCAAATATGTCATGGTCTCTTAGCTGCCCATTAGACCATCCATGGCAGAGGCAGGAGAATTAGTAGCTGGGCAATGCCTTCTAATCCAATCTACATAGGAAGCACCCCACTTATCAGAAGAATCAGGGCTCCAAAAGTATCAAAGCATTTTTGAAGGCCACATAGCTGATTAGTGGGGAGCTGGGTTTTGAACCTTGAACCCAGGTCAGTCTGGCTTTCAAATCCATGTAGACTCTACCCTCCTCTGCAATCGGTGGTCAAGATCCAGCCCAGCATCTCACTTTCTGCAAACCAGGAGGGAATGGAAAGCTGGAGGAAAAGATTGAATCTATAATGTGAGGCTCTGGAGGAATGAGGGAAAGTACTATAGACAAAGCAAGACAGACAGGGGGCAGGCACGGCTCTGTGGGAGTGGTCCACATAGAGCCAGCCATGGCCCTTGAACAGAGAACCCAAGGAATGGGCTCAGATGGGAACTTACGTCTGCAGATGACTGTGGGCAGGCTGCTGGGGAGGAGGGGGATTGTAGTCACGGAATGAGCTTGGGGAGGAGGGCAACACCCAGAGGAGGAAATGCTGAAGCAAATTTCCAATCACACAATTTGAATTTCACCCACAGATCAGAAATGTCCTCCTTAGGCTTGAATACTAGGCTGTGTTCACTCATTCCTAAGGGTTAATTCCACATAGCTGGGGAAGGCACCTGGGGCTGTATTAGGATTTCAGCCAGTAGCAATGAAGGTCATGAAAATTCAGGAAACTTATATTTCACCCACCCCAAGCAGGATTTAGAATTAGTATGTTTCCCTTTGCCTTTCCAAATCTTGGTCCCAGGAAGGTCTTGGCTAGGAGGGACTTTGGCCCAGCATGTCTACCCACCAGAGTAGGGTAGAGAGGCACCATGTGCAGAAATGTTGAGGATCTAGAATATGGACCGGCCACAGCTTTAGCGGAACTAGGCAAAACACAAGGTGCTATGAGGCGAAAACACATACCCATTACAGATGGCGCCTTCTCTCAAATATTTTGTCTGATTAAAGATATGATACAATACATAAAACTAACGTGGAACACAGTAACCCAGGAGGTGTCACCAGGTTAGTAAGTGGGGCTCTGAGTGCTTTGGGAATTGAGGTTTTCTGTGAAGTCTTCTCCTGGAAGGAAGAACATACACTGGAGGCAATGACTGGACTGTCATCTTGTGTCTCAAAAAGGCAAATTAATAAGAGGTTATGAACGTGGGTGGAGGGCTGTGAAGGAAGGGTTTAGAATTAACACTCTGCTGCTCCCTTGGTCTCCCTTGCAGTCTGGAGAAGGAAAATTATGATGTCTGGGCTAAGGTGGTGAGGCTCAATGAAGAACTGGAGAGGGAGAAGAAGAAATTCGCAGCCCTGGAAATCAGCCTTCGAAATGTGGAGCGCTCCCGGGAGGACGTTGAGAAGAGGAACAGAGTCTTGGAAGAAGAAGTCAAGGAGTTTGTGAAATCAATGGAGAAGCCCAAGACAAAGGCTGATGCTTGAGGGTCTGAGTTGTGTGGCAGGGACAGTCAACTCCACTCCATTTCTTCATGCTCCCAATGAGCAGGAAGCAGGATCACCTCCTAGGATGGACAGGGTATCTGAGGGGACGTGCCACAAACCTCAGCAAATACACGGAAGACGAGAGTGAGCAGGAACACGCCAGGACACTTGCCACCGTGTGCTGTGCTCCAAGGATTGTGTTATTCCACTGTGGGAAGAGTGAGCTGGAATCTTCCAGTGCATGACCAGGTCCAAAGGAGACATTTAAGGTGTGTGACATCTCAGGACCCCAGGCCAGAGCTAGGCCAAAGCCTCAGTTCTTTATTGTTTGTGTGGCTGACTTGTCTGATCAGATGGCTCTGGTCAGCTCTGTAACATAGGCAGAAAATGTTACTTTGCTCTCCAGTGCCAACCAGCTGGAGGCTGCTTGGAGAGGCTGGACCACTGGAATCAGAATCAAACAATATTTATGAAAGCAAAATGGGTGAGAAAATTATATTCAAATAAAGAAAACAAAATTAAAATAGAGCAAGGATATTGACAATCTATGAAATACTTTTACTAGAATTAGTAAAAGGGGGTTTGGAGAGCTGGCTCAGTGGCTGAGAGCACTGGCTGCTCTTTCACAGGACCCAGCATCCACACGGTGGTTACCAACCATCTGTAGCTCCAGTTCTAGGAGACCTGACACCCTCTGAGGGCACCATATATACATACGGTGCACATACATATACGCAAGCAAACGCCCTTACACATCAAATAAAGAAATACATACACGCATAACCACAGCAGAGAAAAAAGAATCAGTAAAAGGCACCTTTTGCTTGAAGCAGGTGAATCTTTCTCACGGCACAAGGCTGTGTGACCAGGGTTTTAGGTGCCATCCTGAGTTACCCCCCAGGGGACGGAACTTGTCTGGAAAGACTAAGAGCAAAGGTTTCCAAGTATGAAATGACTTTAGGAGTGTGGATTGGAATAGTGAAGAGTCAAGATTATTAATTATTATTGTAATTGTTGTTATTGTTATTTTACTTCAACAAAATGAAAATGAGCTTATTTACTCTTTAGAGAGGGATCCGGCACTATTATCCGTTTTCTCAACTATGGCTAATGCCACCTGCCTTTTGTTGCATTAATTATAAAAAAACAGCAACAGCAACAACAAAAATCAATCCACGATATTGCTGGCTACTCTCTGGCTGCAGCAGTCTCCCCGCTCCCATGGCTATCCCCATGCAGTAGTACCACCCAAATTCCCACAGTTCACTTGCTGCCGAACCACTGTATTCTCAGTCATCCATCCCCTGCGGCTAGCTGTCACAAATCCCTGTAACCCAGTAAAGTCAAAACTCTAGAGGGTTGTAATTTATCAGTCAGATTTATAATGGTAAATTCTTGACTCATAAAATGCCCACACGATGAACTCAGAGCCAATTGATGTTGATACAAGCTCCCCACCTGGATTGGACAAATTGTCCTATATTATTCTATTCCTTCTATGATATTCATGGCTACTTGTGGCTATTTAAAGCCATGTGTATCTGATTTGTCCTCTTCTCTGTCCTTCTGTTTGTCTGTCCCTCTCTGTCCTGTCTCAAACTCTCAGCCCGCCTTCTTTTTCCACTGCCCAATTATAGGCTCTAGTCTTAGATTTCACCCCCGTCACCTGCATATCAACAGCAATCCACAGTTTTTGACCATGGTTTGTTGCCCAAAGTATAAAATATACAGACAGGAGAGTTCTGTTCTACCACCCCCAATGCCCTGAAGATGGTACTGATGGAGGAAGTATGTGTAGAGCATCATCAGAGCATAGAGCATCACCACAGCACAGCGTCACCACAGCACAGAGCATCATCTTTGGGACCTGCTTGCAGAAGGCAGAGGGAAGGGCATTACTAAGAGGACCAATGAGGGCTGGTGAGGTGCCTCTGTGAGTAAAAGCACCGGCTCATAAACCTGATCTGACTTGCAAGAAATCCCTGAGACCCATATGCTAGAGGAAACATCTAATTTCCCCCAACAAAGTTATCTCTTGACCTCCACTTATGAATATGTCTGTGTAAGTACACATACACACACACACACACACACACACACACACACACACACACACACACACGAGTAAAAAGAGCAGCAAAACATTAGGCTTCCTAGGAACTACTCCTTTGTAAGTTGTAGTCACAGGCATGGTGCCATGCCCAGGACATCTGATTTGAACGGATGAGGGCCTGAAGTAGCTTCTGTTGGCACAGGTCCTCTTTCAAAGAAGTGCACACTGCTTCTTTGGGAGCTGTCAGAGTAGAACCTGAAAGTGAGCAGTGTCACAATTCCTCAGGGGATATTTTTCCTAAAACACAACGAGGGGTCCCTGGAGTCTCTTTCAAGGTCTGAAATATAGGAGTGTGGGTTTGGCAGCCCGCAGTCAGGCTGAGCAAAAGTGCCTTGTTTGAAGCCCTTCCTGCTTCTCATTTAGCAATGCCTACCCCACCCCCCCATTTCTCAATGGTGCTGAGACACCACCTTCAGCAATTCTACCTTCAGAAGAGCTGGGCAAGCAAAAGAGGGACCAGGACTCACATCAGGTTCTCTGTCAGCTCTGGGAGTCCCTGCCTACAGTGGAGGGTTATAGGAAATATAACTCTTTTCCAGCCACACCCCACCTCCCCTGTTCCCTCTTGTGTCAGCCTTGCCCTGCCCTCTACCCGCCAGACTCCCTTTCTCTCACAGTATTGGGCAGGCGTGGGTGCATATTTGTCTTAAGCGTAAGGCAGATGTAGTACTTTTTTTTTGGAAAGTTTATGGACTGGATGGACAAGTTGTGCTAGGCTTTGTCTATTACAATCTCCTCCTGGTAGAGATCTGAGCAGGCCGGGGGTCTAGAGAGAGCAAGTGTGACATTCCCAGTACAGAGCCTGCAACACTGAGATGCAAAGAACAAACTCACTTGGCTGTTTGATGACCTTCCTTAAGCTCTGCTCGGGGAAACAAGACTCAGGAGACGGCTAGAGACTGCTTAGGAAGGAGGACAAAGCAGTTGCTGGCCGGGCTCCGCAGGCTCACGGGAAGATGCATGTGTACTCACACTGGGTACACGTCTGCATTCTGCCACTTTCTGTGTAGATACTAGCAAGGACCAGGCCGTGTGCTCACCAGGGAGCTGGGGAACACTTGGAGGTTGATACCGTATCTAAAGTGGGTGACTTTTAAACGTATCATATAAGGAGGAGGGGTGGCCCAGGATGGAGCCCCCACTGTGTCAATCCCAGGCTGTCATCTGCCTGCAGCAGAGAAACAGAGCTGCGAGTTATGGCACAGATTTTCAGGACAATGTCCAAAAAAGTAGCACACAGGGAAGATGAGGAGTGTAGCTGCAGGTTCTCGCACCCCAGGCAGGGAAATTCAGAAGCACAGATTAACTCCTTAGTGCATCTAATCCAGCCCATTCATTCTGTAGACAGGGAAGCTGTGGAAGACATAAGCTGACTGATCAGTGTTTCCAAAGGGGAGGTGGGGGACCGACAACCCTCAGTTCAGAGATTCTTAGTATCTTTTGAGGAGTTCTTTCCTTTTTAACCTTAGTCATGAACTGAAACCCACTGACGACAGCTGCCGAGTACTTCCAGAATACAAAGCTGGCCTCAGCACACGGTCACAACTGAGACCCACCAAATATGGAGGTACTTTCTCCCTTGCTTTGTGACACCAATGCTGTTTTGTGAGAGCAGCTTTCAGTGTCAAGTGCACACTACAGTCACCTATGGTCTTTGACAAACAAGCAGATGCTGCTAACAGTGGGTAATGCCGAGTAATTCCAATGATAGAGCTGTAAGATAGAGGCCCGCCAGCACTACAGATGAGCTCAAGCCCAGCATGGCCCACTTACGCTAAACCTGTCTTAAAAGGAAAAATATGAAGAGACTGGAGATAGCCTGGGCAGATAGTACTTTCTGTATTAGTCAGGGGTTTCTAGGGTAACTGGGCTTACAGAATGAATCTCTCTATATATAGAAAGGGGATTTATCAGCATGATTTGCAGGCTGTGGTCTAGCTAATCCAACAATGGCCAGATATCAGTGGAAAGTACAAGAATCCAGGAGTTGCTCAGCTCAAGAGGCTAGGTGTCTCAACTAGTCTTCAGTATGTACTGGAATCCCAAAGAAGTAGGCTCTAATGCCAGTGAAGGAATGGACTTGTTAGCAAGGTGCGAGCAAGCAGGCAAAGAGGAAAAGCTTCCTTCTTCCATGTCCTGTGTTATAGGCTTCTAGCAGAAGGCATGGCCCAGATTAGAGATGGTCTTCCCACCTCAAAAGGTCTGGATTAAAGGCATGTCTTTCTGTCTCATGATTTGGATTAAAGACGTGTCTTCCATTTTCAAGATCTGTATTAAAGGTGTGTCTTCCCACCTCATAGATTAGAAGTAGATCTTCCTACTTCAAATGAAGCAAAGCCCCTTATAGGTGTGCCCTCCATTTTTGGGTTTTAGTTAACACCAGTTATAGTCACGTTGACAACTAAGACTAGCCAGTACACTTTCCTCTCATTCAGGTTTCGAGGTGGGAAGAGCCACCCTAAATGTAGGAGGCACCATTCTGTTGGCTGGAGATCTGGACAGAACACAAAGGAGAAAGTGAGCTGAGAACCAGGGTTTATTTCTCCATGCCTCCTGATTGTGGCTGTCCAGTGTGCAGAGTTCAACCCTGCACATTGCACAACAAAACAAAACAAAACAAGTATCTGATTCTCAGCTGTTGCTTTGTAACTGCCCACAGTTACATCAAATGGGTTACCTGGAAGGGAAGCTGGGGATATATGGGAAGGCAGCGAAAAGAAATCGAGACCAAGACAACACCTACTGTTGGTAAACATTAAACTCAAGGTTTAATGGAGAACTCCAAATATATAGTCGGAGGAAAACCCTTCCCCCAAAGACTGGAAGCTTCTCCTAAGAACCGGTTGGGTTGCTCCGCAAGTGGGTAGTGTTTCTCAGGAAACTGCAGGTCCTTGAAGAATGATGGGCTTCACCTTGGTCTGAGTGCTCCACCCTAGGTGGAGGGAATGATGGCTAACACAGGAGTTCCAGCTCAAAGGCTGGGAGAGAAACTTCACATTGGTTGATGTCAAGTTCCTGCCAGGTGAATGGCACCCCAATAAGGCTCTCTACATCACTTCATATCCACTGGGGCTGAATCTTTGCCGGGTAGGCCTAAAGAACTGATGTTTTAAATTCCAGGCTGGTTCTAATTTGTACTTATAATCAGTATTGTTACAGTTCTAAACTAAGTGTGGTTTGAGTCAGGACTAATGATAATATTAGCTTAACACTCACCCAGCTCCTGTCTCCAGTTCACACAGATCTGGTCTCTGTTCTTTTCTATGTGCTGGCTTTGTGTGTTCATTTGTAAGGATAAGAGATACCTAAGAGACCAAGTGGGGAATTATTATATGTGCATGCCACAGATGGAAAAATATGACCCCAAAGACATTCCAAAAAATTTTCAGCAGTAATTTAGTCAGGGATAAGTTTGGGGATTCTGAGATTACCTTGACAATGGGGTTGTTCAATTTGCTTTCAAGTTTGAGTCAATACATTGGCAAAGAAGGTAAGCACTCAAGCCTGGATTTAGAGTCTTGAGGGTAGCTTGATTACAACCATCTCCCTTAAGACCCATTTTAGAGCAAGAATCCCCATGAGTAGTATTAGGATACCCACCACAAGTACAATGTTGTTGTTCCCAGCCTGTAATCTTTAACACATGTTTATGTTAGCAACTCATCTGAGCAGAGACTTGTGCAATGCAGGAGTGATCCTGGCTGGATAAGGCAAGAGAGGTGGAGGGACAGATCAACAATACAGATCTGCAGTTGTGTCCCTGGCCAATTAAGATGAACCAAACTGCAGATAGAACCTTAAAATGGGAATGAGAGTGCCAATCAATATTGTCAAATTTAGATTAGTGATCTAAATTTACCTAGGAGACAAACTTCTGAGCATGCCTGTGAAGGATTTTCTAGATTGGGATGAGGTGGAGAGAGCCACCCCAAATGTGGGCGGAAACAGGAAAACATTCAATACCAAAAGTCGGACTGAAGGGTGGAAGTTCTGTTTGCCTCAAGCCCAAGTAGGAATTAGTTGAAGCTGTGACCCTGACTTCCTTTCTGCCCTCTGTGTTCCCATTGTTGATGTCCTCTTTGTCCTGTTCACCATGATAGACTTAACCAGGCTCTCTTAGCAACAACAGCACCAACATCTTTACAATTACCATTAACAAGTGGTAGATACCATGTTCTCTACCAGGCTTGGTGCAGAGCATTTTTTACATTTGTTATTTGTTTCTCTCAGCTTTCTCAAATCAAGTGTGTGTGTGTGATTATATAGATGATTAGATAGATAGATAGATAGATAGATAGATAGATAGATAGATAGATAGATAGATAGATAGATAGATAGATAGGTAGATAGATAGATAGATAGATAGATAGATAGATAGATAGATAGATAGATAGATAGATAAGTAGATAGGTAGATAGATAGATAGATAGATAGATAGATAGATAGATAGATAGATAGATAGATAGATAGATAGATACCTCAAGTCCATTTTGCAGAGGTATCAATACAGTTACCTGGGCACTAAAAAAAGTCTACCTAATTTGTTCAGAGACATATTGGCAGTACCCTTATACATAATACACCAAAGCCATCTCTCAGAGGTTAGGGAGATGTCAGTAGGTAAAGTACTTGCTGCGACAACAAAAGGACCAAGTATGACTCCTCCAAATCCAGGTTTAAAAAAGCTAGGCATGATGATGGCACATGGTGAGGATGCAAGAAAGGGGGCAGGGCCCCTGTGGCTTCCAGCCAATCTAGCTAAATAGATGCATTTCAGGTTCAGTAAAAGAGCATCAAAAGATAGGGTGGAGAACAAAGGAGGACGATGCCTGACATTGACATGTGACCTCCACGTGCACATGAAGGACGCTGCAGGGTGTGGTGGATGGAAATGGGGTCGCGCATTCCTCACCTTCTCCTTCTCTGTAGATGTCTCTGAGTTAGTTATAGGATCTAATCAGTGGAAGGTCACAGCCCAATGGCCCACCCTGATGTGGGGCACTCTAGGGCATCCTTAGCATGTTCCATGTGGCTTGGCTGTTTGCTAAACACTCCTGCTGGATCAGTGAGCAGAAGCAGCAATGTCATGTGACCACATTGAACAAGGCTGTGGTGCACAGAATCGGACCCGACCTCTGTTTCTTGTGTTTAATCATTGCTGATTTTCTGGCAAGGACACAAAGCCTGTGTTTTCCTTAAAATCTGTTTCTTTCCCAGGCTGTGATGGAGGGTTGTAGTTTGTCTTCTTATAGGGAAAAAGTTGGGTGAGCAGCTTCTGAAAGACAGTTGAGAAATCAGGCCTTTCTTATTCTGTCTCACAAGAAAAAGGGCTATGTGGTTCAGCTATAACCATAAGGATCATGATACTCCCTGGAACAAGGAATTTCCCTTAGAGCAGGTTGTAGCCCACTGTCCCTTTTAGCACGGGGCTCTCATAGTAAGGCCTGCTCTATGGGATCTCTCTGCTTCACACCTCCAGGATCCCTCCACTTCACACTTCCAGGATCCCTCCACTTCACACTTCCCAGCCAGTCTCACAGATCCCTGCTGGCAGAAGAGTTGGAGGAACATAAACAGGGGTGGGGGCTGGAAGTGTAGGCACATGTGCATGTGTGTATTGTAAAGGTGGTATAATGAGGACCAAGTGACCTTAAATTTCTGCCTTAGAAACTTCAGAGATGAACAATAAAGAGATTCTCATGAAGGCCTAAGGGTGGACATTGTTCCACAAAACTTCCAGAAATGACCATTATTTATGAACTGTTTTATGACATATAATCTCCCTACAGTTGATTAAGGTAAAAACTGCCACTGCCACTAGAGGGAACCCTTGGCCCACGCCGCACCCTCGGGCCACAGCCTGGAACTCAGAGCCAGGGTATCTATCCGGTCAGTCTGGAACAGAGGACAAGAGGCCGGTGGCCATTCCCGTGCAGTGTGAGCTCTGGGAGTCCTGCCTGACAGCCAGTTTGGCATAAGGCACGGGGAACCACTGTTCAACGTTCCTTCCACACATTCTCAGGTTTGAAGAACAGGGATGCAGATTCTCTTATTAATATCGGTCTCATCTACTCACCCATAAGATCTGTGAGGCCCAGACAGTGTCAGTCTATGTCATTGCGTTAACCCTGACACTCTGGGGAAATCTAGGTACATGGAAGTTACTGATGCTAGGGATTCCCAAACTGTGTGCCAGAGCAAACTTACAGGAGCACAATGCTATATTGCATTACATTTTTAAAAATTTACTTTATTACTATCATGTACTTGTGTACATGCATGTGAATATGTCCGTATGTGCTACAGAGCACATGTAGAGGTCAAGGGACAGCTCTTGGCTGTCAGCTCTCTCTTTTCATCGTGGGGTCAGAGGAACAAGTTTAGGTCATCACACAGGCATGGGAAGGAAGCACTTTCCCCCCTGAGCCAACCCACCAGATCTATATTTTGCACTTCTGAGAGAAATTCAGTGACCCTTGATACCCATGGAAGTCGGAGTTACTCCACCAGCTGTGGGTTCCTGTAGTTTTGGTGTTAGATGGTCAGCCTTCCTTCCAGCACAGCAAGCACCACACAAAGCAAGGTAGGCAGAGAACAAGGGTGGCTATGCTTAGCCTAAGCTCCGGGTCTTCGGAATCCCACAGAACAAAACAAAAGCTCCCTGTAATGGTGGTTATTTACAGATGGGATTCTAGAGGCGTTGTTTTTCCTTCCACTTACAAGAAGCATCTATCCAAACAGCTACAAAGTCACTGAGGCCTAAGTTATTGGAGCACAGATGCTTCCAGGGAGAGGTCTGTAGAGGTCCATGCTAGACACGTGAAAAGAATCCCCTGGTGCTTGATAGGGGGCTGCTGGGAGATGATGGGCTGGAGGGTTATTACTGTGGGTAAGAAGCGATGTGGAGAAGAGTTGGAGTCAGGCCAGGGATTCCAGAGGACAAATGACTACTCTGGAAGGGGCGTCTGCCAAACAGAAGTTCCTGGTCTTTATTGCTTAACTTACCGTGCCTCAGGCTAGGCTGTTTACCATTGGTAGCCCATGTAGTACTGAAGACACTGTGAAGAAACAGAGCTCTATTTGTAAGGCAGAAATTCCTGTCTTGCCTCCATGTTTAAGGGCATTCCCCCAGAAATTACTTTTTAAAAAGACAGCATCTCACATATCCAAAGCTGACCTTGTACTCACTGGGTAACTGAAGATGACCTTGAACTCCTGATCCTCCTGCCTCCACCTCTAGAGTCCTAGGATTACTGGTACATACCACCTTGCTTTGTGTGGTACTAAGGACTGGACTCAGGAATTCCTCTGTGCTGGATAAATTCTCTACCAACTCAGCTACACCCCCAGCCTTTCTTAAGTTTTCTACATTTTCCCTAATTGATATCAAGATCCTTTTCTCGGTATCCCTCTCGCGATCAGCAGGTTTGTGTGTGTAGTCTTGGCTCCCTTGCCTTGCCATGGGGGATGAACTAAATTGAGCTCTGTTAGCAAAGAAGCATTGCCCACTTCAGAAGGCTGTCATGAGGATTAAGCAAGGTGTCACCCTTGGAACTCTGCCTGGCACTTACTAAGAGCTTTAGTAAGTGTTAGATACTATTTTTTATTTTTATCTTAATCATTTTTATTCAGTCTCATCACTCCTTGCTGTGAAGGCTGGGCATACTGAGTAACCCTTTGTGTTCTGTCTGGGGCGGACTTGCTATACAATATACAAGGCAGAAGAGGGGACCTTATTTTTCCACAGAAACTGCAGGGTGCTGCAAGTGGACAAGGGCCTTAGGACATAAGGCCCTTTATGAGAACATAAGGATTTACAATACCCTTAAAACATATAAAGGATTTACCATACCCTTTACCCTTTATCGAAAAGATCTGCACGGACTGGCTGGGGGTGCCCTGGAGGGATTGTAGACCACAGAGCACCTGCTTGGGTCACTTGGTTTACTCCACAGTAGTTGAAGAGTAAAGAAGGCAGGAAGCAATGAGAATCCTGCTGACAGAGTGCCACCAGCTATGGGACAAGCATTTACAACATGAGCCCATGAAGGACATTTCAGATTCACACCCTGACAGTTAGTGTGTTCATCAGTCTTGGCCAATAGAATCGCCATTCAGAACCAGCAGGAATCCCCCACACCGTCCTTCCCAGGAGATCTGCTTCTTCATGAAGCCAGTCGGTTTGTTACTAGACACATTTCTTGAACGCATTCTTTCCTGACTTCAGGCACCTGTACTAATTCAGACTAGATCTTTATCTCACCTTTTACTTCCTTTCGCGTCCTCCTACCTTCCTTCTCTCTTACTAAGGGAATCTGGAAATTCGGGGAAAGAGGTGGACAAAGAGCCCGCGTCACAACAGGCAGCCTGTGGGTCTGAAGTCACTGACCCACAGCTGTCAGCCTCTGGGAGTCAGGCGGGTGGCAGGAAATGCTGCCAAGTGTGTGCTATGAGGAGAGGAGCTGCTTCTCTGACAGGCTGAGTTGACTTATCTAACGAGACCAGGTGTGTAGGCCTCTCCAGCCATTCTAACTCGGGAGTACAGTGTTTTTAAGAACATGGCAAGGCAATAAGAACGTTAGGCAGTAAAAGACACTTAACCATGCACTCGGGAAGATGCACATCTATCTAGTGTGTGGCGTGTTACACTGGGCAGGCGCAGAGGCACATGTGCCTAAGAATTGGTCTGGTCCTGGGGTTCTGAGACTCTGCATGTGGAAACAGGAAAGATTGTACAGGTATGAAATTCATGCAATACAAAAGAGAAAGAATCATGCCTCCGAGAAAGGACCAGGTGACTCAACTTCCTCACTCACCCAACTTAAAAAGACTCTGGACACTGGAAATAAACAGATGTGTTTTCCAATGAGACACCTTAACCTGATACCAACAACTTCTTTGAGGCCAACTCATTACTTCTAACTCCAGGATAAGTATCCCATAGACTTTCACTGATATGTTCTATCGGCAGCAGTCCCTTGCAGGATCATTTTTGAAGAAATATATTTTATTCTTTGATATTCATTTATTTATCTGCTGAACAAATAGCTATTGGTTCCTATTCTCCCGGGCACTTTGCTGGGCATGCAGTGGTATGTGAGAGGTGAAAACTGTTTCAGTATCAGCCTTAGGGCAAAACTGTAGCTTTAATCGAATGCTTCAAGTTGAATTGTGTAACTTGTTTCTTAGAGACTGTGTGGGCTCAGTAGTCAGCTCATGCTTTGGTAGTTCTCAGCCAGCCTGCTGTGAAAAGTATTTCCTGGTCTTGGAGATCCATTCAGCCTCTCCAGGATGAAACTAGATGAATTCTGAAGCCACGTCTACTACAAATACTTAATCAATATATCCTAAAGTCACCTGGTCAATAGCCAAACCCCACTTACCCTGGTCACAGTAGAGTCTTGAGGAAAGAGTGCCAAGTGTCAAGACAACTGGGAATGGCAATGAGAAATGCAGACCAGGGAGCCCATTGAGAATGTGTGTTCAGTCACAGACGACTGAAGCCTGTCTCACCATGACATCACTTCCCCTCATCTGTGCAGCGCTAAAGGAATAGCCACATTCAGTTCCAATTTCCTCTCTGAATATATGAGTTAGCTGGAAGCCAAGTCACACAGAGGTCCATGATGAACCCAAGAGTGGCGCTATACTTCCTGTAACCCTGTCACTCTTTTTCTTTTTATGGTTTGAAAGCAAAATGTCTCTGGACACCAAAGGGGGGGGATTCAACACGAAACAGAAAGGAACTGTGAACCAAACTCGATTTCTGGAGGATAAGAAGGAAGCAGTGACTTGAGGGGAGAAATAACTCCTCCAAGAACTACACCCACATTTTTTCTACCTCGTACTGGGGAGGTATTAGTTGCGTTTGCATAGCTGAGAACAAGAAAACTGACAACTCAGGGAGGAAAGATCTACTTGACTCATGGTTTTAACAGGACTTGTCTCGTTTCTTGGTTCCGTATGTTTGAGTCAAACACTGTGGTAATAGGAACACATAACAGATAATAGCTGTTCACATCAAGTGGGAACAGAGAGTAACAAGAAGTGGCCCAGTAGTCATTGGAAAATACTAGAGATTTCTCTTGGGTCTCTTTCTATGGGACTTGCACTGCCAGAGGAGACCATTTCAGACCGATCCCTTGCCTTTCCAGAGTGCCTACTCCATGAAGCTGAAATGTCTTTGATGTCATTGGGAGTGTTCAAAAGGAGGTTTCCAAGGACTCTGATGAACCCTGCTACACACACACACACACACACACACACACACACACACACAGAGAGAGAGAGAGAGAGAGAGAGAGAGAGAGAGAGAGAGAGAGAGAGAGAGAGAGAGAGAGAGAGAGAGAGGGAGAGAGAAAGAGAGGAAGAAGTTCATCCCATTAAAACCAACAATGAAGTTGGGGGTGTTGTTGGTTCACTTGGGTAGCATGCATGCAGCTCTGGGCTCCATCCTCAACACTGCATGAAACACTTGTGCCATACACTTGTAGTCTGAGCACTTGGGAGGTAGAACTACAGTTCAGAAGTTTAAGGTCACTTTCAGCTATATGGTGAGTTTGAGGTCAGCCTGGTCTATATGAGACCTTGTCAAAAACAAATAAACAAACGTGTGATGAAGTCCAGCTCCAAGCCCAGCCCTTTTCTGTGTGGGAAAAGAATAAAACCATGTCACAGGGAAACGTGTGCATACATCCAAGGTGGTTAGAGCCTTCAGAGGAGGGAACAGGCTTCCACTGGTGATGCTGTGCGGTGGCTACTGTGGCCCCTCACTACTGACAAACACTTCCATTGAGGATTATCACCATTAATCCTCACACTTGCCCACGAGGCTGACACTTATATTTTCTAGACAAGGAAGTGCAGCTGTGAAGAGACAAGCTCAGATTCAAGAACAGGCAGGCTCCTTCGCTCAGTCTCTTACCTCAGAACAGGAGAACAGGCCGAATGAGCCATGGCAGTGTGGCCATCTATATGTTTCTAAAAGCCCTGGACCAGTGCGGAATCTCACTTGTTCTCTCCACCCACCTGGCAAGACGAGATTGTAAGGCGTTGGGCAAAATACTGTCAACTACTAGAAGTTTCGAGAATCCTCGGTTTGTAAAACGGTGGCTAGGAGATTTGAGAGTTTTTCTCCTCTCCTTTTCTCTTCTTAATCCCACCTCCAGCTCTTCTAATGTTACTACTTTCCATGAGGTCACAAACATTTGTCCACATCATATATATTTAGGAATACCAGTAACAACACCTCAACAGATATACCCGCAGGGAGAACAGAAGAAACATTCAACAGTGTGAGAAGTTAGCATTTCCCCATTTTTAATGGCATCAGCTTCAGAAGTGGGCAGCAAACTTGTATCTGCCAGTTCACGATGAAAGATGATACTACCTCCCTGGGTTTCTCTCAAGAGTTCTGAGTTTGTCCCAAGTGAGGGTTGGATGAGTGTTACTTGCTGAAGGAGACTAAAAAATTAAAAACCAGAATAACACTGGGGGCAGTTCTTCATGGCATTTTTTTCTGTCTCAAATGTCAACACTGTTCCTGTAGGTAAGCATGGGTTCAAGTCTAATGCTTCCACTTTAAGAGTTGGAAACCAAACGACAGGAAATTGAAGAATTTCTGTATGGGCTCTCAGCTCTCAGTGACAGCCTACAGTTACACCAGGACCTGTCTCTTAAGAAGAAAAGACTCCATTGTTTTGCGGGAAGGTCCATAGATTCACATTTAATTTTGTTTCAACGCTAGAGCATAATTTGCTTTTATCACTTTCCTTCTCTCACAGACTTGGCAGTGGAATGTTCCAGACGTCACATGAAATGTGATGATAACTTAAGGCAATGTGTTGACATTTAGACTGCCCGTAACCAGATGGATTTGCAATTGTCATAGGTGATAGTTTGGAATCAGCCTGAGTAAAATAGCAGGAGGGGCTGAAAGAGATTCATTGTAACTAAATGCTAAGAACCCACTCCCGTGCTTTGAGATGCTGCCTGGCAGCAGGCATCTGAGAAGCTGTCCTCTCTTCAGTTTCAGTTTATCATTAAAGAGGATATGTGATTCACTAAGCAGTCCTTGAAAATACTTCCCTTTGTCAATTGCAAATTCATACGCAGCCAAATTTTCTTCCAGTAGCGTATTCAAAATAACTGCAGCCTGCAGCGTGTTGGATGCTACAGGAAAGCCTAACAGCCTCCCAGCCGGACATTTCCTAGATTTGCATAACGGTGAAGCAATGCCAATCCTATCTTTCTATTGACTTTGATTTGCATATTTAATGTTACCAAAATGAATTCTTTATATGCATATGCAATGAATTTGTTAATATAGGTTAATAAGTACGCTTTGAAAATTAGCTCTTAGCATAATAAATATCAAAGGAAATAACCCTCAAAAATTTCAAACTCTTTAAGGTGAGTAGTTGAATTTTTAAAGGGATCAAAGAATCCTGAGAAAAAAGTGCTTAAGAACTTCCCACCCTATATGATATGTACATGACCAAGAGTGATTTTCCTTGCATACTCAGGAGACTGCTTTGAAAGTTCTCCCTCAGAGTAAAGTAAGGGAGGATAAAAAGGTTAGAGGGAAGAGGAATGGGAGGAATGATGTAATTGTATTTTAATTTAAAAAAAAATTTAAAAAGAGAAAACTTTTCCTCTGATAATTCCAATTCACAAACTAGCTCAAAACAAACAAACAAACAAACAAACGCCTGGTTATGCCTGGTTATGGCTGGTTATGCCTGGTTATGGCTGGTTATGCCTGGTTATGGCTGGTTATGGCTGGTTATGCCTGGTTATGGCTGGTTAAAGGAAATCCCACTGTGTTAGTGGACGGATCAAGGTTCTCAGCAGGCTTATGGGGGCTTTGAGGATGCTGTTGGTAGCACGTCGATGTGAAGCACAGACGGATGCCTAGGATGGGGTGGGAAAGTCAGGAAACATCCACCCAATGCCTAGTTGTCAGCTAAGAATCAAACAGAAGAGGGAATTCTTGTACACCGTAGAATTCTGCTTTCTGGAATCAGATTGAAAAAGTCTCAACTCTTAAATCCTCTATTTCTACTTTATCTTTAAAACTGAGAGATCTAGTCATTTACTCGAGTTGTACACCTATGCTCTCCAGGGACCCACTGCCACAGGCTGCCTCATTTCTATTATTTGCCTGGCTCCTGGTGTTGTCTATTCTGACAGCCCATGAGGGCTCTGGGATCCTCTGATGCTCTAAGAAGGGGAAGGGGCTGTAATGGACGGGCAGAAAGACAACTGTGCAGTCTCAGAACGGCAGAGACAACGAGTCCAGCACAAGAACCTCAGGTCGGACTGAGTCACTGGGGAGCTGGAGTTAGCTAGTGGCATTCGGGTCTGCCCTCCAAGCAGTAATCTTAAGATTCTGTGTAATAACCAAAGTGAGAACTTTAAGGCATCGAGTCGGCCGTAAGTAGCTGTTTAGCTACAGCTGTAAGTGACTGATTAATTGTATCTAATTGATGATATTGGGACTTCGGAGTTACCAGTTTTCCAGCAATGCCTTATTTTGCTATCACTGGGATGTCCATGGGGGTGCTGCTTACAGGACCCCCCAATATCTGCCCTGCCACTGTGGCTGATTTTTGATACCTAGTCGACGTTCACCAAGCTAGTTGAGTAGAGCCACTTCCTCAAGTGTCAGCTCTGGATCCAGAAACATCTATCAGTGATAAGACGTTGTCATGACGAACCACAACAAACCAAAGGTGACAGATCATGGGACTTGTTACTGTACGTCCTGGGGGATGCACAGGCTTCAGTCTTTGCTCTCTCCGCACAGAGCTTTTCAACACCATGTCCTGGGCTGTCTCAGAAGCACTTTGCTTTTCGCTTTGCAAGTCCTCAAGCAGATGGCATTCAGTTGTACCGTGTGGCTCCTACATAAAACAGAACATTATTTGCCTGGATCTATTTGTTAATACCTGCCATTTTTTTAAAGCATGTTCATGAAAGTTTTGAAAAATGAGAATTGTAGTACATAGAATCTGGAATTCATTGTTTTATGCCTCATGAGAAAGTTAGGTATTGGACGGGTATCAGGACAAAACTTTACCGAAGTATCCTGTTTGCATGAGGCTGAGGCCTCGTATTAAATTATAAAAAATCTAGTGTTAGGATCAATACTGGTACTGATTTACCAATGATGATGGTTGTGGTGGTGGTGGTGGTGGTGGTGATGATGATGATTTTGTACTTCCAAAAAGGAAAAATAATAAATATGGGAGATATATATATATATATACACACACACGTATACGTATATGTATAACGTATACATATACATATATATAGTTGAAAAGGGTTTATACCTCTGGCTTGAATGTATTTTTGGGTTACCAAATATTTAAAAACTGAAAATTATTTGACTTAGAGAAACTGTTATGCTATTAGAAAATATTTTTCATGCCTACAAATATTCTATAAAAGTTGATTTTTGTGACTGTTAACTCAAGTCTGATGCATCTCAATTTACTTAGCTGATAGTTAAAATGAAGGTGAGAATGGACAGCTATCCCCCGGTTCAAATGGAATGGAACTTGCTTCAAAAGCAAGGTCCTGGAGTCTGTTCTTGTGCTTGGAAACAGAAGAGCCATGAAGGATGTACGTGTAAGCCCCAACCAGGAAATCTGGGGTGGGAAGAGGCCGGTGATCAGGACTGGTGGGAAAATGGTAGGACCTTAGGACCCTTTTATTCATATGTGTGACCTGTGTGCCTGTCCCAATCTTTTAGAGATCTCCTAATTCCCGACTAAGTTTTAAAGAAATCTGAACATTCATCTACTTGTCTGTCAGTAGGAGGCAGAGTTCCATTTTCTCCCTTTGAGTCTAAATTGGCTTCATGACTCACACTTGCCCAAAGGGATGTTAAAAGGGGGACACTACCTAGCCTTTGAAGAAAAAGAGATACTCTGGGAGCTTTTGGACTATCCCCAAGTTGGCCTTGTGGAGAGAACATGGTGAGAAAAAATGGAGACATACCAAAACTCTATCCCAGGTACCTTTGTCTTGATGGTATCCCTGCCACCATCAGACCATGGACATCTCAGAGAAGTCCCCTCACAACTGAATCAACCCAAGGTTTATGAGCAGAAGAAATAGTTGTCATCATCTAAAGAGCCTCCTGGGTGCGGTTTGTCACACTGTGATGGGTAACAATAATGAGATACAGTTACAGGCAAGATTGGAACATCGGTACACAAGAATCTGGGCTGGACACGGCAGGGGTCAACAACCAGCCTTCAGGTCACTGGTCTGCAAGTTTCCAAAGAATTCACTAAGGAGAAAAGCTTAAAATGGTCATGTGAAAGAACCTGACAAGGTATTAGGAATTCCTGGGTTTGTAGTGTTGTGGTCAAACAGGACTCAACTTCTAATGGCAAAGATGCTTGAGCCCTGACTGTGGGTCCTCCAAACAGCCCCTTCAGGGAGGCACAGGCAATCTTCTTTCCATTCCTATAGCCTTCTGAGCCGTCATGTACGGGTTGCCAGATTCCACAAATAAAAACGTGCAATTAAATTTGAACTTGAAGTAAACACTGAAGACTTTCAGAATAAGTACGCCTTGTACAATATTTGAGAAGTGTTTATAGTAAAAACACATTATTTATCTTAGGTTGAAGTTTCACTAGCCACTTGGAACTGATGTCTGACCTCACACTGCGTCAAGCCGGAATGTTATGCTTTGAGGTTATTTCTAATTCTCACAAGCTTTTGAAAAAAACATTGTAAAACTTCAAAAAAGAAAAAAAGAAAAGGAAAGAATAAAACATGTGACAGTTGCAGCAAAAAACATATCAGAAGCTGGTCTCATGTAAATATTATGTTAATTAAAACAGATGGAGCATAAACAAAATAACTCGAGGGGGCTGGTTTCTGTTCTGCCTGGATTTCTTAATATAGTAACTCAGTTCCCATCCTGTGCACCCTTGCCTTATCAAACGTTGAACCGGGTGTAAGGAAGTTTAAATTCCCAGCGATTGGAGAGTGTTCTTTAAACACTTGCAACAGATGGTCTCTTGCCTGAAAAGCATTCTTCCTTTCGGGGAATAGAGTGATGAACTTGACTATTTCAGGAAGATGTGCTGTGACTGATTTTTAGACAACAGGTTCTCCTCTTTGAGGAACACTCCTCCCATTCCATCCTTTGGCTGAGTTTCCCCACAGGGCAGAGATCTCATTTGCATACACCTTAGGCATCAGAGGGGATACAGGGAACCCTGGTCAGGCCTCCTGCACAGCTCCTCATCACCTCAGAGAAAGTGCAGTGGCCTTACGGATTTGGAAAGGTAGCATCATTTGAGAGGGTATAATTGATAAAGTCAGACGACAAAACACCAATAGCAGAGAACTCAAGAAAAAGGAGGAAGAGGAGGAGGAGGAGGAGGAGGAGGAGGAGGAGGAGGAGGAGGAGGAGGAGAACAACAGCATGTCTTTTCTGCCCGTCAGAGGTTCTCTGTCCACTCTGGTAGCATGCTCGGTACCTCGGGTTCTGTTTTAATCTCTCACAGCTCCTCAGGCCTGTGTTGCCTTTTTCTTTATTCTTTTATCTTTGTCCGTTTTGCAGAACGTTTTCCCGAATGGCTCCTCCAATGTTTCCTTAAAGTTAATCAGGCTGTTATACATTTAGACAACAATAATAATTAGAAGGTAGGCTTGCTAGAACATTCCGAGGCCTTCAAGGAAATCAACCAGTGCTCTGCATGTGAAATTACTCTTGATGTGGCAACGCTGTTCTGTGCCTCTTATCAGAAAACCTTAACTTGAGCTGTGTTCTCTAAACTGGTCATACTCTTAGCGTCTCATTTTAGAGTAAAAATGGATTCCGTGTCCACGTATTTCCCAGCTTTCTTAGGGTGGGTGAAATACTGGAGTTCTGTGTGATAGACTGAGGAAGGGAAAGAGAGGGCAGGAGCCAATTCTGTAAGCTGACCGTTGAGGATAGGGCGTCCAAGATAGTCACATAATCCATTTATAACCTCCAAGTCAACAAGCTCTCACCTCCAAATATACCCCTTCTGTACAAAGAGCCACTTCTGTGCAAAAGTGGGCTCTTGTCCACATGACCAGAGTCACATTCTGGGGTCCCACGTGTTGTTTCTCACAATCCCACAAAGATCAGTTCATACAAGTATCATTCTCAGGGTTTTAACATATGATTATATATATCATATATACACTCTGAACATAATTTTCTCACACTTTGTTATAAGCTACATTGTAAAGTAGCTTGCCACTCTGTTTCTGTCCATAGCATCCCAGTTGTCTCGATTTAAAAAAAAAATACAGAATGAAATGGCCTGTCAGAGCAGCCTTGCCTAGGTCAGACCCCATGTGGAGACAAGCTTCAGGCCCCACACCATGAGAGGCATCTATAAATGGAATTATTTACAGAAGAATGTATAGGCTGCTAAAGAATTCAAAGCCAAGTCATAAGAACAGCTTCCCTAGCCCTTCAGTCCAGGCCTAGCCCAAGCCCTTGAGGAGCACTCTGCTCCCTCCCCTCCAGGACTGAGGACATGGGCTGTGCTTCCTGTCACACATGCCAGATGCCAGGATGTTGGAGTCCACTCAAGAGAGACAGAAGAGGGTCTCACGGGAGGAACTGTATTCTTCCATCGCTGTCTCCCTGCCCTTCCAGCCCCACGTGCTGCCATGAGAACGATCTTCCTTCTAGATACACAGGAGGGAGCCTCATGTCTTAGACGCTCAGATACTCGGTGTGTATTTTCTGGGGCTCTAACGAAGATCCTTTGTGCTTCCCCAGTGACTTTCACACACAATGACCCAAACTATTGGTTAAACTGAGCATAGGCCAGCAATAGAGTCCCCTAAGAAGTCAGGACGCTCCTTATAACTAATGTTTGCAGACAAGTTGGATGTATTTTGATGTCTATCAAGAGAGCAGAACAGACCAGCTGGCGGGAAGGACCCCCCTTTCAAACCTGAAGTCATATGAAGTTCAGTAATGAGAGATCAATCAAATTTAACTTCAGTAGTTTCCTAATTCATTGCAGGACTCAAAGAAGTATTTTTCCAGTTATTAGCAAGAAGGAGCCAATTTGGTTTCCTTTTCTGTTGCTAGTGTTCCTGGAGTTTTCATAACATCATATAAAAGGAGAAGACTATACAAAGGTCTTCAGTGCAGCCTGCGGTCTCTTCAAATCATTTTCTACTAACTAAGCAAGAAGTTGTATTTCATCTGCATACATGGATGTGGAAATATAACAGGGAGGTAGAACAGAAGGAGAGATTGCATCTAAAAAAATAAACTGCTGAAGATTATTGACAAAATAATTTTCCATTTTATTTAACAGGATGACTCTACTGTACACATTTGTTTAATGAACAGAATGTAAAATATTTATTTCCATATTCATTTTAGTCTAACTTTTAGTAATCTGGTCATGACTGCTTAGCTGAGTCGGCGTGTCCCAGTATCAACTAATTTCCTGGATGCCCCGGAGCCTGCTGGCAAGAGCTAGCATCCATCTCCCACCGCAGTTAGGTCAGGAGCTCACAAACACCCATGCACATGTGCGATAGAAATGGACGGATTCCTGTAAATGGTCATTGGTCATTCTCCACGGGGTGTTTATGAGTAGACACGTTTCACATGTGCTGGTGTCATGAAGTGCCAGTTCCCATCCTTCTGCTAAATGTGGAAAATCAAATGTCGTTGGGAACAAGAAAACACACACAGAAGACCCACATTTATTTTCTACCACACATGATCTATGGAAGGTTAAGTGGGCAGGATTGGGCTCGGAGACAGAAGGGGACCTGAACTTCACTGCAAATAAGTGACAAGAGATTTTGCCTACATACTTCTGCACTTTGTGAATTTGGGGAAATTTAAGATATAAATTCCTTCATATGAACATATCTTTCACTGGAAGAATATAAAGAATGATAAAACTCTAGTAACCATTTTTAAAAAGTATTTCATTAGTAAATTCCCAGATTGACTAACACCTTTACACTGGAAAAGGGTAGGGTGCTGGAAGGGCCACTCTGAAGTCACTACATTGACTTTTGGGTACAACCGTTTGTCTGAATTGGTGGATCAGGGAGGTAATGGGTATTTTCAGAAAAGAGACCCTTTTTGGGGGGGGGGTGTCCAATTAAATCCTACTTGCGTTAATGGAGTAGCAATTGTATTCACTTAGGGCTGACAGATTCCCTCTCGTGATAGGGTGAACCATGGTGAGTTAGGGGAAGGCATGCCTCAGAAGCATGTGTACTACAGTTAAACACTGCTATTTACAAATCAGCAGATACAGGGAGGGGTCCACTGTTTGCCCACAAGACACAAATACACAAAGCCATGGCCGGATCCCTTAAAATAACAGGACAGTTTGATGCAAAAAGCAGGGGTGGACATATAGGTGTAAATTCTAAGTGAGCTACATTCCTGGAAAGGGTACACTGTGAGCTGCAGAAAAGGCTATTTTATTCGAGAGGGAGTCACACACATAAAAATAAAATTTTAATATTCTACACTATATTACAAAAATAAATATATTAATCAATAAATAGTAAGAAGCCTAGAAACTTTTACATGACCGTGCAGGTGGGGTGGGGTGGGGTGGGGTGGCTGCCAAGTGCCCCTGCTGCTCAAGAATCATTATTAGCTTTTTCCATCAAAGCATAAGAAATAAAAAGAAAGACCGGTATGGGCAAGTCATGGTGGAAGATCTGTCATTGAAGAAATGTATCGGTTATGTTTCAGTTTCCTGAGAACCTGCCCATTCTGTGGCTTCGGGTTAAGTCTGTGAAGTGGAAAGGCAGCGAGCAGCTGTTGGGAGGAGAGAGAAGAATGCTTCTATTTATGGCTTTTGTCACTCCGCTTTCTGATAAGGAAGCACATTCATAACAACCGTGAAAGCAGTGACACTTGACTATCCAACCCGTGGCTATCCGCACTCCCTTCTACCAGAAGACCATCCCCAAAACACCACTTACATTAGCACAGTAGTCAACGGAGCAGCATGTGGGGTTTGCAGACAGCCTCAGCTGTCACCTCTCTTCAGAAGCTCAACAAAGTCCCTCTGGGAGCAGCCTGGGCAAGCAGCAGTGGATGTGTCAGGATACAGGAGGTGCCTCCTCTAGTATCCGAATGATAATGTCAGTGGTGTTCTGTGGCCAGAAGTCACGCAGCTCTGAGGACCTGACTGTTGTGTTTTCCTGGACTTTGCAAGCCATTTGGCATCACACGACACATCTAAGCTATTGAAATTACAAAGCTGAGCTATGACTAGAACTATTCCTGCTAAGCTAAAATGTTATTATTATGTCCATGATAGTCTCCTTGAGAAAGGATCCGCAGTACCGTGGAGTATGAGTAATGTGTGGTGTACCATAGAGTGTGACAGCTGTACCATTTCCTCAGGGTTGCTGGCATGGCGGACCAATGCCAGCGATACATGTACAGATTCATGCGTGCACTCAAACACATGGTGTTAGGAAGAGGCTAACATGGATGCTTTTTAGTTGAATAGCCATCTCAGCCAACATAATGGCCCTCACCATGTTCTCATTGATGATCAAAATATTCCACTTCCAGGGCAACGACTTCTCTGAGATTTGTATTTATGACTGACTACATATATAGAGTTGAAGTCCAAATTTGGAAAATACCTGTCCTTGACAGAACAATCTGAATATATAGCCCTAAGAAGTTTATGGAAAGGAAGCTGATAGTTAGCCTGGCATTAATATATATAACCAATAGGGTAGAGTTGGGCAATATACTGAGGCCATATTCCTGCTTCTCGTGTGAGTTGCTGTATCATTTGTCTGCAGATGCTGTGGTGATTTAGGATCTGACTGTTCTAGCTCCTCCCACACAGAGCCGAGGATCCTAACAGGAAGTAGGGCCAGCACTGTCTCAGTGTCCTTAAAACCTACCTGATGATAGACAAGAATTTCAAACAGAAAGGAGGAGGAGCGAAAAGAATGGGGGCGCTAGTGGATTTCTCCCAAGATCAAGGCTGATTTCAAAGTTCAAGCTCAACATTTGAGTGATCTACTTATGTCTCTACTAATTCATGGGCTTGGGTGTGTTTGCTTGGCCTCTTCTTCTGTTCTGTACTCTTCATGACAAACATAGCATAAAGTACATAACTCAACTCAAATCAAATGAAATTTCCAGAACAAGTCTAGAAGTCAGATTGCTAGCTGATTTCACACTGAGGGAAAATGCTTTGAAGTGTCCCTGTCATGTCCTGTCTGGTGCCTCCTCCTGGCCCACATCATGGATGATAAAGGAAAGAAAGACAAGAAGACAAGAGGCATGATGGGAAGGAAAGTAAACATAGGGAAGAGGATGGAGGAGAAGTCTAAAGTGCCCAACAAGGGAAGGAGGTCATAAAGTGAGGAGTATTTTCAACTGTGTCTGTCAAACAGCTTCCTCTCAGTCTTGGGTCATTTTATTTTGTCCAAACAGAGTTAATTATTCCACTAGAATTGTGATGGTTTTACTACCACACCTGAGGACATCTGCGCCCTTCCCCCCTCTCCCTCCACCACCTCCATGGCCCTTTGTAGCACTAAGGGGTGGCATATGCGGCCTTGCCTCCTGTTAACTAAGGGAGTGCCAGTCCTGAAAGCCCCCCTCCCCCATCTTTCTTGACTAGGCACTGTCCTCAGGAGTGCACCACCCAGGGGCCCATTCTTTGCAAGGGCATCTCTGGGACCACTGTCTGTCAAGGCCACTTGTTTTGTGTACCTGACAACCCCATCCACATCTTGAACCTGCGGCAGGCTCATCAAGCCCTCTGCTCTGAGCCATGGCAGATACAATTGAAAAGAACTACATTTACATTCCCAGAACATTTGGGAAATACACTTCTCTAGATGGTTAAACTCCCGATATAAACTTTCCTGGCCTAAATCCCATATCCTATAATACATACATTCTGGAAGAAGTCACATTTATGAATATAGTTTGCCTCTGTTGAGCAAAAAAAATTTTTTTTTAAGTTCACGTGCACCTGCATGAACATGCACAAATATCTGTGTGTTGATGACATTTTCTGTAGGGCTTGCTCTTTCCAAACTGACAGAAAGCATAAGTGGTACAGGCCTGTGTTTTGTTGTTAAGAGATGGTATCACTGGGAAAGGAGAATCCAAAGAAGATAACTGGATGGGACTGGATTGTAGAGCAAAATACACATTTCCTATAGCACAGTTCCCTAAGGTGGCAACCTCTATTATCTGTACACCTTCATTAAATAGTCTCATTAAATAGAACACAAAATATACACATCTGCAGTTATTAAATAAGCCATGGGATGCCTCTCCTCTCCTATCTACAGCCACATTCAGACACGGCCATTCCTTCATATTTAAACTTGTAGGTGACAACCCCTTTATCTAAATAGAGGATGGAGATGGGATCCAGCTTCGTGGGCACACAGCAGGCTTTGGAAGCTTTCTGGGAATTCTTGAGGTGGACCAAGGCCTGGATAATTGCATGTTTTGTAGGTGTGAGGTGCTCTGCCAAAGGGTAGTTACACACACCGCGGCATTCATAGGCCTCGTACCCAGGAGGAGCGATGATCCAGGAGTCCCAGCCAATCTCCTTGAAGTCGATGTACAGTGGAGTCTTCTTACAGTAGTTCCCCTTGGCGTTCCTCCTGATCCGCGTGGAAGAGTCATCGATCATGTTTGACCTCATCTGCAGCAGAGCCTCTTCATCGGGCCCACTGAAGAAATCGTCGGAGTCTAGGTCCAGGTCCTGCTCATGGGCGATCAATTCATTCAGTTCTTCTTTCTGCTCCTTGTCATTGCTTTGGTCATCAGAAAACACAACAAGCAAAGGGTCATGCTTATTCTGGGCACTCATATCTATTTCCAGTTGTCCCCTTCCGGTGTCTTCAGCTTGGTTTTGTCTGCTTTCGATGTGGATCTCCAGCTGATGGGTTGATGGGCCTGACTTTTGCCAACGTCTGGTGGCATCCGTGACGTCAAATGTCTCCCACTCACTGTTGGTTCCGTAGATCTCTGTTGATACTAAGACCAGCATGCTCCTCTCCTCCTCACTACCATCTGCACTCTCTAATACCTCAAAAATGGTAATTTTACGGTCCACACCATCATACATCATACGATCTCTCTGCACCAGCGTGTACAACCTCAGTTCAGCCATGACGACCTCTTCGTGGTGAGGGATGGACACATTGAAGAGGAGAGGATATTTCCGGAGCCCATTAAAACTGACTGGTTGAGAAAACAGATCTGAAAAAGAAAGATACTTATGAGAAACCAGGTTTGCAGCGAGCTTCATAATATAGCAGGTGCTTCTTTAAACAGTGAAAGGAAAGAAAACTTGCCTGGTGTGATGGATTATATATGCTTAACCCAGGGAGTGGCATTATTAGAAGGTGTGGCCACATGGAGTAAGTGTGTCACTATGACTTTACGACCCTCATCCTAGCTGCCTGGGAGTCGGTATTCTGCTAGCAGCCTTCAGATGAAGATGTAGAACTCTCAGCTCCTCCTGCACCATGCCTGCCTGGATGCTGCCATGTTCTCCTCTTGATGATAATGGACTGAACCTCTGAACCTGTAAGCCAGCCCCAATGAAATGTTGTCCTCATAAGAGTTGCCTTGGTCATGATGTCTGTTCACAGCAGTAAAACCCTAACTAAGACACACAGCCTGAGCTGACTCACAGGGACAGGACTGGAAGGAATCTTGGAGCTGTAGACGAGCCCTCTGTTTTTCCAACCAGTAACAAGCCAGGAAATGGTTCATGGAGATTGTTCTCTCAAATTATTTAAGATTAAAGACTTCACAGCTGATGTTTGTAACAGGTGGTGATCTCCATAAAGTTGGCTGGGTCCTGGTCTTCACAGATCTCCATAGACCAGGGGTTGTTAAACTTTGGCCCACAGGCCAAACTGGGACTGTCACATGCTTTGGGAAGAAAACTCTAGCCCCCTCTCCCCCCTTGAGTATCGCTTCAGTGTCTCTGACTCGTTTCGCCCAGCAGAGGCATAGTTAGATATGGGTTAGCTGACCTTTTCAGAGGAAGTTTGCTGACCCTGTCCCTACATAACAAAGTTTAGCAAGGTCAACAGAACAATATTAAAAGAAGGAGTCTTAGCAATTGGTTCCAGGGTGTGTAGTCCTCTCTGAGAGAGAGAGAGAAGGTGAGTCTTGGGGTGGACACATCACCTTGGTGACTTTCACTAGCAGTCAGCGTGCAGCTGGGCACACACAAACCACCCAAGATCTTTACATAAAAGCTTGTTAAAGGTCCTTTGTATTAGAAGGATGTCTCCAACTACTTCCATGTTGACTTTTTTTTTTTTAAAACAAGGTCTCACTGCATGGCCCTGGTTGGTCACTGAGTAGAGCATGCTGGCCTCGAACTGAGAGACATTGCAGGAATGTGTCACTGTGCCTGGCCTGACATTAACTTTTTATGTAAGAATTTTACATAGAACCCAAAGTTCCTAATTACTTACCCCAGGCCGTTTGCCTCTACAAGAACTGAGACATTTGACATCAGAATATCCGAGGATTGTGACACAAAGATGCCTGAGACCTGCACTGGAGGGTCCTCTATTGTCCTTGGCAGTCTTTCCCTAACTGTACTCCCAACTCGTGTGACCTCAGTGGAGTCTCTGATGCACATTGTGCTCAATATCTTTCTTTAGCTGACTGCCTTATACCTACTCTCAAAAGACCTGAAAGGTTTGCCCTTAAGCTCATAGTCGTGTGGGCTTTTAAATTTACATAAACAAAATATGTAGTTATTTTATTTATGTTTCACGGCTTCCTCTGAGTGCTGAAAGCATCTTCGCAGTGGTGCTGGGGGATACTGACTTATGGGATTGCTCTAGCATCCCAGGGCAACTGTAACCAGTGCTTAGCATCCCAATCAAG
The DNA here is from genome assembly GCA_036184795.1 of Tokudaia tokunoshimensis. Classification (NCBI taxonomy): domain Eukaryota; kingdom Metazoa; phylum Chordata; class Mammalia; order Rodentia; family Muridae; genus Tokudaia; species Tokudaia tokunoshimensis. Next base: position 108,581,275 of record BTHU01000002.1, on the reverse strand, counting down.
CCATGGCTCCTGTCCATTCTCCACAGAATGCCACAGTTGCTCAATGGATAGTTATTGATCAGTTGAATGAATATTTTATACTGTTTGATTAGTAACTTTCCCACTTAAAAAAATACCTTCCTTCTCTGTATTAAGAACCTTTGAGGACGTTCTTCTGATTCTTGAAAAGAAAGCCATCTCGCCTCATTTCCATTCTTCACCTTCTGCCTTCCCCTTGAGACACTGGTGCCTTCAAGTCTCTTTCTGAAAGTGTATCCCACTATGCACATGCTGTCATAGAAGATCAAAACTGGGAGAGCAGGCTCACTACTCCTCCGTGAGAGAAGCAGTTCCCCCTGGAATGGAGTAAGCCTTGGGGAAAATGGGCATGCTTACAGTCTTGGCTGAGGCGGAGGCTTCAGTGGATGTTTGCACTCAGAAGCACTTAAATTATACATGTTAAATATATGCATATTTCTATATATCAACTATACCTGAAGATATACTTTTTTAAAAAATAAGCTTACATTCAGAAGACTTGAACAGGAGGATTGTGAGTCGAGCCCAACCTGGCTTACATAGTAAAATATTGTCTCAAATTAATAATTTATCATTTTTAAAAAAAATTAAATATGATTATTTCAAGGCCAGCCTGGGCTACATGGTGAGTTTAAGGCCAGCTTAAAACAAGACAATACAGCCCAACACACACATACAAACCAATCCTTAACTAACTAAACAAAACTACCCACAATTCTTTGCATATGTGACAATAGATCATGGAGGAGTCACATTTCAGGGCAAGAAAAATAATATCCTTGACAGCTTTCACATGCCAGTGGTTCTGCAAATCGAGTGGCTGTTACAGTGGCCCCACAGTGCACACGTGGATCCTATGCTAGTTTTGCACCAGAAGAAATCAAACTACCACTCGAGTATTTGACTTCCTAAACAATATGGAGGATGTAGCCAGGATAAGAACTGAAGTCCCATTTTCTACCTTGCATGTGACACCAGTTCCAATGAATTAGGCCTGGAATCCTCTGGGACTTCACCTCGGGCATGGCACTGAGCAAACACAAGAGGTGAGTATGTGGGTGACAGCAGCCAGCAGGGAGAGCCTGCTGAAGGGACACAGGTCCTCTGCTACGGGAATCTTCCTCTAGGCTGGCAGAGGTGCAAGGGGTGAGTGGTGGGTGTCTCCAAGTCTGATCCTTCCCATGGCTCTCCGGTAAGCTGGGTCACATCCTTACCTTTATCAGCTGCTCTTCCATGGAAGAAGAAAGAAACAAAAGTGGAATAATGCATTCCCACTATGCCTGAGCTAGACCACACTTCCCCTGTGCGTGAGCTAGGCTGCATTTGCCCCATGCCTGAGCTAGAGCACATTTCCACCATGCCTGAGCTGGACCATGGCTCAGAGCAGGAATCCGAGGCAGGCTCCTTAGGAGGGTGTTCTTTTCCTCCCAGACTTGCCTCCAAAGGGATCTGAAATTTCAGTTTGCTATTTCCACCAGAAATATGTTACTAAGTAGAAATGGCGATCATAGGTTGAATTTTAACAGCAAATACTATCTTGGTGTCTGAGGAATATCCACTCAACGTTCACTCCAGTGCCTAGAATATTAAGTAATTCATTGAAAGTCATTACCATTTGTCCGGCATTTCCTAACCATGAGCCTTCTCTTACCTATAGCTGCCTGTGATTCCCTCATCTGCGCCAAGTAGCTGCTTCTGCTTTACAGGAGGAAGTGGGGGTTCCAATCACTTAGACATTATTCATAACCTCCCAAGGCAGCCAGCTCTTGGCAGTCCTGAGCTGTATTGTGCCACTGCCTTCTGCTTCCAAGAGCACCTGGCAAATATTGGTCAAGTCTTATTTTTGCTCATCCAGTGACGATAAGAACACAGTTAGTAAATAATAAAGAACCATTTTCTTTATATCCACAGTCTCTACCAGCAATGTTATATTTTTCTACTTATACCACATGAACCTAAGATTAGCTCGCTGGCTCACTTAAAGATCTGAGGGCAATGAATAATTTGAAATATGTATATCACTCTTCACGAAGACACAGTCAAAATCAGCTGGACCTGCACACTTCCTGGAGTCTTATTATAAGCAACGATTCATATGGGAACCTCGCTTATCAAACACAACACAGTATGAGAAGAATCTCCCAAATACAGTTCCGTTCTATCAGGACACTGATCAAATGAAGTCAGAAGTGGAAACTCACCTGGATTTGAAACAAGCTAAAAAGCCTAAATTTCTATTTTTTTTAAATTGTTTTCATCATTTTTGATCTAAAGAATAAATGCCTAATTCTTATCAATACCAGACGGAAATCGAGACCTGTCTAGAAAATGGCAGAAAAGATGAAATAACAGATCAACATTTATGTTTTTTTGATATATAGTGTCCAAGTTAAAATGACATCAAGAACCTGTTGCGATATTAGAATGATGGGCATGTTGTGGGTTTTTGTTAATAGATATTTTCCAGCATTTCGGGAGTTCTAGGAGGATCGTGTGGTACAGTCGATGCGCTGCGTCTGAGCCATGCGTTTCTGCGAAGGCACCCTCTCCCACATCACCCCCACATGGACACTTCCTTATTTCTTTCTGAGAAAAGGCAAAGCCAAAGTCCCACAGGTGTAAATGCAAGCCAGCCTACCTTCGTTCTTGAAGCTCCGGATGATGTTAGCAGACGGCATGGAGGTCCGGTCTGTGGCGAATTTGTTGTAGAGCTCCAGCATGTACTCTGGCGGATCCACTCTGCCTGTGTCCTGCCCGGGAATGTCCGACAGGTTCAACGTCTTGAGAAACTCGTCCTTCATGCTCTGCAGCAGTGTGCTGAAGTCAATACCATCCTGCTCTGTGAAGATATCATCAAAGAAGGGCATGTCTTCCTCCAGGGGCGACTGCTCTAGGCCCATGATGGGGCTGCCAGAAGCTGACTGAGCCACCAGGCAGAAGACGGCACTCAGCGGCAGAACCAGAGAACCCATGACTCTGCTCAGCTCCCCAGGCCAACCGAGAAAGGCTTAACTCCCCTGGGCTGTAACTGGCAGTTTTATCTTGCGGAGTGTAAATGTCTTGTGTCACTGGACACGACACAAGTATGGAAACTCTTCCTCTGTCTTCCCCTCCCCCTTCTCCCTCCCTCCTCCCCCCTCCCTCCCCCCCCCCCACCCGCCAAAAGTCAGGTTGCAGTAATTGGATAGCAAAATCCCCTATAGGGCCTAGCCTCTCTTATCTCCCCAGTGTAAACTTGTACACCAGATTTCATTTTTATCTTGCAACCCCTTTTTCTTTTAATGAGCATTTTGTAAACATTTCTACATTCTGACACTGGTGAGAGATAGGACAATTTTGTCTTTGCAAAGGCTCTGCTACTCTTCTCTCCATTTGACTTCCTTTGGTAGGAATGTCTGGATTCTGGACTTATGGAATTCAGTTTTGCATGTGTGTATGACAGATGTTAAGAATCAACAGAATGCGTATTATTAGTGATGTGTGTTGATTCAAGGGATGGGTCTTACATGTCCAAAGATGGACTAAATAGTCAATAACTTCAAGTGAAGTAGACATCAATGACTCCTAAACAAATTTTGAAGCATTTTACTTTTAGAAATATAAAGAACGAATGCCACTGTCACTGTTTTTCACAGATTTGATCAGCGGAAGGTAAGCCAGTACCTGATCACAGTCAGTTTTGAAGTGTAGCTCAGTGAAGAACTTTTCAGAAGCCAGCTAATGTGCTTTGTCTGATAACCCTGTTTTCATCCCTGTCAGGTGTATAGACTCCTGAGGTCCCATGGCTGGTCAGAAGCCACTGACCTGCGCAACCTCGTGAAGCCTCAAGGTAAGCCCAAACAGTCTGATTATTATGGAACAGAAACTTCCAGACTTTGTTACCAGGATTCTATTAGATCAGGAATGGATAGCAATAACAATTAGACCCCAGCCCACTTGTACAGCGTAGGCAGTGAGGAGACAGGTACCTGGATGTGGATTCAGGTCCTATGCTTATGATACCAAAACCTCTGCCAAGTTCACCTTCAAGACTAAGTCCAAAGCTCCACCGGCTTAGCAAACAGCATTACTAAACAGATAAAAAATGCCAAGCATCTTGGTAAGGGGTGGAGGGTGGGGCTAGTATAATTGAGTGTGTGTCCAGTTTAGGAGGAACAAACCAGGCTGACCATTGAGGCCATGCTAATTGGTGGCAGCAGGAGGCACGGTGCTGTCACAGAGGCTCTGTAGACAGCTCCAAGGGGTTATTTCCTGCAGGGACAATTATAATGGAATCTCTTCTGCTTGCTCAGTGCATTCCCTGGGCAGCTCTTCTGGCAGCCTTCAGTGTGTTCTGAGGACAGTACCTAAACCGGTGATGCCCTTGAATACCCACTTAGGTTCTTGGTTAAGTTTTTCTACGCTCTCCCTAATGGGCTAGCTAAAGCATCCCTATTTACCATTCTCACCATCTCCAAAGTTTCCAGTCACCCTTGGATTCTTTCTCCCCTTTCCAAGATTTTTACAGTAATTTTTCTGTCTTCGGAAGGATCATATCTTTAGTAGCTGTTGATTGTCTGCTTGTCAGGCAGTTGATTGAAATGCAATGTTTTGATGGCTGTTTCTGCTCATGTAGGAAACAGATCGAACCTGAGGAGGTGCACAAACGGGCGAGTCCCAGACCCACAGCCCACCCTTCCGCTGACGTGTTTTAATATGATGTTCCTAAAAGCCCTGTAGCAAGGCTCCTGTATCATGTGCTGATCAGGACAAGCACCTGCCTATCTGCACACACATACACACACGTCAACGCACACTCCACAATTCTGAATGGCAGGCATGTACATGCTACTGCCACAGGACCTTGGAACACGTGGCTGCACTCCAGTTCCTGGGGTGCACTGACTTCAAAGGTCAGAGGACAGAGACACACACACCCCACAATTCTGAGCTCATCACACCCCAGTAGAGATTTCCCTGGCTTCCCTTTATTTGGTGACATAGAAGGTAATAAGCTAAAGAGTTAGACGATTTCTCCAACAACGTGTTCATATCTTCCGCTGGTTAATTGATCTACTAGGAAAACGAGAGCAGTTCCTTCCCACTACCTATACTATCTTGAATTATGGGCGAGGTGAAGGTCCTTATGCACCATGCCCAACATGCGTGGATGAGGAAAAGGCAGGGCTTCATGCATGCAGAAAACAATCACCTCCATCTTCTGCACCTGTAATGCATTTTGCTTTTCTGCAGCATCTCCCCATTAGGTAAGTTTCTCTAGAAATCTCTTCCCAGTGACTCTCATCTGACTCCAAAGGATCTGAATGTCTCCACACAACTTCTGCTGTCTCTATTTTTTCTATTATGAACTGATCTTATTATTTTGGGTCCCACATCTTTGGAGTGTGTTATACTCCTTTCATCAGGAGCTAAAAATCACTTTTCCTGCTAAGCCAACTATATAAAAATTATAGTATTCTAGGGAAACAAAGTACCACTTACACTTTCTGCTTTTAAGCTGGTGCAAAATCTTCTGCGTTTAGTTTCACAACTCTACAAGCTGGAAGGATCTAGCACTGAACTTCTTTATTGTCTTAGAGGACTTGTTTAGTACAAGATTAGATAGACTGGACAACATCCTTATGATTTCTGCCATTCCTGTGAATCATGGTCAGACTGTAAACAACACTGCAGGTAAATATCCCCTGCCTGGCAAGAGGCCAATGGAGTTAGGTGCCCCCTGAAGATGTCTCTAGGTTCTCGGAGCCATTCTTTCTTGAATCACACCTTAAGATTGAGACACTATTCTGGCCATTTACTCATATATGATTAAGACTTTGATACATCTCAAATGTCATGTAGTAATTAAAAACATTTAACAAGCTATGTTCTGGGTTTGTCTATTTTAGCATATAGCAGTTGAAATATTTTATTTTTATGTGTTTCTCTTATGTCTCTAGCAGGTGTTGTTGTCACACACACACACACACACACACACACACACACAGTTGGATGCCCAGGTATGACTGGTATTCACTGATTTTCACTATTAAATTGTTAACAGTTTTCTAAATATGAGGTTTCACTTGATCACTGTTAGCAGACTTCTCTTTTCCATGTTCCACCCAGTTCTAACGTGAATGATTTGCTATGCTCCTGCTCAAGAACTTCTCTGGGAATGCCATCAGCTAGAACTTTCTATCCATCTCTGCAGTCCCTGAGATGCCTGGATACTGGATTCTGAACCACAACTACAGTGACAGAATTGGATTTTAATTTCATTAATCTAATTTTTGCTTCATTCCAACTGTTGGCATTTCAATAGATACGTTATTAAATATTTTTATTATTCGAAACTATTCCATTGGCACAGCTAATCGCTGACGCGTTAGACAGTCTGGACATGTGCTCCATTCCACAGAAACAAACATAGGAATAGAGTTAATGGCTACTGGGTAAGACTCCCAATTTTCTACAATGTCAAAAAGTTTTTGTGACTAGATTTCCCATGCTTTTTCTTCCTAACAAAGGTTTTATTGATCAATGTCCTTGCCAGCAAGTGTTAGTTGACTTGGGGGACTCTGGGTGAACATCTCTGCTCCTCTCGCCACCCCCAAGACTCCTGAGAGAGGAGAGCTTGAAGAACAAGATTAAAAACAGCTGTGTAGATGTGGGGAAATTAGGTGAGAGATTCATGCCAAATATTAAGGCATTCATAACAACACCACATTGTAGGTATAGATCAAAAGACAGAAAGATCCTGGAGATTTACAAGTAAGAAAAATTGGTTAAAAAATAGCTGATACCATAGCTCAATGTGGAAACAATAAACATTTGATAAACAATAAGGGATCACTCATTGGAAATATCAATTGCCTATGCCATTTTTTTACACAAAACAGCAAATTCATATTGATAGCTTTTATAAAAGAGAAACTGTGAATATCAGGGAGAAGTCCCGTGAGAATGTCTCTTTTGTCCTCATATCTGGCGCCGCTCCAACCCTAGAGGATGGTAAGGAGAGGAACGACTTTCCTAGCTGGCTTTCTCAAAAGAAAAAGGAGAAAAGGAAGGTCATGTCTTGAAAAAAAATTGTATACCTGAATTCCAAACACCTGACAATGAAGCCGTCCCTTGGAATAGTGTGCGGGACACACTTTGAATCAACTTGATTATGCTTGGTATCCTTTCAGCAGCACACGCTCAACAAGGAATGGGACAAGAGAGCACATCGCCTGTAGTTTAACAGGCATCCTTGTTCTTAGAGGAAACTCTGTTTTCAAATATGCTTCTTAAGTTAAAAAAATAAAAAAGCTAAAAATGAAAATGCCCACGGACCAGGACATCCTGGGGCTGGAGCAGTCAGCCCATCAGTGAGCTCTTAGCACACTCGAGGTGTTTGACAGCTGCGCTAAGCAACGGGCACACAGAGCAGCGACAGGGATGCAAATGCCGCCAGGGTGCTCTGCCACCACCGAGATAAGTCAAGTCCTTTAACACCAGGGGCTGCTAAGGGCTTATTCCACACTCCCAGGGAGATAAGCCGCCACTCAGCCTTGAGGTACACCCAGATCACAAAAGCAGCTGACAGAGAATCTGAGAGATGCAGCCAGGCACAGGCGATTATTTTAGGGATGAAAATGAACAAGCTTCAGGATGTTTTGATATTAGTTTCTTGAGGATCCATCACTAGCCTACACTTCAGAATGGCGGGGTTTTTCAAGCAAGCCCTCACCACAGGGCCTACTCAGAACCCGCCTGCCAGGCAGATGGCACTCACAATCCAAGTCCCAGTGTCTAAGGTGCCATTTGTTTTCTCATTTTTTGGAAGCACCTGAGGTCCTGGTTAGATGAAGTGCCTGGGTTATGTGTAGTTGGAGAGAGGTGGGGTCACATCCTTCTCACTAATTCTTCCCAATTCTCTAAATCACTCCTGTTAGGTCGATAGTTCATAGGGTTGGGCTCTAAGGGAATAAAACTGAGTTATAATGTGAGTTAGAGACTTTAGAGCACTCTCTGTACTGTCTACTAAGGTAATCTCACCAGGCTGAATGAACGCTCTGTTGTTCTTTTATTTCCTCATTCAGATTCAATTTCAAGTGTACCATTTCCACTTAAGAGCAAGCCAGATAGGAGTCTACTTCCCTTCCTCACCTCCCTTTCTTTTCTTTCTTTCTTACAAAATACAACCACTTTGACCATAGAATTCAGCGTATACAAGTTTTAGAAGAACCGGGAACATCTTGACTTTCAGAGAACTGTCAGTGATCCCTATCCACTGAGCTACAAGGTCAAGTCAAGCTGCTTGTATTATTTCAGAAGGATGGGCACCTGTAAAAAGGGACTAGTGGCCTCATAAAAATATTCAGTTCACATAGATCCATGTCATGTCCTGAGGCTGTATCACAGAGTGGACTGCACAAATTAATCTCTATTTCCCATTTCCACAATCCACTGGGGCAACCATGTAATTAAAAAGCATTAGGCTCTGAAAGCTGACCAGAGGTCAGTCTGACTGGCCTCTAACACTGCACAGGATGAGAGAAACAAGAGGAGAAATAAATGGGACCTGTCTTATCTGTGAGCAGCTGAGTTCCTGATGACTTTCACTGGACACGTTTAGACAGAAAGGATTCTCATGGAAGGTCTTAACCACGCAGGAGCTGAAGGGCATTGTGTGTCAAATCAAAGTTAACTCTGACTCATTTTTGTTAAATGCTGTTCGGAGGGGAAAAGTTTCTGGAAACTATGACTTTTAAAAAAATATTATTTAAACTAACATTAGGAAGACAAATCCTTCTGGGGCAAAAAAAAAAAGTCATCAATGTCTTCCCCCTCCTCCCTAAAGTGATCTTAAGTGGGTCAGGTTCCGCTCTAAGGTGATTTACAAGGCAATAGCTCTGACTATGCAGCCCGTATGCACAGTGTGGATGCAGACCTGGAAGGGACAAGGTCGAGTTTAGACAAGGGTCTTCATGTCACCTGGTTTTGATCCAACTTATACTGCGCATGTCCAGAAGATCATGTATTTGATCCTCCGCAAGTGCCTTCGAATTATTAGCAAATGGTCTATCGTGGCTGTGTTTAAGACTCATCATTAATTATTGCTGACCACTTGGAAGGGCTGGTATTGATAACAGCATCCAAGAGGAATTCCTGCCAACGATAACAGCAGAATTCCTTAAATAGGCAGACAGAGAGTGAAACCACGCCTGAGTCGCTCAATCATGTGTGCGTGGGAGGGAGGGGCCGACTTTATTCATGAAGATTTCGGCAGTTGCTTTGAGTCTTCTAGGGTGCTACTCCCAGGTCATCGGCTTAGTAAGATGAAACCTCCCAGCGCAGTGTGTGATAGAGCTGAGTGGTCAAATCTGTGATAAAAGTAATTCTGAAATTTGCTCTCAATCTATTATTCTAGACACAAGAGTGACCCTTCTCTGTTGCATGGTTGGCATAGTTCTGAGTTGCATCAGCTTCCCCTTGATAAGGTTAGAATGTCCATCTTCTCAAATCACACAGGCAGCTTGAGGGCAGGCGTGTGTTCCATTCATGTTTCCCTGGAACCCAGAAAGGAGGCTGGTACCCAGGGGATGCTCTATGGTCGGTCAGTAAATGTAGGTGTTGTGATGCAGATAGTTATTGATCTGCTATTTGTTTGGTAGTGTACCTTTGGAACCACCAGTGTTCCATTTCTGGCTGTTTCTCTTTAGACAGTATTTAAGAATACTGGCCAATGCTTGTCTTACAGGAATTCTGGTCATTCAAGTAGCAGATGTGACGATAAGGGTAGACCTTCCTTCAGCTAAAAAGAAACATTCTCCCTTATCCAAAAACAGTTTTGTTGGCCCTCTTAACTATCATTCTGTGTTTACTTTAAACTCTGTCTTTCTTCTTAAGTGGACAGAAGCACTATTTCAGGGGGGAAAACATGGAGATATCTGCTGCCCCTTGGTTCTGATCTTTGTGACTGCTTCCAACCAGAGGATAGCTGTTCCACTGCATGATCTGGTCCAGGATATCAGTGGACCACATTATGTTTTGGGAGAATCTTCACAGAAACAGAAGGACTGCCCAGGGCACCTACTACTTCATAATGTGTCCGCTCTGAAACCTTGATGAGGTTAAGCAGCCCCAAGAAGGCCAGGAATCTTGAGCCTCAGCCAGAGGCATCCTTATCATGGTCAACAGTTTGCCATTCACCGCCAGCACTCGAACAAGTGTTCATCAAGCGTCTGCACTATGTTGTGCACAGTGGCACAGGGCTGCCAGGAAAGATGACCCAATGCCAGCCAACGTAAGGGTAGAAGGCTTCCATTCACTCAAGTCCTGCTCGGTGGCACACACCAGAACCCAAGCTTTGTGTTTGTCTCATCCAGTTCTCCTCCAAACCTATGACCTCAGGATTGTCATTATCTCCACAAAACAAAAGGGGATGCTATAGAAAAGTCAGGGAGAGGAAGATAAATGATTGAACCCAGCTCATCAACCCTAAAGCCCATTCTGTTACACATGCTCTGTACCCCAAGGGAGTTGACTCAATGGAGGAGGGGGTGAACATAGGAGATGACTGCTGCACCTTTGAAGCAATAAGAGAAGCTGGAAAACCCCATTTCTGGTACCCAAGGCTTGGTGTAAGAAGTAAGACTATTGAGGAAACAAGTGAAAATGTGTGCAGAAGGAAGAGTGGAGACACTACAATGATAACAGAAAGCATCAGCTGCCTGTGCTTGGCTGCGCTGGACTAAACATTAGCTGCACGTGCTTGGCTGTGCATTGGACTATTTACATGAATGGCCTCTTAATCTGCATGTTTCTTGAAGGCAATATTATTCTGCACCCAGAGGAACCGAGACTCAATGAAGAGCCATAAGATACTGGGGAACACGGAATAGGGCTTGGATTCTGACTCAGAGACCAAGGACTTGCTGGAAGCAGAGAAGATGCTCGGATCAATAGAAACACAGCCCCTAGTTGACTTTTACTTAACAGATAAAAATTGGAAAACCTGTGTCTAAAGAGAGGCTGGTGGGGAGGTTTCGAGCTTGGAACGTTGGAGTGGGAATAAGACAGTGTGAACAGTAAGTCAAGAGGCAGAAGGACAGAAAGTGAGGCCCAAGAATCTGGGTGCAAAGCTTTAGCAATAAAACTAATTATCAACTTAGCGAGAAACAACTCAGGATATGTAGAAATACCAACACTTACGGATAAAACATAACTTCCCCCAATATTATATAGGAAAAAATATTAAGGACTGCCTGTCAGAAACTTCACTATTCTATCTATGTATGTAAGTTAGAGCCATTCCTAGAGTCACTGAAGTCAGTTCTAACACTGAATTTCGGCAACTAGGAAGCACAACAGCAAACGTCGGGAGCAGAGCTCACTCGCCCTGCAGAAGCACAGGGCGGCTCCCAGGGTCTTGCCTGCTCAGTCAGTACGGAAGCTGAGCACGCGCCATTGCTCAGGAGCACAGACTACGAACATGGGAAATAGTAACTGCCCATGATGGGGTCCTCCCTGGGAGTGAACACGCAGAAGAACGGAAGTGGAGGCCTGGGGAAAGTAGGGTTTCTTCTCGGAAGATGGGTGTCTGCTTTCCTCAGAGCTACTTTCCTCCCTTCCCTGGCATCACACCAGTGAGAAAAAAAAAATCCCCAGAAAAGGGAGTGTCTTCCTTTCACTGCTGAAGGGTTGCTAATGACAACCGCATCCATGATTGATGAGCATGGTCCTTGGTCAGTGTTTGTAACAACTTCCCCACTGACTTTAGCTAGTGTTCCACAGGTTCCTAGCTGTTCCTCTTCAGGGTCCCAATCAAATCCCGTTTGGGGGCTCTGGCTGTGCACTCACAGGGCACACATTCACATTCCGCAGGAGGACAGGTCTGTAAGGACTGGATTCTAGGCCTCTCAATGAGAGGTCCACTCTGGGGTGAGGGGAGGTTCTCTAAAGTATATTAGTATTGACTACTCAGGTGGCAAAGTGCTATCCCTAGTTAGGCTGGAAATTGAATCTGTAGGTGCATTTCTATATACTTGCCCCCAGGAAATGAACACAAAACAAACATGAAACCAGTTTGACAGTATTATGGAAAACCTATTGTCAGAATCTGACAGCCCATCCTAGGGCTCCCCATCGTTCAGTTTGTGACCCCATAGTCAGAACCCTGGATCCTTGATCCATTTAAGTGATTACTCATAGCTTCTGTCACCTGTAAAGAGGTCTCATGACACGGCCAGGAAGAAAGCAGAGATCTGCTCAGCTTTGAGTGTGGAAACAATTTTTCGGCCAGAGAAGTTTGGTTTTAAATCGAATGTCTTCTAGATCTTTTGTCATGCTTTAGCCCGTGATTCGAATGCATTTGAAAACCACTTAGAACTTTGAAAAAACTATGACTGAATGGCCACACAGTCAAGTCAAGTATCACTTAATGAGAAGGTCTCATTCCTTGGTATGGTTCAGTCACTTGCACTGGTTGTGTAACTGTGAGGGAAGGGTAAACCAGTGAATCCTCAATAGCTGTGACCACAAGGGGGGGGTGTCAAGAAAACGGAAGTGACAGGGACTTGGAGAAACATAATACCCATCTGCCTGTCTTCTCATGAATGTGAAGACATAAGTAAACCAGTCAGGGATGACAGAAAATTGGGAAAGGGCCTCGGATGTTCACAACACTGATGACAGGGGACTGCAAACTGCCTCATCTACAAATCCCAGGAGCTGAAGTAGTTGTGCCAACATAAGATTTGCAGTTACACCTTGCAGTGGTGGGATAAACTGGCTGAAGCCTGACAGTTGAACCAGATCTCAGTGAGTGAGGAATGCACGCAAGAGGTTGTTTTCAAGTGAAAAATGCTGGGGGTAGCACTGTCATGATAAATTCAGCAGTTGATTAATGGTTTTAATAATTTCTGATACTTGGGGTGGGAGAGATGGCTCAGCAGTTAAGAGCACTGGCTGCTCTAGTAGGGGACCCAGGTTCCGTTCCCAGCACCAGTGGCTTACAACCGTTTGTAAGACCAGTCTCAGAGGATATGATGCCCTCTTCTGGCCTCTAAGGACACTGCACATACATGGCACACTTGAGCAAAACTCATACACATAAGATAAAAATAATACACAAAATCTTGAAATAATAATTTCAGATGGTCAGTGTTGATTCTAATATAGAGTATTGGCTCATGGTTTGAAAAGTTGAAATCAATAGCTCCAGTAAAGCTAGGTATAGTGTCTCTTGCCTGTTATCCCAGCACCCAAGAGGCAGAAGCTAGAGCAGGGTTGCCATGAGTTCAAAGCTAACCTGGGCTATGCAGTGGGACCTTACTTTTAAAAGGAAAACAAATTGGGTGAAAGTGTTATATACACTTGTAACATTTGGTGCCTCTGTATGAACTCAGCAACAAGAAGTCCCATGCATGTCCAAACAGACTTGTGATCTGCCTAAGGCAACCAATTATTTCACTGATTTTTGAAACAATCTTTGGAAGGTTTTTGGAGGGAGAGGGACAACATTGAGACCTTGGGGTAGGGAAAGTGACACTCTCAGAAATAGTTGTAAAATATGGTCTTCACTTGTATCTTCTTTTTACTTATCATAAAAATATCTGGACACCAATAAACATTCACCAAGGTTATTGACATTTAGAAAAAAAAGATTATTATAACAGCACTCTAGCAGAGCAGGGACCTTATGACGCCTCAGGCACGAAATGTGTAGGGACCCTGCCTTCATCTGTGCCTCTGAGCAGTGGCTGGAGGAGAGTTTTAAATCCTGCTAATACTAAACTCTGACCTCCAAGGACATGGGGCTGTTGACACGGGATAGGAGGAAGAGTAGAGGACTCCAAGTCAGGGTGGAAATCAGCTTGCAGAGCAAGCCTGTGCATTTGCAACATCGCTTTACAAGGCCAGACTGCAGGCCGTTCTCCAATATATGGCCATAGCTCTCCTTGGCCTCTTCTTGGTAGTGGCGACAAGATTCTGTTTAGAGAGTTACACATTCATTCACCACCAGAATTTCAGGGTAGTTGACATTTAGACCTCTGGTTGGGGATTCTTTCAGAATGGACCATGTAGGGGAAAAACTGTGTATGATTCCAGAGAAGGCAGAAATGAGATCTCAGATTGGAAACTAATTTTAGTAACTGTGTGCATGCCGGTCCCTGTCACACTCCCTCTATCTCCTCTCACAGGGCACGCGGTGATAGCAGTGGTGGGCAGCTTCATGGTGCTCTTCCAGAATGCTTTGGAAGGACTTAGCATCACCCTTCAGTACCCATGACCTACAAGAATGACTTGTACCATTCCATTACCCAAAGGGCAATGACAGATACCAGGATTCCAAGATAGCTTCCGAAGTGGTTGACGGCACACATTTTCCATTCATACCTTGCAGTATGGCAAGTTATTAAGTCAGGACTTTGGTAAAGGGTATTATTGGTCACAAGATGTGGCCAAGTGGTCACACACTGGTATTTTATCATGTGGTGACTGTTGTTGGTAAACCCAAGGAATCCGACCAGATGGAACTCCTTACAAAGACTGGCTGACCAGACACACAGTAAGAACTCCTACTGGAACTTATCAGGGTGGAACTTATCTATTTCATATCTCGTTCACCTATGCTTCTCACCAATTCTTCTTTTCTTTTTGTTTTCAAGTTTATTCCCTCAGTGCCTGATGGTTGGATAAGGCAGTAAGAGGGCCTATTACAAAGAAAGGGATGTAGTAGGGAACTGAAAGATTTGTTCAACAAGCCAAAGGTTCCAGGTAGAAATTAGACTGAAGGGGAGTTGGGGGGCGGGGTGACATCTCCCTAGAACTTCTAAAGACAGACACAGCACCAGGGCCAGTGAGAGATGTTACAACACACAGGCGAAGGGGCGGGGCGGGGGGGTGTCTGCCTCTCCTGGATATGGAAGGAAGATACAGAAAGGATTTCCTGCTCCTGTGCCTCTTCTTCGGAGAGGACCAGTGACAACCACACAGTAGTAAGATCAGAAGATATTTGGGCTGCAGAGATGGCTCAGCGGTTAAGAGCACTGACTGCTCTTCCAGAGGTCCTGAGTTCAATTCCCAGCAACCACATGGTGGCTCACAACCATCGGTAAGGGGATCCAATGCCTTCTTTGGGCACATCTGAAGATAGCTACATATATATAAAGTAAATAAATAATTCTTTTTTAAAAAAATTGTTAAAAAGGAAATAAGATTTTCAAATTTTACAAAGTAAGCACTACTTTAACTTTTGTTTCTTGGTTACAAAATTCACTTTCTGATCTTCATAACCACCTTAGAAAAATCATTGAAAAACCAATGCACGTCCAGTGTTCGTGACTAGAGTCAATCTGCTTGGGTTTGGAACAATACCCGAAGTCTCCAAAACTAAGTCACACAGACCCACACCACCATTTAGTCCCAGTGTCACCTGTGCTGACTAGTGTTATGTCAATTTGACACAAGGTAGATTCATCTGACAGGAGGGAACCTTAATTGGGAAAATGCCTCCATAAGATCCGACCGTGGGTAACCCTGTAGGGCATTTTCTTAATTAGTGATTGGTGTGGGAGGGACCCGCCCCATTGTAGGTGGTGTCGCCCCTGAGCAGGTGGTCCTGAGTGCTATAAGAATATACACTAAAAAAAAAATAAAATAAAAAAAATAAAAAGAATATACACTGAGTCAACTACAAGGAGCAAGCTAGACAACAGCCCTCCTCCAGAGCCTCTCTCTACGTATCCCATGCCCCCAGACTCCCTTTCAACTGGAGTTCCCATCTTGGCTTCTCTCAGGAGACCATGATTCAGGATACTAGTCAAATAAACCCTTCCTCCTCAAGTTCCTTTTGGGTATGGTGTGTCATCACAGCAACAGTAACCCTAAGATACCACCCGGGTCATTATTGATGCAACTCTGGCCTCTGTTTAGCGTCATGGGAGAGAATGTTGAAGGATGATGGCTTAAAGCAAGGCCATCAGAGGGCTCTGTCAAGTGGGTCTCCCAAGGAGAAGTCCAGCACATGCCTCCACCAGTTACCCCAGACTGACGTTTAGATCAAAGCTAGTCTCGGCTTCTCTCAGTCTATCTCCACCCACCCAGAGGCGGCCATGATAAGCACACTAGAAGCTCCCCTCACTGCTAACCTCACGACTTCCATGTATTTATTTTTAAAAAGCCAATCTATATACAGTGTGCAGAGTTCAGAACTGTTTGTCCAGCCTGCAGGAACGCCTGCAGCCACATTTCTTTCTCTTCCTGACCCCACCCTTGCTTCAGGGGTGGGGTTAGAGGTGGGGACCAAACTAACCTACCCAGTGCCCAGCTCACCTCCCTTACATAGTGAAGCTCTCATGCAGGACCCACATTCTCCGCCCAGATAGGAACGTGTCATGCCTGCCTTCACTCTAACTGGTTAAACGTGATATGTTATTTTAATGTGTTGTCACTGATATGCTGCAGCCAAATGTTAACATATATGTAAACTGCATGTGCTGTAAGCCTGGGGCAGCTGTTAGGATTATAGGGCACTCTTAGAGACCCAATTTTAAAATGGTACATATCTGTGAATGTATGTGGGTTGGTATATACAAGAATTTATGCAAACGTTAGAAGGTGATTTAGTTTTTCAGTATATTTTTTGACTACTATGCTTTGTAGTTACAACTGCTAAACATCTGGAATACAGGATATATGTTTTCTGTGTTTTAAATAAGCTTTATTAAGTTTTAATTTTAAAATACAATTGGTCTTTAAACCAACTATTATATATATTATATATACAAAAATCAAGGCATTAAAATTTAAAATATATAGAACACATAGTTGATAAATGGTTAAAGATAAGAAAATGGTTTTTGTAAAATATTTTATGTGAAAATTTATGAAGCATGCTTACAATTAATTTTAGCTTAGTTAATCTTAACACTCAAGGTCAAAATTCTGTTAAAATCACAGGGAATTTATGTATAGTAATGATTTCCTAAGTATTGATCTCATCTTACTAATGTTTACCAAGTATTAGTGATGTTTACAAAAACTGACTTATAAAAACTAGGATTTAGGGAACTGGAGAGATGGCTCAGTGGTTAAGAGCACTAACTGCTGTTCCAGAGGTCCTGAGTTCAATTCCCAGCAACCACATGGTGGCTCACAACCATCTGTAATGGGGTCTGATTCCCTTTTCTGGCATGAAAGTATGCATGCAATACTCATATATCATTAAATAAATAAATATTTTTGAAAAACCAAAAAAAAACCAACAAAAATTCTCTAGAATTTTGTTTTATCCTTTTACTAAATGAAGTGTTTAAAACACCTGATTTTATTTCTCTAAATATTGTTTTTCTGTTTTATCACTGAGTAAATCACATAGTTTGATCATAGATCTCATTTTACTGGACAAAAATTATGTCTACTGAGAAATCCGACCCATTATACAAAATTTCATTGTGTCTATGACCTTCACCCTCTAGAGTAATCCTAAACAATTAATAAACAAATGCCACTAACTGTGATACCTTCCAACTTAAACAGATAAGCCCAGACTTTTGTATCTCTTGGATACTGTTATGTTTACAAGATGTTAAAATTTTACTGGGTTCTTCATCAGTGACAAAAATGCCTAATCTTGATTTTCCTGAGACTACAAATGAATATAGTCCTGGGCCTTTCTGACACAGCTGTTTACCCAGACCCCCTAGAGGTCCAGTGCCTCTCTCTCTGCCCAGCATTTCTAGGTCTGCTCCTTCTCTGGATAACACAGAATATTCTCTCCCTAGCCCCACTCTAAGTCTCTTTGCTCCATACTTTTTGTCCACTTCTTCTAAATATTCTGGGCCCATCACTGGACTCAACGACCTCTCTTTTCCAGTCCACACCATTGCGTACCTCCTCTTCTCTAATCCTTTAGGAGAAAAGTAACCACTTGCTTATCTTCTATTATACAGGGAAGTAGATCTTTTGTATAGACATTTTGCTGGTAAATTATCATGTGCCTTTGACTCACAGAAAGGCTGTCTTGGGAACTAAGATTTGACCCTCCCATGTCAGACCCAGGTGTTTGTATTTCAACGTGTCCTCCAAACTCCCCTGTTCTGGGTCAGGAGGTCCCTGATTCTGTCACGGGGAAGATAAGAGAACAAGAAAATAGCACAAAGTAAAAGCATTGTGCTGTTAGGAGGTACCAAAAGGTACAATGTTTCCAAGAGAGGCTGTTACTGATTATCCCATGGTATAGCATGCTGCAACAGGGTTCATGGGAAGTCTCCGCATGGAGAGGACTGCCTCAGCCTTCAGTCATGACCCTAGCGTCACAGTGGCAAATGCGTCTTTGGTTGATTCTGTTGGAGGTTGTAAACAACAGTTTGATAGGTTTTGTTCTTCATCAGCTGCTTTCTCTCTATCTGCTACTTATATTCATTCAAAACTCATTCGATTTTACAGATGTGGTAAATTATTCTGCAGACTGGATAGAACACAAAGTGTGTGTGTGTGTGTGTGTGTGTGTGTGTGTGTGTGTGTGTGTGTGTTCTATTTTCTGTGTTTTCGCCCCCCAGGAACTTACAAAGACATTCAATTTATTACATTTATGCTGTGTTTGAATTCAGTTCTCTTTTAATGATATGTTAAATATCTTTCTTGCTGTTACTATGTCTCAGGGTATCAAGAAAGGAAACAAAATTCCAGGGAAGCAGTAAGTAGAACAAAATCCCAAGGGTAGGTAAGCATGAAGGTATTTGTAGGAAGATGGCTGCATCGTTTTCCGGGGTGGAAAGGAGAGCTGCAAACCCTAAGCAAGCAACAGAAGCTTTCTGAAGGTCAAAATTCAATTCAGCACCAACTTAAAGGAATTGAGTTATAAGCTGTTGATCTACTACTCTTGGTTGGCGGCACTTGCAAGAACAGAAGCAGTTCTCATCAGGATCTATTCAAAAGTGTTTTATTTCTGTCCAAGCTTTATCTAGATATTAGCCAGGACTTCAGACTACCAGACTGGTGTAACTGATGTCATGGGTATTTAATCACGGTGCTTGGAGGCCTGTACTGATGTGGAGAGAGGGGTTAAATCATTTGCCCTTTGCCCTCCAAGGTTAACTAATTCCCATGGACCTGTGGGGCATAGCTATGGTGAGTCACTTGTCCCCTTGTTCAAAGAGGCTATGAAGACCCCACTGGGGGGACATTAATCAATGTTCATTCTACAAACATAAAGGCCAACATAGAAGAAAACATTCTTCCATTCTTTCAAGGGAAGTCACAGTCAAACAAGGCTTTTGACTTCTCCTTACAAGATGGAACTACTGGTTTAAAGGAAAGGAAGGCTAAAGGGTCCTCCCCTGAAGATCAGACCTTCACTTGGGTTTAACTGATTTTTTTTTAGGTGATTAATTTTAACCACTTACATGATCTTAAATACCAGCAAGAATGTATAATCAAACTCAAAATAATTTATAATAATGTAAAACTAACAGACAATTGACCAGGCTTTACAGGCCTTTGACACGACTCTCGACATGCTCAATGGAGCAAACACAGCCACCCCAGCTTTCATCAAATCAAGGGATTTCCATGCTTTTCATAACTATAAACATACTGTTATTTGTATGTTTCTGATAATTCTGTGGGTGTCTTACTTGCTTTACAAAGTCTACAAAATCAGACTACACAACATTATCCCATTGATGGACAGCTTTAAACCTGGATCTCTGGACCATCAGTGAAGTAGGCCAAATCTAGTATAATCTTAGAGGTGGGACTACTTATTCAACTGCTGTTTCAATTTTCTCTCTTCCTCTTGTTTATAGTCGATCACACTAGGATGGTTCTGTAACAATCCAACTCCTATCTGGATCACTTTGATTGCTCTCACACTGTCACAAGAGTAAATCTCTCTGTCCCTAACGCCAACCAGAAGCAAACAGACTGATTCAATGTCTATCTCCTGATTGTAGGATCTCAACTCTTGAGTGGAGGGAATTAGGTAGATAGAGATTAGCAGGCTTAGTGGCCAAAGAGGAAGGAGCCCTTCAAAGTATCCTTCTCCTTCTCCAAATGGCAAATACTAGAGACTGTCGAGGGGAGCCACCCTTGTCCATCAGGGAAGAGCAGTTCTAGTTTGTATCTCTACTGCTAACAAACACTACTGACAAATGCAGCTTCGGGGAGGAAGGAAAGAGTTTACTCAGCTTCCTTGTTCGGGTCACAGTCGATGGTTGAGAAAGGCAGGACAGAGGCTCAGGCAAGAGCTGAAGCAGAAACCACGGGGGGATGCTGCTTATTGCCTTGCTCCCAATCAGCAATCAAGAAAAAGCCTCACAGACAAATCGGACTTGGGAAATTCTTCCACCCAGGTTCCCTCTTCCCAATGACTCTGGGTTGTGTCCAGTTGACATTAAGTACCAACCAGCACAAAAGCTGACAAACCTACCCCCCTCCTTTGCTCTTTTTCTTGAGTCAGAAATGTTAGCCATGGCTGTCTTACTTTGAAAAGTTCCAGCCCTCCCCTTCGCCACCCCATGACAGCACAGTCATTAGCATTCTGTGCTTATTCTAAGGAATTAGCTAGATTCTGCCACACACCTGCTGGAGACCCCTGATAATGGCTGGCTTAGAATCCTCCCACGCCCACCCCCTGCAGGGTCCTGGGAACAGCTGGCCTTAAGATCTGTTTTTGGATCACCTGACATTCTTTGAATCGCTGCTCACCATTCCTCGTTCACCCCCAGCAAAGGTCCATCTCTGGCTAAAAGATGAAACTTTTTAACCTCCTTCCCCATCCCACCACTTCTGTCTAGTAACAGTGTGTGCGAGCGGGCAGACAGACGGCAGGCTCTGACTCTTACAGACACCACCCCTGCAGATGTTACCCGCAAAAGTACTCCACTGATTTGAGTGGCTTATTCCTTTGTGTCTTTCCTCACTGACCTTTCATTTCATGGGGAGCTCCTATGACCCTCTCTACAGAGGCTTTCCCCCAACGAAAATCCAACATTATCTAAATAAATAAATATAAGAATAAATGATAAAAGTAAGTGTGAAGTCAAAATACAAATCAGGAGGGGAATTAAAAACCTCAAGAAACAGAAAACAGGTAGGTGGGTAGGTGGTTACCAGGGGTGATCAGTAAGGGAGGCACAGTCCTGCCTTCTGCAGGACTGTGGGATTTCTCCTGTTGATGGGAAAAATCTACAAGTGACCATCCTGATACTTGCACAACTCTGTGAATTACACACTTTGAATGGTGAGATATTTTTTTCTTTTGTCAACTTCCACATCAATCCATCTCCTAAGAACAAAAGGATAAGGAAATATATTTTGTAACCTTTAGCCCTGAAGTGACAGCACATGGCCTCTGTCGGGTGTTAGTGACTTCTGACTTTCCTATGCTGCTGAAGTTCTTTAGAAGCCCACTTCATTGTGTGACCTGAATATACTTTACATCAATGTACATCAGTATAGTTTTAAACGACTGAAGAATCCTGCATATATGCACAGATATATGTGTAGAGATTACACACAGACACAGACACACACACACACACACACACACACACACACACACTCATAAAAATTCACTTAGCCCTGCCTGTGTAGCTCTGGCTGTCTTTGAACTCACTATGTAGACCAGACTGGCCTTGAACTCATAGAAATCCATCTGATTGTCTTCGCCTCCCAAGTGCTGGGATCAAAGGCAAACACCACTACATTTGGCCACTTAGTGAAACTCTTATTAAATATCTAAGTTGTTTCTTAAAACACTAAAGAAGAAAAAGTAGTGGAGAAAATCCCTGGTGAACAGAATGACTAACCTCACCCATGGTTGGTGGTTCTAGTAAGAGTCAACCTTGTAACTGGGAGGTGGTGGTGGTGCTCGTCTTTAATCCCAGCACGCCAGAGGCAGAGGCAGGTGGATCTCTGTGAGTTTGAGGCCAGCCTGGTCTACAGAGAAAGTTCCAGGACAGCCAAGGCTATACAGAGAAACCCTGCCTTGAAAACAGAATAAGAGTCAACATCGTCTCACCTCTGCAGATGACAGCTCCAACAGATCTGAGAGCTGAGGCGGCTCTGAGGCTGGAGCACCTCATCCTAGCGCTCACAGCTCCTTCTCTCTACTGCCTGCCCGACATCTGCCCAGCGTGAGCCGTCTTCCTCTCAACTTGGGCTTGAGGTTATCCTAAAACTAAGTCCCAATTTCTCTACTACTTGTTAGGAACTGGAGAAAACTAGTGCCATTAGCACCAAGGGATGAATGAGGATGGATTAAACCTTAGGCTTTAGATTTTATTTTATCATTTATTATATGTGTGGGTGGTTCGTGTGCATGTATATTTGTGCTCCATGAGACCAGAAGAGGGTGCGGGGTCCCCTAGATGGAGTTACAGATGATTATGAGCCACTGTGTAGGTACTGGGAATTGAACCTGGCTCCACTGGAAGGATAGCCAGTGATCTTAACCATTGAGCCATCTCTCCAGCCCCAAACCCTAGGTTTTTAGAGAAGTAGCTGTTCATAACGCTGTTTGTTTTCCGCCTTTATCTTTTGCACAGTATGACTTCTGCAAATTGTCCTCCTGTTGGATATTTGTTATATGGCAGAGAAGGTGAATCTCGGGGGGGGGGTGTGAACAGCTCTTTCTCTAGACAGGACCAGCAAGTGGCAAGGTCTAGGCGATGCCCCAGACCTTCAGCCAGCTCTTCTACGAATATGTGATCTAGAAGGGTGGATGGCGTGCTTGTCAGGGCATTTTCAGTTATTGTTATAACCTTTCCCTTTCTTCTCCAAGGAAAGGAGATGAGCCCGCTCTTTACCTCTGGGAATTTGCTCTTCCAGCCCACCCCTGCCAAGCTGCAGGTGGCCTCCTTGCCTGCTATCTCAAAGGTCTCGGTGTCTCCAAAGGAGTGACACTCCATTCAAGCTATACTTACATTTGTTTTCTTTTAATGGGGGTTTGTGAAAGTTTAAAAGGAATCAGATAGGACAGGTTAAGAAGAGAAAAACAGGTTTTCTAATTCCTCCAAAAACTGAGAGAGAGCCAGTGAGATGGCCCTGGCTGTCCCACATTCTTGGCCAGCCCTTGTAGTCCAGGGAGGCGCAGACCCTTTCATCTCCGAGAATCAGCTGCCCTGACATTTCCTGGGTTCTGCTTCTTTCCAGCCTTTCAGCACCAAACACTGGGCATGCGTTCCTTAGAGACCGCAGCATCCTCCGCCTCATTCAACAAGTGGTTGTGCATCCCAAGGGCACACCAGGCTCCCTCCAGAGCAGTTGAGATTCCAGAGGCAAGCCACTTCCTCTGCTTATCACTGGGGCTTTTTATGAGGGCTGGGATGGAAACCCTTCCAGTGCGCCAGCTGTAGAAAATGCACACAGCTCGGGGACTTGGCATTATCTGGGGTTTCTCCAAAGAGGGAGGCCCTATGAGGGTAGCGCCATTCAGAACTGCCTTGACTCACCCACAAACACCCTCTGGGATGCCCCACTTGTCATACTGAACCAGTAACCAGCCTGCATGTCCTGACTGAATATACTCTAAAGGGTTGCTTGGATTCCACCATCTGGCTGTTAGACTATTTGAAAGAGGGGACCCCAAGAAACAGAACTTCCTCTAGAATCTTCTGCTGGGAGAGGAAATGACTGGATCCCTGAGGCATTCAGAGGTGGAATTTCTCTCCAGGGGAAAGACTTACAAAATCAAGCTTGGGGTGGGGTGCTGGATGTCTTGTTCCTCTTCTCAGCGCCAATGCACTGAATATCCTTTTTCTGCTTTTTCCCAATTAATTTGGCTCCTGTAATTGGCTTATGGAGGATGGGTGACAAGACCTGGCTTGATATGGCACAAGCAGTGAACCCCAAGTCCTACATCAGACCTGTGCGGTGGAAACACAGATAAGGCCGGCCTTTGCCTTCCAGAAAGTGGGATGGACAATTAAAACATGTGCACAGTATTATGGGGGATCCAGAGAAGTCAGACTGAAGGGGACCAATGGCAATCAGGTCACACTCTGGATTAAGGCTTTGTGTCAAAGCTAGGGAGATGGCTAATTGAGGAAGAACCTTCTAGACAAGCATGAGTCCCCATCGCTGGCACCTACAAAAGGACCAGGTTTATAACCACAGTGCTGGTGGGCAGCAGATGGACACGAGGATCCCCGCAGCTCACTGGCCAACTAGTCTGGTCAAATTGGTGAGTTCCAGGGACAGTGACACTTCCGGTCTGGAAGATAAGAGGAAAGTGATGGAGGAAAATGCCTGATATCCACGGCCGGCCTCTACATGCTCTGCATACATGCATACCTGCAAGTATGCACACAGACACATGCACACACATGCATTGCATATGACACACACACACACACACACATACACACCCGCACACGCACACGCACAACCATACGACAAACAAGATTTTCTCATGCCTCTCCAGGTATGAGTTATGCAGCCAAGGTTAGAATTGAGAACTAACAGGGGCCCTGGTAGCTCAAAGGAAGAGGGGCAGCCTGCAGAGGTTTTCACGGAATCCCTCTGGACATCCTAAGGCCTGGCCCTTGGATCCTTATTGCAGCTCGCTAATGATGTTCTTAAACAAGCATGTCTTCTTGGGAGGGAAGCATAACTTTTAGACTTAGTTTCTTCAACTCCAAGCCTTATGAAGTAGTTTACATAGAGAACATTCTTGAAATGCGATGCCGGCATGTGAGAGCTCACCGCCCATTGAGGGGCTGGTGGGTGTCTGAGGACAGTGGGGAGGAGACGGCAGTCTGGAATGTCCCATTAGGACAAACAAGAAGGTGGGGTACAAAGGCTGATGGAGGTATGTCAAACACTAGAGTTCATTTTCCAGCACCTATGTTTAACAACTCACAATCACTTGTAACACCACCTCCAGGGAATCTAACATCCCTCTGGCCTTCATGGACACACACAAACACACAAACACACACACACACACACCACTAGCACACATACCACCATACATACACACATACCACACCCCACACATATACCACATCACACATACACACCACACACACACACACACACACACACACACACACACACACACACGCACACATTGCACACAGAGATAAATAATAAATCTTGTTTTTTTTTATTACAAGGATAGTTTGTTCTGGAATTATGTCAAGTTGAAATAAGAAATGACTTCGTAGGCATGCATCCTAAGGCCTGGTCCTCGGATCCTCTGTGAGCTGTGAGCTGTGTCCAGACCAACTCTCTGGGTACTGTTCTCTGGAGGGTGGGAGTAAGCACCTCCCCAGCCTCCACCACTATCATACTAATAGAGAAAACCCACTTTTATACAGAAAACCCACACTCTGTGGACTCTTTGGCAGTGCTGGGTATTGAACCCACGGTCTTAGGCATAACAGGCAAGTGCTCAAGTGCTCTGCTACTGTGCTACTCCCTATCCCCTATCCTGTGGTGTCTGTGTGTCTGTGTGTGTATGTGTCTGTGTGTCTGTATGTGTGTGTATGTGTCTGTGTGTGTGTCTGTGTGTCTGTGTGTGTGTCTGTGTGTCTGTGTGTGTGTGTGTGTGTGTGTGTGTGTGTGTGTGTGACATGTCTCCCTTCCCTCTGTATTCCTCCTACAACAGTGCTTCCTTCCAGGGGGCTTGCCTCCATTGGCCTTATCAGGCAACACTGGCGCTTCTAATTCCTCTTCTTAAGGCTGCAGGAAGTCAAAACACTAGGTGCTGAGAGGCATGCCCAAGGGTCTAATTTCCTCAGCGACTTAGCAAGAGTCATCAAGGCTCTTGCTTTCTTTAACAGCCTTCCTGTGACTGGTGACAGAGAGGAAGTGGCTGCCCTGAACTGCTGCAGACAGGAGGAGCTGGCCTGCAGAACCTGGAGCTTCTTATTCTAACACTTCTCTCGAACACTTGCCTTCTGTCCCCTGGGATCAACAGATGCTAATGTTCTGGTCCTTTGAGGCCCCTAAGAGGCTCCTTATGAGTAACCCAGAACGAACCAAGATGACTACTATGGACATTTTCTTGATGTCCATCAACAACCTCCCTAGCTTTTGATGTCCCAGTTTCTCAGGTTAGCAACCAGAAGACAGATGAGGATGACAGCCTGAGGAGGGAAGACGCAGGTGTGAGGTGCACCCTAAAGGTCGCACATCCAAGCTTAGTGACCCCATGACCCGGGTCTCATGGTGAATGGAGGTGTGAGCAGCTCCAAGAAGGGGATGTAAGATTCTGAGCAATGATTTCCCTGTTTGCTTTGAGTTTCTAATTCATTTTCACTCCTTTCAGATGCTAAAGCTGATAGGGGCTTTGCATCTTCTCCAGATCCTGAGAAACTTGACTGGGTTCGCCTGTTCATCTATAAAATGAAGGAAAATCACCTTCTCCTTCTATCCCGAGAGACCAATGAGCAGTGCAGGCACAAGGCCTCCTCTTTACAAACTTTACTGTGTTTCTCAAACACACCTAAGGAGCAGCTCGCTCCTGCGCCACCTGATGGCCACGTGGAGAATAGCAACCTACTGTTAGAGGTTGCCGAGCAGAACCAGGAAACATCAAATTCATGAGTAGAAAACGATCTGTTAATTCTGCCCCATGTTAATTAATAAATTCAATACCTCTTCAATCAAGTGTCCTGGATAAGGTGATCTAAACTTTATATTGGAATAGTGAGCAAGAAGAGATGAGACAAATTTGAAAACAGGAAAGACCAGGAGAAAAAACAGTATTTGAAAGTTATAGATACAAAAATACTACTGTTATGAGAATAGACAAAATATCGAAATAACACAATGGCAAATGGGCAGTCAATGTGTATGTAGGAAACAAGAATGCAATGAAGGTAACATTTAAATAATCTGGAAAATAATTATATCTATAAATAGCATTGAAATAAGGCTGCCCATTAAAACCTAAGGCACACACTTAGAAAAGTAAATCCCAAATAAATTATATTTAAACTCTACAATATAGATATGGTATTAAAGAAAGATGTACATATCTATATTGTAGAGAGATGCACGCAGAGAAATAAAATAAATCTTTTTCTAAAAAATTAAGAGCATTTTCAACAAAAATTTTAGTAACCTTAAAAAAGTCATTAATTACATCAAAA
Organism: Tokudaia tokunoshimensis; assembly: GCA_036184795.1. NCBI lineage: Eukaryota > Metazoa > Chordata > Mammalia > Rodentia > Muridae > Tokudaia > Tokudaia tokunoshimensis. The sequence goes on along the minus strand of BTHU01000002.1, from coordinate 108,554,180 downwards.
TAGAAAACCTTCTGTATAGTGATGAGCTAGGAACAAAGTCAAGCCATCAGTGAAATTCCAAGAAGAAATTTTTTCAACACAGAGAGCATAACAAAATCCCTATAGCCAGGCACGGAGATGCCTTTAATCCCAGTACAAAAGAAGAAGAGGCAGGAGGAGCTCTGTGAGTTCGAGGCCAGGCAGGTCTACATAGTGAGTTCCAGGACAGCCAGGGCTATACAGAGAGACCCTGTCTCAAAAACTAAGGTGTGTGTGTGTGTGTGTGTGTGTGTGTGTGATTTCTATAGATTAAGTTTTAAATACTGATTTAAGAGAGCACAAAGCCCAGCACTTGGGAGGCAGAGGCAGGAGGATTTCTGAGTTCGAGGCCAGCCTGGTCTACAGAGTGAGTTCCAGGCCAGCCAGGGCTACACAGAGAAACCCTGTCTCGAAAAACCAAAAAAAAAAAAAAAAAAAAAAAAAAAAAAAAAAAAAAGAGAGAGAGAGAGAGAGAGCTCAAAGTATAAACACAAGTCAACCTCATAGAAAAGGAAAAGGGTCCCATGAATATAATATTTGTAAATTTTCACTAATAATTGGGAAAGCTCAAAGTAATAGTGCATTTTTATCAATTTGATAGACAGAAGCAGGAGATGCTTTTTAAAGGCCAGTGAACATCTGGGTGAAGGACATTGGCTTTCTGTGGAAGCAGAGGGAGGCATCTGTCAACCATCCTGGATCTAGAGCCGAAGGAGGACAAAACAGATCTCAAGAACATCTGCATGTGTGCCCCCCAACCCCAGCAAAAGGAGGAAAGAGGAGGGAGGAAGAGAAGAATGCTCTATTGAAAATGTTTGATCTCCGTAGTAATTTGGTTAAGATCAGAGAAACAAGGTGGGTGGGGGCTGTTATTCCGCCAATTGTTTTCACACTCATCTAGTTACTTCAGGGCCTTAGTGAGAGAAAACATGGCTACTGCTGACTTCACATCTCCTGGAAGCTGGTAAGAAGAGAATGGGAGTGAAGAAGGGGAAGAAGAGAGGAAGGAATGGGAGAAGGAGACGAGAGAAGTAGAAAGAGTGGACAGGGGAAGAAAGAGAGGGGAGAGGAAGGGGGACAGAAGACAGAGAAGATGGCGAGGGGACAGAAGGAGGGAAGCAAGAGTGAGGAAGACTCTGACATAAGATATGTGGGAACAGGGACTGGGAAATGGGTGGAATGTGGAGGCAAAGCCCACGAAGATCCCCAGGATTTGAACTCCAGAGACCAGCATCCAGGTGCAGATCTAACTATTGTTTAGTACATAAGCTTAAATACCATATTTTTAGCCAGTTAGAGTTTTATACTCAAGGGCAAATGGGGCATACACAACATGTGTTGTTTAGCTGAATCTGACTCATTTGCCCGTGATCTTGTAGAAGGGCTGGTCCCCTGGGGAGATTTCAGTGAAGACAAGGAAAGCAGCCACAGCCCTGGCCTCCGGTACTTAGTGTTGTCTCACCCGTGTGCCAGGAGCCATCTCAGATCCTATACCGTGTAGTAGATCAGGACTCTGAGGAGTCACAGAAGCCTATGTCCATCACTCTCTGTCCCATTGGTTCCTCCACCAGGTTTATTTACACATCCCCACTCCCCGTAAACACAGAACACAGCCCCAAAGGAACAGGCTCTCCAGGGGCACACTTCCTCCAGTTGGGACTCTGCCTCCTAAGGTTTCCAGGTCTTCCACCAACTAGAGAAGAAGTCCTCAACTCTTAAACCTTAGGAGGGGACATTTCATATCAAAATCGTAACGATAACCAAAGAAGTAAAGCTGAAACAAAGCTGTGATCTTCTACCTTCTAAATAAAAAAAGAATGAAAAATAAAATGGCTTTTAGATACAATTCTTACACTAACACACTGTGAGTGAAAGCGGAGATCAATACATCAGAAACCAGTCATCGGTACATGACACACGCATTGCAATCTGTCTGTTTCGGATCTGCTTCTGGAAGTTCTTCACAAGGACCGTGCCTCATAGCTGCTCTGTGTTTCAACCAAAGATGCTGTGATATCACACACATAACGATACTGATGAAGTAAGAAGTGCGGGAAAGAAGATGATGTAAGAATAACCACAGCATTGTGGTGCCTTAGCAATGGCATCATCTGTGTGTGCACACATGTGTGCATGTATGCACAAGCACTTGTGGAGCATTGGAAGACCACCCATGGGAGTCCCGGGAGTCAGGTCTCTCCTCCACCAGGTTGCTCCTCAGGATTGAGCTTAGATCTACAGGCCTGTTAGCAAGTACCCTTCACCCACTGAGCCATCTCTCCAGCCCCAAGCTTTTATCTTATTTATTTTTATTTTTTGAGACAGGGTCTTTCTAGTCGATCTGGAACTCGATATATAGATCAGATTGGCCTTGGAATCACAGAGTTTTTATTTTTAAAACAAAAAGAAAATGCACTGATGGTGCTTATCTGTTAGCTCTTCTCTGTCCTTAGGTCACAAGATTGTTTTGTTCTGGTTTTTTGCTTGCTTCTTTGACTTTGCCTTAAACAGCCAGAGTCCTGAAATCCCACCCTATGTTCAGGAACAACATTGATTTCTTGCTACTGTCCTGGTGTGAGATGGCAGCAGGGTTGGGGCATAAAATGCTCAGAGCTCTCATGGTCCCTCCTAGGTCTACTGTGGGAGGAGCCAGCCCTGGACTGTCTAGCCCCTCCTTCCGGCGTGATTCTGACGTTCCTCAGTAGCGGGGCCTGATGGACAGTGGTTGGACTGTGGCTGAGTTCAGAGCCAAGGACCGTTATCTAGATAGCGGATTAACACCTCTATTGGTTGATGGAGAAAGCAGCTCCGAAATCCCCTCTGGCAAGCTCTTGCTTTATCAAACTCCACTTCCTTCTCAGCCACGCTGCCATGCAAAGCATTGCCCGTACCCACAGACCGTTTAGATACATACAGCCTGTGTCTAGTCCCAAGACCAGGCAGCGTTGACTCAACCTTCCAGCTGATTTCCAAGGCCCAGCCTGGGGTGCTTACAAACCCCAGACCGGATCATCATACTCATCCCCTGATGACAGCGAGCTTCCCTTCCTACGGTGTCAGCCACTTTTCTCATTGGTAGAACACCTCCAGAAGCAACCATAGCGCAGTTCTCTGTGGCTCAAGGTTTGGGGATTTTCGAATCCATCACAACATGAAAGAGATGTGGAGGCGCGGCCCTGTGGTGTGGGCGGCCCTGTGGTGTGGGTGGCCCTGTGGCTCGCATGGCTCTGGATGGGTCTGTGGTGGTGGGAGCTTAAGGCCGCTTGCTCAGATCTCATCAGAGAATGACACAGAGAAAGAGGAATGCCAACTAAGACTGCTCACCTTCTCCCTCCTACTCACTCCTGGATCCCAGCTCACAGGCTGGGATGATGTCATCCGCAACCATCTTAGGCTCACCCTCATTAGTTAATACTCTCTGGAAAAGCCCCCAGACACATCCAGAAGTGTGCTCTCACCAAAGTCTTGGGCATTCTCTAATGCAACGGAATTGACAATGGATATCAAGAATCAAACCACCTCCTCCCAAATGTCCTTACAAGAGAGTAAGAAACAGTCTTGCATTCCCACCTCCACCACTAACCCCACACCCCCATTCTCCCATACTCCCACACCCCCATACCCACATGCCCACACAACTCTACATCCCAACTCTCTACCTCTCATTGTCTATTACTCACATACACAACTCAAGCCATTGCCTGGGTGAATGGAGGATAGTTCATCTGCTTGGAGATGGGAAGACTGAGGGTGGCAGGTGTGTGTGTGTGTGTGTGTGTGTGTGTGTGTGTGTGTGTGCGTGAGTGTGTGTGTGTGTGTGTGTGTGTGTGTGTGTGTGTAACAGAGAAAGAAAGAGAGAAATAGAAAAAGAGAGAGACCCATTTAAACATGATTATGCTTAAACAATTGAATATCAGGTAGAAAGTTAGAAACACACTAGTCTGGAGGTCAAGGAGGCTGGGCTGGGAGTAGGTGGCGCCATCAGACCAGTGGCTGTGCTAGAAGGCAGACCCTGGGTGGAGTCACTAAGTGGGTCACACACAGATGAGTGGAAGAAAGACCAAGCCCTTGGGTCTGGACACTGCTGCACTTTCAGGGTACAGAGTTGGAAAAGAGAAAGAAACAATGAGAAGCCAGACAGCTGCTGTGTCCTGGAGGCCTTCCGAGGTCACAGGGGCTTGGGGCATCCAGTGACTCTGGTTCCTCAGCTGTGAGCATCCTCAGAGTCGCCCACTGCACTTACTGATAGAGGGGGCTGTTTAATGTATAGGATCTACAAAGGGAAATGTCATTGGAGGGCCTGGGGGCGCACCTGACTGGGGCAGGCTCAAGGGAGAGAGGAGAAAGCAGTGAGCACCATGATGCCTGGGCTTCTGCCACAGGAGAGAAAGAGGTAGGTGTGTTGTTGGGATAGGGTTTGTTTTTGTTTTATTTCTCTTGTGACTGTCATTTTTGTTTCTTGGAAAATAGGGAATGTAACAGTGTGTGGTTTTGTTCATAGGAACAGTCCAGTGATTATTTATTAAAAGAAGTGAAAATAGACAGCACAGTAGAGATGGTGGGGGGGGAATGGGAGAGAAGGGGGAGTCCACACACTCAAGCTGGCGTGTGCAAACATGAAGGGAGGTTTGGAAGTTTTTATCAGATAGTTTCTACTAAGATGTTGCCAAACATGCTACAGATGTTCGTGTGTGTGTGTGTGTGTGTGTGTGTGTGTGTGTGTATGTATGTGTGTTAATGTGACATGAGTTGAGCCAATGTGAAGAACAGGAAAAGCCAACCCAACAAACAAAAGCAGGGCATACCGTTAAAACTTCAGGGTCAGCCATGTATAGGTCCACCCAGAAAGGAGAGGGAACAAATTAAGGCCTGCTAGTAATTAATTAACAAGTTTGATCAACACATCTGTGTACTTCCCAATCCTACATAGAAGGAATAAACAGAACTGTTCAACACAGTCAGGCATGGGCCCTTCATGCATATAAGGACTGCGCTGATGCCCTTGAGGAAAGCCTGACCCAAGGTCCAGATCAAGATAGCTCCTGAGAGCTGATGGGGAGAAGCTCCCCCAACTCCAAACCTACACCAAGATACCAAGTGGCTGTGCTGTCGTCCAGGTGGGTCCCAGAGGAGCACATGTGAGCAGTGAGAAGCCGGGAAGCCACCAGCAAGGGCTCTCCTTTTGACCTGACAACTTATTTTGGACGAACTTGTAAGGTTGACAATGGCATTTCACGACCTCTCAGAACCTTGGCTCCTGGATTCCAGCCAAGCCTTCCATCTTCCTTCCTTAGCACGAGGCCAAGTCCTTGAATATTTTCATATTCCTCATCCCCCTGCATAACGGCTAATGACAGAATAGATTGCAAATTCATGCCGAGTGAAACATCTCATTGCCTCAAGTCAACAGGAAGCTTCCAGTGAATGGCTTCGCCTTACATCCTGTGTAGAACCCAGGGCCCACTCTAGAGAAGATGTTCAAAGAATGCTTGTTCAACAGATGAGAGAATCCATGACTTTACACACCAGTGTATCAATGCTCACACAGAACAAGTTCACACTCCAACAGACAATGTTTTATATATATTCTTTCACTAAAAAAAAAAAAAATGCAAGTCAAAGATGCCACCTGGTCCTGATCATGTGTATTAGAAAGTCCATACCCTAGACATAACAAGTGTTGGAAAGGATATGGAGAAACTGAAGCCCTTACTGATGGTAACATAATGGTGTTCAAAAGCATGGAAACAGTTTGGTAGTGTCTCAGGCAGTTAAACATAAAAATTACTACATAACCCAACAATTCCACTCCTGAGTACAAATCCACACTAGTTAAAAGCAAGAACCCTGACAAGCACACAGGCCTGCACTTCACAACAGCTCCATTCACAAAGGCAAAGGCAGAAGCAATCAAATACCCATCATCCTAGGAGTGACCTGTGATGTATGCACACAGGAATGTTAACAGCAGAAAAAGATGAAGTACAGGTGGATGTTAGCATGGTTAAAGCGAAAATGCACCAAGTAGGAAAGATACTAGACCCAAAAGTGACAGACTAGAGGGTTCCAGACTGTGGGTCCCAGGTGGAAGTGAGCCCAAGATAGACAATCCTCATGTGAAGTCATGTGGGCATCCCAGGGAGCTAGCCTGGGACGATCACAAGTCTGTTACCAAGCAGGCTTAGGGGGCAGACCATGCCTGAGATGACCCATGCCTAGTGCCATAATGCACAGGCAGGACACAGCACTCCTGAGATGAGCCCAGACACTCAGAGACCCTGGCTTCCCCCAAGAAGATCAAGTAGTGATGGAGAAATGGAAGAGAAAGAGAAGCAGAAGGATGTGTGCACAGTGAAGAGAGGCATATGGAATGTCCAGAATAAGTCAAGCCCTTAGAGATAGAAAACACGCTTGCAGTTACCAGGGGCTTCTGAGCAGAGGGAAGGGGAGCAAATTGCTTAAAGGAAACTGTTTATTTTTGAAAGAGGAATATAAAACAAGTGGCACCTGCGTGAAGGTCAGATACACAGTGCATCGCTCTGTGAAATGGAGCTGATTCAATCAGAACACAGGACAGTGCTATGTTGGTGGCCTTGTGACAGGGCAGGGTTAGAGATTTGCATTCTGCCCAGAATGAGGAGCTGGGGAGCAGTACACACAAACATCATGGGAAAGCCTCACTGGCGATGACCACCTGGGTCTGCAAAGGTGAGAAGACTACCAGCATCTCACCACTGCAGAAGCCAGTGTAGATGTCAGCATCCAGACCGAGGCTGGAGAGTGTGGAGCACAGACAAGAATGCTTCTGGGTTGCAGCAGGCAGTGTTTGCATCTAGGAGAAGATCAAAGTGCACCAAACAAACACCAACAGGACTAGGCATCCGGCAAAGGAGTCTGGGCCCTGCCAAGGCTCCAGGATGTGAGATAAAGGGCAAACAGAATGGCTGATGCCTGGCCTTTCTGGCCTACCCTTCACCTCCTACCAGCAAGCCTGCAGACAAAAATATTAATGATGTCTCTCAGATAGCCTTAATTGACCTGCAGCTGGGGTTACAGAGAGGGCTGTGATATTCATATTTTAATTGCCTTTCTTGTTCACATTGTCATTAAAGAATTGATCTCATTATTTGCCATTGACTTAAATAAATATTTGCTCTGTACTATTTACCAGACACTGCTAAGAACTCCAGGAAACATAAACGTGGTGCCTTAGGGTTTCTATTGCTGTGATAAAGCACTGTGAGCAAAAGGAACTTGAGGGAGAAAGGGTCTCCCGGCCCTCTCCATCCATCTCTAACTGAGAGGATGCCCCAGTGGGTTGGCCTCCAGGATGGTCTTACAGGGCGCTTCCTCAGCTGAGTGTCCTCTGCCCAGAGAGCTCTAGTGTGTGCCACACTGATAAACAAAACAAAGCAGAACTCACCCTGATAAATGGGTGATGGGGCTTACATGGAATCCACTTATTCAGCCAGTTAGCAGATGGATTTCCAAATACATCCTCCGGAGTAAGTATTGCTCTAAATATTCAATGCTGAAGTTATACCAGAAAACACAAGAAAATTTCTAACTTATGGACTTGGCAGTCAAGTGACACAGGTGTACAATTTGATGCTCTGGTCACACAAATATACAAACAAATGAAATCCCATGGAAATGTATACAACAAGGGCTATAGGCAGAGAACTATGCTTACAAGGGAGATATTTACCTCCCTAGAGGTTGGGGTTGGGGGTATAGTATTCAAACATGGCTCGAAGAAGGCAGTAAAGAAAGAAATTGGGGTGTCCAGTCATGAACAGGGGCTAGTCAGCAAAGCCAGGGCTGCACATGGGGAAGACAGCGGGCCAGATGTGCTCAGTGTAAATGATAGACCAGCAAGAGTCTGAAGGCAGGAGGCGAAGGGCAGAAGCCGCCAAATCATACTAAGGACTAGAAGAGCTTGCGGCATGTCAAAAAATCATATATAAATTCAAAAGGAGGTACTTTATAAACTTTATCTTGGTGAGTATGTTGTTCAGTAAGAGTCCATGGTTGAACGGATTTAGCCACTCCTTCTGAGACATGGCTACTGGCCTGTCCAGGACTGAATGTAGATAGATCATTTAGTCACCAGCTAAAACGCCGTTAAAGTAGCAGTCAAACACTCTTATTTTAATTCCATTTGCCTGAGGTATTTTATTGTGAAAATATCACAGCTTTGTTTCATCAGTCAACTGAGACTCCAGTTTGTAGGGAGTGAAGCCCCAGACTGGTCTCACTGAACATTCTAGAAGAAAGTTGAATGACTGCTAGAGCCACCCTTATGTTGGATGCTGGTGAAGGGTTGCGCCTCTGCAGGGTTTCCTGATTCCCTGAGGCCATTTCTCTGCATCTCTTTATGGACTGGAGTCTCCTTCCTGTCTGGAACCATAGCTAGGTGTCCTCTCATAGATCTTTCCAGAACGGAAGCTCATTTGGGATCACCTGCTGGTTCTTCCTCTAGGACACAGCTGCCTGTAGTTTGGATTCTCTGCACCTTAGCATAAAAGGAGGGGTACCTAGCTGTCCATTAAATGGCTTCTGCTCCCCACTTGAAGAGAGACGCCAACAAAATTAGTTGTTCATACAGTAAGCCTTAAACACCGAAGACCTCGGGTGGTGACATAGAAAAAGAACCTTTGCCCTTTTTAATCTGCAGCTGGATATAAATTAACTCTAAAGGGCATTGTGGTTGCAAAGAAATACATATAGCTTAATCCTTTGAAGTCTAGAGAGTCAAACTCAATTTTTAGCTGTGCAGTCATAGTCCTGGCTAGTGCAGAGGTAGGCAGTGCAGTTGTTGGTACCATTAATCTGTCTTCATTTGCAAAATGGTGAACAGTGCTGTTCCTCCCAATCGGCACTGTTGGCACTATGAAGCTGAAATCATGATGTGGTTATAATCAAAATGAACTTATAAGTTCTATTTATAAGGCTATAATCAAAATGAACTTATAAGTTTTATTTATAAGGCACTTATAAACACATGTAGTTATATTTCCTTTTAGTCTTCTGTAATCTGCTGACACAGTGGTGGCTCAGTAGTTGTGTTTTGAAAGTATCGAGAACACCGCAGATGGGACTAGGGTGTTATCTCAACCCTGAGTGACCTGGCAGTCTCCAAAGTCTACCTATTTGCTGTTCCCATAGCCAAATTGCACTGAGCGCAGTCAGGACTGAGCTGCATGCCTCCCTCCCTTACTCTGACCACGTTGATGCCCAGGGTCATCTCTGTAATCCTCCTCTCAGAAGAAATCTCTGAACCTAGGGAATCTGAGTCTCATCCAGACCCAGACGTCTGGGGCGCCACCAATCAGAGCATGAAAGCACTTGAATTGGTGTTACTGTGTGAGGGTCAGAGTTTCTCGTGTCTCAGCAGTTCTGGAGCAAGTCAAAGATTTTGTTTGGTTTGGTAGAAAAGGTACCCTGAAATGAAGAGAAAAACCAGAAAATCCACATAGCAGGACCAAACTTCAGAGAGTTCTTTGGGATCTGAGCTAGGTTAGCCAGAGAGGGCAGTGAAGAAATGAATAGAGGAGAGGTTGGTGGAGGCAGAGGGTACAGAGCAAACTGTGTGATCTATGTTTGGATGAGGAGGGGGCAAGACTGCCTGTCAATCAATCTTCTTATAGATCAGTTTGTCTTTTTGGGTTTTACAAGGTTTCTTCAAGCCACCCTCACTGTTAGGAAACAAATACTTTTCAGAAATCAAGAAGTAAAAGTGGTGATCACCTTGGTTTTGTATCAGCAGCTTATAACTCCTTACATAGTGGCTAAGGTCATGAGTACACCAGCCACAAAGACCTATTCTTATCCAGTGTTTGCCTTGGAACCCACCAAGCTATTGAGAGAAAGAAAAACACTCAGATCTAGTAAAAGGAAATGATAACTGTAATCACATAACTAGCTTCCCCCCTAGTGGTTTCTGGGTCATAAATAACTACTCCCTGAGCCCGTTATCATAGTGAGACCTGAGAGGCTGAGGGCTATATAAACTGGACTTAGGAAATTAATGGGTCATAGAAAATCGTATTATGCATACCATTGCATTAGCCGAAGAGACACAACATGAAATGCCTTGTGAGTACATTTTTACCTTTGAATGTGGCTGATTATATTCTCATAGTCAGACCAGCCAAGGAAGTCTGGGTCCTCACTCCCCCAGGAACTGTTCAAATCAACCCAGATACAATTTTCAAACTGTGATTGGGCATGTAATCTTCTGTTGGCAGTTCTGTTTTGGAGAAGGGTGTTCTCTAATGGAATCAATTACTAATTTCTTGAAAGTCAAGACTGTTTGGGGCTAGATAGATACTCATATGTTGAAGTCTTGCCTGCAGTGGTTTTCAGTATTTACAAATTGCCAGTGGTGGGGAAATGATTTAGATACATGTGGCGCCAACTGGGATAGTGTGCTTTTTGTTCCTTTGGGTTTTTTGAGACAAGGCCTCGTTCTGTAGTCCAAGGCTACCTCGACTCACTGTGACTAGTCTCAAACTTCCCAAATCCACCATCTCAGTCTCCCGGGTGCTGGCATTCAAGGCTGGAATGACCACATCCAGCTTTCAATGGTCTAATAAAGCAGCCTCACCCTCTGCAGCTGTGTCTATGGCAGGCTGTACTGCACTGTGGTGATGACACTATTGTAGATTAGTCCCTTCCTTTGCCTTTGAGGGGTACCTTTTACTATTGAAACCGGGTACTGACTTTTCATGGGTGCACAGAGACGGGAGGACCCTGTCAGTTCCACTTGAAATGATGGGTGCACTTGAGCTGGGTGATCCCCAAGTATACAAGAAACTATGACTATCTTATCCCAGTTCCTATGCTTTCATTAATGTCTGCTGCAGAAAACTCCCTCGATGGGCACACCCCATAGAGGAAGGCCCAGGTACATTCTAACATATTTTTCCCCACAAAAGTATACAAGTAACAGTAATTATCTTTTTATCTTAGACAAGGTAAGGGCATTTGGAGGAAAGGAAACCTGGAGGGTGTCAGTTCCCAGAGGGGTAGAAGGTTGGCAGAGGGTAGAGCAGAGCTGACTGTGAGATTTGGGGTTTGGATCAAGAGCTGGAACAGATGTGCCCATCCCTGGAAGTAGAGAGGCTGATATAAAAGGAAGAGTGGGAACCTGCGCTATAGTGGTCCAGGCTGGTCCTACCCTGTCAGGTTGGCTAAATCTATCCCGGTGATTGACAGTGGAAGCCACATAGGAGTGTCCTTGAGTGGCTGACAAAACCTTGCCTCCTGAGGAGCAGGCACACCCTGTGTGAGCACAGTAAGCTATAGTGTCTTGACACATCTGGGAGCCCTACAGGGATGGACCAAGGTGAAAGCTGTAGACCCTTGTCAGAGGCTCTGTCCCAGCAAGGCAGACCCCGGAGTCTGAGCTCATCAGAGGCTAAGGATAAAGTGTATTGACTTTGTTCCATTTCAGATTGCACCTTCTATTCTTGTGACCATCTTTCTAGTTCCAGCTCTGGCGCTGACGGTGAGTGTGCAGCCAGGGAACAGTCTGCCTATGTCTTTTAGCAGAAACATTTCAAAGCTAATACCCAGGGGTAACATTCCTGTAGTTTCTCAAGGATTCCCCTTGACCCTGCAAAGGATGGACAGGTAGACACTTGGGGCTGCTGACTTTACTCATTGTTGATTGCTCTTTCTAGAACACTAGTGACAGTCGTCCTATGGATGGCTCTGTGGGGAGCCAGACCATCCATGTCGATACCCTCCGAGGTATGGTCAGCATCCAAGACAACAACCTTCTGAGTGAATGGAATGGAATCATGGACTACAAGAACGTAAGATGGGAAACTCACGTGTTACCATGGCAAAAGAATTCCTTGGTCTGGTCCAAATGGAAGCATCTTTACTGTCGTCCTCTGGGACTGGGGTGTGCTATAGGAGTTATTTTGTCTTGACTCCATATTTTAATGTTGACTTCTAAAGGAATATGGCTATGAACTACCACCTCCTTCAGTAATAAGGCCCATGAGGATAGCACATAATCAGGAAGAGAAACCCTGCGACTTAGCTGAACTCTTTAATAGAATGCTCTGTGACCACGGAGATTATTTTTCTGCTTAGCATGCCTCAGTTGCCATATCTGCAAAACAGCTCTGACAGCTGCCTCTCCTAACTAGTGGGGCTTTGAATGATGAAACAAAGTCAACACCCAGCCTCCCCACTCAGCCTTTTGCCACCCAGGTCCTTCTCACCCACCTCTGACACATTCTCTCCAGCACATTGGATAACTCAGAATAGACACAAGGTGTCCTTTCCACTCTCCCCGTGACCATCAGGTCATCTTCCTCTAACACCTTCTCTCTCTCTTCACCTCCCTGACTCTTAATTTCCCAAGAAGATTCCCTGAATCCTCCCAGTCTATACAGATTGCCTCTGATGGATACTGTTAGAAGCCAAGTAAAAATTTCCTCAATGAAACATTCCACAGTAGGCCATTAGGTGGCGCAAGGAAGGCATGATTACTGCTAGGGCCCAGGTTCTCAACCTTCCCAATATTGCAACTCTTTAATATGATTCCTCATGTTGTGGTGACCTCCCAGCCGAAAAATTATTTCATTGTTACTTCATAACTGTAATTTTGATACTGTTATGAATCATAATGTAAATATATAATATGCAGGATATCTGATATGCAACCTCCATGAAAAAGGTTATTTGACCCCCAAAGGGTCAGAGCCCACATGTTGAAAACCACTAATCTAGAGGCTGAGCTTCTTGAGAGCTGTGCCTGGGGCTCTGTCAGACCCAGCAGCAGCAAACTGCAGCTGTGATCCAAGCCAGGGAAGAACAAATGACAGACCACAAGGAAGAGACAAGCAGGGCAGACCCAGCTCTGGAACCCAAGTCCTGACACAGGCCTCCCAACTGCCCTGGCTACCCAGAGAGCCCTCTGTAGCTTACACAGCATTCCCCCAGGCAGTGAGGACCTCAGCTCTCGCCTCATCTCCATGGAAGAAAGGCTATTCCTCCTGCTTTACAGTAAAACAAACAAACAAAACAACCGAGGCTCCCAAGAGCCGTGGAGTAGCAGAGGAGGCCCCTAAGATCATCCGTATTGTCGTACTAAGATCATCCGTATTGTCGTATTGCGATCCTACCCTACCAGAGATAAAACCTTCCCCAGGAGGGGCAGAGGAGACAGGAGCGGAAGGGCTCAGGGCCAAGCAGCTCCTGATGCTGACCCCTGCTCTGGCATCCAGGGTGTGGCCCTTCTGAGATGTTCTGCATCTTGATCAGGCTAGCAGGGTATTGCACCCCTGAGGCCAGCAGGTGCATTAGTACTGAGGCTCATTGGGTGACACATTTCTGCTCTGTTGCTTTAAGGCCCTCCTGGCAGCTAAGTTGTTTAGCAAGATGGCCTGTGTCCTGGCCAAGATGGACCCAGCCGCTTTTCCAAGTTTGGATGATATGATCCAGGCCCTGGGCAAACAGGTGGGTGAGCGAGTCCAGGTCTCTTTGATTGGTGTCTATATGGGCTTTTCCGACTTACAGCCACTCCCGGACAACGTCTCACTCACGGGAGCTTCATCCATGCCTCTTTTTCCTGCCATGAAATCACATCATGTACAAAGGACTTTGGTGTCCCACTCAAGGCTAATGACAACTGAATCAATCAATATCCTATGTAATGACCTCATGTGGATGCATTCCCAACGGCTTCAAGCTATGCTAGAGGAGACAAGTGGCTGGTTGCAAACCTTTCCATGATTTCATGTCCCCTGTCTCTCTCCTTCCTGCCTTTCCTGGACACACACACACACACACAAATACACACACACACACACACTCACATACACACCACATACTTGAGTGCACTCCCATACATACCATTATTACCTTTAAGCCCAAGTCTGCTGAAGTTCTTGCCTATCTTCTCTAGTGAAATAGGAACTGCTAAGAGAAATAAATTAAAACCAGGAGGAAATTCTTGGCAACTAGTGGAATCTATTCCAACTTTGCTTAAATATTGACACATTTGGACAGCATTCAGCACTGGGGTGGTGGTACTAACTCTAGGGGGAAAAAGCGTGTTAAAACAATGCTATTTTTAGAAGTTGTGGGTGGAGAAATGCTCAGAGGTTAAGAGCACCTGCTGCTCTCCCAGAGGATGCCCGTTTGGTTCCCAGCCCCCACCAGGAGACTCTCACCAGTCTGTAACTTCAAACACTCCTACACATAAAACAAAAATACACAAATCTTTAAAAGAGAAGCTCAAAATGTCCTGTTCAACTAAACTGACGAAATATAAACACAGTAAATGTTTTAAAATGCCCGGTGTTAACATTCTGGATAAGAAAGCACCCAAAGCTAATAGAAAAAGCCACTGTCCAGATTTGCCAGAGCCCCGTTCGCCCTCCTGAGGCTTGGTAAAATATTGCAGTTAGAGACACCCAGAAAGCAAGTCAGGATTGGTAACTGAACCTCCCCCATGGACCCTCACAGCTTGCCTGTGAACCCCTTCTTGGATGTGCGATACCTCAGACGCCCCCTCTTACAGACTTCCGGTCACTACCCACCTACGCGCGGACTGACCTACACAGTTTTACCCAGCCGAATCAAAAACTTGGCCCAATACGGAGTGCCAGTCAAAGACCTGTGCAGAGCGGTCCCGACCTACTTTGCTCGGCAGCAAAAAGAAGGTGTGTTCATTACTAGAAACATGATGTGATGCATGAATCAAAAGATGTGAGAGGAGGTTCCAAGAGCTATCGGCAAACTGCAACGACAGCTCATCCCATCGTTTCTCCAGTGGAAGAAAAGTCGCATGGTTTGGGATATAGGGGATTCCTTACAAGGCTCATGGGGGAGGGAGCTGCCATAGGTTGCTTTGGGATCTGGTGACTGATGGACACTGCCATAGGTTGCTTTGGGATCTGGTGACTGATGGACACTGCCATAGGTTGCTTTGGGATCTGGTGACTGACGGACACTGCCATAGGTTGCTTTGGGATCTGGTGACTGATGGACACTGCCATAGGTTGCTTTGGGATCTGGTGACTGACGGACACTGCCATAGGTTGCTTTGGGATCTGGTGACTGACGGACACTGCCATAGGTTGCTTTGGGATCTGGTGACTGACGGACACTGCCATAGGTTGCTTTGGGATCTGGTGACTGACGGACACTGCCATAGGTTGCTTTGGGATCTGGTGACTGACGGACACACAGCCATAGGTTGCTTTGGGATCTGGTGACTGATGGACACACAGCCATAGGTTGCTTTGGGATCTGGTGACTGACAGACACTGCCATAGGTTGCTTTGGGATCTGGTGACTGACGGACACTGCCATAGGCTGCTTTGGGATCTGGTAACTGACGGACACACAGCCGTGACCCCAGCTTTGTCACACCCACTGCAGGGAAGGCCGGTAACTTCGGGGACCTCAGAGTCCTCGGTCCTACTCTTTCTTTCTTTTTTGTTTTTAAATTAGATATATTCTTTATTTATATTTCAAATGATTTCCCCTTTCCTGGTTCCCCCCCCCCCCGAAAGTCCCATAGGCCCTCTTCCCTCTCCCTGTTCCCCAATCAACCGCCCCCCCTTCCCTGTCCTGGTATTCCCCTACACTGCTGCATCAAGCCTTTCCAGGATCAGGGGCCTCTTCTTCCTTCTTCTTGGGCATCATTCAATATGTGAATTGTTTCTTGGGTATTCCGAGCTTCTGGGCTAAGATCCACTTATCAGTGAATGCATACCGTGTGTGTTCTTTTGTGATTGGGTTACCTCACTTAGGATGATATTTTCCAGTTCCACCCATTTGCCTAAGAATTTCATGAATTCATTGGTTTTAATAGCTGAGTAGTATTCCATAGTGTAAATAGACCACATCTTCTAGAGAGATGGCTCAACCGTTAAAGGCTAGGCTCACAACCAAAAATATGAGGGTCCTACTCTTTCTTAAGGTGCCTTTGGCCCAACAGTTATAAGTAGCAGCAGGTGGCCGGCGGTCCTGATGGGGCCTGGGGGAGGGGAGGGAATCAGTGATGCAAGGAGCTGAAATAGCTAGAGGCTAAAACTCCAAGATCTGCCTTTGAGTCCAGAAGCAGTCAGCAATACAGCTGGTGCCCCTCTCTTAAACCTTGGTCTTAAACCCACAAGCCAGAGTTCTTCAAACACAAGGGTCCAGGAGAGAACCAGGACACGCTGGGCTAAGGGGTTAAGAAGCATAAAAAGGAACCGTAAAAGTGAAAAAGGTGATTACAACACGGGCTGGTGAGAGGGGCCAGGGCGACCTCCCCTGACCCGAGTGTCCATCCAACGCACGTGCCCCACGTACCTGTTGACTCTGACTTTGTCTCTAAACTGTGGGTCCTTCTTCTTGAAGGTACCGCCCTGGCGATGGACCCAGACTCCTGTTCTGAGCTCCAGCTTCTATCCTTCATGGGACTGTCCATCTGTGGTGAGATCCCTGGGCTCTGAACCTCTCTGTCAGCTGGACTGGACAGGCCTGGTCCAGCCTCTGCCTGTGGGAAGTATCTCATTGCAATCCTCGCACTCCGCATGTTGGTTTCCCATGCAGCCCTGTGATCTGGGGGAAATAGGTGCATTTCTACCTTGTATGAAGAAATAATAAAGTTCCAGTGTCACTGGTCCTGCAGATGGATTTCCTTACCCCGTCCTCTGCATCATCCTTCATCCTCCGCATCATCCCTCATCCTCCGCATCATCCCTCATCCTCCGCATCATCCCTCATCCTCTGCATCATCCTCCACATCATCCCTCAACCCCTGCAGCCTCCCTCATCCTCCACATCATCCCTCATCCTCTGCATCATCCTCCACATCATTCCTCACCCTCTGTGTGTCCTCCCTCATCTTCTGTGCACTGCTGGCATGTGCTTCCCAGAGCATCCTCCATCATGGGGCTGCTCCACCGGAACCTCTCATTTCTGAGTCTCTGGCTATCTCTCGAGAATTTTTGGCAATAGATGAATAAACCACCAACGGAGCCCAGTCTGCTTTGTCAGGTCTGACGCTTCACTCATCTCCTGAAAACTGGGACTGGGGCTCCTGGGGTGTCTCTTTCTTGTGTTGTCCCAGCTACACAGTAACGACCTGCAGAGTGACCAGGGATCCTCCCTCTAGAACTCTAAGCCGGGAGCTATAGCCCTTAGATAGGTGTCCCCATGACAAAATAATAAGGATCCAGATATTCAGAATTCATTTTGTAACTGTCCTTCTGCCGGGATAGCCTTGTACCCATCACTAGCCCCTCCAACCCATGTGGTCTCACCTAACTCTACCCATCACTCCTGTTCCTGGAACCCTAGGGATGAGGTTTTCAAGGTCCTTCTAGAGTGGGGTGCACTTCACAAAGCAGGCTTCTGTGGTCCCCAACAAGAGACCCCTGCAGTGGTCCATGCCACAGCCTCCTCGACTCCATGGGAGGACCTGAGTCTGAGGCCCCAGGCCCTGACCACTCTAACCAGGGAGCTTGAGCACAAGTTGCTCAGGGCTGTTGTGGGTGGCAGCAGTGGTAGCTTGTTTCCTGAGATGTTATGGGCTGGGTGGCTCTCTTCTCATTCAGTTGTGTGTTAAATGCTTAGATCAAGATTTCTACTGAGGCGTAAGGTAAGTCATAGTCCTTCCTTTCTCTAAGATTGTTACCCCATGACTCCAAAATGGCTGCGACAGCTCCTGACATCAGTATTGTATCCTCGCTGTAGGAGGGAGAAAAGGAAAAAGCAAAGAGCAGAATTTCCAGTCATCTGAATCTATCCTTCGTTATCTGGAAAGAATATGGTTCCTGAAAGCCTCACTTGGCACCCTTCTGCTTACGTGTTGTTATTGGCCCCCTGACCTCTCTAGGCCAATCTGCCCCCTCACTTTCTTAAGAGAAGCTATGATCTTGTTTTCTTAGGAGAAACAGGACTGACTTAGCTTAACTTTCTCCACCTGGGCACTAGAAACATATTGAGCCAAAAAAATTCTTCCCGGAGGGGGCCATACTATGCATTGCAGGGTCGGTCCTCTCATTGCTGGATGCCAGTAAGGCCCATCTCTGGCTGTGATAGTGATGATAGCTCATCTCCTGGGTACAGGAGTGAAGTCACAGCCAGCTGAATGCTAACCTGACGGATCTGGTTATCCCCCTACAACTGAAGGTGCACACAGAAGGGTTGTGTAGCTGCTGCTGTTGTAGCCTAAGGTTATGCTAGCCAGAAAGAGGGGGCTGGGGAAGAGACACGGGCTTTCAATAAAGCTTGTTTTGAAGAACAGTATTAGATGGCTCTGATCAGCTGCAGATAAGTGACCCTTTCTTCAGGTTTTCTCTGCCAGGGTCACCCCATGCCTTTAGAAGCAATTTTTCATACTTTGTTCAGGTACATAACTGTAATGGTAAGAAAACTGGACTGATCTAAGGTATTTCACCATTATAGGAAACCAGAAAGCTTACCATTGTCTTAGCTCACTAGTGTATTCATTATGTTTGGCAAAATAATGCCGAATTCACTCATTGAGTCAATAATCCTAGCAGGTAATTCTATACTGAAGTCATGGGGTCTTCTAACCCCAGCATCTATGGAGAATAGAATGAACAGACCGTCTTATCCCCTTGGAGGAGGAGCAAGGGGGTGTGTGTGACACACAGGGCTTTAGCACCCTGCCCCCGCCTTGGTTCCTTCAAGAACTCCTTTGGGAGGCTGGCTCCAGGTATGGCCGATCTGCCTATTGTGACCTGTGGCCTCTTCCAGCATCTGAGACCATTTGGTCCAGACTCCCTCTTCTTTGCTTATGGCCTCGGCCTTGGGCATCCCTAGATTAAAAAGTTGAGATACACTTTCCTTAGCCCTTAGACAGGGCTAACTATAAGGAACTGTAGCAAGGCTCCAGCCTCCCAAAGAGGGAGGGGAATTCAGAGACAGCAAAATGAGAAAGTAGACCTTGTAGCTCTGCTGTCAAAGTGGAACCAACATGGTTAAAGCAATAGGGAGCATATCTATTAGAGCCAACCCCAGGAGGTGTCTGGTGCTAACACCCTCCCTGCACCCAGCCGACCTCCCTGGCCACAGGAGCCAGCCGGGGTCATCTCCAGAGACTTTATAGATAAAACCAACTCATAATCAGAGGTGTCTCTGTCTCTCTGGAAACGAAGCTGGGATGGGGACCCTGGGGTGAACCATGGTGCTGCTACTCTCTCCTCAGGGAGGAAAGCCATGAAGAGGGTACCACAAAAAGAACCCAGCTGAAAGGCAGAAAAAGAGTCTGGCCTCCATCAAGCACCCAGCTCCAAGGTGCCCCCTCCTCACCTGCAGCTAGCTACACACACTCTCAGCTCACCCTCAGCTGCAGCAAGCCAGATTTGGGTTCCATCACTAGCAAACACCCAAAACACTCTGTCCTTTTCTTAGCAGTGTATAACATACTCAGTACTACTGTCACCAAACTGTTTATAGAAATGTCCCATTTCCCCACTAAGAAAATAGCATCCTCAAGGATAGTAGCTTGAGATTCTTAGCCCATCATACCTCAGTGCCAAGTACCCAGGAGGCACTTCTGATGTGTCTGTCTGTCGTGGGTCAGAGTGAGGACTAGGAAGACTCAGTGACAGACAGATTTCTGTTTAAATCTCTCTTTGTTCTGAACTGAACTTGCATCCAGCTGCCCAGACTATCCAAGACCTGGCTAATTGATCTTGGAATTGATCCACATGATATAATTAATTTTAAGCTTTGGACACTTTTCCTACAGTGTATTAACTTGGATTCCCAGCTTTTCTGGTTCTCTTCTTGGTGTTACTGGCCCTCCTGGTTACTCCAGATCAACACATGAGAGAATAGTGTTAACTGTGGCCAAGACTGCCGCTTCAGCAGTTTAAAACACGTGTCTTAAAAGGCACCTGAACGGCCCTCAAAGCCAACTCATTGGTCAGAAGAGGAAGCTTTCTTTGGTAGGACAGTGAGGTTGTTTGACAAGAATATGCCAAGCCCCACCCTCTTCCCAGTGTAAGGCTTAGCCACTGTTCTTGTCCCTTCTCAACCCTGCTGTCTGAGCCTTGACATCACAGATGCTCAGCTGGTCTGCAGGGAGCTGCCGAGAGACGGAGGCTCCCACCCCACTGCTTAGACTGCGCGTGCCTCATCATACAGTGTATCTTAGATGAAGTCCTTCTATTCACTGAGATCAATAGTGCTTGGCTTCCCATTGTGCCCATGAACAAACACACACGGATATCTGTAAATATATCATTTTTATGTTATTATTCAATTTCACAAGTAGATGGAATGTTGGGAAGAATTTAGCTTGGCTTTGGAGTGGAAACCAAAGGAATATTTTTTTGAAAAGATGAAGTCAGTTGATGGGCCATCCTAAAGGTGAATTCCTCCACAGATGGAAATTCCCAGGATCCCCAGGACCCCCACCTTTGCACAGGCTCCAGTGCTCACCTCTTCTGGAAATGGGAAAAATGTAAAGAAATAGCATTAAAAGTGTGTTTCAGTCTAGCAAACCAGTGTTTTCAAGGGGTCCTGATTGCCGGGGTGGGGATAAAGCTTATAATTTCATAGCACCCAAGACTTTAACCATAATTTTATTGAAAGTACTACTACCACTACTACTACTACTACTACTACTACTACTACTACTAATACTAATACTAATAATAATAATAATAATAATAATAATGATAATAAGGCTTACATAAGACCGACAGCTCGGGAAGTGTTGCTCTGGTAGATGCCATGTGACTTGGTGCCAATGGAGTGCCCGGCTGCCTCTCTAAGTGATTGAGTGCTGACTTTCTGGGCAAATGGGCAGCAAATGCTAACACCTTCTTTACCTTCCACTACTCTGACAAATGTCTCTTGTTTTCCACTAGTTCTGATCACTTTGCCACAGTCAGTGCAAAACTCAGTAGTGGTCACATCGCCCTGTGACCCCAGGCTGCTGCCCCCTGCCTATCCACAGACTCTGCCTTCTCTTTCCTGGAATGCTCTATGCCGGATCCTGGCAATATTCTTTACCACCTCCAGAGGATACTGCTTGAAAGATGGTCTGGAAATGGTTGTTGTTCGTTTGTTTTAACATGGAGCACTTATGTGTGAAAGAAGAGGATCCCAGGGACCCTCTAGATGCCCAGGAACCCTGTCATACTCTACTTGTTATTTGTCACTCAGTCATTCCCCAAGATACTATGCCCCCACGGGGCAGAGCTTTGCCCATTTCTGTATTCCTGTCTCTAGCGGTCCATGCACATAGTCGAAACTCAGTTCCTGAAGTAAACTGAACTAAGTCATGTTCTCACTTATGCACAATTCACACAGCCCCCACCCCCGACTGTGTGGCTCGTAGAAGCCTCCAGAGCTCATTTGGTTTCAGTGGTACTCACTTGGCTTTGTAGCCACCTCCCCTTCATACAGAGGGATGTTCTTGCACAACTGCTCAATAGGTGACCCAAACAGGAACCAGTCCACCTTCATGATCAGAGACTTCAGAGGGTTGTACCTGACCCAGGTATACTCAGAGGAGTCAATGGCATTCATTGTCTAGATGACATGACAGAGAAGAACAGTGTGAAGACACTGGTAAGCATGGTGGACCTTACTTTAAATTGTAAATGCATTTCTCTGTCCAGTGGTTGAATAAAGGGCATTCTGGGATCTCAAGTCATTGTCTCCTCTGACCACTGTGTCTGGAAAAAAAAGTTTGTTTTTACCCACAGTATAGTACTGCAATGAAACTTGCAGAAGGTAAATCGGCTGATAAAGAAGAACAGATGGGGCTGTGTAGACAGGACCAGAACTTGGTGCTAGCCTCAGTGTGCTGTGTGGAGATTCTCGCTCTTTGGTGTTATTTGTCTGTGTCATTGATCCAGCATTGAATATCACAAATGTACTCATTTTAAACTGAACACTGTATCTAAGTTCTCACTTCTGAGAAGAGAGATTCGCTAGCCCCTCTCCAAAGACAGCCCGTTTATGTTCTTATAAGCCCACGTATTCAGGGCTCTTTGATGAAAACTTTCCTGAGATGAGCTTCCGTGCCTCCCTCTCCCAAACATGAGAACCTGGAGGGAAGTTGAGCCTCGTATGCATATTTCATGGTCTACAGTCTCATTTTCAAGAGGCAGTAACATGGGCAGACGCAAAGGCTGGCTCAGGCGCAGAGTTTTCACGGAACCCCCGATTACCTGCTTCTCATAGAGGTACCGTTGGAGTTTGTCCAGAGTAGGGATGGCTTTGTGGTCCATCTTGATGATGTAGCAGGCTCTCCGGGAGAGCACCCGGGATGCGATGTAACCCTGAGGGGGAGGAGCAGACTTTCTGACTCTACAGTTTTCAGCATTCAGATTTGGTGAGGTTGACATTGAATCTTAGAAGAAAAAGACTGAGTATATACTATGGATTAGTGCCATTGCCTATCAGTCTGGAATTCTGTCCATTCATTTTTGATATGAAATTTTTTTTCTCTACTTGTCACTTGGACCTCTGTGAGAGTTGACATATGTTCTCTGTGTTCTGGAATCAAGGTCTGCAATGTGGAGTTTAAAGAGTGAGAAAGAATAGCTCTCCGCCTCTCTCCTTTGAACTTTCTCTAACCTGTTCCTCAATTTTGACTAACTACAATATCATTCAATATCATAATGACTCTACATGTAGCTATTTGAATTCAAGTCCAGTGAACTTTACAATTCATTTCTGGGCACATTTTGAGTACACAATAGCCACAATGCCTAGAAGCTTTCCTTCCAGAAAATTTGAACATAGACCGTCTCTGCCTGACTTGAAGTTCTTTCTCTTAGGTCACACTGTTTGAGAAGTCTCCTAGGCAGGCTTATGTCTACCCTTATGCCACATGCCTTTCCTGTTCTCCCCTTTTCTCCTTCTCCTCTCTTCCTCAGACTCTATCCACACACTGGAGGGGGCTCAAGGAAGCTGCAAAGGAAACACACAGGTGTGGGGAGTTTGACATGAGGAAGGGTGACATGGGCTGTCATGACATTTTGACCTTGAATGGGAAATTTCTCTGTGATGCTTCAAACACACACACACACACACACACACACACACACACACACACACACACACACCATTCTAGTTCCTAGTTTTCAATTCTCAAAAGTTTTAGTACCTAAAACTAGGCACTAGACCGAGGCCAGTGATGGAGAAGAGAGTTAAACAAAGTCTCCACATCTGATCTTTTAAAAGCCACTTTTGGAATTTCCATGAAATCTATGTAAAGATAACTTTAGTTGTCAAAGACTTGAAAGAATCTATGCTTTTAAAGGTGGCATGAAACCCCCAGTACCACCAGGAAGAAGGCATGCGAGGAGTTGTGAGAGAAAAGAGGAGGAGAGCAGCTTCAGTGTAGGTGTCTGGGCTGGCTATCTCCAGGTAAGTCATCCCATAATAGACATGAGTCTATTATGATATAGTCATAATATATATATTAGTCTATTATTAGAGAAACACATTCGTAAAGTAATCCAAATCAGTAAATGGATGGAACACAATAAGCTTTTGGAGCAAGTTTCTAAGACTTCTTTTTAGCTCAGTAACCAACACTGGGAAGGCCTTATAGAAAGTATAATGTTGTCTGCACTACATGAGCAATTTAAGTGTGTGCATGGTTCTGGGTTTCTGCTCATTTGAGATTGCTCATTTTCTGTGTTTTGTAGCAGAAGTTCTCATTTACTCATCCAACTGGCATTTCCCAGTTCTGGACATTGCTTCGAGCGTTCTTCCTGTTCATGTCTGGGCCAGTAGTGGGACATCATTGCTGTCCACTGAAAGTATTTCTTTCCTTAGAAATGGTTTTATTTGCTTGCTTGATTATTTAAAGGGAAAGGAAGAAGTGGAAAAAAATTAAAGACTTGTGAAGATAGATCATGTAATTTAAATATGTACTATGTAGCTGACCCCTGCCCTTTACAAAACGAGTCTTAAATAAAGCTTCCCTCTCTGCTTACATGCTTATAGTCAAAAATTGTGGTCGAAGAGCATGAGCCTGAGTGGATGTTGATGGTGGCCGTGTTCTTCTGGTTGTCAATCGTTACTGTCTCCTGGACATTGCCGCCATTGCTGCTTGGGATGAAGATGTTAAAAATCTAGAATTGACAACAAAGTCAAATTAAGTTTGTCATAAACAGTATATATTTGAAAAGCAGGTCTTTCACCAAGATAAAACCTCTGACTTCAATGGACAGTTCACTGGAAGCCCACGCAAAGCTTGGGCTGAGGCAAAGCCTGTGCTGAGACAGAGCGCAAAGCTTCTCTCACTGGTTTATTATATTACGTATGGGAGAGCTGGAGCGATGTCTTTGGAAGGGAAATGGGACTCGCCACCTGCTAGTGTGTTGGGCTGCACTGTGAAGGTGTTGCACGTGCTAGCATGTTAGGTTGCATTGTAAAGTTGTTGCTGGTAGAAACCAATGAAGACCACGCCAGCCTTTCCATTGTTGGGATCCCATCTTAAAGAAGACTCATGCACTCGCGTGGCCCTTGGGATGACCTGGTCCCGCATAGTTCCTGTCTTCTCCCATAGCTCTAAGAAGCCAACTCACCTCCTCTGCCTGTGACTGTATTCCAAAGATGGACAGCACCACCAGAAATGCCACCTGAAAAACACACCAACTCTAAGAGTCATTCATTGAGGGGATCAGCAGGAGACAGAGGGCCCCGAGGCACAACATCCAACCATCATAAGTAGCCAGCAGTCTATTTTTCTGCTTTAAAAGGTAGAAAATGCATTTGCCCACTCAGTAGGCACTTGTTGAGCTTGTGTGATTTATTAGACACACGGTTCTCCTTGACTACTCATTCCCCAGCTCTTTGGCATGATATCATCTAGATGGTAGAGAACTTTGGGTGGGTGAGTAGGGAGGGACTCATGGGCAGGGGGCAGGCAGGGGGGACCTGATATGAGTTATACTAGCTTTCAATTAGTGGATAAGTTATGTCCTCTGATCTAAGGGGGAAGCCTGCCCTTCTTGACACTGAGGGAATGAAGCCTTTCACACGAATCTGTGAGTGATGTGGACACAGTGGGTTTTTAAGCACAGCTATGGAAGGAGGACACTGAGAGCACAGTTAACCTTTGACATCAAGGAAGGTATCTATTGGGTGCCATAGCCTGAATCTCAGTAGTTCTCTGGACAAGGCAGGACCAGTGGGCCATGGACTTACATAGACACAGCTCTGATGCTCTGCCAAGATTGTTTCCAAGTCTGACCCAACATCAGCAGCAGCTGTTGTCTTCTCCCTTCTAATTGCTACAGTGAACTCTACTGCCAGTTTCAGACACTGGTGGGTGGAAGATGTGTGGAAGGGTAGAAGCTTCCAGTAACGGCCTGTAGGGCTATTCTACCCTCCTCTCCATCCCTTTCCTCACATTTATCCTCTGGGGTACCCCACGGTGGAGAATCTAACAACAATCTACATGCAGACATCCTGCCGGCCACTTATGTGGGGCTCTCTGCACCCCACGTCAGGCCTACTCTGGAGCCTCAGATGCCCCCTGTATATTCTATTTATTGGGTCTAGACTAGAAGTTTGGACAAGGGAATCAACTAACCAGCTCAACTAGTCAACTAACCTGTGCCTAGAGAAAGCGCAGGAAGTGTCCTCTGCCCCCAGATTCCCCACACCCACATCAAGGTTGATATATCTTGGCTATAAGTTTGTACTTTAGGCTTAAATCTGCCCCTGGAAAATCAAGAGGCCCTGGGAGAGGACACTGTTCAGCTGGCTGACCATCTTTGTCACTTTAGGGCTGACACTTAGCTTGCAGCTTTCTCTTCTAGAAGCTAAGTGAAAAGAAGAGGCGGAGGCTGGAGGAGAGCTTCCATCCTGTATCCGGGCAGAGCTACCAGAATCCGGTATCAGTCAGGGAGGGTGGGGACATGGGGAAGGGGAGTCATTAAAGGGTTGTTTTACCTGAGTAAAGAACTTAGACATGAGAACACTCTGATTGTTTTAAGTTCACCTCACTACTACTGTGCACAGGTCCCAAGAGAAAGAACCCACACCCTAAGTCCTGAGCTTACAGATCTGGAGAAACCAGTCCCCTCTGCCTCAGTGTCCTCAACTTTACAATGAGGACGGTAGTGCCTAGTCTACAACTATCAGCACAACTAGCAGAGGTAATCGTCCTTGAGAAAAGCTTGAGCTGAGCATGGTTTGAGGGCACCTGCTGTCATTCTCATCACAGACATTGTCGTTTAAAGTAACACTTCTCTTTCATGACAAATGGGATTGCTCTCTAATGCCTAAACCCCTCACCAAGTGATGAGAAGGGATTAGTACTAAAACACACCTACCAAATAAAATCTCTACAGACTTCCTTTTTTCCCCTTTGTACATTTTGAGTAAACCTAAGATATGTAGACAACGGACACATAAATATTCACCATTCCCACCCCGGACACTGTGGTTAATTCAATCACAGCAGCATAGACGTGCAGAGTGTTTGTCTGAGACCCTTGAAGTCCAAAGCATGTTGGATACAAGCAGCAGCAAGAGCACAGAGGAGACAGTGCATACTCACGAGGGGTTTCATTTTGCCTGAAGAGAAGGAGTTGGAGCGAGTGTGAAGCCTTTGCAGCATCCAGCCTTTATATTGGCTTTAAGATGTGGAAATCTCTTTCCCAGGTGATCATGTCAGAAAAGATCTGGTCCATATCTCTGACACACCTTAGCAAACTCCCTTATCAGGTCTGAGACCTAACCACATCCCAGGTATCAGTGAAGTTTGTTAGTTTGTACTGAAAACTCCCCATTGGTCACTCTGCAAACACTCTCTGTTTATCTGTCCGGTTTGCACTGGTTGAGTTCCGCCCTGTAACGACACTCCAGGACACTCGTTCTTCACACACAGACACTGAAGGAACATTCTAGCTCCTTCTCCCAAATGTAAAGTCCCCAAGACTTCTGGGCCCCTCTCAGGGTCTCTTCAACACTACTCAGCTTATGGGATTTGTCTGCCTTGACATTAGACATGAAAAGAAGAGGTGAGGTAGAGACTTCAAGCTTTCCTTGAATACAGATAGTCCCATGCCTGTCTTTCCTGTCTTTAGAGTCAGTGGCCATCTGCAGATTCATAAGGAACAAGATTTGGGAGTCAACCAGCAATGACGAAATGTTTCAACTGGGCCTTATACAGTGCACCAGGGACGGAGGGTGACACATCTCCACTTACCTTGAGAAAGTCTCCGATTTTAAAAAGATTGAGAGAAAAGCAGAGCTTGGGTGGGTTTTTGTTGTTGTTGTTGTTTTGTTTTTACCACTGTTAGCATCATGAAGGGATGATGACTGTAATAAGACAAAGAGAGGTTTTGTTTTTTTAAAACAACTGTCAATTGTGAGATATTGAGCAAGAAGCTAACACAAATAAGCAAGATTTTTAAAGAAGGAAGTCTTTAGAAGTGGACACTCAGGGTGGCCTGGTTCCAGAGAACTCTGCTGCCTTGACTGCTCAACTGGGATGGCAAGGGGTGTGTCTTTACTGAGTGTTTCTGAGGTCCCTGCAGCAGGAAGGACTACAGTTTTGTAGAACATCTGTTAATGCTCTCCCATCCCTGGCTCCAACAACACAAGGAAGCAAGAAGGCCAGGACTCTAGACAGGATTGCTTTCAGATGTCTGCCTCATTTTACCCATCCCCAGGAGGTCCAAGTTCATAGGTCTAATGGTGAGACTATTAGCATTATGCATGTTCCAGCACCTTCTAAACGCATTGCACATATTAACTCAGTTCTTATGGTCCTGTTCCCATTTCCCAGGAAGGAATACCAAGGTTCAGGGAAGCTAAAATAACTCCTTGGAACCACACAACTTCCTCAAGCTGAAGCTTGAGCCCAGCCTGATGCTATACACCACCTTCTTAACCACAAGTCTTCTCAGACTGCTGTGGGATAAGCACAACTTCTCACCTTGCTGAGTTGAGGCATGAGCAGGATTCTGAATGTAGATTGCTTCCAGCTTAAAGATAGTTTTGGAACTTTAATCCCAGCACTTGGGAGGCAGAGGCAGGCAGATCTCCATGAGTTCGGGGCCAGCCTGGTCTAGAAAATGGCCTTGGAAAATGTGAGGCTTGACCACAACTCAATGAAAACTTCACTAGGAGAGTGTGAAGCTAACTGTGTTGTTCCCAATGCCTAAGCCTCACAGCTGCAGAGGGGGGTAAGATCCCAGACACAGAGGGGCCTGTGTGGAGCAGGGTCAATCTGCCGCAGCACAGTGGGTCTATGAGGCAGTGTGGGCGGGCACACCTCCTAAGTTCTCACAGAGCTGTTGCAACTCCCGCAAGCATTGTTCTTTATCATTTTTGCTTTAGTATTGCTTTAAAAAATGTTTCCAATGTCTTTAATGCACTTTCCTACATTTTGTTAAAATCCTACTTTTCGAATTTAAGTTTACTATTACTTCTGAGTGTAGTATGAGGTCCCAATACATTTTTTTTTCCATTTAGACATCTAGCAGTTCCAACATCTGTTAGTGAATAACTGTTTGCCCTAACTTCTAAGGCCACTCAGGTCCATGGAAATGTCCTCCTGCTTGCTGCCATGCTGCTCAACTGGTCCATCATGCTACCGAAGGACGATGACCCCAGATGCACAGATGGGTCTTAGACCCAGTAGGTCAGATCCCTCAGCGTTGCTATTTCTAAAGTTCCTGTCTGCTTCCTCAGGTACTGACTTGTTTTCCTTTTTGTTGGTTTCTACCTTGGTTCTTGTAGAATTACTGTTGTTCTTTGTCTGATGGCTTAAACTGGGTGTTACTCCCTTACACAGAGTCTTTTTCTGCTATTTTAAATGGAAGCATTAGGTAATAATGTATTTACCGCTAAGTATGTTTTATTTGCATGATATAACTATTTTATCTTTTTAAAAAAATTCTTAATTCCTACTGTGATTTTTCCCCTTTAACCCAGTTATTAAGACATTTTTTAATTTCTCTTACAAAGTTTTGCTCCCACCCTCCCTCACCCCCTCTCTCCTTCCCAATCAACTCTTTTTATGCAGATATTTCTCTTAAAAAATTCTTCAGGTCTTTAGCAGGCACACTTGAAGTCATCCTTGATTCTTCTGCTGTTTTTTCCTCTGTAAAGCCTCTCCTCCCACTCATTCCTTCACAATTACACACACCCCATTGCTGTGACCTAGGAAGAACGTTAACATCAGCTTCAATAAGGAACAATTAATTGATCTTAGCCATTGTGACAGGTATTAGATGGAATCTCAGAGTCATCCTGATTTGCCTTTCTCTGGTGGCTAAGGATGTCAAACCTTTTTTTTTTTAAGTGTCACTCAGCCATTTGAGATTTCTCTATCGAGAATTCTCTGCTTAGATTTGTACCCGAATTTTAATTGGATTATTTGGCTTGTTGATGTCTACTTTCTTGTGTTCTTTATATATTTTGGATGTTAGCCCTCTGTCAGTGTGAAGTTGGTAGAAATCTTATCCTATTCTGTAGACTGCAACTGCAGTTGGGATATGATGCATGAGAGAAAGAAGTTAAAACTAAAATAAAAACTAACAAATAGGAAGAAATTCCTAACTCTCCATGCTCCTGGCACATGAGCCTGTGTTTTGAATTTGTGTGATGTCCAGTGCAGATGCTTTCTGTGGTGGGTGGTTTTCATTCAGTCCATGGCCTGTATGCTTCAGCTTTCTTCCTAGATGGCTTCCTTGTCCACAGTATGTATCCTTGTGGTCATCCTAGTACCATTCAGGTGACAGAAGTATGGAACAATGGTATGAAGAAAACACACCTGCTCTAAACTTCTCCAGACTAAAGGTGACCACCTGTGTTCATGTCTCCTGGTAAAGAACAGTCACTTGACCCCATCTAGACATCAGCATCAGTAGCCCTATCTAGATATGAAGGATCAGCTGTCTATCATCCCATCCTCAGCATCATTGACCCTGTCTAGATGTGAGGGATGAGTTGCCCATCATCCCATCCTCAGCATCATTGACCCTGTCTAGATGTGAGGGATCAGCTGCCCATCATCCCATCCTCAGCATCATTGACCCTGTCTAGATGCGAGGGATCAGCTGTCCATTATTCCATCCTCAGCATCATTGACCCTGTCTAGATGTGAGGGATCAGCTGTCCATTATTCCATCCTCAGCATCATTGTCCCTGTCTAGATGTGAGGGATCAGCTGCCCATCATCCCATTCTCAGCATCACTATCAGTCTAGGTTCTGTAAATATCACTTTGATTACATTTTTCTCTTTGTTTAGACTTAAAAATGTCTATCAAATATATAGTAAAGTTGATAACTCCGAGGTTGCCATTTAATTCAATCTGTAGTCTTCTGCCAGAGGAGTTTTAAAAGTGAGATGACAGAAATTGCTACAGATCTCAACCTGTACTTACAAAGGCCAGGTGTTAAAGGCTTGGTTCCCAGCCAAGGAGGAAGTAGAACATTTATGAGGTGGAGACTATGTAGGAAGTTAGATCAGTAGGGGTATGACCAAGAAATGAGGCTGTTAGAACCCCGGTCTTTCTCTCTCCCTCTTCTTCTCTCTCTCCATCTCTCTCTCCTTCCCTTTCCCTCTCCCTCTCCTACTCTCTCTCTCTTCCTCTCCTTCCCTCTCTCTCTCCCTCCCCCACCCCTCCTTCTCCCTCCCTTTCCTTCCTCCTCCCCTCTTCCTTCCCCCCTCCATTTTCCAGCTTCCACCTATAAAACAGTGAACAAATATGAACCTTTCTTATTTTTAAGCTGATTATCTCAGGCATTTGTCATAGCAACAGAAAACTGAATATCACAGAAGGGAATATTCTAAATAAAGGAAAGAAAAAGCCTGTAAGGGCAGAAGGAAGTTCATCTGCTGAGATGAGTGCCCACAGCCACACATCCCACACACTTAGATGCCTTTCCTGCATGTTGTCGACACCTAATCTCCCTTTACTATGTTCCCCTCCCTCCATGCTTCCTTTACTAAGTGTCTTTCCTCTCCTCTCCACCCTGCATTTATTTCTTCTCTTCTGTTCTTCACAACCATCTGTCTAGTGATAATCATGGGAAAAATAGACTACTTGCTGAAGATTCACTGTCTACCAGAAAATATAAATAACTTTTAAAACCAGTAAATGTGAATGTATGGGGATTAGAAATACACACGAATCCAAAATAAAGAGTGTCATGGCCGGATGTATAAACAAGACAGATCACATTTGTAGTGCCTATTGTTTTCTATAAAAATAATAACTCATGTCCTGTGATGACCTTGAAGTCTTTCAGATTTATCTTGAAGAGTCTGCTTTTTTTTAAATTTTAATTTATTTACATTTCAAGTGGTTTCCCCCTCTCCCGGAGACCCCTTATCCCATCCCCCAACCCCTGCTTCTATGAGGGTATTCCTCCACCCACCCACTCACTCCCACCTCCCCACTCTTGATTCCCCTACACTGGGTCATCTATCGAACCTTCATAGGACCAAGGATCTCTTCTCTCATTGATGCCTGACAAGGCCGTCCTCTGCTACATATGCAGCCAGAGCCACGTGTACTCCTTGGTTGGTGGCTTAGTCTCTGGGAGCTCTGGGGGGTCTGGTTGGTTGATATTGTTGTTCTTCCTATGAGGTTGCAAACCCTTTCAGCTCCTTTAGTCATTTCTCTAACTCCTCCATTGGGGACCCCAAGCTCAGTGCAATGGTTGATTGTGAGCATCCAATTCTGTATTTCCAAGGCTCTGGCAGGGTCTCTCAGGAGACAGTTATATCAGGCTCCTTTCAGAAAGCCTTTCTTAGCATCCACAATAGTTTCAGAGTTTGGTGACTATATCTGGGATGAATCCCCAGGTGGGGTGTGCCCCCCCCCGCCCCAAGCCTTCTGAGCCGGAATTCCAGACCTCAGTGCTAACCACAATCTCCCCCACCTAGGGTGGAGCGCTGGACAAAGGTGAAGTCCATTGTTCTTCCAGATCTACAACCTCCTGAATTAAGCAGGGGACCCGCCGAGCAGTAGAGCCAACACCCACTGAACAGACCCTCGAACCTTGGGGGAAGGGTTTCACCCACAACCTTAAATTCTGAGTAACCCATTAAAATTTTTAGCCTTGATCAGAAAACCTGTCTTGGCTCCTTATTTCTCTCGCAGGCCCATTCTATTTCATCCCAGCTTTCCTTCCAGGTGGCCTTGGTTCCCTTAGGCACAGGCAGCTACAGTGGGGCAGTCTCTGGATGGCCTTTCCTTCAGTCTCTGCTCTGCACTTTGTCCCCATATTTGCTCTCATGAGTATTTTGTTCCCCTTCCTAAGAAGGACCGAAGCACCCACACATTGGTCTTCTTTCTTCTTGAGCTTCATGTGGTCTGTGAGTTGTGTCTTGGGTATTCCAAGCTTCTGGGCTAATATCCATTTACCAGCGAGTGCATACCATGTGTCTTCTTTTGTGACTGTGTTACCTCACTCAGGATGATATTTTTTAGGTCCATCCATTTGCCTAAGAATTTCATTAATTCATTGCTTTTTTTTATAGCTGAGTAATGTTCCATTGTGTAAATGTACCAAATTTTCTGTATCCATTCCTCTGTTGAGGGACATCTGGGTTCTTGCCAACTTCTGGCCATTATAAATAAGGCTCCTGTGAACATAGTAGAACATGTGTCTTTGTTATATGTTGGAGAAATTTTTGGGTATATGCCCAGGAGTAGTAAAGGTGGGTCCTTAGGCAATACTATGTCTAATTTTCTGAGGAACCACCAGACTGATTTCCAGAGTGGTTTTACCAGTTTGCAATCCCACCAGCAATGGAGTGTTTCTCTTTCTCAACATCCTCAACATCTACTGTCCCTGAGTTTTTGATCTTAGCCGTTCTGACTGGTGTGAGGTAGAATCTCGGGGTTGTTTTGATTTGCAGTTCCCTGATGACTAAGGATGTTGAACAATTCTTTAGGTGCTTCTCAGCCCTCCAAGTTTCCTCAGTGGAGAATTCTCTGTTTAGTTCTGTACCCCAAAAGAGTCTGCTTTTTACAGAGCCCACATTTAGCCCCAGCTTCTGCTCTGCCTATGTTCCCCTTCAACAAGGTAGCTACCAATTTCTTATATAATGTTGTCTATATGAGCTGTAGAAGACCATTACTCTTAAAAAGTTAGATGTAAAAGCAAAATGTTTAATACATATGAGAGGCAAGAGATAATATCTTCAATTCCCAAAGGTGTTTTACAAATCCACAAAAAAATTACTGACCTTTTGTAGGCAGGCAAATCATCAGAGTGGAGGAACAATGACTGGGAACAGCTGAGGTGCTGCGGCTCTGGCCGGTCCTGCCGGGATCTGGGTCCTCTGGTGTCTGTGCACCGTGACCCTCGGCTGGAGAAAAAGAGCAGAGAGCGCCTCACATCATCTTCAGGCTCTGATAAGCTGGCCAACAAAATATACCAAGAGCAGTGGCTGACAGAGTAAGCTCAGAGTGGCGGCTACCTACGGTCATTACTACTACCATAGATAAAGTGATTGCAGAAATAGTAGAGAACTGGGGGTTCAGGCAGAACTATTGAAGCAAAATAAAGATATCAGGGGAAATCTCCAAACAGTAATTTTAAAAATCACTTCCTTTAGGTTAAAGAGGAAGCTATACAGAAATTAGAGAATATTTTTAATTAAATGGACATAAAAATACAGTATAAAACTTGTAAGATTCAGCTTCAGAAAGAAGTGTTTAGAGAAAAATTATGTAAAATGCTTATGTAAGGACATATGCCTTAAGATCTTTTGAAAACCGGAGCCATCTTTCTGGCTCATCAATTAAGAACCCTGGCTGCTTTTCTGGAGTGCCCAAATTGCCAGCATCCACATGACAGCTCACGGCTGTCTATAACTCCAGTTCTGGGGGATCCAGAGCCCTCTTCTGACATTCGAGGGACCAGGCACCCAGACATACACCCAGCCAAGATACCCATACACATAAAAAGGTCAATTAAAAAAGAAGAAACTTGAAAACAAATATCATAATAACGAGAGCAGCAGCCAGAGGGGCTGAAAATGGACTGTAGGGGTGAAGCGTGAGAATCCCCAGTGACTTGTGTAAACTGTCAGTGAGGTTCGGTCCTGCAACCAGATGGTCCAAGAGAAGAAAGAGGGAGGGTATCAACTCTTCCCACCAGGGATGAAAAGGGGGTACATTGTTACACCCCTAGACCCACTAATGCATGGTAGAAAAACATTCAACATCTCTGCACCCTCAAACCCAACCACCCAGAAGAAATGGCCAAAGTGTGCCAATGACCGGCTTGGTGTCCATGTGGTGGGTAAACTGAGGCCCACCCATGTGACTGTGGTACCTGGTGGGCCACATTCCATGAGTTCTAAAGTCATTTGTCATTCCTCCGGCGTGACCCTTGGCATCTCTCCCTTTTCAATTTGTTAAATAACATGTACAGATTTTTCTCGCGGCAAAATGGATGGCAGCTCCTAAATATCTAAGGATGGAAGTAAAATAGTTATTTTAATAGTAATTTTTCAACTAACAATGAAGCTCAAAAAAAATGATCTCTAACAAAGTTTTTAGTTGAAGTAATAAGAGGATTGGCTACTTCCTCAGCTAAACAAACTTACAACTTAGCATGACTAATGGTACTAACTTGTGAATGAAGAGTATCTATATCATCTGAAAGTAGAAAAATATTTTACGTATCTCTCGAAGCAGTCTGAAACTCTTTTCAAGATATTTTCAAACCATTATAAGGCAGAGATGTAACATAAATCTAGTTAAAGTTAGTATGGCAGGAGATCGTCAGATGAGTCTTAATAGTTTGAATTTGGGAGCCCATGTAAAGAATAGCTTTCTTAGACCATACTCTATCAGTCAATCCTCTGTCTATTTTTTGAATAATTAATGTGAAAAAACATTGTGAGTTAAAAAATTTACATGATAAGTAGTGTGCACCTGTTGTATCTAAATGTCAGCTGAGACTGACATAAATCCCATCGTCTAAGATAAGGGCAACAATAAATGTCTTAGGCTGTGAGGGAGCATTAACTATCCATTTCAGTGCAAATACAGCAAAATCCTCATATCAAGGCTGGGAAAGATCACAGGTAGCAAAACATACGGCGGCTAACATACATTGAGAAAACATTAGGGCTCATGGTGGAATTAATGTAGTTAATTAAATAGTATTTTTGTATCAAATGTTATATAGACACCCATTTTTATTAATTTCACATCCCCTACATCCCTTGGGTATAGAATAGCAAAAGGTGAAATAGCACAGGGTCACAGTCCATCTGGTGCATCAGGGGCCTCAGTTGTCTTCCCTTATGGGGAGCTGACACAGGTAGAGAGCTGGAGATGTGGATGGCTGAGGTGGGCACAGAGGAAGGGGTGGGATGGACGCTTTTGCCTCTGTGCCAATAAGGGAAGTCCTGGCACAACCAGCTGGTCTGGCATTGATGAATTAGAGTCCTGTGAAAACACACAAACAAAGCTTCTCCCAGAACGAAACATCAAGTTCTTTTTATTATGTAGTTAGTAGATCTTTCTTTTATCTTACTAGAGGTTTGGAGTAGATTTTATATTAACATGTTTAAGGGGAGACTTATAATTTGTTTTGTAAAATATGATAAGGAGATGAGTATTTATATTCTCCTTTTTATAACTTAAATATCTAAGTCTTTAAAGCTGGATATGCTCTCTCCATAAAAGCCTGTTCTTAGAGATTACGGGGAAGTGAGTGAGATGTTCAAGAGTATTGCCCGTTTTTACAGCCCTTGGCATTCCCAAGATTATAAAACAGTAAAGCAGATACTGTGTCACATCTTAGAAAGCTTCCCCAGGTCAGACGGGAGCACAGATAATGGCCCTATCATAGATGGCAAGGGCATACATAAGCAGTGTGGGTGGATTGCCGTGGGGAGACTGTGCATGAGCGTGAGACATGCCAAGCGGTTCTACGGGATCCTTCCAGCCGCTTTTGAAAGCAGAGCACGGCAGTGTTTGACAATGTGATACATGGCTCTGCTGAGTTGCCTCTGTAGCGAAAGCAACAACCATGCCGGGGAGTAAACTTTATCTTAACTTTGTACATAGGATCAGGAAGCACAGAACCACCTTGAACATGTCCCACAAAGAAAGGGCGATTTCTAAATTGAAGAAAGACTTGTAACTCTGAAAGCAGGCTAGGTTGGGGATGCATCCAGAAGGCAGTGGAGTGATTTTTTTATATGGGAAAAATAACTTGACTATATATTAATATACAAGTTAAAGGGCTTTAAAAACAGCAATTATTGCTATTAGCTCTCTTTGTTGTGTAGAAGTTTTTGTGTAGGAAAAGATTTTGTATGAGCACTAATAATCAAGGCAACTTGTCTGAGGGAAGCCATAGGTAAACGTTAGTGTCTCAGGGCAATGTGGCTGATCTAGTTCTAAAAGGGTTAATGAAACTTTAACCTTAGAAGTCAATTTTCTTAATGACTCTGGGGCAGCATCCAGGCTGAGACTATCAAACAATGGTTCCAATTCAGTTGTAGCTATTTTTGAGAAAGGACAAATCCAACTGATATTTTAAAGAAGTATTTGAAAACTCATTTAGAATGTTTAAATAATAAAACACCTTAATGAATCACCCTTCTGTCAAGCCCGACAGCACAGCCCAGCATCTGTGAGTCCCATAGACCTCCTAAGTTGTCCTTTATGTCTTTTCAGGAGGCCTTGGGAGATGGCCCGTGGCCAGGTATTGCAGGGGGAGCCATTCAGGTTTACAGTATTTTGTTGCTTCTGTCTTCAAGTAGATTCCTTCTCCAGGGTCAAATTTTTCCTTCTCTGATTCATTACTCTCTCCTCCTGAGCTATCTTTCTTATGCTTCTCTATCAAGAAAGGGTCGTTGTTTTTAGATCCTGAATGAGACATCAATAAAGGGGTCCCTTCAAACGGGAGAGCAGAGGGCTCCTGAGTGGACCAGAGTTCTTTATCACCTGCTTGAGCATATTCCAAAGAGCAAGTGCTCTAAGAGGCATGTCTGTTCTGTGAACCACTTCTTAATATCTATCTCTGCTGTTTCCCATGTTTTAATATATAAAGTGCCTTGGTCTAGGAAACTAAGAATTAGCTGACCAAGCTGGAGAAAACCAATAAGTTGACTAGTGCTCACCTTAATTTTCTTCTTTAAAAAAAAGTATGTTTAATAACACCAGA
Source organism: Tokudaia tokunoshimensis (assembly GCA_036184795.1). Taxonomy (NCBI): domain Eukaryota; kingdom Metazoa; phylum Chordata; class Mammalia; order Rodentia; family Muridae; genus Tokudaia; species Tokudaia tokunoshimensis. The sequence goes on along the minus strand of BTHU01000002.1, from coordinate 108,517,027 downwards.
GAAAAACCTTTTCTCTTTAGATTCACCTTGTCCCATTTTGGTGGGTGTGATGCTTAACAGGGAGGATTCTCTGCCCAAAACTACAGTCAATTTATGAGGTCAGCCTTCCCAGATGACGGGAGCCCACACCCACAGTGGCAGGAGCTTTATGGGGTCAGCCTTCCCACATGACAGGAGCACCCACCCATAGTGGCAGGTGTTTCACAGGGTCAGCTATTGGCCCATGGGGGTCAGCTGTTGGCCAACTGGAGCCTAGGCAAACTCAAGTCCAATTACTCACACCATTTATCCTGTCTACTCAAAACAATAGGGGACTTACCTCCTCGTGTCTTGTTCAGGCACTAGAATGCCAATAACCAACTTTGGCATCCATGTGGGGGGTAAACTGGGGCAGGCAGCCATTGGGGTCAGTTGCTTAGAGCTGCTGATGGGGATGGATCCAGATACCTACACCAGCTGCTGCCAATGGCAGCCAGTGGATAGAGAAGTTACTTATCAGGCTTTTCTCTAAGTGAACAAGGCTTAATTCACTGAGGTTTGCTCTCCCTGTAGCCAGCCGAAAAACAATGAACTCTTTTAACTCCTTGGGACGGCAAGAAGGAAAGAGAGAAAGTTCACACATATAAACATAAACACACACACACACACACACACACACACACACACACACACAGATTGAGTGGATGAAACAAAAGTCAGAGTTCAATAATTTCATACACACATATGTACATACATGTACACATACATACATACATACAGAACTACAGTCAGATATATGCATTTACTCGTACAATGTTTAGAACAAAGCTTCAGTAAGCAGGCTCCAAACATTGAATACATAGGCATACATTCATATACACACAATTGTTGCATGGAGCAAGTTCCAACACACACACACACACACACACACACACACACACACACACACACACAGCTCACACAAGGTTTACATGTATACATACATGCACATAGTTGATGGATGGAAGGAACAATGTTTCAGTCATTATTCTTTAATTCTTTATATTTCTTTCTGTAGCTTATATATCCCAGCAAAATATTTTAAGCAGTATACAATTACAATGTGATTGCATTTTAGTTTTTTCTAGTGAATGATTGTGAAAAAAAAAGTGTGCTCCCCAATACCTTTACAAGAAATAACATTACATAGTATAGGTAAAGAAAAATTATTCCCAAAAAAAATCATACACATTCATAACTAAACAACTTGTTATAGATTAACATCGTGTAAGCAAGCAAGGTAGTTTTCTCAGCCAACTTCTCTTACTGGCAGGAAGCAATTTGCCAATACAAAGAAAGTAATTATTTTATTATTTTTCTTTAAAAGTAATCTTGTAAGAATCTTACAAGAATCATAAATCTAAACTTTTATATACAAATCAGTCATATCTACCTTAAATCCTCAGAACGCATATCTACGCATCAGCAATCCTTAATAAATCATATCGGAAGCTGAGGGCAAAAAATGGATGTAAGAAATCAATTATCACCAGTCCAGCCTCAGTGAGAGTCACACCATCCCGTGCTGCCCTGTGCTTGTTCCCTGACCATAAAAGGTCCCTCACTTAACTAATAAGACTGTGCCTTTCTGAACTTCGAACTGTTCCCTAAGATTTTCTTCCTCAGAGCCAGTAGTAAAATTATCTCAACCTAGCTTCACTGACAATTTTTTTCCCACATGTTTTCTAAGGGCAGTGGTCATTGCTGAGAATCTCCATCTAAGTTCTTCTCTAGGGTGGGGACTGAATCATCAATCTGCCCCAGCAATTGTAATCACACAAAGTTACTCTTAAAGAAAAATAATAAAATAATTACTTTCTTTGTATCGGCAAATTGCTTCCTGCCAGTAAGAGAAATTGGCTGAGAAAACTACCTTGCTTGCTTACATGATGTTAATCTATAACATGTTGTTTAGTTATGAATGTGTATGACTTTTTGAGAATAATTTCTCTTTACCTATACTATGTAATGTTATTTCTTGTAAAGGTTTTGGGGAGCACACTGTTTTTTTTTCTTTTTTTTTAAAGATTTATTATTTATTTATCATATGTAAGTACACTGTAGCTGTCTTCAGACACACCAGAAGAGGGCATCAGATCTCATTATGGATGGTTGTGAGCCACCATGTGGTTGCTGGGATTTGAACTCAGGACCTCTGGAAGAGCAGTCGGTGTTCTTAACCGCTGAGCCATCTCTCCAGCCCTGTTTTTTTTTTTCACAATCATTCACTAGAAAAAAACTGAAATGTAATCACATTGGAATCCCTGAAAGAAATCCAGCATTATTATTGTGAGTGCCAGAGATGCTGCCCAATGAGGGGCTGGAAGCCCCTTAGAGTTTTCATACAATTCTTAGATTAAGAGGGATGTGAGGGCAGCAAGCAGAGTAGAACTCCATAACAGCATAAAGTCCTCAGGATACATGGCCCTGCCACACTGAGGCTCACCCATGTGGCTGTGGTAACTGGTGGGACTCATCCATAAGTTCTAAAGTCCTTTGTCATTCCTCCTGCATGGCCCTCAGCAAAAGTCCCCCCTCCCCCCCAAAAAAAAACAACTATCAACCTGAGCCAAGAAGAAATGAACAACTTCAATGGTCTAAACTATTTTTTCTTTTTAAATTGAATTTCTTAGCTAAAAACCTTGCAAAACAAACTCCAGGCTCAAATAGATGGCTTCTACAAAAATTCTATCATATATACACAAAGGGAGTAATATTGATTCTGTGTAAATTCTTCTGCAAAAACTAGAAAGGAGAGAACAAGTTTCAAGTCACTGCTGAGTGTGGTGTTATGCAAAAAAAAATAGACAGAGATCCTAGGAAAGGAAACCGTCAGACCAGTAGCCCCCCGAGGACAGGCAGAAAGACTACAGAAGTTCCAGCCTTATTGAATTGGAGGATTGGAAATCATACTCTGTAACCAAGTGACGTTATTTTCTGGGATGTTTTACAATTGAAAGATTTGTTCTACAATTGAAAATCAGCAATACACGCAAGCACAGGAGAGACACAAAGGAAACAGTATACTATGATTCTCATGGATACAGAAAGCAATCTGCAAAACTTAACACATACTGACAGCTCTTACTACGTCAGAGACAAGACGGGGTTGCCTTATCCTGATCAGAGCTCTATAAAGAGACCCTGGATAACAACCTGTTTTAAAATTCACAAATAATAATTAACTCAGTAATTAATTACAATTAATTTAATAACTTTGATAAACTTAAACACTTTGCTTTTTCAAAGATGGTGATGAGATTATAAAGATAAAATCCAGACTGGAAGAAAAATTTGTAAACACAAATCTGATAAAGAGCTGATATCTAAAATATGCAAAGAAATCACAAACTTAAAGAAAAGATTTGAAAATTACAAAAAAAAAGTCTACATAGATGTGAGGTACATACATGGTGAAGATTCACTGGGAGTTTGTGAAATGCAAATTAAAACCATGTCGTGTGTGAGGGTAATCATGGTTGTGGACTTGATGGAATTTAAAATCACCATGGAAATAAATCCCAAGGGAATACTGAGGCGTTTGATTATCAAGAGAGGCTAATTAAGGTGTGAAGATATTCTGTATGTGGGCTGTGACATTTCCTGGGATGAAGTCCCAGACTGAGTGCAAAAGAGGAAGTGAAGAGAGCAAGGCCATTTATCCCTCTGCTACCTCACTGTGGATGCAGCACAATGCGCTGCCTCAGCTCCTGCTGGGATAGGTGATAGACTGGATCCCCTGGGCCGCAGTTCAAAAGGAACCCTTCCTTCTTTAAGTTGCTCTAGTCATAAGGATGAGACAAGTAACTAATGCTAACTAACAAATATGATACCATTACACAGCTGCTAGGGTGATAAAAGAAACAAGCACGCAAATGTTTTAACCATCGAAAAGGTCATCCATTTACTTGCAAAGCTCATGATTTCATTTTTCTTCACGGCTGAATAGAATTCCATAGTGTATGTGTACATTACCGCTCTCCATTCACCAGCTGAAGGACTTTAGGTTGTTCTCACTTCCTAGCTATGTGAAGAGGCCAGCAATGAGCAGCGTTGAGCAAGTGTCTGGGGAGTGGGGCAGTGACTCTGAAGGTATCCTGAGGGCAGATCTATCGAGGGAGGTGACCCAGACTCAGAAAGGCAAACATTTTGTGTTCTTTGTCATCTGTGGGTCCTATCTTCAGACCTTCAGATGTGAGTGTCTTGCCTGGACCAACTGCAGAAACCAGAAAAGTAAAGAGGGAGCATAGATGGGGTGGGGGTCAGTAGGAAGGGGAATATCAGGGCATGAATGATTTGGAGGGGAAATGAGAAAGTCAGGGGCTCTAATTAGGAAAAGGGGAAATATGTACAGAAGGAGGGTAAGAATTGTCATAAGGAATCACACCATTACCTACCTTAAATTGCATATAAGTCTGTGTATACATATAAATATATAGTTTAAGTGAAATTTTTCCATTTGAGCTCACAATATTTTCCCCAAGGGTAATAGACTATGTAACAAAAACCCCAACACCAGGCCTGAGATACCCTTTTTGAGTGTTAGTCAGGGTTGCCTAAGAGACTCTCAAAACATCATAGGCTATTGCTGTTTCTCTTGGCTGTCTTCCAGAAGTTGAAGGTAAGTTCCCATTGCTGAAAACTCCATATACTTGAGACACAGTGCCCAGAAGAACCACGCAGGATCTGACCCGAAAGCCTCCTCCCTGAAGACTAGCTCTCATAGCATCAGAAGGCACCAAGCAAGCTTCTACTGGAGGGGAGCAAGTACATCCTACCCAGCTAAGATGCCTGGGAACTAAAACAACAACCAGCACGGAATGCTATCCCTGAGGGTAACAATAGTAATATATGTACTTGGGCACTGGTAACTAACAATCTTCTAATTGTACTCAAGGGAAACCAGATCTGGTATTAGAGACCTAGGCAGTTACCTGGGTCTAGTGAAGTCTTGAACCTTGAAGGAACTCTACAACTACCACTTTACTAAACTAGCACAATTCCTGACTGCATTCTTAGTATGTATCCGTATATTCATAGATATGTACAGATCACACCTACCAAGAAATGTCTGCTTGCAGCAGATCATTACCATTATAGGAAAACACAGACAGCCAAAGTGCAAAGGAAAGTAAGTGTGAGGTATCTGGCCCAAATAGTACATTTTCAGGACAACAACGTAAGGTTTGGATGTCATGGTGGAAAGGGGCAAAGATTGTAAAGGTCAGAGGAAGTGGGAGTTTTCTGTGAGATTTCAACTCTAGAAATGTCAGAGAAATTACATTGTAAAGTCTAATCCACATAGATGCCCAACAAGGACACTACCAACCGACATGCTGACACAGAAGGGAGACGGAGGGGACCTTAACCCTAGGAAAAGTACTACAGGCAACTAACAAGAACACTAGAGTGGGAGAACGAGTCTTTCCCAGGGAAGAGCCCCAAGTTGGTTATCCAATACCAGTGTTCAACCTTGATGTCGTATGCATACAAGTAACACTACAGGAACAAGCATGTTACACTAGTGTACTTAGAGACATACATAATATACTATATATAATACATGTATAATATATATGTATATAATTGTGTGTGTTTGTCTATGTGTGTGTATATGTGTGTATATGTATGTATATATGTGTGTGTGTGTGTGTGTGTGTGTGTGTGTGTGTGGTAGTTTGAATAAGAAAGGTCCCCATTCATATATTTAGATGCTTAGCCACCAAGGAGTGTAACACTTTGAAAGAATTAGAAGGATTAAGAGATGTGGCTTTGTTAAAGGAAGTATGTCACTAGTGGTAGACTTCAAGGTTTCAAAAGACTATGCCAGGCAGGCCCATTCTGTCTCTGTCTCTCTGTCTGTCTGTCTGTCTGTCTGTCTCTCTCTCTCTCTCTGTCTCTCTCTGTCTCTCTCTCTCTCTCTCTCTGTCTCTCTCTCTCTCTCTCTCTCTCTCTCTCTCTCTCTCTCTCTCTCTCTCTCTCTCTCTCTCTCTCTCTCGGCCTGCCCCACAGATGTAGGTCTCAGCTGCTGCTCCAGTATCACGCATGCCACCATGCTCCCTACCATGAAGAGAAGGGACTACACCTCTGGAAATGTCAGCTAGCCTCCAACTAAACGCTTTTCTTTCTTAAGAGTTGCCTTGGTCATGGTGTCTGTTCTCAATAATAAGACAGTAACTAAGACAGTGTATATGCAACAACAATTAAAGAAATAGTGAATGAATTTGGAAGAGAGCAATGGAGGAGTTCGTAGGAAGGGTTGAAGCAAGGAAGGGAAGGGGGAAGTCATGTAAATTATGTTTTAATTTAAAAATCTAAAGAGAAGAGTTGAAAAGTCCAAGTGTCATCCAACAGTAGAAGAACTGAAATAATTATGACTTGATGAGTGCGGAGGCCACAGAACAACGTCAAGTGCTGTCGCCAGGCAGCACCCTCCTACCTTTCTTTTTTTGAGGCAGTATCCCTTACCGGCCTGAAGTACCCCCAAAGGGCGAGGCAGTCTGACCACTGAGCCCCGGGGAATCCACCTATCTTTGCCTCCTGAGTGTCAGGCACACATGGCCCAGCCTTTCTAAGTGGGTTCTGGGGTTTGAATGCAGGCCATCCCGCTTGCAAGATAATCACCCTATCAATTAATCCATCTCTCAGTCTTCAAATGTCATTTAGTTGCTGAATGAGTAGATAAACTAAGGGCCATTGTGTAAACAGAAAAGGAAAGGGAGCAACACCATAAAAAAGAATTTACCATGGCACAAGAATCTTAAATTAGGAGAGGGATCAACAGTTAACAGTGGCTGCTCTTGCAGAGGACCCAGTTTGGGTTCTCAGCACCTACATGGTGTCTCACAACAATCTGTAACTCCAATTCCAATTGCCCTCCTCTGACCTCCAAAGATATCACACATATATGATGCACTATATACAGATAAAACACTCATATACATAAACAATAGATAGATAGATAGATAGATAGATAGATAGATAGATAGATAGATAGATAGACAGACAGACAGATGAAATTTTAAAAAAAAGAATCCCAACTAAATCATGCTGAGTGAAACATCTGGCAACTTTTCACAAACAGTAAATACAATTAAATCCCTGATAGGATTGACAAAAACAAGACAAAACAAAACAAAAAAAAACAAAAAACAAAAAAAACCCAAACAACCCAAAAACCTAGTGCAAAAGGCCTACCTCAATTTCTGTCACCCAATATATTAGTCTAGCTATATCATGTCTACCTTTAATGAAAGATCAGAAGACATGTCAAGAGACAATAAAAGACACATCCAAGCCAGTCTCAGAAGGAATTGTTGGGATTATTGGACAGGAAACTTAGAATCAGGGCCATTGTCAAGATTCCAGACCAGCCTGAACTTCATGTAAGACCCTGTCTCAAAGAACAAGCTAGAGAGGGTATGTAGAAAGGAGTGGCTGTGTAGATTTTAGACAAATCAGATTCCATTGTATTGTCAGCAGTAGAGAAACTGCGGGATTATAGAAGAATCATTCTCCCTCAAGATAGAATAAACCTCAGTATTTATATATCTGTTGTTGAGTTGTGTGTGCTGTAGAGTATGGGAGGGTGCAGGCCAGGTTATCCAATTATGAGAAAGGTTGAGTTAAGAGATGGTTTCTGGTTTGGTTTGGTTTTCTTAGAGTTGGAGCAGTTTGACCACAAATCAACAGGAGCAAACCAACAGGAAGAGATGGAAGTTTGAAAGAAAAGGGAAGTTAATGGATGAAGAAAGCAAAGCCAGGGATGGAGATGCTAGTCTGGCAACGATGTAAGAATACCTTCTTCTGATTGAGTTGTCATGGAGACTAGCTGAGGAGGGAAGCTGGAGAGGGGGCGACTCAAACCCAATAACGTCTATTACCTTGGTGCAATGACTACTGGGTTAGGGGTAGGAATCAGGTAGACTGAGAGGCACCACCAGCCATGAAAGGAAGAGAGGCAACCTGGGCTACAGATGAGGAGGGATGAGCTCTGCTGATGCTGTTGTAGGTCTTAAGTTTATTTTTCCTTTTCTGTTTTAGAAGGAGGAGGAGGAGGAAGGGGCTTTCTGAAAAATTATTTGTCCTGTTGTAGATATGGGGAGAGACTAGTAGTATAGACCCATTTTATTCCTAAATGTTCAATGAGGCAATCCTTTATTGAGCTCTAACCATGCGGAGGCAGGTGTAGGCTACACTCCCTCAGTCCATGGGTGCCCCAGACAGTATCTGCATGTGTGTCCATCACTAAGGCAGATGAATTCCTTTTATATGGTCATGACAGCCCCCTATGATATTTAAGGGTGTGTCAGTTATGAAAAGGTTGAGCAAGATTGCTTCTTTTAGAGGAAACACCCATGGCCATGAATTAACTAAAATATTAATTTAGTGGGAGGAGCTGCAGCTTGTTGGAACATGGGTGTGGAGAGGAGGAAGGAGGGACACATGGGAGGTGCTGGGCTAAAGCACAGGGCAGGATGCTGGCTAAACTTAAATCCTATAATGTCCCTGGTTCACTACTTGTGAAAGTATAGGTTCTTGGTAAGTAGAGTAGTTCTGACCCCATTTCTCTCTCTCTTGTGACTGAGTGAAATAGTTAAAAGTTATGAAGTTGAGTCTTGGGGTGTCACAAATGTGGTGTCATAAGGAGGTCTCCTTAGGGCCACTGAACCTGGTTTGCATCAGTGGGTCTGTACTACTCCACAGAGCTGTACTGGCCTCAGCTACAGCTTTATCTGCTGGGTGGAGCTCTCTCACCACACCAGCCCATTGAAGCTACATCCCTGGGAGCATTTGTCTCTACAGCTCCTGTGAGGAAGCTCCAAAGCCTGAAGGGAAAGCCCGGACTCTAGGGTCTTGGGAAAGTCTCATTGTACTCTCACCTACCACATGTCTTGTACAAGTCAGAAGGCCTCTCTGGACCACTTTCTGTTCTTACACTTCAGTATCCATCCTATACAAGTCCCTTGCCTCTCTTCAGGACCTATCTGTGGAGTACAGAATGTTTTGTTCGGTGGCTTTTCCTTCTCTCCTTTTTCGTGTGTGTGTGTGTGTGTGTGTGTGTGTGTGTGTGTGTGTGTGTACATGTATATGTTGTGTGTATGTGTATGTATGTATGCATATGCATGGAGGTTATAGGTCAATGTCAAGTGTCTTCCTCAAACACTGTCCACCTTTTTGTGATTTGTTTTTGTGAGACTGGGTCTCTTGCTGAGCCTGGAGCTCACTGATTGGCTGCCTAGCAAGCCCCCGAGAGTCTCCTGTCTCTACTTCTCTGGTGTTGGAGTCATGCGCATGCACAGCCCCATCCATCTCTTTCTGTGGATCCCCGGAATTGAGCTCACATGCTCGTGCTTGAAATCTCTTTTCAGAATCATTAAATACGTGGCCAGCTCTGGCCAGTTTTCACAATGATAAAAAAAAAAACAAAAAACAGAAACAAAAACAAGGCTATTGACCAACATCCTCTTTATCTTTATACAGATGATTAATTTACTCGGGAGACCTTTCTTTAGGCATTTATTTTTCCAAATCCTGTTTATAGCATTCAATCACTCAAAGTTACAACGAATTTGAGGCATACATCAAGGCTTGCCTCTGCTGGGACCCAAGAAGTTTGGCAAATGCAGTTGGACGGCCTTAGACAAGCGGCAGTGGGGAGACAGAGCTGTGTTTGGAAGATGGCAGTCCCAAGAGAAATGGCTCAAGATGCCGCAAGAAAGACGGCTTCAACTCTGCTGTAATTGGGAAAAAATTTCTCTCCTGTGCAAAAACAACTATGTAATAAGCTTGGATCTTCTGGAATTAGAAGCTTTCTAGCAACAATTAGTCAAACATTACTTGATACTTCCCTGTTGCTGTTTTCTGGGTGTGTTGTTTCTGGCCAGAAGTACAAATGTAGGCCATCCCACAACACCAGGGCTGTGGGCACTGAGCTTGTGTTACAGTCTTAGCACCAAGAGGGTAAACAAAGGCACAGTATAGAGTTCGTTAGTAGAGGTGAAATGTGTTCAGATTTTACAAAGTCCCTAACTTAGGGCTGTCACAAGATCCATTGGACTACAATATAACCAGCTTCACAGAGAAGCAATCAAGGCAAGGAAACAGCCAGAATTTTTGCATGAGAGGCCATGCCTCATCCGATTCATACACAACAGCACTGTGCTTTAGTCCAAGTCCCAAATACCAGAAAATATGAACAAGATAGCCACCGGCTTCAGAGTTATAAATAACTGCTAGTCAGGGAAACTGCGAATACTTAAGAATGGAAATGTATCTTGGTAATAAACATTCCACTCAAAGAGGAGGGAAAAATATCTGCAATAAAGCCTGATGCTGTGTGAAATTCTAACTCTCCCTCCATGTGTGAGCGTGATGTGCACAGGATGAATCTGAATTATTCCAAACAAAGAGAGCATTCACTAAGCCTCACGTGGCAGGGTGTGGACTGGAATGAAGCCATGGGTGTGTGCGCTGGGCGATAGCGATGATAGGGCCTTGCTTGGGAGAAAGCCCAGCGCTAACCTCCATGGGCAGGGCGACTCTGTTTACCCGTGACCTGACTTACTCCACACTAACCCCAGGGCACTAGGGTCTCTTATCACCCAAGACTCCCCCATTGTGTCACCACAGCCAGCACATGCAGCACTTCTCCAGATTACATGCAAATCAGAAATGGATGGATATGATCTACACAGTAACCTCCAGCCTCGCTATCTCCTTCTGGCTTCTCTAAGAATTTAAAGGTACCTAGCAAGCACCATGCATGTGCCAGTCTAAGTCCTATATAGGTGACAAAAAGCATTGACATGTCTTCCTCCATTGAGGAGACACAAGCCACTCAGGATGAGGGAGAACAAGAGCCTTGCTCCTGCCGAGGAATGTCAGCCTTAATGGAGACCAGAACTGAAGAAGCATCAGCATGCATGCACGCACACACGGCATACACACACACACACACACACACACACACACACACACGGCACACTCACACACGCACACACGGCACACTCACACACGCACACACGGCACACTCACACACACACACACACACGGCACACACACACACACACACACGGCACACACACACACGGCACACACACACACACACACACATGGCACACTCACACACGCACACACGCACACACGGCACACTCACACACACATGCGCACACACACACACACACACACACACGCACGCACATGCACACACGGCACACTCACACACGCACACACGGCACACTCACACACATATGCACACGCACACGCACAAATGGTGAGACCAGCCCTCCAAATCCTAGGCAAAGGAACTCCATCATGCAGCAAACTATCACCTATGTGTTTCATATGCTGAACTGCGCCAAGACAAGCTAACTTTACCACAGTTGGACAGTGTTTTCTGAGACCACAGGTATTCTCTTAAACACACAACTTCCCCAGAGTCTTACTTTGTCCATGGCTTGTAGCAGCCTGAGCCCAGACTTGTATTGATTCTGATGCAGACTAACAGCCTTACAGAATACAAATGTGGCAGGAGGGGGACTTCTGGAAGTGGTGACTGTGCGTGGTCATACACTGCTCTATAAGTAACTCCTGGTGAATCCATTTGACTTTTTGGGATGAGCTTCTATGAGCTGTTCAGTTGCTGGTGGACGCCAGCGCAGGTAGGAGGTGGATGGCAATGTTACGTCTCCCCGAGTAGTCACGCACCCACACCACACTGAGGCCACAGGAAGGATGTCTCCCAGCTTGAAAGCTAGGAGATTAACAATATTGTATGAGAGTGGAATTCCTTCTCTTCTACCCATGCAGAGGTGAATGCCTAAGACAGGCCAGACCCAGGTCTCCCGACACTCAGCTACAACCAGTAGCTCCAAGCACAAACTTTTTAATCCAAGGTACACCCTAGGGGGCAGCATTTTCCCCATGAAATGAATCCTTCAGAAGTAAAAGTGTACTTGGAAAATAGCAAGCAAGACATGTAACGAGGTTCTATTTTTGTTTAAGATGTCACAGTTTGGAACAGGATATAAACATAGAGGTCTTTTAGTTCATTTGACATGTGAATATAAGATATTCTTATCTAAAAGAGAAACCCTGAACAATATCTTCTGCCTGCCTGCCTGCCTTCCTGTCTGTCTGTCTGTCTGTCTGTCATCTATCAATCCATCCATTTATCATGTGCATCAACCACATCAGCATTTCACAGATCCACATTCACCTTGAGTCCTTAGTAAGGTATGACACACAGAATGTGTGCTGGGAATTGGGCAGGTGTCCCCAGATCACCATCAGAGGCCGAGTCTAAAAGCAGGGCTGTCACACCCACTCTGACCTCTGCAGTGCTACTATGGTCTCTGAAACACGGGAAGACCTCGCCACGGCTCCCCACCCCCAGTACCAGCACCAGGGTTCTTGACCTTATACAGTTAAAGAATGAACTTAAAATCTTTTGAGGATGAATTCCAACAGCAGGCCGTCTTTCTCCAGTACTGTCCGCATCTAGCCATACCAGCATTCCGGAAGAGATGTTGGCAGTGAGCTACGCGTCAGACCCTTGCAGCTCTTTAAACTCCAGCCCATGGAGAAGAGGAAGGTTGTGGGTTCAAGGAGGTTTTCAGAGTGGAAATCTGTGGATCAGTGATTAACGAAACATAGTTTCCCCCTTTATCAAATTTGAGCCACCAGCTTCAGCTGTAGAAGATAGCAGGGAGAAAAAATTAAGTGTCAATTCTCCATCAAAACGATTTTGAGCATTTGCCTATTTTTCTAAGTGACAGTCTCTACTTCCTCTCCCAGGAGAAATCTTTCCTTATTTTAATATAATATTTGAAAATTTTCATTATCTAGAGCAGCGGTTTTCAACCTGTAGGTCATGATCCCTTTGGGGGGGTGTCAAACAACCCTTTCACAGGGGTCACATATCAGATATCCTGCATATTGCATATTTATATTATGATTCATAACAATAGCAAAGTTAGTTATGAAGTAGGAACAAAACAATTTTAGGGTTGGGGTCTCCACAACATAAGGAACTATATTAAAGGGTCGAGGCATTAGGAAGGTTGAGAACCATTGTTCTAGAGGCAAATAAGAAGACAGAGTTCCTTGATAGCCACCCAGAGGCAATGAAAGAAGTTTCCCTGTGTATAGTGAAGAAGGTCTGGTGGCCACATCAGTGAGGAACTTGAAAAACAAAAACAAAAAAAAAACCCCCAAAGCATTGCCAACTGACCGTCCAGGAGACGAGCAGGGCGTGGAAGGCCGAGTTCACATGAGATACCTTGGATGGAACCACAGTGTGGAGGCAGGGGCATCTCAGGCAGTGTGGAGGCAGGGGCTGGGCATCTCAGGCAGCTGCGAGAGCAGGAAACCCCTTCAGGGCATCCCAAGACGCCATTCCAGTGAGCTTGAAATTTTCCTTACGGACTGCCAGTGAGTGTTTCTAAGATCCGGAAAGTAATGTTTATTTATTTTCCATGTGCTGGGGGAGAACCCTGGGAAAAATGGAGGGTATACATTGAAATATCCAAGTCCTGGGATAAGGCTGGCTGGTCCTACAACTCTGGTAAAAATCCGTTAGAGAGTGCCTTGACCAAGGCTGGAGTGGAGCGCTGTTGGTGAGATACAATGGCAAGGGTTAGTTGCTGGATATGTGGACGGTGCTTCCAAACAGGCCCCAGAGCTCTAGCCTGGTGACCTTTGTTATGCTTGAGAAACCCAGGAATGAATGATGGGAGATGGCGTTGGTGCCAGCTGCTCATGTTAGGGGTGGAAAGCTGCACTGGCTTTGAGGTCAGACGATTCCTCAAGGAAACATCTGGACAGGGCACAAGGGCCCGTTTCCTTCCTTGGAGTTCCTTTCACAGCTAAGAACATCGTCCCCCACTCACTGGTTTTGCTAAAAAGTTTTCAATTTGACTTGAGCATGCGGAAAGAGGTGGGGAAAGCTCACAATAGGATTGAGTAAAGGGAAGGAGAAGAAGCCGTTCACACATTCCCATAGGAGCCAGTATCAGGAAGGGCAGGTGTGCACACACACCTTATTTGTGGCTGTGTTTGGTTTTAGGGATTATTCTTTTTCTGAATCTGAGCAGCAGAAATACATAAAATACCCACACCCCTGGCTTCCACTAGACCAGAACTTATCACAAATCATGGTGAGTTTACTGAGATACCTTCGTCAGAGGATGAGTCAGAAAGCCTCTTGCCTAAGCACCCTACTGAGCAGGCAGCTAAAGGCTTCCGGGGACTCCCCTCTACACCCATACAGGAGAGGAAGGAGATAAGCTGTGGACTCCACCTGAGCACACCTAGCTTGAGCAAAGCTGATCAGGTACAAATACCAGAGGGCTGCATATCCGTGAGCATGCCTCCTGCTCCTCCGCTCCGCCACACTCCTGCCGTCATGAAGTTCACAGTAAGTCAGAGCTTCCTTTCATATGCAGTACCGTACAACTAGAAACCATTAATAGTCGGGAGTGAGAGGGTCTGATTCTATGACACTGTTACCATAATGGAAATATTCTCCTTCCTGTTTATGGAATCATGGTGTTTACAAGCATGTCCACAGAGAAGAAGAATTGCCCTGGAAGGGTCTGTCACAGACTGATTACAGAAGAATTGTCTTCCACATCACCTGTTTCAAGGCTCTACGAAAGATCTACGAAACATCTCTGGGCTCCAGAAAGAGTCTTTCTTAGCCTTGATCTCTTTTTTATTTCTGATTTGTCCTTTCTTATCCTTGATTTCCACTTTTACCTGTTCTGAGCATGTTCTGGTCAGACTGGAAGGTCACTTTTGTCACAACTAGTCTTCAACACTCTTGGCTGCTAACTGGCTCTCCAAGAAATAAACGGTCCTTGTGCCCTGTGCAGACATTTCTTGGAGAAAGTCTTTGAGGGTGAAGCTATCTCAGCTTCCTCACTGAAGTCCTAGGATACAGAGGCTCAAACAGGATAGATATATTCTATCTTAGCAAACTCTATCAGCTCTGCTTTATGAATCATAAGAATTTATGGAATCATAAATGTAAACTATGACTGAGAAGTGTCCACTCCAAAACAGGTTGAATGGAGAGCTCCAAGCACAGGCCAGAGGGTTGCATTTCTCTTCTAGTTTTGCTGTGAACAGGGGAACTTTGTCTAGGGCAGTGACTCTCGACCCTCCTAATGCTGTGACCCTTTAATACAGTCCCTCTGTTGTCGTGACTCCCGGCCATAAAATTACTTTGATTGCTACTGCATAACTATAATTTTGCTACCACTAGGAATTGTAATGTAAACATCTGATATGCAGGATATCTGATATGAGACCCCCTAAGAAAAGATTGTTTGACTTCGAAAGGGGTCACGACCCACAGGTTGAGAACTACTAGTCTAGGGCCCTTTAGCTGCCTCAGCAGATAACATCGCTCTCAAAAACTCCCTCCACATCTGGCTTTTTAAGAGACAGATTTTAACTGTCTTGTACTGAAAATAAAAATAATAGAAACGCTTAACCTGCTAAGACAATAAAAAGAGGATTCCTTCTGCTAGGAATGAAGGGTTCCAGATCGAGGAAGAAACCTTTTCAGGGATTTCATTACACTGTCCCATGCACTAATTTTATGTTTTCTTCATCAGTTTTCAGTGTCTAAAATTCAGTGTCAAATTTCTAAAACTATGTATTAATATCATTATAGTAACTCAGCAATTCTATGTTACCATTAAGTTTTTCTGTAGTTAAAAAAATACAAGGTGGAAAGAGAAAGCACAGAGGGTTCGGCACCCGGGTAAAATCAGTAAATATTTCCAATGAGCTCGGTGTCAGGAGCGGATGCTGTAAACCGATGAGCTTGGTGATGGGAGCAGATGCCGTAAACCGACGAGCTTGGTGATGGAAGCGGGTGCCGTAAACCGAGTGACCATCAGCCCTGTTCTCTGTGCTTTCAGATGCTCCTCGCTGGTCTGCTCGGGCTCCTCGTGGCTCCTGGTCTTGCTTCTGTAAGTCTCATTTTCTGAAGTTCATTGCCGAAATGCATCTACAAAGAAATGCAATCTTAAACCACTCTCTTGTTTCTTATGAACTTCAGACTATCAACATCAATGGTAACAGCAATGTGGACGGAAGTGGGCTGCAGTCGGTGAGCATCAACGGTGAGCACAACGTGGCCAATATTGACAACAATAACGGCTGGGACTCCTGGAATACCCTCTGGGATTATGAAAATGTACGTAATGGACACACAAGGTAACGATATGGTGTAGCCAACACCCATTAAGAATTCAAAGTGAATTCTAGCTGTACATGAAGACTGTAGCGACCAGTAAAAGCGCCCATTCAATTCTATGTTTTACATATAATTATTGCTAATAAATATTACACGATAGATCAAAATCAAAACAACGAATAGTAAGGATGAACTATGTACAAAGACAAACACAAGTGTCCTTTGGCCTTCCCTGCAGAGAGCCTCCGTGATGTAAAAGGTCCAATATTTTATGGAGATTGAATGAAGTATAAATGATATTAGTTGTAAGAGAAGGAGAAGCAAAGCAACACTCGTCCCCACCTGCCAGTTACTACTTTCCTATTTAAATGTACTTTTAGAAAGCTAAGCCTGTCTTTCCTGCCTCCTGAAAACATTGAGGATGGAAGTAGACCAAGGTGCGACAGCAAAACACACACACACACACACACACACACACACACACGCACGCACGCACGCACGCACGCACGCACGCACACACACGCACACACACACGCACACACACACACACCATCACACACACACGCCCCCCCCCCATCACACTAGAACTGAAGCGAAGGCAGTGGGTTAGATATATCCACCCTCTAAGATGCGGGTCATCTATACATGTTAACCAGACGCACAACTGCAGGGCAGCCAGACCCTGAGCACTCTTCCAGTTCCTTGTGATCTTACAGCTCCGAAGTTTCCCTCGGCTGTGACCTGTGACAAAGCTCCTGGTGAACCTGTGTGTCACTGCTCTCTGTCTTCTTTAATAGAGCTTTGCTGCAACGAGACTCTTCGCCAGGAAATCATGCATTGTGCACAGAATGAACAAGGACGCCATGCCCTCCCTTCAGGACCTCGATACACTGGTCAAGGAGCAAAAGGTAAAGGCAAGCCTTTTTATTTGGAGTGACAGGAAGTCTTACAGTCTCCAGTTAACTATGGAGTCACAGCCATTCCCTCTTTGGTGGAGCATGCCAGCATGTTTGTCATGATAAATGCCACAAACGTAGAAAGAAGGTTAGGTGCCTGCCTGAATGGGAGTGGCTTCCACTGTATCAGAAGCTGTGGCCCACATCTACCTCTGCAGGGTCCAGTAAAGCACTGGCTACCTTGAGTGTAAGAGACCCAAAGGTCTGCACACCCCAGTGCAAGCCCTCCGTACTTCATGGACAAACTCCTACAGTCGTTGGGGTTATCAGAACTAGCAAGCACAGAGACTGGATTTTCAGATAAAAAGAAATCCTTTTTAGAGTCTAAGTATGTCCTATGCAATGTTTGAGATATTCTCAATTGTAAAAAAAAAAAAAGATTTGTTGCTTGCTTTAAAATCAAATATAAGCAAGCATCCTATATCCATTGTCATCCATTGCTGCAGTAGGTGGAAAGAGGAAATCCATGGCTTTCAGCCAGTGCCTGAGTTATTCCTCTAAGTGATAAATTGGTTCCTATAACAGGCAAGCTAGTGAATATAAATAAGCTCTGTCTCAGAAGCTATCATGTAGCTCTGCCTTAGATCCTAAGAGAGCAAAAGTGCTTCAAATTTCAGAATGAGTTTCGCTTTGGACTTTTGTTTTTATAAACAACTCTAATTTTAAACCATCTAAGTCTCTTGGGACACTGAGAAATACCAAGACATTCAAAGCTAGAATTGTCTCTTCACCTTACTTGAAAACAAAATGGCAACCAAGAATTGCCCCCGCCGCCCTTGTACCTCTTCAGATCAGCAAAGCCCTGGGCTCAGGGCTCATTCACTTTCTTTCCCTTCACACTTAACTTCAGGGTAAAGGGCCTGGAGGAGCACCTCCCAAGGACTTGATGTACTCCATCAACCCTACCAAAGTGGAAGACCTCAATACATTCGGACCAAAGATCGCTGGCATGTGCCAGGGCGTCCCTACCTATGTGGCCGAGGAGATTCCAGGTGTGTACCCCAAGATGCTGTATACCTCAATGCAGTACTATAGAGCCATCAGACACTTTAAAGTGTGACCACAGTTGGACCAAACACGTGGGGTTGTGACACTTGATTAGTGCTTGCTCCTTGTCAGACAGTTGTCCGTGCCTCAAAAGTTCATAAAAAAAATGTTCATAAGCTCCTCACAGAAATCTTAGTAGAATCCACAGGTTCTGCTATTAGTCTTACTTTTTGGAAACTGAAACACAGAGAAAGGTCATAAAACCTTTGTTTGACTCAGGTTCTATGTCTCTAACTTTATAGAATTCTGTCTTTCTTCAGTATGTGGGATCTAGAGTAAACTCCAAATGTGTTCTAAGAAAGCATGAAAAGCAGGGATGGCCAAATGAAAAGGCGATGCCAATGAAATCTGCCGATTCTATAGCATGCTTAACTCCTTGGCATTCAAAGAACAGTATCCACAAGGCGTCAGCCTAAGAACCTAATCTAACAGCAAGTTTTCAGATCTCTGAAGTGAAAAGAGAAAGCAAGAGAGAAACGGAGACAGAAACAGTAAGAGACAGAGACAAAGAGATAGGGAAATAGAGAGATTGAAATTAGTGTGACACTCCCCACAGTCCCCAAAGAGTCCCAGGATAGCCACTAATCCAGACTTCTTTTCTTTTCACCAGGACCAAACCAGCCTTTGTACTCAAAGAAGTGCTACACAGCTAACATACTCTGGATTCTGCGGATGTCCTTCTGTGGGACATCAGAAACATACTAGAAGTCACAGGAAAGCAAAATGTGGGCTCTGACCAGCAAAATGCCTGGTTATGAGAATGTTCTCTGAGGGTTGTGATTAGTTTCTTTAAGGCTCAATAAACCCATGTGGCAGTACATACCCTTTGTAATGACATACCTCATAATTTCTATGGGAGTACGATGTGGCACAAGTTAGATCCACCTGTTCGCCTTTATTCAAGACCTCTCCCTTATAAAGACCCCTTCAGAGGCCTCAGATACTACATATCACACCCTGGGATTGGGCTCAGATAGGCCACTGCTGCCTTACTGCATTTCAGACAAGCAAGTTTTTTCTTTTTAAAGTACTCAAAGTGGCTGTAATCAGCAAGGAGGGTTTCCTATAGTGACCCAGAAGTGTCTGTAATAACCTAAGGAGGAGACACTGGGAATGAGAGACTAGAACACACTCCTGCGGATACTGAGAACCTCAGATTGCCTCTCTCTTCCCAGAACTGAACATTCTCCTTCTGTAAACTCTGCTTCTTCCTTTCCTCTGAAGATGTCCATTGCTTCCCTTATCATCGGCCAGGATAACTGGATGAGAGAGTCAGCCTGATTTATATGTCTTCCCAGTTCAAGAAATATTATCTACTGTTGAATGGAACTTTTATATTCCCTTGACCATATTTAGTTCAATAGTCTACAGTGTCCATTCCTTGATAGATTAAGAATGAGATAACATGGTACCCAAGCACATGGGTCTCCACTGAAGGAGAAAGATGTGGAAGAAAATAGACTCTCGATATTGTGCATTATGACAGGAACCCACATTTCATTTTAAGAGTTGCTCCTATATGTTGTTTGGTTCCTAGAATCATCAGAGAATTCTTGCTCCATTCTTTTATGTTTACATGAGCTGTCACTATGTAAGCCTAACAAAACTGAGTAAAACATTGATTCCCACCACTTAGACAATGATCTATATTGGTCACTGCCTACCAGAAGGAGGTTATCATAATTATCTTTATTATGTTGCAATTTCAACACTTTTTTGCAAATTAGTGTTATTTCTGTAATAATCTTAAGCTCCTAAAGACAAAAACGTATCAAAGATCCATTAAAGATCTCAGTGGTAGGAGGTTGGAGAGATGGCTCAGTGGTTAAGACCACTTGCTATTCTTCCAGATAACCCAGTCCCAATTCTCAGTACCTACATAGCAGCTCACAACCATCCCTAATGCAAGTTCCAGGAGATCCAAAATCTTTTTCTGGCCTCTACATGCCCTAGACATGCACATGGTGCACTGACATTCATACAGGCAAAGCACCCACATGTACTAAACATAAATGGGAATTTTCAATAAGGGAAAATATACAATATTAAACTAAAAATAAAGATATTCACTATTATCACAAATTACTAAAAAAGGAAACAAATATACAATACCAAAAGGATTAGAGATCCTAGTTTAGTTCTACTTTAATTAGACTAGTTTAGTTAGCCTAGTTACTATGAGCCCAGGGTTTCTTCTTACACAAATTTATTCAATGCCATTCATTGGAAGGGCACACATAGATTTTTGGAAGACAGAGGGGTGATCTCTGTCAACTTCACAAACTAAGCCTTAGATAAGGGCTATGTCCTTCATGGATATTGTGAGGACCGTCAAAGACCAGAGTTTTAGGACAGACATGCGTGCGCACGCATACACACACACACACATACACACACACACACACACACACACACACACACACACACACACACACACACAGATCTATGCTTGCCCAGATCTCTGATCCCTTTAGTTAACCACACAGGGAGGCCAAATCCACAATGTTGCCTTTCATGCTCCAGGAAAGCAAATGGCTTCTCCCTCCTCCATAATTCATCCCATGGAAATTGCTCAAGTGAAATTGAAATTGAACAGTGAAATTCAGCCCAGACATCTCTCCAGCAATCTGCTAAGAATCTCTTATAGAAGAAATAGAGAGAAAGGGACTTTCCACAGAGAAACTTGCCCCTTGCTGTCCCCTCCCCACAAGGCCACTCTGAGCAGTGTCAGAGCCTGGGCACAGCCGGCATAGCCCGTCTCCTGTAGTACCCAGTGCAGACAGCATGAACTGACGCATGAAGCAAAGCTGGGGTGAAACACTGGTCCTAAGCAAACTAGCTAACTGCTCAGGACCAGACAGGACCAACATCAGGCAATATTAAAGCCATCCTGGACTCTCGGCAGCATCCAAGAGCAAGCATTTTCTACGGGACTGAGGTCAGCTAGCCAGGATCTGCCAGACTGAACCTGGGGGACACCCCAGAAAGAAACCCTTCTTAGGGTAAGGACAGGGAGCACAGTCAACCTTCCAGTCATATCTCTAATCCCTGTTTGCATCACATCAGCCATCGTATGAGTTAAAGTAGAGATGCAGGGGATAGACTCTGTGTCCTTCTCAGGGGAGGGGCCCTGAACAGTCTGCTCAAAGCTTCTGACTGGAACAGATGGTGAGTGGACTGCATCTAACTTTGTTCTCAGAATCTCACTAAAACCAAAGTAGGGACAGTAAAAGGAATAAAACTCACAAAAACATGAGACAAAAGGGTTTGTTTGACTTACACTTCCAGGTCAAGGTTGACACTGAGGGAAATCAGGGCAGGAAGTCAAGCAGAAACCATGACGGAACACTGCTTGCTGGCTTGCTCAGGCTCAGGCTTAGCTGACGTTCTTATACAGTTCAGGGACCACCCGCCTAGAGAATAGTGCTGCCCACAGTGGGCCAGACCTTCCTAAACCAATAAACAATCAAGTCAATGCCCCACAGACCCTCCCACAGACCAACCTGATTTCGAAAATCACTCAGTTAAGGAATCCTGCTCAGGTCACTCAGGGTTGTGATAAGATGGTATTTAAACCAGCTATCACACCGTCTTTACCTGAGGCTGCATTGTTAGTGTACATCAGCTGAAATGTCAGTTTCTCTCCAACATGCCACTATATTTTAATAATTCATACAAATAACCAAAGAATTCCTAATCGCTGAATCTGATGAAGATGTTTCAGTGTTCTGCCTCTGTGCTCCAATTGGAGCACATGGCTGTCTTCTCCTAGAAATACCAAGCTCTTTAAAAACATTGCTGTTCTCCGAGGTTCCTCCCTCTGCCCCAGCTTTGTTGATGTTGTTTGTTTGATTGTTTACTTCTTTCAACGCCCAGGGTGGCATTTAGGCATGCACATAGCTCCAGTTACCACAAGTCATGGCTTCCAAAGCTCTTCTGTCCACACATTGCTCCTAGAAGTAAAGCGCACACAGCAATTTTCTGCATTATAATTCTATAGCTAAATAGAAAACTGTGGTATTAGGTAATAGGGAAGGAGAATATATCAGAAACTTTAAAGAAAAGATTTATGAGGGTACGTCTCAGAGCAAGGTCAAGTCATCCAACTGGGGAGGCATAACTATACTGCAGTTCACGTAACTAGAATGAGGAGCAACGGAGACTAGAAAGTGTAATCGTAACAGTTCTATGTTAGGAAAACATGATTTATGGGGGACTATCAACCTGTGGGAAAACCATTCCAAAAATATCCACTGTGTAAGCGCCGAGCTTTGCTGGGCTTCGATGGTTTTCTTGCCCTCCTCTCTTTCCCACCGTTCCTGAATTGAGTGCACAGTTAACAATTGTGCTGTAAACGATCCCCATTACTTAGGAAGTATGTAATGACTTCCCATGACATTTCTGCATTGTAAGTTTCTGTCCAAACATTAAATTATGGCTCCTCCTTATCTACCACCCAAGATTTTCCTTCTGCCTTGGGGCAGTTTTCTGACTGTGGGTCCTTATTTCTTCCTTATTGGCTCTTGGATTTGTAATAATTCCATTGAGTGTCTCAACTATTTCAACCCAAAGATAATAGTTGCCTTTGGCTTTCTTTATATGTTTGCTCACTGACTCTACTGTTTTCTTTGGGTGTAAGGAACAATTTAAGTGCCTAAATGTATAACACAGTTAAGATTTCACAGCAATCACCCATGCTGAGAAATGCCATGGGGAGGAGAACACAGTCCCACCCACCACCCCCACCACCCCATGCCTGGAGCTTTCTATTTGACAAGTGTGTTCTGGCCTCAGAATTGGTCTCTACTCAGGAAACTTAATGACCCTCGTGCTTCATAGGTAGCAAGAGGTTTCCTGGCTTTTACTCTGGCCATAGGAAAGGCAGATGCTATCAACTATGAGGATCCAGGATGAGCCAACCTCTTAGACACCCATCTTGGTTGGGCACACATTTACTTATCTCTGAAAAAAAAAATCTGCCCCAGTTCTTGCTACTCTCAAGCAATTTTCACAGGGCTCAATGCTCAGAGCAAATACACCAGAGAAATGCAGATTTCATTAGCTGTAGCTCTGTTCACACACCCCTGTGTTCTGGTGAGCCCTAATGGGCTAGGAGTGAGGATGAGCATCCTGGCTCTCTCATCTAAGCTGGAGGCAGTTTATATAGCCCACAGTTTAGTCTTATCATCATGGACTTCTTCAAGATCACTCTCAGGTCTCTTAGTGAAAGGGAGTTCATTAGAACAGAAAGAGACGTCTGTGTTTTCTTCATTCACTTCTTAACAAGTCATCCTAGTGAATATGTCACCGAGGATATCATTATTCTCTTGGATTTGTCATGGGGTACAAAGGACATGTTGCGTTTCCTCTCAAAGAGAGGATAAAAATCATGTGTGCTAATAATACCGGTTATACATTTCTGTCTCCCGATAATCTCTGTGGAAGTCCAAGCTAAGTCACAGATTCCCCTACTCAAAGCCCAGGGACTTCCACGTAATACATCTATTGTTACTTTTCCCCAAATCTTATAACAAAAAATAGTGAGAAAGCAACCAGAGAAAGGAATGAATGTCTCATGTGTCTCTCAGTTCGAGGAAAAGAGATGGAGGCAGGGCGGGGAGGCAGCTGCTCACATCCCATCAGGAAGCAGAGAGAGAAACCCTGGTGCTCAGTAGGCTTTCCAGCCCCTTTCTCCCCCTTTTATTCAGTCTTGGCCTCCAGCCTATGTTTAGGTCGGGTCTTTTCTCTTCAGTTAACTCCCTAGAAACACTCATAGTCATTCCCAAATGTTTGTCTCCCAGGTGATTCCAAATCTAGTCAAGTTGATCATGAAGATAAGCCAACACAGTAGATATCTTTAAAGTCTTTGACCCAATGAACAGGTTGATAAGAACGAATAGTAAGTAAACTTATTATTAATATAATATTTTATTGACTTTTGAGAAATTCATATATGCATACAATATATTTTGATCATATTGACCCCTTACTCCCTCCCCTAACTTTTCCCAGATCCATCCCCCAAACCTGTGCTTTTGAAATGGATCAACATCTCCAGAACCAGAATAAAGTCCAGCAGAGATGGTTCAGCGGGTGAAAGCACTTGCCAAGCAAGCTTGGAGACATGAATCGGATCTTAAAACTCACAAAAATGAGAGAACAGAAATTACAAAGTTGTTCTCAGACCTTCATATGTTATGACATGCATATTCCTTACCCCCATCAAACACACACACACACCACATACACATATACACACACCACACACACACACTATACACACACCATGCACCATGTATATACACATACACATACCACACACAGAAATAATAATAATAATAATAATAATAATAGTAGTAGTAGTAAATTAAGAGACAGAGAGGAGCATCTGGAATGCACTCAGACAACTTATTGGACCTCAGCTATTGGACATTCTTGGCTGTAGAAATAGGACTTTTGCCATTGGATTATTGATGGCCTCAGTGTGTTTTCCATTTGTTTCCTACATGCATCCTAGGAAACCAACAATTCCCAGTTGTTCCTGTATGAGCCAGTCTTCATCTTTGCATTTTTACAAGTTGGTAATGTGAAGAGCCTGTACACAAAGTGAGCTTTGATTCACTGTTAGAAAAATTACGTGATCTACAAGTGGTTCTCTCTTTTTTTAAATATTTATTGATTTTATGTATGTGAGTACACTGTCTTCAGACACACCAGAAAAGGGCATTTTATCCCATTACAGATGGTTGTGAGCCACCATGTATTTGTGGGAATTGAACTCAGGACCTCTGGAACAGCAGTAAGTGCTCTTAACAGCTGAGTCATCTCTCCAGCCCTGCAAGTGGTTCTCTTAAACACATACTTATTCCCAGGAGAAATTCAAGTGCAATTTTCCAGAGTCTCTCAACATCAATAAAATCCAAAACCCAGTGAGTGCTTCCTGAGGTTATCTTGTGGAACTACTGAACAACTCAGCAAGGTAGGCAATATTATTATTCTCTATTATACAGTTGGAAATTGTGCTAAGGGTAGACCAAGGCACTTCCACAGTCATTTAATTAGCACAGATGGAACTTGCTTTGCCCTGGCAGCTTAGTTTGAGATTCTGTTACTAACTTGCAGGTCACTCTGACCAGTTTTGGAGAACAGACATTAATTCTGCATGTTTTGATAGCTTTCATTGGAGAAGAGGAAATCAGACCAGGAAAGAAGCAAAATGGGCCACCACTCTTTGTGTCCCTCAAATCCCTATATCCATGTCTAGTGTTCTATAAATATTTGTACCTTGAAGATGCTCATGGAGTTGTTCCACAATGCACAAGCATCCTTCACAGCACCCATCCACACATGCACCATATGTCCACACACTCCGAGGGCCACTTGCATGCACTTTAGAAGGTGATGTAATAGGTTCCCAGAACTTAGCACAACAGACACCATGATGGAAGTACCATGCAGGCTTTCCTTGGAACCCAGCATATAGGCAGCACCGCCTGCAAAAGCAAGAACAAAGACCTAATCCATCAAAGTCCACAGTTCTAGAAATGTCTCTAAATGTACTAACATTGCCTTTTGGCTTCTGCAGTCTGTTTTTGACTAACTGTTCTTGCTGACTGAGGTATGTTAACAGAGGATGTGGTTTCTGTGCTTAAAAGATCACCCTAAGAAATTCTTAGGACTGCACTGAGGTCCTAAACACACAGAATAATCACCAGCAGGCCAATTAAAGACTTCCTAAAGGCTTGAACCCATGTCCAAGTATTCTTCTCTAGTGGAAACCCTGCAACAGTGGCCATTGAAGGATCAAAACAATTTTGGGCTTGAGAGATCTGGAGAGGTTTTCCCTGCCATCGTCAGTTGTGAACTGGTCTGCAGTCTGTGAGAATGACTCTTAAATATGCTAGCACCGAACTGGCCTGGTCCGTGATTGGCTTTGTGTTGGCTTTAGCTTATCTAAGACAGCTATCCATGGTGTGTACGTGAGCTCCAGGCTCATCAGAACCCCAGACTGTACTGACCCATTTCGGTTTTTGAGTTTTGAGTTTCGCTGGCCTAGTCTCTGTTCTTCGTGAAATGAATTATTAGTTCAGCAAAGGCCAAAGAATGGGTTCTTCAGAAGGTTGGGTCAATAGTGATGGTTAACATCACAGGATTCAGAACTACCTGGTAGTTAAACCTTTGATCGTACCTGTGTAGGAGTTTTTATATTAGGTCAACTGAAGTAGAAGGTCTGCCTTGACAGTAGGTAACCACATTCCACAGGCCGGGGCTGCGGCTGAGCTCCAGCATTCACTGCCTTCTCATCCCTGACCCTAGATGTAATGAGTCCAGCTGTCTCAAGTTCTTGCCATCATCAGAGACTGTATCCCTTCCTATTTAAAGATCTGCTTATTGCTTTTTTGTTCCAATGGTGGAAAAAATATGATTAATATAGATAGTATGTGACCTTAGCAGAGCTAGCTTGTGAATTGGATTAAGTAGGATCTGTTTGGGGCTTATAACTGACCCATCTACAATATGAGCTTATTCTTTGGAGGGCTCTGGATTAGTCAGAGTTGAGAGACATTCCATCTTAAGTGGGTTTCATCTCTGCATTGCAAGGGCTGTTAACAGGGCTTTGGGCTGGTGCATTGGATTGAACCACAAACTATTTTATATCGAAGCTAGATTCAGCTTGGCTTTGGGGGTGGGGGGAGTATTAATGTTCCTGGGTTGAACGGCTCTGACCATTTCTTGGCTGAAGTCGTAGATTGTCTGGCCTCTGGGGTAGCCTCATGACGTCTTCCTGTAGACTGCTTCAGAACATGGGCTTTGCTTGATTACTAGTACTTTTGTATATCCCACCACCAAAGCCAATATGGCTCAGATTCTCCAGAAATTCTGTTTTTCCAGGAGATAAATTGCTTCTGATAAATATCCTCCTGACCTTTCTACACACAGTGTGTGGTCCGAAGACTAGTGAGAACCTACAAATAATGGACTTAGTCAAGTGACATGAACGTGACATGAATGTGTTATATTTGTCCATATTTTTGGCAACTACCTATAAGAGAAACAATTTAAATTTTAGTCTGTCTGTACTGTCTGGAGCCCTTTTTAGAGCCTTTGTTGATAACCCAAGTAACATGTTGGTGCCCAAAGAGATTCTGGGAAGACTAGATAGCAGCACGAGAGTGAGGCAGCACCCAGCAGGTGTCTGACAGCTTGGATGAAGCATCTGGATCATGGGAGGGAGGGGCCACAGGGAGTGGGTCAGGAAGAAGCATCTGGATCATGGGAGGGAGGGGGCCACAGGGAGTAGGTCAGGAAGAAGCTGCCACTTCAGTCTGGAGGCAATTTCTCTAATCTCTTGAAAAACGAAGACTGGAGATTTCTGGAATCCTTAAGTACTTTTCCTATGGCAGATAAAACATCTGAATAGTTAAAAACTACCTCCTTGCTCTTTTGTGACCTGGCACAGCACAGGATCAAATTCCTTGCTCATGTCCACTGTGAAAACGACATTTGTCAGGTTAATGGAAGTTTCCCAGGGCCTATTTTCCTGATGTCCACAATATGTGGACTGTTTAGACTCTTTCACACGCTAACTTCTACTTGCTCTCAGATACACCAAAAGAGGGCATTGGATTCCATTACAGATGGTTGTGAGCCACCATGTGGTTGCTGGAAATTGAACTCAGGACCTCTGGAAGAACAGTCAGTGCTCTTAACTTGCTGAGCCATCTCTCCAGTCCTCTAGCTTCTACTTGCATAGCTGGGGGAGGAGGATGAGGAGGAAGGAGGAAGAAAAGGAGGAGGAGCAGGAAGAGAAGAAGAAGGAAGAGGAAGAAGGAGGAGACGGGAGAAGAAGAGGAAGAGGAGGAAGAAGGAGAAGGAGGAGGAAGCAGCAGCAGAGGCTGCAGCAGCAGCAAGCTGGAGACGATCCTCTTGGATCAAAAGGCCTCTTTGCGAAATCCTGAAAGCGAGGCATGGCAGCTGGTGCACTCCAATACCTGGATGACTCCAGCTACTTCTCTGCCCTCTCTAGGGCCACATCTATCCTTGGTGGGGCGCACTCTTCTGCCTTCCCCTCTTCTCTATAAACACATTTTGAATGAGATCTCCCATTCTGGAACCTAAGCCTCTGCCTGTCCTGCGCAATGGTGTTTTTTTGGTCTTAGGGAGCTCTGTCAGGGACCTTTTGCTCTCTCCCAGGCAGACCTTCTAGACCACCCCCCATTCCACCCCATAATATCCTCAAGGCATTCCTCTGCCACCCAAACTCTTCAATAGCTCAGAGGACATCCAGGGCATGCGAATGAGATGTTCTTAGTCCCAGTACCTCCTGTCCCTCACTTCCCTGCAGGGGTATGTAAACCCTTTCCTCCAGTCTCAGAATACTTTCCTTATTACACTGTCCTCAGGTTCCTTCTTGCCCTGGATCAGTGCTCCTTGCCCCCACTCCCTGTTTCCTAGCCTTCATTGGTCCAGCTGGCTACTGTAGATTTCCCCTCCTCTTTCTTATCACAGAGCTTGGTGGGGCCAAGATTGGGGGCCTCCTTGTTTGAGGCAGGAGAAATTATAGAAAAAAAAGAAAGCCAAAACAACAAACTTAAGTCAATTAGAGTAGTTTTGTTTCTCCTAATTATTTTTTTCCCTGAAAATAGCAATTTCAAAAATGTGGGCGCTAGCAGGTGTTACCTGAAGACAGCTTCATGGACAAGCACATCTGGGAAACTGTTTAATCATTTTTTTTTCCTACAGAAATTCTCCAGTGTTTAAAGTGATAACAGGCACATATTAGTTACCTGTGATTTCGTAACAAACCACCCCAAAGCCAGCAGCTCAGAACACAGGCAAACATTGTCTCCTGCTTTCCAGTGTTGGGAGTCAGGGAAGGGCCAGGTCAGGTGCCTCCTTGGGTATCAGAGGCTGCAGTCACCTGAAGGCTTGGCCAGCACTGAAGAATTAGCAATGCACCAGTTAATCCTCAAGCAAGTCACCAGGGTTGGAGTTGGCTGTCTGTGGGGGGTGGCAGTGTCCAGGCGCATGGGGCTTCTCCACAAAGCTGTGGGGTGGGCGTGGGGGAGTTTCCTGATATGCCACTGAGCAGCCTCAGAGGAAGTGATACGAGAAGGGAAGCTACCTATCTCATACCCGTGCCTCCAAAAAGTCAGACACCATCAATTCTGCACTGTGGAATAAGACACTTATATATCAAGTATAAGTGAACTTCGGGTGGAAGGTGTGTGAACTGGGTGAATCTGGAGAGTACCTCAGGGGGAGCTAGTATAATTCTCTAATAATGTGCTTATTTGAAAACACAATCAATGATCAATAAACCATTCCAAGATACTGGAATTTCATGGTGTGTGCTTCGGAGGAAACCTTCCAGGACTGCCACGGCAAGGAGTAAGGGCCTCAGGTGCTCCCTGTCTGGAAGAGCTGAAGCCCGGACAAGAGTGCCCATTGATTCATGACTTCCAGAGAGGGTGGGGAAGTTAGATCTTGTGTCCTGTGGCAACTGGGACTCGAACTAAGGAAGACCCTTCTGTCTGGAAAGGCAAGCACAAGACTCATGGGACAGCACTTAATCCCCTGAGCTGTCCACAGCCTGGAAAACTGTTTACTTCCACAGAGCATCAACAAATATGGGGAGGGAAAGACAAAGTTCTCAGGCAGAAATAAGAGTGGTTACCACAGACTCCCTAAACCGTGAGATGCGGACAATCTAGCTGCCTCGACTGTTCCAAGCCTCAACGACTACATTCAGTGGCGTTGTATGTGCAGATTTCAGCCAGAGCCCTTTGTGATCTGCAATAAAACTATGTGCGATCATGTGATGGCTCAGATCGCAAAGGCCTTGTGCTTCATTTGCACAAAGGCTCGTGTTTGTGAAGTCTTGGCCTGGAGTTGGAGCCACCCTGCTCGAAGGAAATGCGTTTTCATCAAATGTTTACAGCGACTGTATCCGCAGATACAGAAGAGTAGAACAGAAAGAAGGCATGGGGGTTGGGGATGTAGAAAGGGTGAAGAGATGGCCGTGGAAAAGGCAAGAAAGGAGATGAAAAAGAAAGATGAATTAAAGGCGTGCAGCTCACCTGAAAACTCTTTAAGATTTATCCCCTGCCAAAAGTCCCCACCCAATTCCGGCCCAGACAAGGGTTTCTCCGCCCTTGGCCACAAGATGGCACTCTTTGGACTTTTTCCGAAAAAAAAAAAAAAAAAAAAAAACCTAAGAAAGGAGGGGAGAAAGGAGGGAGCAAAGACACCGCACTGCCCCAACCAAGAACAATTTGAAAACCCACCCCATCATACTTAAAATCTAGGACAAAGAGCCGTCGGGACGGAACTGCTTCGACTGCAAAGCTTCAAGCGCAGCCTGGGAACGGCCTGGCGGCCCGATCCCAGCAGCTCCACAAAGCAGAGCGCCCTGGGTCCCTGAAACTCAAAACCCTGGCGCAGCACCGGAGGAAACCAAAGCAAAATTCTTGAACTTCTCTGGACAATTGCTTCCGGGCGTTTGCAGAGAACCGGGGACCTGACCGGAGCCCAGGCCGCGTATGGCGCGCCCCTGATGTCCCACGGACGCCAGCGAGGCCAGAGCTCCAGCTGCAGCATGGACCGCGCGGGGCGCCTGGGAGCGGGCCTGCGGGGACTCTGCGTGGCTGCACTCGTGCTCGTGTGCGCCGGACACGGGGGCCGCCGCGAGGACGGGGGACCAGCTTGCTACGGGGGATTCGACCTCTACTTCATCCTGGACAAGTAAGTGTCTGGAGGATGCTGCTCTGCGGCGGGCGGTCCCTAGGGCACACTACAGCTGGCCTCCGGTCCCCAGCTGCGGGGCGCCTGCTTTCTTTGCTGTCTCTGGCCTGGAGCTTGTGAGTCCTGGGAGGATGCAGTTGGCTCTATTTGTCTTATTGCTTCCCACCTTGGGGAGAAGGAATTGCAACCAGAAGTAGAACTTGCAGACAGACACCTCCAAAGTTGGAGGCGAGAGTACTCTTCAAAATTAGCCATCTCTTTTTACAAAACGTAAAAATGCAGTCTTTGTTCTCATGGCATGATGCCTGATGACCCTGGGCACTTGTGGAAGTCCAAGGCAGGAATTCTCCACCTCTGGGGTTCCAACTAGTTTTTTGTGAAGACTTCACCCTCCACTTAAGGGCTCTAAGCAACATTCTACCACCTACCCTATAGACAGATGCCAGCCACAAGGCCACTCTTCCGCCTGAGTGGTGTCAGCTAAAACTGCTTTCAAATACTGGCAAATGTCCTCAGCACCCCTTGCCTTCAGAACTGAGGTGTAGGTAAATTTGGGCTGTTGTTTTTTGACTGATGGGCTGCCAGGAAAACCAGCAAGACTCCTCCTTACTAAAACGAACTTTGTTTAAGGAAGAACTGAGTTAAGGCCAGTGCGACACTTTCCAGATCCCTACAGGGTTGCCAAGCCGCAGTTACTCAAGTAAGCTTCATGCACTCTGCTGAAAAGCAGCTACAACAATAAAAAGTCCCTCAAGATCCGGGCTCCTTAGGTCTGTGCCAGTGCAGGAGAGGCACTTGCAGTTACAGTGGTAGGGAGGTGAATTTCACAGACTGGAAAGTATTTGGGAGTTGGAACGAGAGTCCTGAGAAATAAGCTGGCCGCTGGACACCAAATGTGCTTCCCAGTTGCTGCTGGGTTTGGTTTTTCCGTAGAGGCAGTCTTGAGCTCCAGATACTTTGGATAAAAAGCGAGGTCTCTTTTTTACAGATTTACGAGAAGGTGGATACTGAAAATTCAGGCCCGGGCTAAGAGTTGGAAAATCTTTTGTTACTTTAGCAGGTGGGAGCTGGAGTTCCTGGGTCGCGGAGACTCTGGGACTGTGTCTGTGTCTC
Organism: Tokudaia tokunoshimensis; assembly: GCA_036184795.1. Lineage (NCBI taxonomy): Eukaryota > Metazoa > Chordata > Mammalia > Rodentia > Muridae > Tokudaia > Tokudaia tokunoshimensis. Next base: position 108,484,939 of record BTHU01000002.1, on the reverse strand, counting down.
GGTTAGCAGGATGCTTGCTTAGAGTGTACAAGTCCCAGCACCACAAAAGCCCATAACTGACTGTGATGGTGTTGGTGCGCGCCTGTAGTCCTGCAGTTGGGAGGAGTTCAAGGTGATCCTGGGCTAGATAATGCGATTAAAGCCAACCTGGGTTACCTGAGACTGTCTCAAAAGACAAACAATGACAACAAAAGCCACAGCCCAAGAAATTCCAAGAGACCCATGGGGAAACTTGAACAAACAAAAGCACCATTTCTAAAGAGGGACTGCCTTGGTGCTGTGAGCATAACCTGGTGGCCTAAATCTATAATTTGAACTGAATTTTTGGTCCAATTTATAAATGGAATTTCTTCAGTTGGTGGAAGGTATTCAGTGAATCATCTTAGGATCATTTCTGAAGGGGGCACAACTAAGTCAAAAGTTAGAATTTTTTTTTTTGAAAAGAATAGGGAAGACATGCTTTCTCTGAAAACTTTCACTGTACTAGAAGGCACATTACTGAAAACAGTTTGGAAAGGCTCAGAGAGTATTTGGACAAGGACTATCCGTGTAACCTCAGGCTTATATCTTACAGAGAATGACAGGGACACAGAAGCCAGGAAGAAGACTAGAGGGACTTTGAGTACCTAAGCTCTGTGCTTTCCTGGGGTACAGATAGCATAAATGAGATACAACAGGCTGCTGAAGTCTTTGCAGCCTAATTTACTCTCTGGAGACTGGTCTTGGGGTGGAAAGGCTAATTAGAAAATAGTTTTACGTCTTAATTTCCAAAGAAAACTCTATGTTAAAGCTAATATATGAACAGAAGCATTCTGACTCACTAGCATTTAAAGAAGTGGGGAGGGGAAGGGGAGGGACGGTGTGCTATTATGTTGTATTATGTTGGCAGATTTTTAAGGCATTACAGTGTCCAGCGGTGGCCCCCTGTGTCCTGACTTGCTCGGGACAGTGTGAACCAGTAGTCCTTGTGGACTTGAACTGCATGGCAGAATTTTCTAGAAAGGCAGAAGTGCTTCATGTCCCTGCTGTCCAGAACAGTAGCTACTTGCCATGTGTGTCCCCCATGCAAATGAGGACGTGAACTTTTAATTTTGTTTAAATTAAATAGTCACATGTGGCTGCCACATGAGTCGTGCAGATGAGAAGACGCCTCGACAGAGAGTGTCATGTGCTCTTAACACAGCAAAGGTTCTTTCATCCCACACGCCTTTATCTTAAGAAAAAAATGCATTAGAAAAAGATTCCCTTACTGTGAGTCTATGGTAGTGCTGTTTATAGTAGAAAGCTGAGAATTACCTAAATGTCCGACAATGGGATTTAAGTAAGACGTGAAATATGCAGAGTGCTGTACGCTCATTGCAGATTGTGCGTGTTTGCAAGATATTTTAGGAGAAATGTATAATACTTATACTATTATGTTTCCAAACATTGTGTGTATTCCACCCTTGTAAGGAGTGAGGCTTGATGCCAAAAGTTCGGGAGACCAAGGCCAACCTGAGCTAAGTAACTAGATTCTGTCTCAGAACCAAGCAAAACAAAGCTGATGCCAGTATGTGTGTGTGTGTGTGTGTGTGTATGTGTGTGTGTGTGTGTGTGTGCGCGCGAGTGCGTGTACTCGCGCGCTTACTTACTATTAGGATAGCATTCCTCTCCAGAAGCTAATAGTTTTAACTTCTGAATTTCCAAATTTCTCTACAGTAAACATACCAGTTTTATAATCAACAAAATGTGATTTTGACTTCTTAAGGACTGTGTGGAGAGGGGCTGTGGGCAGTGGACTGAGTTCTCAGTCCCTCACTATTAAGAAAGAAGCCTCCCCCTTTCACACTTGATTCTAAGCCTAACTTCCTATCATGGTCTTTCTTGGGTGTTTTTGTGCTGAATGAAAGCTTTCTAGAATGTCTGTATGCACACCTCCAGCTTGCCGCCTACAACCAGGAGAGTCCATGTGATTTCTAAGTCCAGAGCTGGAGGATGGGCCCCCAGGCAGGCATGGCAAACAGGGGGCAGGAGAGTCCCTACAGACAAGGTCCTCAGTCCTGGAAAGGAACTCCCCAGACACTGCTGTGCATCACGGGACCGCAGCAAAGTGGGAAGGGAAGAATGCTGACTGGGTTTGTGTTTGGGCCCCTGAGACCCTTGGCTGCTGAGGTGCTGACGGTGGCCGCAGGGAAGGAGTCTGTGGCTACTCTCCCCACCTCTGCAATGCCCTTGCCTCCTGCAGTCAGTGGCATTTTTAAAGCTCAGCTCATTTCAGCTCTGAGCAGGATGCGTCTCTGGCCTGGAGGGAGCCCAGATTATATAGTTAATGGAACGTCGTGTTTTCTCAACCAGGAGCAAAGACTGTATAATGATAACCCAGAACACCACAGTAACACAATAGGGCGTTATTAAGAGCTCTGGCAACTGGGCCGCACAGGGCTCTACACTGATGGAATTTCATGTTTATATAAACATGCTTTTCTGGTTAGAGTTAGGAAGAGTAGTTTGCTGGGAATTCAATCAGGGATTTGAAAAGTCAGACTTGGAAGGCCCTGTCTAGAAAAGAACAACGGAGTTTCTCTTAAGTCTCCCCGTGGGTCTTCAGGACCCACCATGGGCATGGATGTACTTTTCCTTCCTGGCAGGGTCCTTTGACACTGAAATGTGCATTTTCATGCCACATATTAATCTTCTTTATGTAGAGGGAGAAGGAGGATTTTCCATCTCTGGTCTCAGGGAAGCGCTGGCCATGATACATACCATGTTCTTCAAATCAGAACACTGAGAAGAGACCGTAGGGTGAAGGGCGGGGGCTACAGGGTGAGACTTACTTTCTGTTCGTGTCTCTATCTCTTTTCCCTCCGAACAAAGGAAGCTCACTTTCTCAAGCTTCCATTGGGCATTCCAAGGTGGTATTGATCTGTAGGGCTGTGAGAGAGTGTGGCACCCCAGGGACATAGACATATGAGCAATGACAGATGCTTGTCATCCTAGACTAGAACCTCACTAGGCAGAGTATTGCTTTCCTGAAAGAGACCTGGGTTTCTAACAACTAACTTACACAGGACATTTTGAGAGTATGAAGTTCAATGAGCTTCCCACACCCACATGCTTTCACAAGGGACCGAGGAGCGCTGTCTGGAGGGCAGGCAGGTTGATCCCTATTCTGTAGATGGGAGAAAGTTTTGTTCACTACCCACCTGGGTTAGAACTGCCCAAAATCACGTCTAGATCCTGGCAGAGCAACAGAGTCAGACTTTCCTGCTCCCAACTCCCAGCCTGGTCCCTTCTGCTCATCTCTACCCATCGCCGTTGGTCTGTAATGAGAAGCACATGGTGGTGTAGCCAGTGAGATCCAGTGGGTTCCAGGAACTGAAAATCCCTGCACCAGCGTTTCAGTAAATCGTGGAACCCAAGCAGTTAAGACTGCTTAATTACGGAGCAGCCTCTAGGCCACTGTTCACCAGTTGCTGCTGGTAGAAAATTCTGCACACTCCTACCAACACCCCTCCCTCTTCCCAGAGACCTGGGGCTGGTGATTCACACTCCGGGGTGTGATCAGCATTCTGCACTTAAAGGTCCAATGAGTTAGTAGCTTGTTCAGATTGAATTTGACGGAAAAGGGAAATTTGCGTTTGCAGATGTGTTAAGGCACACAGATGTGGCTTGCTTTCTGAAATGCCTGGGAAGGTCCTTTAGAGGAAGGAGAGTGTAAAGCTAGAGCCAGGACAAGGGAGCCGGGTGCATTAGAGCACACCTTGGACAAGAGCAACAGTGACCGTAAAAGACACCAGGATGAACATCTCTCCAGGGCCAGGATTCTACTTTGTTCAGATGTTCCAGCAGTTTGGTTCCAGGTTTGAGGAGGGCCTATCAAGGCCTGTGATAGTTGGTAGGACATCCTGCAAATAGGAAGGCTCAGTGTGTAGACAAAACCTAGGGACAATGAAAGCATCTGTTTTGTGTTTCTGTCTGGGTGAGCACTTTATCTCTACTTTTCTTAACTCTGGAGATGTGGGAAAACTCAGAGTTACGCTGAGAATAGAGTCCAGGAAGCTGGAAGAAGGCATCTAAACTATAATTATAACCTGTCATCATCTCCTAGCACTCTAGGGACAAACTGGCATCCTTTGCACAGACAGAGCTGACATACAAATGCAGATTAGACTTGCTTTATGCCTTATGCTAACATAAATGGATTTTGGGGGTCAGAACAAGAGACGAGACTGGGCCACTTGTACTAATTTAATTAATCCATAACACAAGACAAAAAAGATATTTGGACATTTTGACAGGGTTTTCAGACATGCCAAGTTCTCATTGAAAAAGTCATTCTATTTCTTCCATTACACTTGGCTTATTCTTCTCATGTACTTGGCGTAGATGTGTTCTCAATAGTGATCAAAGTGATTGAAGCACTTGGCCCAGCAATGAAAGCCTGGATAGTGCAGTGCCTGCAGCAAGCCATGTCCTGTCGCAGGAGGTGCAAAAAGGCTGATGCTGGAAGCCGCCTGGACTGGTGGCCTTTTAGGCAGAGGACATAAGAAGGACTCTGGGAATCCAAAGCTCCAATATGGATTTGGCACAGGGCGGGAAAAGTCAAGTTTAGAACAGCAGAAAGAGTAACAAGTGGTAGTCACAGCCTGGTCCCCTGCCAGGCGCTGTGGTATAAACGGGCTTGTCCAAGCCTGTTTAACCTTTGCAGTCCCCGTAACATCTGAACAGTCACCGTCCCCACTTCACTGGTGGTGGAACTGAAGTGAAGGTAGAGACTACTTTAAGTGGCAAAGCCAACCTTAACCCTGTGATTTACTCGAAAGGTGCAAAGACTGAGAAGTCAAAAGAATGTTAAATCAGTCAGGAGACAAGCAAGGTTATGCTGTGGTGATGAATAGCCTTCGAGTCTTAGTGACAAGCTACACTCATGGCTGTCCTGGGAGCTAGAGCTCTTGGAGAGACCCTTCTCCATCACAGCTGCAGAGGAGACAAACGCCAGAGGACGGAAGTGACTCAAATCCTTCCACTCACAGCCCACTGGCCCAGACTGGTCATGTGTCCTCACCTTGTGGAAAGAGAGTGAAGAAATGTATGCTAGGAGGAAGAAATGCCAGATATGTGTGGGCATTTGCAGCCTCTACTACAAGCATAATTACATAGTCTGCAGACCTGCGTAAGCAAGAATAGCAGCTAAAGTGAGATCCGGAGCCAACACGTCTGGAGGGGGTCAGTTTGGAGCTGGATCTAGGGCCTATTAATCAATCAGAAGTAGCACTTCAGATCTTTTTGGGAGGTGATAATGCCCTTCCATTCTTCCCTTCTCTAATCCCTCCATACTTGAGAGAAAACCTTTAGTGCCATGGATATTAAGAACATTAAATCAGTCCAGTTTTTGCTGTGGTGGTGAGCAGCCTGCAACTCTCAATGACAGGCTACACCGTGACTACATGGAAAGGGGAATGAGATGTATGTAGTTGGTGGAATCTAAAGCGATTTGACAGGCCGGACAGCAGGTACAGTCCTCATACACTGAGGCAGCAGTGGTAAGAGAGTTCCCACACAGAGGTCAATTCAGAGCGTGACTTTGGAGTGCCTGGCTACCACCCCTGTTTCTTGACGGACGTGCAATTGTCATATTCAATGATATAGTTTTTCATTATGAAGGAATGAAGGGCATTAAATATCATTAATTAATTAATTAAATGTTAATATCATGATTCTTCCTGATCATTGTGATAACCAAAAATTAATAGATTGCCTCTACACTGATTTCTAAGAGCCACCAAGTAGAGGATCCACTCTGTGGAGAATCCTTGGTAAAGGTTGAAAAGCAGAGCAACACCAGCCAAGCTCGCTGCTTCTGAGACTGGAGAGATGACCCCGTGGCTAAGAATATTCGCTGCTCTTCCAGAGGATCTGGGTTCGACTCCCAGCACCCACATGGCGGCTACAGTCTTCTGCAACTCCAATCCTAAGGATGCTGACACTCTTGGCCTCTACAGGCACTACACAGGGGCACAAGACATCTATTGAGAAACCTACCCCCTGCCCCCAACCAAACTAGTTAATTAATTTTAAAAAATTTTAAAAATTTGTTCCTTCTTAGCATGAAAGGATTCTTCCAAGTAGGAGATGTAGTCATCAGGAGGCAGTGGACCAGTGAGAAGTGATGACCATGGAAGGAAGTACTCTAAGGTCCCGTCTACCCTTGGTCTGGGCTTCCCTGCAGTCAGTGACACTCCTCAGATGATTGTGGCTGTGAGTCCCTCATTCTCACAGTAAACTGTGAGGCTGAGCAGAAAGAACAGCTGCCACTCAGCAACAGTGGCCTTCCTCCTTGCTGGAGAATAAATGGTAGCCGAGTGCCCCTCCAAACTGAGCTCCAGGGAGAATTCTTGCTCAGATGAGAGAAGCCGATGTGATGTGGAGGAGGAGAGCATGTGTAGCAGCAAAGGCCATTTCTTGCCCATCAGTGTTGACAAATCTTATTTTGTATACACACATACAAGCCATGCTGCTCACTACCTAGGATGGTCCTTGGCTCCTCTCCCACCAAGACTCCAGAAGGAACCATGTGTATTTCATTCGGGATAGGGGAAAACCAAGCCTTAGTTCGAAGGGGTATGAATGCCAACTTGGGAATCAGACAACTCCAGTTCCAAACCTCACCTCAATGTTTGACCCAACACTATGAACTTTAAATCAGTTTCTCTCTCTGAAGCTTGGTTTGTCCTGTTAATAAAATAGGGATTAAAATTTATGCTCACAGAAATGTTCTAAAGATTAAAATCTTTAACCTGCATTTGGCAAATGCATACCAAATGATGAGTGGTGGTGGTGATAAAGATGGAGGTGCTGAGTTAATAGTGATAAGGATGATGGTGGTAATATAGTGATGTGACAGGTGGTGGTGAGAGAAATGAAGGTGATAGGGATGGTGGTGATGGTAACAACAGTGATGGTAACAGGGTAATGACAAGGTTGATGATGACTGTGGTAGTGACAGTCCATGACAGGTCATGGTTACAGAGCTGACGATGATGGTGACGGGGGTGATTGTCATGGTGGCTGATGGTGACAGGGATGATCATAATGGTGCTGATGAAAGAGATGATGGCAGTCATGATGCTGGCAGTGATGTGGTGATGCTAATAGTGATGGTGGTCATGGTGGACAGCAGTGATGATAACATCAGTGATCATGGCACTGTTGATGACAACTAACCCAAGAGAAATGCTGTGATCCTCTAACAAGTGTTTCCTCCCTATCTTCCAAGCAATGAGATCATCTGGCCAGGATAAGAGGCATATCATATCTGTTTATTTTTCCTACTCTTCCTCCTCCTTCACCTTTTCCTCTTCCCCTCCCTTGTTCTCTCTCTCTCTCTCTCTCTCTCTCTCTCTCTCTCTCTCTCTCTCTCTGTGTGTTTTATTTTTATTTTTATTGAAAAAGGAAGTAAAAGGAAGTAAAAACATTTTATGATAAAATTGAAGATTTATGTGGAAAATATTTCTGATAAAATAGCAGAAATATATAGAAAAACACATTCAAATTGACAATTTTCATGGAAAATTAAAGAATAAAGTGGTAGACATAAAAAACTTTGCTAAATTAATTGAAAAATGAAATAGAAACATTTTATGATAGAATTGAAGATTTACATGGAAAATATTTCTCATAAAATCGTAGAAAAATATAGAAAAACATGTTAAAATTGAAGATTATCACGGAAAATTTTATATAGATATAATAATGGTAGGCATAAAAGTATTCCTGAGTTGATTGAAAGTGGAATTATAAACATTTTCTGATGAACTTGAAGATTTACATGGAAAATATTTCTGATAAAATTTAAGAAATATATAGAAGAACATGTTAAAATTGAAGATTATCATGGAAATTATACAGATAAAATGATAGTCATAAAAATAATTCTAAATTGAACGTGGAATTATAAACATTTTCAGGTAAAATTGAAGATTTACATGGAAACTATTTCTGATAAAATTCAAGAAATATTAAAAACACATTAAAGTTGACTATTTCATGGAAAATTATACAGATAAAATGATAGATATAATAAACCTTTCTAAATTAATTGAAGATGGAATTAAAAGCACTTTGTGATAAAATCAGAGATTTACATTGAAAACTTTTCTGATAAAATAGAAGAAATATATAGAAAAACACATTAAAACTGAAGATTATCATGAAAAATAATGCAGATAAAATGGTAGACATAAAAAACATTGCTAAATTAATTGAAAGAGGAATTACAAACATTTTCTGATAAAATTGAAGATTTACGTGAAAAATATTTGTTAGTCTGTGTCTTTTTATTGGGGAATTGAGTCCATTGATGTTAAGAGATATTAAGGAATAGTGATTGTTGCTTCCTGTTATTTTTATGTTTGTGTGGGTATCTTCTTTTGGGTTTGTTGGAAGATTACTTTCTTGCTTTTTCTAGGGTGTAGTTTCCCTCCTTGTGTTGGTATTTTCCATCTATTATCCTTTGTAGGGCTGGATTTGTGGAAAGATATTGTGTAAATTTGATTTTATCATGGAATATCTTGGTTTCTCCATCTATGGTGATTGAGAGTTTTGCTGGGTATAGTAGCCGAGGCTGGCATTTGTGTTCTCTTAGGGTCTGTATGAGATCTGCCCAGGATCTTCTAGCTTTCATGGTCTCTGGTGAGAAGTCTGGTGTAATTCTGATAGGCCTGCCTTTATAGGTTACTTGACCTTTTTCCCTTACTGCTTTTAATAGTCTTTCTTTGTTTAGTGCATTTGGTGTTTTGATTATTATGTGCCGGGAGGACTTTCTGGTCTGGTCCAGTCTGTTTGGAGTTCTGAAGGCTTCTTGTATGTTCATGGACATCTCTTTCTTTAGGTTAGGGAAGTTTTCTTCTATAATTTTGTTGAAGATATTTACTGGCCCTTTAAGTTGTAAATCTTTGCTCTCTTCTATACCTATAATCCTTAGGTTTGGTCTTCTCATTGTGTCCTGGAATTCCTGGATGTTTTGGGTTACAAGCTTTATGCATTTTGCATTTTCTTTGACTGTTGTGTCAATGTTTTCTATGGTATCTTCAGCACCTGAGATTCTTTCTTCTATCTCTTGTATTCTGTTTCTGATGCTTGCGTCTATGACTTCTGAATTCTTTCCAAGGTTTTCTATCTCCAGAGATATCTCACTTTGCGATTTTTTTATTGTTTCTACTTCCACTTTTAGATCCTGGATGATTTTGTTTAGTTCCTGCACTTGCTTGTTTGTGTTTTCCTGTAATTCTTTAATGGATTTTTGTGTTTCCTCTTTAAGGACTTCTGCCTGTTGACCCATGATCTCATGTATTTCTTTAAGGGATTTTTGTGTTTCCTCTTTAAGGGCTTTTACCTGTTGACCGATATTCTCCTGTATTTCTTTAAGAGAGTTATTTAAGTCTTTCTTGAAGCCCTCTATCAGCATCATGAGATACAATTTTAAATCCAACTCTTGATTTTCAGGTGTGTTGGGGTATCTGGGACTTGCTGTTGTGGGAGAACCCGGTTCTGATGTTTCCAAGTAGCCTTGCTTTCTGTTGGTAGGGTTCTTGTGCTTGCCTTTTGCCATCTGGTTATCTCTGTTGCTAGTTGGTCTTGCTGTCTCTGGCTGGAGCGTTTTCCTCCTGTGGGCCTGTAAACCTGTGTCCTTACTACTGGGAGACCAACTCTCTTCTGTCAGGGTCTGTGTACCGCCTGGCTCCCTGGTGCAAATGGTAGCCTGAAGACCTCTGTCCCTGCTGCTCCACTGATCTTATGCCCTGTGTGCTCCTAGCTGTTCCACTCCAGAGAGGAGGTGGAGATCTCACCTACATGCTCAGAAGTGAAAGTACTGCTAGGAGATCACTCTCTCCTGGAGGGCCATGTACAGAAGGCTCTGGAATTGCCCGCTCCCTGGTCCAAGTGGTGACGGGAAGACCGTGTGTGTGTGTGTGTGTGTGTGTGTGTGTGTGTGTGTGTGTGTGTGTGTGTGTAACAGGAACTCATGTAACCCCAGCTGGCCCTTTAACTTCTCCTGGCACTCCTACTTCTGTGAAGTGCTGGGATTACAGGCATGTGCCATCACGCCTGGCTCAGGGATGTGTCATTTCCATTTAGTATTTATGAAACTATGCTAAGCCTTAGGAATTGTGGAGCCCAAGATATGCCCAGTTCTCAAGGAGCTCAGGATTCAGTGGAGCAAACAAAGCAAGAGAGACTGCTAGTGAAATCATGTAGGCTGACAAGCCCAGGAACATGGCAATTGAGCGAGATTTTGTCAGACGTTAAAGAAGCAATGTACAAGAAACCCAAGTGGCACATACTCTGCCCTGTGAGTGTGACAGGAGAGACCTTAGAAATAATTTGCATTCTATCCCTCCAGAAGTAAGTTTGAAGATTAGTAATTAATTTCTTTTTTTAAGATTGGGAGTTTCTAAGAACAATAGCGGCCAGCATATGTCTCTATTGTATATATATATATCGATCACCTGTTTTCGTGGTGGGGACGAAAGAATAAGGGAAACTGGAAGCTGTTTTAAGGAGCAAGACTTGAGCTGTTGGTGAGCTGTGTGGGAGGCAAAACTGCCTCAGGAAGAAGCAGGTTTCAGAACCCGAGAGGATCTTGTCATGGACGGGGAGAGTCTGAGCATGTGGGGCATTTGGGTGGAGACACTTGAGTAGGCAGCTTCCCTGGAGCCTTAGGACTGAAGATAAAGCCTTGAATATTGTTAGCCCAAGGGCAGCTATTGATGTGGGCACAGGGAATAATTAATATAAAGATACTAATATAAGGACTTTAAAACGCCAGGAAGAGGTAGAGTTTGAATAAGGGGACTAAGGTCCAATCCAGAGGAACTGTCAATAGTTTGTCCAGGAAAAGAAGAAATTGTACTCATATTAGGCAGGGCGGAGCAGGGCAGTGGGGAGAGAGGCAGTGCAGAGCTGGGGAAGGAGGGGGTGAGCCAGGGTGATCATCTGGGACATTTGCCTCTAAAGTCATCTCGGCCTGTGCTTCTGGTATTAAAGGGTGGTGCGTCCCATAAGCCAGGCACTTGGGCTGAAGACCTGGGAACAACCCTTCCTCACAGGGCAACACCTTGTGTGTGTACCTACAGCAGACCTGGCTGCCCAGTCTCCACGTGGCTGTCACTTTAGCTCGGGTCTCCACCATTTTTACCAGTTCAGTGAAATCTTGCCCAAATTGATCTCTTTTTGTATCTCATCTATCTTGTCTCCTGAAACTCTAGTACCAAGTCGATCCATTTTGGTTTTTTTTGTTTGTTATGTTATGTTTTCTTTAACACAAATCTAGCCTTGACACAGACTTCCCTAAGTCCCACCTCTCACACACTCTGAACACAATTAAAGCTACTTCGGGACCAAGTGTGAATGCCTTGGTAAAATACCAGGGACTTTTATTGCTGTGATTACCATGTAGTTCCCAGGTTCCATTTCTTTCCACATCCCACACCTTGGGTTCCACAGTTAAGCCACACCCTTCAGCTGCTGAGCCGTCATCCACTCCATCTATACCTAAGTGATGCCCACTTGTCTTAAGACATTAATTGTGAGCTTCTTATGCACTCCCCCCAAAAATTAAGAACATCCAGCCCTCGGCATTGCATCTTGACTTAAAAATCTCTTGTTTAGAGTCTCTCAAGCCCAAACAACTCCTGCCCTCTGACAGCAGTGACATGGTCCAGAACATACATGGAGAGGAAATGTGTTTAGAGTTCATCAGGAAACATCTCCTGCACACTTTATCTTTTCTGTTGCCCTCCAGTGCTCATTGGCCAACTAGAGTACAAAGAGCCTCCAGGGATGGCAAAAGTTTATGAGCAGCATCTTAATCCATCTGCTGTCACCCCTCCCATAATAACAAGTACATCTGTGCAGACGATACCGAAAAGCAGTTAAGAAGAGAGCATGGCAGTCCCAGGTGGAGCCATAGCGCTCCAGCAGTCAAACAACAACCAGGGTGAAGTGAGATACATCACTGAGTACTTGTGTGATGCTAGGGATCCTTGTTACCAAGGTGACCAAACATCCTGGATTGCCCAGGAGAGGCCTTGTGTGGTTTTGTTGTTCCAGTATAATTAATAGCTTCCTCTGTCTCTCAAAACTGGCTCCGTTTGGCTTTTCAATTTTAGGGTGATTGTGATTGTTAACTGTCATCAAAGAGAGAACAGATTAAAGACAAACTGTAACTGACCTTCTACCCTCTGTTCTGTTAAAGTGGGCAACAATCAGCCATTTAAATGACCTAATTTTAAACCTTTCCCAGGAGTCCCACTCCAACATTTCCATATCAATTTATGGAAATCCTGTTATCCTCACCATGAACTGCAGTTTTCCATTTCCTAACCCCACCATGGGGAGGCAGTATTGCATAGAGGTCATGAGCATGGTGTTAAATGCTGCGGTCTTAGGGTTTGGAGCGAAATTACAGTCCAGGAAATGTACAGATCACTGAGTAGGACAGAGATAGCAGAGCTGGAGGCACTCAAAGTGCTAACTGTTGTTACTGAATGGCAATGAATCCAAAGCCCAGTGCCTGCTGCCTAGTAAGTTCTCAGTACAAGAGCAATCTTAGTTATTAACCTGTCAGTTCCAAAGAACAGCCCAGGCATGTGTGGTTGACTGAATGCATGGATGATATTCTGTAAAGAAGCTCAAGAAGATGAAGACAGAGAAAATGTTTAAAAAGAAACAAGGGCATCGAGGCCAGGTGAAGATCCACCTGTGCTCATTGTCCAGCCTGACAACCTAACATTAAGTCTGAGTTCGTTCCTTGGGACTCACGGTGGGATAGAACCAGCTCCTGTAAGTTGTCTGCTGGTCTCCACTCTAACACTGAGGCTAACATGTCCTCCCTCAGATAAGTAAATGTAATATATTTTTTTAAAAAAGAAAGGAAGACATTAGTGGTTCTTAGAAGTATTATCTGGGGGCATCACAAGTGCAAAAACTAAAACTTAATGATCTGAGGAGCTCAATGAAAGGAAAGAAAGTTTTCTACTTCAGGAAAGGAAACTAAACACAGACAGCTTCACCCCACCCCCTCTCACCTCACCTAGATGTGCCCCCTTCTCTCAGCAGAGGTCTTGGGAGGTAACTGGGGAGCTCACATCACAGCCAATGGATGGCGACACACAAAGCTAGTAGGACATTAATATGAGAAACAGAGCAGATGGGCAGAGCTTTAAAAAGGTCAGCCAGGGTCTGTTTACAACCCTGTTGCCAAGTTTAAGAAAAAAAAATAGAAAAATACTTTCAAGGAGTTTCTTGAACACTAACAAACAAAGCTGGAAATAAATATGAAGTAAGAAGTAGTGAGGAATGGGACCTGGTTGGATAAGACTGTCCCTTGGAAGCTAGATGCCACTGTGTGCTAGCCCTGCACAGAGCAGCTGTGCGGGAGAGTGGAGGGGCGACAATGCCACAGGGGAAATATCCTAGGTATCTTTAAGACAATGGTCCTACCCAGCATGGACTCCAGGGATATTCGAGGCTTCTGTCTTTGATTGTGTGGCTGCAGTAGGGTCCCAGAATGAGGCCAGGTAGAGTGTGAGGGAGCCTTGGGTAGAGACCAAGAAAACAAGAGGGAGTGCAGGAGTGGTGTAATATGTCCAGAATCAACCAACAAGCCTTGCTAGGGTGATTTTTTTCCTGTATCAACAGTCAAGATCAAGCGGCAAGTCCATCCTCAACTCTCCCTAGCCTGACAGAGATTGTTCACGTTAGCCTATCAAACCAACCACATTCCTGATATTAAGTTCTTGAAGGAACTTCAAAGCTTCAGAGGACAGTAAACTAGTGTACAGTTGTTTGTTGTCCATTAGAGTCCTGTTACACTTCACATTCAAGGATGAAGATGAAGCCTAAGGATTTTTTTTAACACCTTAAAATAAGTAATTAAATAAAATCACTGAGGCAAAAGTAGGAAGTGAAAATTGGTTAGCACCTACAAGGGCTCTGAAACATTCCACGCAAAGAATTGTGAATGCTTTCAGGAGACAGCCCTATCAGGCTCCTTTCAGCAAGCATTTCTTGGCATCCACAATACAGAGCCTTACAAATACAGAAGCAGATGCTCACAGCCAACCATTTCACTGAGTGTGGGGTCCCCAATGGAAGAGTTAGAGAAAGGACTGAAGAAGCTGAAGGGGTTTGCAACCCCATAGGAAAACAACAATATCAACCAACCAGACTCCTCAGAGCTCCCAGGGACTAAGTCATCAACCATGAGTACACATGACTCTGGCTGCATATGTAGCAGAGGACGGCCTTGTCAGGCATCAATGGGAGGAGAGGTCCTTGGTCCTATGAAGGCTGGATAGATGCCCCAGAGTAGGGGAATTGAGGGCGGGGAGGTGGGAATGGGGTGGGTGGAGGAACACCCTCATAGAAGCAGGGGAAGGGAGGATGGGATAGGGGGTTTCTGGGAGTGGGGGGACTGGGAAAGGGGATAACATTTGAAATGTAAATAAAGAAAATATTCAATAAAAAAGAATTGTGATTGCTAAAATTCATTTTTAATAATGGATAAAATCATTTTGTTGATGTCACTGGTAAGTGAAGAAAACATCAAAGTATTTTCAGATAGATACAGATTGGTGGTGGTGGTGGTGGTGGTGGTGGTTGTTTTCAGTGAAAATCATCCAAATCATGAATCAAGATTTACAGAAACATTTAAATTGTGATGTTTGCTGCATAAAATAAGTGATGCTGGGGGTGGGGTGTGATGTTTGCTGCATAAAATAAGTGATGCTGGGGGTGGGGTGTGTAGCTGTGATCGTAGCTCTCAGAAGACTGTGCCAGAAGGATTCAAGGCCCTGTTTGGACTGTACAGCCGGAGGCAAACAGCCAGACCCAACTAACAAACTAAACAATAAGTAAGTAGATAGATGGATGGATGGATAGATAGATAGATAGATAGATAGATAGATAGATAGATAGATAGATAGATAGATAGATAGATAGATGAATAAATAAATAAATAAATAGCTTTTCCATTGAAATCTTTTAAGGAATCAAGAGTCTCACTGATATTTTCAATGTTCAGTCGATAATAAGAACCATCTATCATGAGAAAGAAAATACAAAGTCTTTGGATGAGAAGCTTACACCCTAGCTAAATATTAAAGCCCTTGGAAGTAATACCCACATTGCTGAGAAGTGCCCAAAGTAGGGTCAGTTCATCTAAAGACAGTTTGAGAAACTTTTCCAAGAACAGGAAGTATTCATAGACTAAAATTGTGAGGGAGGAGCTTAGAATTCTAACTGGATGAAGTATATTGTATGCATTTGTGTGTGTGTGTGTGTGTGTGTGCGTGTGTGTGTGTCAGTGTGTGTGTGTGTGTCAGTGTGTGTGACATCAATTTCTAGGAAGAGGAAACATTTATGAAAGGTACAAAATAAGTAAATAAATATGACAGAAGATGATTTCCCTGATCTAAAGAGAGATTGGCTGCTTCTGTCTAAATGAATCACCAAGCACTCTGCCAAATTGTTTTTTAAATGATCCTCAAATTACATGATCTTAGACAAATTCTTAAAACATATGAGTAAGTAGAAAAGTCTGTCCTAAAAAAAAAAAAGAAAGATAATAGATTTCTTTACTTCCCCTCAAAAGTAAGACTTAGATTGACATTTAATTTTTTTTTACTCTACAATATTGATTGCTCTAAAAACCTCAGTAATTATAGATCTTGAACAAATGTGGCTTTTAAATTCCTCACCTAGCCTCAGACATTCAGATTTCAAAATATGTGCCATCCATGGGTCCTACTGAAAAGATTATGTGAAAAGATTGATAGCAAAATGGAAAATACACTTAAAATAAGATGTAAAAACAAAAACCCAAAGAAGTATGTAATGGCCCTAACAATATTACCAATACGATTATGGAGCAAAACCTAAGACTTGGTTGATTTTTATAGAAGAAAACTCTTATTTTTTTGTGTAAAATAATCAAACTTTCTCTTAACTCATTTACTTAAGATAGAAAACACTGTTAGCTTCTTGCTCCAAGCTCTTCCTCCCAGACCAACCTGCTGGGTCATGGATGCTCTAAAACACCCTCCATTTTGATGATAATCACCTCCTGTTATAGGTCCACCCCCCACCCCACCCCCAAGTTCCCTTCAGGAGAGTTCTGTCTTTCAGACATTGCATTTCCTGAGGGAGACTGGGAGAGTGGAGTCCTTTGGTTTTGGACACACCGGCTCATGCATAGTTTGTCCTGTCCTCAAGGACTGGGAGGTCTCTGTACTAAACTCTCACAGAAGCAGGTAAGGATGGAGACCTTCCTTCTCAGCCTGTTTAGGGGGCTGACCCACCTGACATATCTACTGAAGACAGAATGATCATGGACAAAACTTCCATGCTAATTTTGAATACACACCTTGAGTTCTAAATTTCAAATATCAACAAAATCACAGTGTGGTAAAATAATAGGATTCCAAACCTTGATAAACCCATGGGCAGCATGGTGCGTCGACCCTTACAGAGTGTGCCAAGATGGCTTCCATGTGACCGTGGAAACGGTGGTATCATCTATGCTGACTCTGCAAGATGCCTCTGAATACTTACACATTCTGAGGACAGAGAGGATATGAATAATAATCAAACAGGCTGACTTAACCAACATACTCTAAACCCTATACCCCACAGAGAATAAACTTTCCTTTTAAATGCCCATGAAATATTTATTAGTTCACAGAGAGTGCCTCATGTATCCCAAGGCACAAGGTTTCCCATCCACATCCTCAGCAACAAAAAACAGGAAATGAGCAGCAAAGAACCTCAGAACTTCAGCTATGAGGACGATAGCTATGGTTTTTTATATCAGCATGTCATGAGGAAGATGAGACAATAAATTAAAAAGACAAAATAGAAAGATCCAGAATGGAAGAAGTGGCCGCCTAGGACAGAGGCTGACTAACTATGGCTGAGTCTCTGTCTTTCTAAATAAAATTTTGTTGTAGTACCATCACGCTCATTTGTTAGGGCTCAAGGTTGCTTTTATGCTTAAAAAAAAGAGTTGTTGACATGGAGACCATAAGCCTGCCCACCCTCCAGTACCAAGGGACACTAAAATATTTACTGTCTGGCTCTTAATTGAAGAAGTTGACTGACCCCTGAACTAAGGAAACATCTGAAACCCATAGGGATGTGCAGAGAATATTATTATCAAGGCAGTCCTTCTGGGTGTGTGCTTGTGGGGTTGGGACTGGTGCCCTCGGTGAGAAGGGCTGGCATTTGGCCACACGCTCTGCTATTACCATCTTGAAATTCTTAATAACTTTTCAACAGGGGCCCTGCATTTTCATCCTGCACTGGTCCATATTTCTAAAGTTCTGCGTTTATTACTACATACATTAAAACTATAATGGAATCCTTGGTCCTCCTATGCCCCACTGTCTGTCTAACACAGTGAGGTGAGTGCCTTATAAGAGGTGAGGCACTTGCCCTTTTTAGACCCGTTATGTCTTCTCCTCTTTAGCATCTGTCCCCAAGCCCCTGAGGTTCTCAAGGAGCAAAGGGACTCAGCCATAGTTAGTCAGCCTCTGTCCTAGGCGGCCACTTCTTCCATTCTGGATCTTTCTGTCACACTGCCCCTTCTCGGGTGCACATTTCTTAAGCAAGGGACACATGGAGGGTCAATTTCTGTGCAATTGTCAAAAAGAACCACACAGCAGAAATTCGCAGTATCTTCTCCATTGTGTGTAAAAAGAGATGGTACAAAAGTGTTCTGCTCACTGATGCTATAAAAGTGAAAAGAAATGGAAAGCAGACAGTGTGAAGAATGAAGACATCCTCCTACTGTCTGACAAGAGCTTCTGCAGCATGGAGAAGGTGGAGGAGTGACAGATGATGTGGCCAGTTACATAAGGACATAAGTGTGGTCATAAGTGAAGAGATCAAGGACCTTGGTCTGAGTGTACAAGCTCGGAGGAAAGTCTGGAAGCAGGTCGTTTCAGAATGGGAAGTGACCAAGTCTGACTGTGGCTGGGGATAGAATGCAGGGGGTGGGGTGGGGACAGTGCCCCTGTTTGAGCACCTGAGGAGGGGAAATGGGCCTCAGGGTCTACCTTTTGCTTGTCTTCCAAACCTACACATCCTTCAGTGAACACTGTGCTTTGATGATGCTCTATTTTAAAATTCTGTCCCACGGACCCTCAGTCTGTCACTTCCCCACAAGAGACAGTTTTACATAGTATCTTTGGGTGACACTGGTCCATCCCTTTTTAGCCTTCTAGGAGATACACTGTAACTCTCTTGGGGTCATCTCTGAACCTGGAGAGCATGAGAAATGGGTCATGAAGTTCAGCCATGAAAGCGCCTTTTAAGACAGCTTAACATTTCCTGTCTTAACTATGTTACTTTTTTTGTTGAATTTGCACCAAAAATACCAGTAGTTGATATGCAAAAAAAAAAATGTGTGTAAGCTTTTCCTGGTTGTGTGCATGTGTGGGTGCATGTGAGTGTGTGCGGTGTGTGTACATGTGTGTGTGGTACATGCATGTGTGTGTGCGCGTGTGTGCGTGTATGTGTGTGTGTGTGTGTGTTGGAAAGGCAGAGTGGAGGAGAAGGGAGTACCAGTCTGATTAAGACACCTTTTGAATCACGAGTCACAGAAAGAAGCACCCCTTCTATCCTAACATGGCGCCTGCTCGCACTTGCACAGCCGACCAGAAATGCCCCGAAGCACTGTTTTCTGTTACTTTCCGCAGCACATTCTGGTTTTTCAATCTTATTATGCTTCATTTCTTTGAAAAAAAAAAAGAGTTGGCGATATCCCAGTAGCTGATTTCCCAATCTCTGCCTGCATTCTGCAGGGCGAGCGTCATTGTTTTCAAAGCCATCAGTTGGACTGAGCGAGGGAAGTCATGTGGCAGATGAGAAGTCAGACATCATGGCTGGTGGAGGCTCCGCAGCAGCAGACAGAGCAGGGTGCCCCAAAACAGGACAAAGGAAGGTGCTCAGCTTAGTGTCAGGATCTGAACTAGTGTTTGAAGAAGCTGAGGGGGAAGCAAGAGTCAGGGTGCAGGAGGGAGGCTTGACTGTGGCCACAAAAAAAGAGTTGATAATGGCCTGGGCCACAATGGGCCAAAACCTACGCCTTAGGGTGTAGAAGGAGGAGAGAAGGGGGAGAATCTGGGAGAGAGTACAGGACAGCAAGGGAGCTTGAGGCTAATTTTGGGTCCACCCGTCATATCTGAAGCTACTGAGTTTATCTGTACCCACCCAGGACCCAAGAGGGTCACTGGCATCAGTGAGTTCCCAGGTACGGGTAAGGATCGTGGGACTCACCATTTTGTAATCTCTGTCTTAGCTACTTTAGCCTCCCGGGGTAAGCGGTCACTGGTGGTGGATCCCGCCGCAAGCTTGCTGTGTTTCCTTTTCATTATACTCTGGTTGCTTGTATAGCAAATGTGTTTTCAAGGCATTTAACCACAGGGTTAGAGACTCTCCTCTCGGGAACAGAAAAGAATGCACTTTTGTTCAGAGAACAACTGGGTACAATTTCTGATTCTGCTTTTGCCCCTCTTTGTGTAACATATCAGGCCCTCAGAAGTGACTGGACTGTCACCTAAGGGCAACACCAGGTTGCTCCGTACAGAATCCCTCACAGAGTGTGACGTCAAATGTTTCTAGACTTTTTATCGTATTTCAAATCCTGGAGGGAGAAAAACAAAAATAAGTAAGGGGCCTGGGAGTGCTCTCCACAGTATCATCTGCAGGGCTTACAGTGCGGGCCTGAGGCTCTCCTCCCTGGGGAGAAATGGACCCTTACACAAACCCACTTCAGTAGATCCTTGGCTCTGATTGGATCCCAAGTGTATCAAGTGAACCTTCCAATAGACAATTCTGTAATGCTGTCTCCAGGCAGGATTCCTGGGAGTCTATTTTAATTCCAGATTATGAAGAAAATATTGCTTGCAGGGCAGAGATGCAAAATCCCTAGAAGAGACCCTTTACTGGTCTCCACACCACTCAAACCCACCATGTCTGACGGAACAAGCATCTTTTGGTACTTTTTATATTTGAGTTTAGAAGGAAGTTCTTATTTCTACCTTGCAGCTTGGATAGCTATGGCTAAGCTAATCCAACATGGCTGGGTTTTAGGTACTAACCCTTAAACAGACAAAAGTGACAGGAGATATGTCATATGATTAAAAACAGACAGCTGGGTGGAGAAAAGCTGAACTTACATACATGCTGCCATTTTCCCTGGCAGCACCTAGCTTCTCTTGGTTGGGATCAAGAATCTGATTCTAGAAAATATTTTCCTTGTAGATCTTCAATTTTATCAGGAAATGTTTATAATTCCACTTTCAATCAACTTAGAAATATTTTTATGCCTACCATTTTACCTGTAATATTCCATGATAATCTTCAATGTTAATATGTTATTTTATATTTTTCTACAATTTTATTAGAAATATTTTCTATGTAAATCTTCAATTCTATCACAAAATGTTTCTACTTCCTTTTTCAATTAATTTAGCAATGTTTTTTATGTCTAGCATTTTACTCTTTAATTTTCCATCAAAATTGTCAGTCTAATGTGTTTTTCTATATACTTCTTCAATTTTGTCAGAAACATTTTCCATATAAATCTTTAATTTTATCGTAAAATGTTTTTACTTCCTTTTTCAAAAAAAAAAGAATATTAAAAAAAAGAGAGAATCTGATTCTAGGCTTTAAGTGAGGATGGTCCCAGGTCCAAGCTACCAGGGGTTGGTTTACGCTGGGAGTAGCCTCTAGGGCAGTTTCTAACTGGAAAAATCACTCAAAAGGCAAATGCCCAGTGTACACCAGAAAGTCTATAAGTCAAAGAATCTGCATCTTTTACTCCTGGAGAGGCAGGGGTTTACCCAGAGTCCCCTTGGGTGTTTTCCAGAAGGGAAAGAGAGGATAGAATGCTAAGCTGCGAGTGCTGTGTAGTTGGTGAGGTAGAGGGCTGTGGCACCAGGCAGACCAGCCTCCTGAATGGGAGTTTGGGTTAAGTTAACCTATGGTTGTGTTAGGTATGAAATCCCATTGTTAAGCAATGCATTAAAGGGCTTCTCCTCTCTCCCCAGTCTGAGTCTCCGCTTTCCCTGTAACCAGGTCTCTCATGGTGGTTTGCTGTTAGTGTGTCACACTGGAAAGATTTACTAGGGCTCATGGGTTAGTGGTCACTCCTGCGAGGTAGCATGAGAAGTCATGGAGAATGTGTTCTGTCTAGAAGGGTTCAGTAGAAGGGGTAAGAAGAAGGCAAGAGGGTAGTTGGTAGGAAAAGTGAATAAAAATACATTATATATGTGTGGGAAGTTGTCAATAATTAATAAATTAAATTTAAAAATAGAATTATACCCACCAAAAGCAAGGGTTGGAGGGGAAGACAGGGAAAGAATCCACTTCTTCGCTGTCGTGGTTAGGGTTTCATTGTGGTCAAGAGACATCATGACCGAGGCAACTGGTTTAGTGCATTATCATCATGGTGGAATGCATGGCAACCTGCAGGCAGATTCGGTGCTGCCCAGAGCTGAGAGTCCTACATCTTGGTCCACAGGCAACAGAAGGAGACTGTCTTCTGCAGGCAGCTGGGGGAAGACTGTTCCACACTGGGCAGAACTTGAGCACTAAGAGACCTCAAAGCCCAGCCCCACAGTGACACACTTTCTCCAACAAGACCACACCTACTCCAACAAGGCCACAACTCCTAGTAATGCTATTCCCCATGGGGCAATTGTTCCAATACAAGAGTCTATGGAGGTCAAATCTATTCAAATCACAACAATAGCACAGAAGTGGGTGCACAGCTGGAGGAAGAAACCAACATCCCATGGTTCTTTTTAAAACTCTGACTTAGGTGACTAGGTTTGTTGACAGGATCCACTTCTCTCACAGTGCCTAGCTGAGCACAGCCTTTAACACACAGGCCTGTGGGGACAACCCAGGCCCTGAGCACGGTAGTACCTCTTTCTTGCTTTTGTGTACAGTGTGACCCTCAGGACACCTTGTTACTAGTATGTAGTCTTTAAGTACAGATCTGTGGCGTACTATATTGTTTTCATTTAAGTGGGAGGAGCAGAACATTTCTGGGTATGAAACAGAAAAATAAATTCCTTTCAAAGAGATGGAACTAAATTCCCAACTGAAATGGGAATTTTTGGTTAAGAGAACTGGCTGCTCTGACAGAGGACCAGAGTTCAGTTCTTAGCACCCACATGATGGCTCACAACTCCAGCTTCAGTGGGTCTGACATCCTTTCCTGACTTCCATGGACACAACATGCATGTGGTACGCTTACGCACATGCAGGCTAATACTCATTCCCTTAAAATAAAACAAAGAATTCTATTAAAAGGAGAATATTGTATCATGAGGGAGCTGGAGAGATGGCTCGGCTCAATGGTCAAGGATGATCAATGGTCAAGGATGATCAATGGTCAAGGATGATCAATGGTCAAGGATGATCAATGGTCAAGGATGATCAATGGTCAAGGATGATCAATGGTCAAGGATGATCAATGGTCAAGGATGATCAATGGTCAAGGATGATCAATGGTCAAGGATGATCAATGGTCAAGGATGATCAATGGTCAAGGATGATCAATGGTCAAGGATGATCAATGGTCTAGAGGACCCAGGTTCAGCTCCCGGCACCCACTTCAGTCGGTTCTCAACCTCCTGTAAGTTCAGCTCAGTTCCAGAGGAGCCGATGCCCTCTTTTGGTGTCAGGCTGCGCTGTATGCATGTGTATACATCACACATGTGCACACACACACACAGGTACTCACATAGCATAGATAGATAGATAGATAGATAGATAGATAGATAGATAGATAGATAGATAGATAGATAGATAGATAGATCAATAGATAGGCAGATGGATGGATGGATGGATGGATGGATGGATGGATGGATGGATGGATGGACAGACAGAACCAGACACCAGTAGAAAGTGTTTGCAATACAAAGTGTCAGAGCAGAAAGCAAATGGCGGGCAGACTGGGCTCTGCTGGGCAGATCTGTGTGTGAAGAGGGAAAGGCATCACAGGTTTGAGCAGACAAAGGCTGAGAGTCCCACTGGGAGAGACTGAGCATGAGCACTGTGGGGAAAACGGGCCAAATCAATGTGATGGGAATGAGATTTTAAAACAATATCAGATTTAGGAGAGGGGAGTTAAAAATCAACTTTCCAAGTCTACGCTCCCACAGTTGCATACTTCCAGAGAACTGATCTCTGGCTTCAGTAAGTACATTCCATTTTAATATGGTGAAGAGTTGAGCCATTTTCTTCTTTTGTTCATTATGCTCAATAACCACATTAGACTTAGTAGGTTTTCCTGCTGTTTAACTCTCAGAGACGTCTTAAAACAAACTCCATCAATTGGTCGCTTATTGTTTAGGAAGGCTGCTGAATTCTTTCCTCCAATGATTTATTTTAAAATTCTACCCGTGTCTGTATTTTTAAATGAAATGAAACTTGGAGTGGCATTTGTTTTGTTAGTGCCTTGGGGTTTCTATAACTGTGAACAGGCATGATTATCATGACAATTCTTAATAAGGAAGACATTGAATTGGGACTGGCTTACAGTTCAGAGGTTTAGTCCATTATCATAGTGGGAAGCAGGGCAGCATTCAGGCAGACATGGTGCTGGAGAAGAGGTTGAGAGTTCTACATCCGGATCCAAAGGCAGCAGGAAGAAAGTGTGATGTTGGGCCTGGCTTGAGCATCTGAAACCCCAAAGCCCACCCTCAGTGAAACACTTCCTGCAGTATGCCACACCTAGTTCTGCAAGGCCACACCTCCTAACAGTGGTACTCCCTATGAACCTATGCATTGAAACCACCACTGTCAGTTTGCTGACTTTACTCAATGGAATTGGAACAGAGCCTCTTCATCGAGGAGCACAGAAGTAACCATGCCATCCAGATCTGGACACAGCCTGTGAATCTATGTGAGCCCTGGGGTTTTATTGTCTGCTTGCGTTACTGTCAGAGTTTGGTGCAGTGGGAGGTATGGGAGAGAATGGGAAATGAAATTTGAGGAATTCCTCAAAATGTTTAAGTCTTAGAGATAATTTCTAAATTCACTCCAGTTTCAGGTGATGGATGAACCCGGTTAATAGGTTGCTTCTATACATAGACTGTAGACTGAAAAGAAACATAACACGAGGTGCTGACGGACTGTCTCTCTGTCCTGTAGGTCAGGAAGCGTGCTGCACCACTGGAATGAAATCTACTACTTCGTGGAGCAGCTGGCTCATAGATTCATCAGGTGAGTGAGCGCCATAGTCTCTTTTCTTATGGCTGACAGTGCATCTAGCCCACCTGCTGTTCCGATAACTCCTAGATACTGGGGGAGTGCACACTGGGTGGACCTGTGCATAGAGATGTCACAAGGTGCTAGGTGACCAGTAAACCTTTTGGTTTTAATATGAACACACCACAACCCTGAGCAAGTCATGACTGGTCACATGACCCCAGCATCCTCTCTGTGGGCTTCACCTCACTTTCCCAGACAGGTTGGACCATAGTTACTGTGAACTATGGAGGTGTTACTTAGGGTCACCTACTAGTAAAGGAGGTGACATTACCCTCCTTTCACACAGCTTTCATGGATGTACCTGAAACATGTTGTCAAGGTCCTTAGTGCAGCTGCTGTGAGCCTTGTGAGCTCTGATGCAGACCCCCCCCACACACACACACAGTGGTAAACAGCCTCCAGGAGACTATAGTGAGTGAGCACAAAACTCTTCATTCATTTCTGTAGCATGGAAGATCCTCTGAGCCCAGGGTATTGGCAGACAGTCTCCTCCCATGTTTAGTTATCAAGCAACATGCCATTACCTCCCTAACAGGAAAGGGTGGCAGGTGTCCTTGAATCCACAGCAGGGACCACCCAGGATCCCTGGACTTAGGAAAGCAGGTGCTCAGAGGGAAATATGGAGGAAAAGTACAGTCAAGGAGAGAGCGTGTATGTGTGGTATTAAAAATATTACCCAAATCACTGAACTTCGGGTGGAGAGGAGGGACTTTCCAATCTAGCCTGAGAGCCATTGAGGAGCCACATGTCGTTGAAAAGCATTGGTGAGAAACTCCCCCTTTTGGACCATTTCAGTTTAAAGTTTTTTTTGCTATGGAGCCAAACATCCTCCCGTGCCCTCTCACCCATAGACCCTTTTGAGTGACATAAAGCCAAGTCCTTGGCAGTTTCTGCATTCCACTTGCCGTCCTCCATTCTCCCTCGGAGCAAAGGAGCCCAGTGGAAAAGGATCCAGTTCAGCGAGATGAGTGTGATTCCAAGCTCCCTGTGCAGCCCCAGCGATTGGCTTAACCTTGGATGAACCCGAGGTTCTGGAAAGGGATCGTACAAAGATAACATGGGTGTGCATCTGATTGCCCAGCCTCTTCCTGGAAGTGGGTCTCCAGGACTACCTCCCAGCCCATCAGCCATTCCACATTCTTCACTATCTGAGAATCAGAGAGTAGGGTGGAGCTACTGAGAGAGCTACTGAGAGAACAGTTACCCCAGCCTCTTGATTTACAGATGAAGGAAGAACAAACCAGGGACATCTCCGTGTCTTACTCTAGACCTCAATGTACTTTCCTCAGGCCCTCTCCCTCTGGATTCCCCTACTGTAGTTGGTATGTCAGTCATACTTCTTGCCCCTGTGACAGACCACTTGAAGAACAACCTAGAAAGAGGAAAGTTCATTTCGGCACATGGTTGCAAAGGTTTTATGCCACGCTAACACCACTGTTCCCAGGCTACGATGAGGTAGAGCATCCTGGCCTCAGTGTGTGGTGTACCAAGATGATTGCCTCTCGCTGAGCAGGAAGTAGCATCAGGCAGGGAATGGAGACATGGTAGAACTCCAAGGGAGCACCCGCTTCCTCCACCTCTGTTCCTCTTTCCACAGTGTTGCTGAGCATACTGTTCAGATGTCGAATTCATCAATGGATTAAGCCATTAATGAAGGCAGAGCCTCATGATACAATCAATTCTCCAAAGCCCCACCTCTAAACATTGCTTGTATCAACCTCAAAACATTATGCTATTGGGGAGACGCTTCATATCTAGACTATAGCAGATCTCTCAGTGTGTAAGGGCTAAGACTGTCATTGAGTTTCATTTCTGCAACAGTCCAAGGGCTGTTATCAGTGCCAGGTACTGGGTAACACTCTTGAATAAGTGGAGGAAAAAATAGTATTGCCAACAAACGATGCCGGGAAAGCTGTATATCTACATGTTGAAGAATGAAACTAGATCCATATCTCTCACCCTGAACAAAAATTAATTTCAAATTGATCAAGGACCTCAACTAGAGACTTGAAACTCTGAAATATAGGTATAGGCAAGGACTTCTTGCACAGGACTCTAGTTACTCGGGAGATAAGGCAAATAACTAACAAATTTTGAAATTAAGAAACTTTTGAAAGCAAAGGAAGCGTCAATCAAGTGAAGAAGCAACCAATAGAATCAGATAAAGCCTTTGCCAGCTATAGGTCTGAAGGAGGATTAACATCTTAAGCATTCAAATAACTAAAAAATTAGTCATCAAGAAAGCAACCTAAGAAAAATGGGCTATGGAATCCAACAGAGAGTTCTCAAAAAAAAAAAGATGCAAAATTTTAAATAGTGTTCAACTTCTTTAGCCATCAGAGAAATAGAAATCAAAACTGCTCTGAGACTCCATCCCATCCTTGCCCATTACCAAGAATGAATGCTGATGAGGATGGGCGGAAGGGAGAAGCCACTGTTACTGTGGTGTAAACTGATGTAGATACTATGGAAATCAGTGTGGGAGTCTCTCAAAAAGCAGAGTGGATGATTTTACTTATCCTTGAAGTAGTATATTGTGGGGTAAAGAGAACCCTTGTGTCTCAGTTAGGATTTCCATTGCTTTGAGGAGACCATAGCAACACTAATAAAACAAAAATTTTGGGACTGGCTTACAGTTTCAGAGGTTTAGTCCAATAATGTCGTGGCAGGAAGCATGACAGCACACAAGCCAACATGGTATTGGAGACTGAGCCAAGAATTCTACATCTTTTTTTTCTTTAAGATTTATTTACTTCATGTATGTGAGTACACTGTAGCTGTCTTCACATACCAGAAGAGGGTATCAGATCTCATTACAGATGGTTGTGAGCCACCATGTGGTTCTGGGAATTGAACTCAGGACCTCTGGAAGAGCAGTCAGTGCTCTTAAGTCATCTCTCCAGCCCCAAGAGTTCTACATCTTGATCCACAGGCAGCAGGAGACTGACTTACACTGGGCAGAGCTTGAGCACATATATGAGACCTCTAAGCCCTCTACAATTTCACACTTCCTCACACCAACAAGGCCACACCTCCTAATAGTACCACTCCCTATGGGCCAAGCATTTAAATGCATGAATCTATGAGAGCCATTTCTATTCAAACCATGGTGGCAAAAAACCAAACCAAAACAAACAAAACAAAACAAAACAAAAAAACCATGATGGCTTATACCAGCACAAATATGTCACTACTGACTGCAGAGGGATCCATTTAAGTTGAAATCCTTTTACTTCTCTTTATTCTGACCACCCCATGGGGTCCCAAGAATGATTCTCATCTCTCTCCCAGCCCACACCTCACATCCATCACTCTCAGAAAATAGCCCCATTTCCTAGTCACCAAGAGTCTAGAGGACAGCAGACAGATACTCCCACAGCACCCAATCCTGCTCCTATGAGTTGCATGTAGGTCTTTCCTGCCATCCTGGAGAGCCAGTTGTCCTCCTTTAGACCATTGTCCCTCTTTGTCCACCCCATGACATTGTCTCTAGTCTCTTGTGTCTCTTTGTTCCTCTCCTAATATCTACTTTCTAGCTGACTCCCTCACCCCTGTCTAATTTTCACTGCTTCTCAACTCCGCTAAAACACTAACAGTAAATATATGTCAGGCACATAGTAATAATGTTCATCCTAAGAGTAGCCGGGGCTGTTAGAGCTCTCATAGCAGTTAAGCAACAAGACCTGATTTCTATTTCATGAAATGTAACTTGGGGAGCAGTGTGGAGAATGCAGTGGATCAGGAATGATTCTAGGAAACAGCTGGGATGGTCAGGTGATGGAGGCCCAGGTCCAAGCTAAGCCATGGAAAGAAGCCATGTGTGCAAGGATCAGAGTCAGATCAGCTCTGGGAGGTGAATGCCTTATGAAGACACAGGTTGCTGCTATGCTGGTTGACTAGGATGGCAGGCAGTGGCCAAGCCCTGTGAAGATTTCTGGTGCTTCTTGCCAGTCCTCACATGAGAGTGCTGTTACCCAGAGAGTGAATTTTATGCTGAAAACTTTTGAGTAATGTGTGTAATGGTGATATTGACTTATTCATTAAGAATGAGTCATGTCGCCACTGAGCAGAAGAGATCCTCCGTGGCCCAACAGTCCTCTTTCCCTTGGAGGCAACCAAGATGGAATTAAGTAAATGGTGAACCTTCTGAGATACTACCTTCTTTGAAGATGCTGTCAGATTCATCATTTCATAGGCACCTTGTAGCCCAGTCTCCTTTGGGGAAGTCCTGAGTTGGGATGGAGTTCATTTTTCTTACTGTGATATAACCACTGTGATGTATCCTTTCAGAAGAGAGACACAGCAGGTACCTTTGGTTTGGAGCTTCAAGTTGGCCATTAGCTAAACCCTTGCTTGCCACATCCTCTGGGACTCCCATTTAGGTGGTAGTTCCTCTTCTCTGGTAGCCATGATATAAAAATAAAACAGGAAAGAAGCTGGAAAGGGGCTGACATGCCTAGGTATTCTGACTTAACAGAGTTTCTTTCCTTTCCAGCCCACAGCTAAGGATGTCCTTCATTGTCTTCTCTACTCGAGGGACAACTTTAATGAAACTAACTGAAGACAGGTAAGGAGATTTCACATCTGCATTATTTCTAAGTCTCTCTTCCTGAGTAGCCCTGAGACTTGTGCTGCCTGGTGGCCCAGCAGTCAGTCACCCTAATCTAACAGCTCTCTCTTAACTCAACCCTTGATCTCTGCATCCGGGCCCTTCCACTGGCTCTCTGTGCAGTGACTTCTGATGATATTTCCTGATGTTGGTGAAATGTTTTAAATGACTAGACTATGTCCAGATGAACCTCCTCACCCTTGGATGTTAATTCCATCTGCTGAGTTGGAGCAAAATGTTGGCAAACTAGGTTCTTTGGGGATTGTCTTTTCTCCCATTTGAACTGGATTTATTTTGTAAACTGGATTTCAGAAATTTGGTAAAACTCTACTAGAGAGGCAAGAGCCTGAACTGTGTCCCTGCATGATTATCAAGGATGGGAACGTAAAGGAAAGCTGCAACACCAAATTAATAGAAGGAGATTGTAATGGAGTGTGGGAAAATGTCAGTTGACAATCATTCTCTGGGGTTAACCATATTTCACTCCACAGAAGAAGGCCATGGTGACAGACACATGCCAGGTTCATAGTTATCAATGGTGCAGGAGGATGCTGGAGGATAATCTGCTCTAACTA